>CM049374.1:6719687-7919687 GCA_026937815.1 Etheostoma perlongum | reverse complement strand
CAACTTGGGCTTTCAAAAGTTGTGATGGACCTTTTATTTTTTACATTTTATGGACCAAAATTGATGAATTAATCAAGAAAACAATCTACAGATTAATTAAAGTTCCAGATTCTGACAAAAAAAACAATGAAGCTGGTCTGGAGGCTTGTGGTGGCCCAAAACCAAAACACTTTAAATTGGTTTTCCTTAAATTTGTCAGCCACCCATCTGTAGCCCAAAGTCAGCCCTAGACAAACTTGAAACAGATCACTACATTTAAAAATCAATTATAAAACAGGACATAACTGCACAAATCCCAAAGTTGGAGTGATGTAATTTGGCCTGTTAGTAAAAATCCAATTTAGTCTTTACAGCCAAAACCCCTGATGGAAGGAGCAGAGAAGGGATCAGCTGGGTATTGAAGAAGAGAGGGATAAGGAGGAAGAGGAATCAGAGATGTAGTGGGGAGGAGCCTGGATGGAGAGGTAATTTCTAAGCCCTACTGCCAGATCTTGTACCTCAGATTGCCAGGTCCCAGCTGTCAGGGTGGAGAAACTTACAGTACTTAGACTGATTCAGATGCTGGCTAAGGAAAAATATACATCAGACCGGTAAAGGGAAGACCAGAAACACGGTAGACTGTTCAGTCTCATTCAGCTAGCTAAATTACTTTCCGTGTCTGTGTGCTTACCCATTTAAATAAGTGAAAATGGATTTAGATGAAGTGGCTTTCAGAGTGAGTAGGTGAAAGAGCACAAGTATGAGAAATCTATGTAGTGTGGCCGTATGCTATAGTCAATCAGACGATGTTCCAGGCACTTCAGTCGACTGTGTCAGACACTGTCAGCTTTACTTGCACGTATCCCTCCACAGCCCCCACACCACCACTACTAAATTACTATCTAATAACCCATCTCAGGCTCATTACTCAAACTCAAATTGGAGCAGTTTAGATCAAATCCAAGATCACCTAACAGCACTTTAGATCAGAAAATACAGGGCTCACCATTAAAAAAAGCCATAATTTTCAGTGCAGTGACTGCTGCTCATAAATGTCAAAGCTGGATTGGTGTGATGGGGGAGCAGAGACAGGAAAAAAGAGGGGAAGAAGTACAGAAGGATAGGGCCTTGGAGTGAAATTAGTAATGGCAATGATAATCTTAGCATGCCATCTAGTGGTGAAAGGTGATATCATTCAAATGGAGAAACTTAGGGTGTCTTGTTAAGAGTTTGGAATGCGGGATCCTGTCAAAATGACATGCATCACCAGATGATTAATTATAAGTAGAGTCTGGATAAATTGTGTTGTCATAAAATGCAAACAAATTAACACCCAGACCACATGAACAGCTTATATATGGGACTTAAAGCAAGTGTACTCTTACTTAAAATCCAAAACAAATTCTTGCTGATGTTCATTAATAAGCCTGCATTGAATAATCATTTTTCACAGAAAAACTGCATTTACCCCAATCTGAATCTCATTGAGTTCATGCTCTATTCGGCTGGAACCCAAATAGTGCAGACACAGCAGACAATGTGACATTTCAGAAGAGGGCAGACCACAGTAAAGATTAATGTGGTGCAAAACAAAAAGGATTGTAATGTCTATTAGTCAAACGTCCAGACTTGGTGTTGAAATAAAACTTAGGGCATTGCTAGAGTGTGATGTATAACTGTTTAAAACTTGTTCTGGTAGATATGATGATCTGAATGTGGGTTTGTGCTACAATGTGAACTGGATCACTAAATAAGTCCCGCCTCCACCCCACCTTTCAAGTCCAGGCCAGCCTACCTACTATGGTCGATTCTCACACATCTTGCAGTAATCTGATATCATGCCCATCAGAAATGCCTTCTGAACCCAAATGAATATATAGCCCAGAGAGGACCCCAATTAGTGTGCCAGCGGGTACTGCCACCACGCCATACCACATAAACAAACTTATCTTGACAGGGTCGCTTGTCCAAAGGAGGGAGCTAGGCGGATAGCGAAGGAGGCCGAGAGAAAATGAATTACCTTCCTGACACACGTCAAAGCCAATCACTTGCCGTTCCCACACCCCAAATCCCTGCCGCCACCGTTGCATTTCATCTGCCAGTGTTAGTATGCACACAGGCTGTGCACCAACCTCCAAATGTATTCATTTATTCAGAGCCCCTCGGAGAAATCACAGTGTCTTGTTGTCCTTTTTTTCCCCTGCTGTCCAGATGGAATTTGCGTGAATAACATCAGTTTAGTGAGGCAGAAAATAAGTACAGGCTAGCACAGCGGAGGGGACTAGATTACACTCTCACCCCCGTCCCCAAAAAAAGGATGGAAAGACAAGTGTCACCTTCATATACTTCTTTCTCCGTCTCTGCTTCCTTTTCTCATTTTCTTCTTCCAGTTCTATTGAAACGTATCAGGTGGTGGTGGGGGGGAGCTAAAATTGAGAAATCTATACAACTTTGGCTACAGTTATTTTGTTTAATCATGCACTGTAGGTGCAATTAAACAGAAGATCATGAATCAAAGAACTAGAGAGTTTTTTTCATTACAAAAAGGTGAGTGGCCATCAAAGGAGCGCAGCCCAATGCTCATTTATCCGTGTTTTGTTCTGATTTATAACGCAACTAATTGCATTAATTTATCAGATGCACTTCTAATAGGAGGAAGAGCATCTTGCCGTAGTAATTGAATGAGATGAAAAAAAAACTGTAAATCAATATTTCCAACCTCAATAAAGCCCGAGAGAAATTAAAATGTCTTCAGTCAGAAGAGTGGAAAGCCTCAATATTCACTCAGCCTATCAAAAAAAATTCACTACACAGCCTTCAAGGAGATTAGTGATTGTCTTTAGTATAAACACTTGAAATAGCTTTGAATAGAATCTTTAAGATGGACTTTGCAACTGCAGACAAACCAACTAAAATAAAAGAACAAAAGTGAGAGAGAAAAATGTATCCTACCTCTCTGAGAACTGTACTCCTGTATCCTCTGTACAAGCCCTGGACACCCTGCTCAGAGATAACAGAACACAACACATATTTATTACAAGCACAGACATTTGAATTCCACCTTATTATAACATAGTTTGTATTCTATTATTATTTTACTCATTAAAGTACAGTATGTGCTAAGAGCTGGGCTAGGGTTAAGGCGTCATTATGCTTCAACCACTTCTTAAAATTGTCTAAAAGCCTCTATTACTATTGATAGGAATGGTGGCCAAAACTACAGGGGGAAAAAAAGATAAAAGTTGTAATAAACCAGAGTTATCCTACAATAAAGTGCCTTTGATTGCTGTGTACCTCTTCTCTGAGTGTAGCCAGCAGCATTTGGTAGGTGGTGGATGAGGGTGAAGCCTGGGTCCTCTGTTTGACCACCTCTGTGGGCACCCGGATTAGACATGCCACCTACAGGATGGAAAGTACATGGGTAACCAGACTGGACAGATATTGTCCAATGGTGTTGCCTTAACAGATACAATCTCAATCTACAGTACTGTATTCCCTTCTTAAGGGCCTTTTATATCCATATTGTGCTTAAAATGATACTAGCCTGTATTTCTTTCTATATGGCAGGCGGCATTATATGACATGGCTTAAGGAGAGCAATTACATCGAGCTGGCAGGCTACGGAGAGCTTTAGTTAACAAAACAGTACACACAGCAGACATGTCACCTGGGCAACAGGGCAACCGGTAAAAAGGTCATCAGGCTTACATGCTTCCATCAAACACACTGTGAGATCCAGACACACACATGCACAACTCAGTAACCATACTCCCTGCTACAAGTTCCAACCCATCCACCATATGTCAACAAAAATATGGACTACCAACAGATAGTGAAGATAAACATGAATAGTTATGCTTCATAACTCCCACCACACTAAAGGCAGGCACGCAGGCACAGCTGCCCACCTGGTGACTTGATTTCCCATTTATCCTGCATCAGAGCGGAAATACCGGCTAACTGCAAGCAATCTTACAGAGCGATTGGTGAGCCGCCCCCTTGCTGTGACTCCCCTTGGTCATAACGATGCCAGTCTGCCAGTGCCACCTTGCCACGGCAGAATGATGTAGAGAGAGGAGCAGTGAGAGAGAGTGAAGCAGGCACTGCAATAAAGATAAAATGCACAGTTTTCCTGTTTTGCTTCTTCTCCATACAGCTATACATACTGATTTAGCGTTTGGGCCCCATCAGAATTTTTAGAGGTGATGGCCTCTAGGGGATAAGGCTCTATTGCTGTACTCTGCAAGGGGGAGGAGGCTAACCCGACAGCTGTTAGAGGGCTCACGTCTGTCTGTCAGCCACTCGTCTCCTCTGCCAGACACCAAGGACACCTTATGAGAAAGAACGTGGATATATGTGGAGCACAAAAGGAGAAGGGATAAGGCAGCAGTCCTGGAAGTCAAATGAAATCACAGACTGAGCTGAAGAAGAATTTATAGACATAACATGCACATCTGTACATGCACAGCTCTGGCTCTGTATCAGCTCTGGCTCTGTATCTGTAGCTCTGTAAAAATCCTGTTGACTATTGGTTATTATTTGGTTTATTTCTCATCTTTGTTTTGCCCTTCACTGTATCACCTTTGCTGCAGGCAAATGCCAGTTCTTCCTCTTTTCAATACACGAAGAGCATATAAATCTCATTATCTGTACATAAGAGCAAACACAAAAGACTTAAATGAGTGTGAAAATTCTTATTGCTATTTCAGGTGAGTATAACCATAGTCTAGCTGCAACCTAACCATGGTACAACAGTACCACCAAGTGGCAAAACGTTAACCTGCATCACTTCCCTGTGATAACTGAACTGGCTACATCCATCTCACAGATCTCATTTGCCCTCCCTTTGGTCAAGTTACCATTTATAATACGTTGTACATCATATTTTTACCAATCCAATTCTCCAAAGGACCAGTATAAGGCAGCTAAATAGAAAGAAAGTGGCTATGACAAGCAATTACTGAGGTAATTGGATGGGAGGCCTGGAGTTGAGACGGCCTTTCCTCTCCTGTCACTGCAGAGGGGAAGGCAGAATGAGCCAGAGATTATACCAAATAAATTAGGGACATTGTTTATTTGGAGTAATTTGCGCGCCCATGGGTGGGGAGAATGATGTTGAGTGGATAGAAGATAAAGTGTGTAGGCCTCTGAGGCCATTTCAGATCTCTGAAAACAGCAGAAAATGTGGAACAATGGTGATGAATCAGTGCATGATAAAATACAGCTGGGGCTTAAAAGGATAATAGAGGCATATTCTTTGTGGATATGTAGATGTAGTATGGTGTCACATTTTTAAAGAAAGAACAAACAAAACAAAGATTTAGGTAGGTTTCCCTCATTATAAGTAAGGCTTGTTACCTCCCGTTTAGGGGGGGGGGGGCTGCAGGTGGAAGGCTGTCAGCATGACAGACATCTTTTTCATTACCTACTTTGCTTGCCCTTCATTCTCCATTCTTGCCTCTGGCATGTAAGCTTATTATAAACCCATTGGCAGTCTTTAAATTCCAGCTACCATTCATCTTTATTTACAAGCTGTTGGATTCGTCAAGCAGTGTTAATTAGAAGGCTGTCTGACTGTGATTGGAGTAGTTTCCCTTGGCCTGTTATTGTTAATCCAAATAACAGAGCGTGTTTTCAATTTCCAGCACTAGCCTCCAAACAACAAGGTAAGAAGCTGGCACTCAATCATGGGCAAACTGCAGTAAGGAATGGGAAATTAGCAGAGACTCACAGCACATTATGGGCATTGCCAGAGAATCAATTCGTAGAATAAGTCATTACATCCCTCTGTCCTCCCTTCCTTTGCTACATCCCTCTTTTACCACCATCTGGTCACAGTGGTCAGTCAATCAGGAACAGGATTGCAATTTGGCACCATAAAGAGACACCAGGTAAGAAAAACAAACAGACTGCAACAACTGTTAAGTGCCTCATTTATTTGGATTAATTTGTCATTAAAATATAGGGCATTCACCACTAAATCTTTGCCAAAGAGGAAATGCTCATATATAAAGTAAGGACTGAGAAATATGCCCCTAAATTTAGCTTGGATTACTTTTAACAATGCCCATACTTCAAATCAATGTCAAATCAAATGAATGAAGTTCAACCTTCTAGACCCCACAATTTACATATTTTGCTCCTAAAAGACAGAACAGTATGTACCATCACATGTACCAGTACTAAATTCCATGACTTTTGTGGATTTTGATCACACACCCAGCCTTAGAAACACATCCTAGTACCAAGAAAGACTGAAATATGGGTCGACGAAGGAAGGGATGGAAGAAAAAAGGTCATACAGAGAAAGGGAAGACATGAGGACACTGAGTGTCTCCAACTTTGAAACAACAGCCAATAAATCACAGAGTGTGGTGCTGCTCGAAGGCGATGCATGGATTATTTCTCAGTGCCAAGTTAAGTGGCTGCCAGTTTCTACCCCCAAAACTCCTCCCTCCAGCTCCCTCCGGCTTGCTGTCCCCCAATCTTGTCATGTCACACTGTATTTTCCAGTACATCCTCCCTCAGACGTGTGGTGGTGGTGTTGGGGGGGGTGGAAGAAACCTGCCGTCTGGCCTTGACAAATGAGCTTTCAGGGCGGACGTCGACCGAATGGGAATGAAGATAAATCTGATCTAATGGCTGGATAACAGCCTGCTAGAGCCTGACAGACACCATCAGCTTACACATTCTTTATGGGAACGTCCCACCACCACACTCACACAAACACCACAACGCTTCGGGCTGTGGGGTTGAGATTTCTCTCATTGTCTTGACCCTCTCTACAACTTATGACTGTCCTCCTCTCTGTCCTCCCCATCTCTGTCTGCCCTGCTTCTGCATACAAGATAAGCCCAGCGTTAAGTAGGTTCAAATAGAAAAGGCATTATTTATGACATTTGAAGACCACAATCAACCAGCTGTAGTAAATTTCTGATTTATATCTTTATTATTTAAAAGTATATATTTCCACAACTTGTGATACTGAATCTAATGAGGAACATATGTAAGTCTTAAACTTAACACTTATTTTAAAAATGATGATTGCTTTAAGTTCAGATATGGTGATTACCGTGACGATGCTTATTCTTAGTGTTTATGCTTAACAAGTCCTCCTCCCCTTGGATGAACATCTGTTAGACCGACAGCTCAACTATAGAGATACAAATTGCTAATATTTATTTTTGTGTAAGAGTTTTCTTTTATTTTTTTTTATTCCCATCTCACACTTAATGCAGCATGAACTCTGAGCTACAACTCCCTTTGGTATGATAATAATACACTTTGACTTAAGTCCACATCTAGTAAGTTTGTGCCAAGTCGAGCGCATCATAGATAGAGGGAGGCTTGGGGATAGAATAAGCAAAGCAATGAGTCCAATTAAGCTTCTGTTGTAAATGCTGCTGAGTGGAAAACACAACTAAATGGACTCCTGGGGTAAGGATCATTGGCTTATGAAAGGACGAAATGGGTAAAATAAGGACCAAATAACCACTTGCATTGTCTTCTTCATCTTCCCGTGTGTCAAAGGCTGCCTACAAACCCAGCTGCTTGCAGCAGGACAGAGACAAGTAGGTGAAAGAGAAATACAATTAAAAAACAAGTGACCCTGTCATAAACTGGAAGAACAAAACATATAGTGCAGCGTGGAATATAAAACATAGTGCTATTGAAAAACAGTTTTGATTTTGCTTTAATGTTGACAGTGAGGTTTGTGCAATTGCAATTTGGACTGAGGTAAGAAGTCGTATGTGTGTGTGGGTCTTTGTGCCTGGGTAGTTTTATATAAATAAGAGAACTTACTGCACCGAAATATAACAAAACACAATCTTTACGGTCACAAAGTAAATGATAAAGAAGGAGACACAAGTAGGGCTGTAACTATCAATTATTTCAGTTTTTAAAATCATTTAGTCTACAACATGTAAGAAAGTAGTTTTAAAAATGGCTCCCATATATATATATATATATATATATATATATATATATATATATATATATATATATATTATATTTTCTATCAATCGACTAATCAATTAATCAACTAATTGTTTCAGTACATGGCATAACAAGAATATCGCACCCACCTGGCTAAAATTCAGTCAAGCTTATGTAAGAACCTCAGCTCATTAACTTTTAGCACAGAATCGTATGGCAGCGATTGCATCATAGTGTGGGCGTTATGGCCTTGCAGGGCAGAGCTAGGGTAGGCCTTTCATGCCTAAGCCTGAAGATTACTCTCTTTGAACAAGACGTATCCAGTTGCCAGAATGCAGTGGAATACCGCCCCTGCTCTGCTCAGCCCCACTCCGAGGATCTGTGCCTTTGATGTGCTTAAATCCAGAACAGCGGGGAAGGGGTTAAAGGTAGCCGAGACCTCAGGCTCACCTTTCACACTCATCTGGGCTGTGCCATAGACAAAAAAAAGAAACGTGCACACATCGCTATTAGCTGCACTCCTACAGTATATGCAAAAACTTCTACACTGATTTTAACAGCCAGAGGATAAAAAAAACACTCTTATTGAATTTATGCTACTATAAGAGCAACATCTGTCCTCTTCTTAACACTGTGAGACACCAAGACACAGACAAACTCCAGCATAGTGAACACCCTCCCATGTGGAATAATCCTATTTCATGAACATGCAAAACTTGGCTAAATTACATCCATCCAAAAGCAATGAATACTAAAAACCTAGTATTTTGAAGAAAGCCATGGTGGTATAGGAGGGGGGCATTTCTCTTTCCATATCACCCATTCCTCTACCCCCCTTTACGCCAATGTGAATATGCGTGGCCCCCATATGGCTCAGATTCTGTGGTTCACTGCGAGTGATTGGTACAGGATAGACTGAGAATATTGCACTGCTCCTGGTTGGTTTTCAAGCCTGAATTCCCCAGACTAGATTGGCTGAGTCTGGGAAAGTGGATGAGTAAATAGGCACTAATGATATCGTATTTACACAGCTAGTGGAGAAAATGCTGGGACAGTCCTGAGGAAGTCCCCTGAACTTACCCAGCTGGTCTCCGGGGCCTACAGCCCCGAGGCCCCGTTGCCCCCTTGCATAGTGGTCTGTGAAATTTGAAAGCAATGATGTCAACTGACATGCCGGTGGTGCTTATTTGGGACTTACAGCGGTGAGAGAGAAACAAGGAAAGAACAACAAAAAGTTCATGACGCAGCTGGCCCTTTAAGAATGGAATGACTAAAAATTAATTAGGCCTACACAAATAAACATGACTTGAAAGTGTACTGGCACTGTGAAAGAGGAGAAAAAAAATCTAAATTAGAGGAGGCAAAAGCAGGGACAATGAGGGACAGAAAGACTTACTATTTCTCCCAGGGAGGCGGCCAGCATGTGAGTGACAGGTGCCACCTGTGGTGCTGCTAGCCCTTCACCAGCACCGAGCAGGGACTTTGTGCATTCATAGGTGACAAAGAAAGCAGCAGCTGAAACCAAGCAGAACCACAGCCATTTAAGGCCCATTAGTCAACCAGCATACAGCAATTAATATCCCTCACTACCACTGACAGGGGAGGAACTGCGGTGTGTGTGTGTGTGTGTGTGTGTGTGTGTGTGTGTGTGTGTGTGTGTGTGTGGGTGGGTGTGTGGGTGTGTGGGTGTGTGGGTGTGTAAGTACATTTTCTCAAAAGTTAGAAACAAAAGAGTCCGTGAGGATGATCTCATCATAAATAAAGAACAGGACTTTTAAATACTACATGAGGGTGCAAGCTAAATGACTACAATACAAAGCACAGAAATCAAATGATCTGACTGTGAACTAATAAACTGACCCATGTAACCCACTGCCAAAAACCAAGAAAAGGTTGAAAAAGTCAACAAAGTGGCGCTCTTTTTTTCTGTGCTGTAACTTCAGGCAAGAAAACTACATAAATAGATGTGTAACAGCTAAAACAAGCTCTAAACACCAAATTAAGTCAGCACCTTTGTGGATAGATGACCAACACAGTGCAGAGTAATGTTTCAGAATGATCCAACACAGGAAGAACCTTCATATCATATATCCAGCTATAACATTGAGCATCATACCATTTGGGAAGGAACCCACAGCTGCAGATGGGACTCCAGCATAGATGCCCCTGAAGCCCCCTGCCTTGTAGAAGCCCTGCTGACTCTGCAGTCTTGTCTTAATGGTGTCCAGGGGAAAGAGGGTCAGATCCACACACATCCCTGCACTGCCCCCTGCCTGGAGAGACAATCACTTTGTAAGACATAATGCTACATTAGACACTTTATAACACCACTGGTGGAAGACATATTCAGATATTTAACTTAAACCTGCCTTCATTATTTTTGTGGATCAATTGGGGGGTAATGCAACAAGCTGTAAACACAACACTGACATATTACCTCATAAAGTAATAGTAGTAGTGATATGGCAAACTTGTGATCCGTTGCATATATTTACAAGACGCAGTTAGATAATATTCTCTTTGCCTCTTTAGTTTCTAAACGCTCCACTGTGTTCACCAGCTAGTTGTTACCATGGTCTGTCTGCTGTTTGGTGCTGGGCAGGTAGTGCTTAGTGGGCTCATCTGACTTTGTATCTGCTGCTGCTGTAAGCAATGCTGATGATAGCGATCAGGATGAACCAAAATAATAAAGATGCAGGTAGTACAACCAATGAAAATAAACAAGCAATTTCCAGTAAATGTACTTAAGTATATTGGGTTACATTATTGAATAAGGAATACATGTCTAAAATAGATAGATAAATACAACGGACAGACAAACTTTATTAATCCCACACTGGGAAATTACTCTGTTACAGCAGCAAGTTACAAGGACATAGACACATACTCCCTCACACATATACAGAAAGCTGGTCAAAGTGGAGTTAATTTTACCTACATTATATACTAATGTGTAGTTTAATCTATAACTATGCATCATAGTTTATAACTGATTGTATGTTAGGTATTTAAAATTGCTATTGAATAAAGCAAGGGAAATAGATTTCATTAAAATAAACTTTTAAATAAATGTAATGGGTGAGAACTTCATCTCCATCACTGCCCACGTGTGCGTTGAAGTTCCCTAGCAGAACTATGGAGTCCCCCACTGGAGCCCCATACAGGACTTCATTCAAGGTCTCCAAGAAGGCCGGATACTCCAAACTCCTATTTGGTGCATATGCACAAACAACAGTCAGAGTTTCCCCCCCCATCACCCACAGGTGTAGGGAGGCAACCCTTTTGTCCACCGGGGTAAACTCCAACGCAGCGGCGCTCAGCCGGGGGCTTGTGAGTATCCCCACGCCCACCCGGCACCTCACACCCTGGCCAACTCTAGAGTAGAACAGTCCAACCCCTATCCAGGAGTATGGTTCCAGAACCGAGACTGTGCAAAGAGGTAAGCCCCACCAGATCTAAGTGGTAGCGCTCTACCTCGAGCCCTCCGTCTGGGCCTGGCTCCAGACAGGGGGCCCGGACTTCCTCCGGGCAGGGTCACTCCCTCTCTGCCTTGCTCACTCATAGGGTTTTTGAACCATTCTTTGTCTGGCCCCTCACCTGAGGCCACTTTGCCATGGGAGACCCTACCTACTGACTCATTATAAATGGGTCCAGCATGGGTTGAATGGCAGGTCAGCAGAGTTACAAACGTTGTGTGTATGAAATATCTGTATCGTGCATTTTTATGAACTATGATATTCTGGCCATGGGTCATATCTCTCGGCCAGGTCCAGCAGGCTCCGTCTCACACACTATTACTCTAGCACCTGAAGTTAGTTGCATTCAATAACTTCTTTTGTGTTTTTCGCCGTGGCGGCCGCAATAGCAGAGTTACTCTCATACTTAACAATATACAGCTGTGTTAATACCAATTAAAACTGTGGACAAATGTAGAAGTGTGGACCGGCGGCCGCTGTGTCTCTCCATGTTGCTGGGGAGTTGTGTGTGAGTTTGGGCATCTGGTAAGAATGCCTCCTGGGCGCCTCCCTAGGGAGGTGTTCCAGGCAAGTCCAGCTGGGAGGAGGCCTTGGAGAAGACCCAGGACTAGGTGGAGAGATTATATCTCCAACCTGGCCTGGAAACGCCTCAGGATCCCCCAGTCGGAGCTGGTTAATGTGGCTCGGGAAAGGGATGTTTGGGGTGCCCTGCTGGAGCTGCTGCCCCCGCGACCCGATACCGGATAAGCAGACGAAGATGGATGGATGGATGGATGAGAACTACAATGTTTACTTCTGAAATGTAGTTAAGTATAAGTAGAAAGTAATGATTACAGATGAGGACTGTACTCTGCAATACAGATGGCGTACCAATGTCTCTGAGCACACTAAAAAAAAACTTTACTCTTAGGAGTATGAAGTAATATACAACAAACTTAAGTTTACGTCCCTCAAAATTATACCCAAGTACAGGACTTGTAGGTATGTATGCACTTATATTTACATTATATTCATGTACAACACTCTTATATTGTACACACGCACACCTTTCTACCACTCATGTCACCTCATCAAAGAACACATTGCACAAATAGTAGCAGCATACATAATGAAATTGTACACAGAGGACAGACCTATGTTCTTCCTTGTCTCATTAAGTCAAGTCAGTGACAATAGGTTCTCATTTTCCCAATAACTTGAACAGTGAAAGCAGCTGACGCACTTACTCTGTTACTTTGTTATTATGAAACTGATACCATTTAGCTTATTCCCCTTTTGCCAGAAAATAAAACACTGTTGAAAGGAGTTTTAAGTTTTGGTTTGTCATTTGAAGAGGGCACGTTTGTAAAAATGTAGTCTTCCACCGACCCCTGGCTCGTGCACAGAGAAAGTCCACAGGGAGATGTCCTTCTCCACAAATACTGGTCTAACTAGAGTTGGTTCCGCCTACAGCAAAGTATTTGCAGTTATTTTTTTATTTTGTGGTAGTGTCGATGATAAATCGGTTAGCTACTTCAGACTATATTGTTTTATATTTCTCGAGCTTGGGTAACGTTAGTCCACGAGCTGTAAGACCCATTGTTCGTTAGGACATTAACCGGACTGCAGTAGGTCCCACATTATTTCTGGCATGTATACTAGGCTTTATTTTGCAAACAGATGAATTAAATAGGGTAATGTCGTAAGCAGAACACAAACACAATATGCCCACGACTTAAGAATATTAAAATGATGCATGACACTTTGTATAAAATTACCAACTTACCACCAAAGACGCGACAAACTCTCGTCTCTCCATGCTCCGCTCTCAAAATATTCTCTTGTCAGTTGTGCAGCCCGGACATTTGCAACTGTTTAGGATGTTTGAGACTCGAGTGTAATCAAAACATGCCTGTGTCAAGGACGCTGCCATCTTGGTTGAATTACTTCCGCGTGACGTCATGACGCATGGTAATCACGTAACGTCGAAAGCTATTGAGTACGTTTCTGTCACTTCACTAACTCCTATTATATAAAAACAAGTAAGAAAGTGATAAGTACAATATAAACAAACACGTGAAGAGAAAAAAATAAAATAACACTTTACTAACTTAGGTTGAATACTATGTTTTATTGGCTTTTACCCAGACTTCAGGTATCAATGTGCAGGCATTAAGGGGTTGTGTGAAGAAATTTGCAAATATAAATAGTGAACAAAGAAATACCTACTACTAAAGAATACTCAAATGCAGTATCCATGCTAATGATGCATTAAACTTTGGTAGAACTTTGGGGTTGTTACACAGTGCAGCCATGATATATGCCCAAAAAAGGTGAAAATCATCATCAATTGTTGTTTTGCTCCCGTGAGCAGAATACGGTTGGTTTAACGTTTTCCTTCTATTTTTTATACTTTATATATGTTTTCTCCTATGTCTACTTAGCTTGTATTTGTGTCAATGTTTCTTTTGTGCTGCTGTAGCACAGTCATTTCCCCAGTGTGGGATTAATAAAGTCTAAATTTTCTTATCTTTTTTCTATTCACTCCCATTTTGAGCAAAATAGGTCTCTAAATCACACTTTTGGCACATAAACAAACAGTAGCAAAGCATATTTTGGTAACATCAAAAATTACGAGTTATGTTCATAGACTGTTTATTTGTATATGGTTATTTTGCTTAAATTTAATTGCTTATTTACAATTATAAGTAAATGTACCAGCCAGGACTTGTCCTCTCTGTCTCCATGCAGCCATGAGGAGGCTGTAATTCACGGCCGTCAGACAATATTGATTTGTACTGTTGATTCAGAAGTAGTTGTGCTAGTTTTTTCTTTGGTGCAAACTCAGTCTTAAAGAAGGCACTGTACCTATGCTTGGATTTGGAACATGTAGATACCTGGCAGCACATAATATTTCAAAAGGCCTTGGATGGCCTTGCAAAGGTATGTGCACTTCCCATGTTCTATTCTCACCCTGGGTGTGACAGTATGGCTTTGTTGGTGATGGCAATAACAACAAAAATGAGATACCTCAAAATGAAATACACAGCATTTAGATGTTTCTGATCTTGCTCTATGACAGAACTAGTACATGCAACATTGTCAATATTTCCTGAAATAAACTTTGTGACATAAACATGTAAGGCAGATTCCACCAACTGTGACAGTGCCTGTCTGGAACAACATATGGGGAGGGAAGCTTACCAGGCAGGCTACGTGTGGGGACAGGCACTACTGCCATCACCTGCATTACCTTCACCAACCAGGTGGGGTTGAACAAGGCAGATGAGGGTCTGTATGAACCTCACTGGACCCCCCCTAGTAAAGCCATCAAAGGGTTGCGTTAAGCGCTGCAAGTGCAAAGTGGCACAGCTCTGTGGCTGTGTGATGGTTTCCACCTCTGCCAAAGCCAGAGAAGAAAAATTTTCGGCAGAAGAACCAGCTGAGGACACAAAGTCACATTTTAGAAATTATGGAAAAAGATTATGATACAACATTGTCTCAATAAATTGAATGTTAAATCTGGCATTATTAAGTCTAATGTTTGAATTTTACCACAAATGTGATACCACAGATTCATGTAATGACACAATACATTGGCAGTGATGTGCAAATACAAATGTATTAAAACTCAAAATAAGTGCTTCAGAGACATGCCTTCACACACAAACCTTTCTTATATTATATATTCTTGCGTTTAACTTCTCTCTCACGCTCCTGTTGAGTGAGTATGCTCAGGCTGTGAGACTGGGTTCGCTCAGGTGAGTGTGTTCTTTTCCAGTGACACGCAGTCTGGGTTATTTATGAGATGCTGTCAGCCAGACAGTGCCTCCTATTAAGGAAGAGCAGGCGAGGGGCAACCACCTCTTTATTTAGCCCGGACCCATTGATAACTGGGCTGACTGCGCCCAGTTTGAAGCTTGGTAACCGTCATCCATCTTGTTGAAGTGGGGCTCACAGGGATCCCATTGGATGGGAGAGCTGCAGCTGGATCTGGACCGGGCTGCTGTCTCTGCTGTGTTGATTTGTATTAAGACCGAGAACGGCAGTAGCATCACTAACACACTGCTTCTCATACTTTTATTGTCTTGATGCAGCACTTCATAAGATAGACTTTAAAGTATATTTCATTGCGTTAAAGGATGTCTTTGTTGCTGTGGTCTGTTTAACCAATTGTAAATTAATTCTCTTTTACTCCACTGAGGATATGAAATGGTTATTTATTGTGACACTGTCATTGTGCTGGTGCTTTTACAATACAGCCCATTCCTGAGCAAGACTCAGGGATCCTCAGTTCAGTCAATACAGCACATTAATTCTATGCCATACCTGAAATTGATTTTTTTTTCTGTTGTTGTCAAGAAGTTTGCAGTGTCCAGAGTCCTGTCTGTTCCATTATGTAAAGCCATTTCTCAACCTGTCACAGCATGTCCTTGGTTATTGGGATATTTGTCATTTGTGCTCCAAATGCTCTATTCCTGTAAGTCTCAATAGACCAAACCTTAAAGTGGCATTCAAATGTACAAATCATGGAAGTTTCTTAACAAGACTGGACCACTTAGTATCAGTTTTTCAATAAGTGTATTACTTTTAAAAGTTGGCTAACTCTTTGCTTCTGAACCATTTAGTTATCTATTCAGCAGTGATTACACTCTTTTACGTTTTAACGCTTACAAGATGATTGTAAGCTTCACCTAATGTGTTTCTGAGTGACTTTAACCAGTTATCCTACATGTCAGGAGTGAAGCTTACAGTTTGAGGCCTATTGAAAAAATTAAATAAAGCAGCAACTGGTCTGCACCAACATGGTCTATGACTTTTTGATAAAAGCCCTGCGAGCAGTGGGTGAATTTATCCATAGAAGTTAATGTAAAAGCTGGCTAGATGAGAGTCGGAGTGTTCAGTTACCCCTGTGTAAGGTCAATGAGAAGCACCCAGAGTCTGGGTAGATTTGCAGGGAGCACCATTGATCTTGACCCACTCAGAGTATGATCTCAGAGATAAAAGGGAGGAGACGAGAAGGGAACTTATTCACTGTCAGCCACAAGTCAGCAAAGGGCAATTCTAGCCTGCAGGCTGTCTTTGAAAAATTGAAGGGCAAAAGCACGGAGGATTAAGCCGCGATGTGGGGAGGGAGAGAAATGTAAGCAGCCATAAGGGTTATTGTAATAACACAGAGCCAACATCTATTGGCTTCACTCTCTTCTAGAGGCATGTGTGTACAATGACAGCCAGAATGAACTCAGAGGAAAAAGGTTATCCGACTTGCACAAGTGAAAGGGTGCACCACCTGAAGTT
The DNA here is from genome assembly GCA_026937815.1 of Etheostoma perlongum. Taxonomy (NCBI): domain Eukaryota; kingdom Metazoa; phylum Chordata; class Actinopteri; order Perciformes; family Percidae; genus Etheostoma; species Etheostoma perlongum. Next base: position 7,903,017 of record CM049374.1, on the reverse strand, counting down.
TTTAGACACTTTCTGCCTTTAGGTGTGTGTGTGTGTGTGTGTTTTATTTCAGACAGGGCAGATTGCTTACATTTAAATTCTTTAAATTAATTTCCATTACCTTTGTTTTAAAGGCCCAGTTGCTCCTCGGACACTGTTACGGACCAACAATTGTCTTTTTTTTTCTTGTGTGTAATTTGAGAAAGGACCATCTGTAATGGTCATTATTTGTGAGCTGAGAGGAACACACATCTTGAGTCTGACACCGTGATGTTATTCATGAGACAGGATGGTCGAGCAGTGTGGTAAACTTCAGCTGAAACATAACTCTTGCTCATTAGCCGGCCTAACATTTGCATCATTAGGACACCGCAACAGCAGGGGTAGGAGGAAATACGACTAAGCGCCTTTCATATAACTCTTTAATTTTACTCAGGATGATAGGCTACATGAGTCTGTGACAGGGAGGGAGAGCAGGAGGGAAGGGAAATGAAGAGAGGAGGGAGGTGACAGGAGGAGAGGAAGAAGGGAGGTACGATAAGGGGAGTAAAGGAGAGGAGAAAGGTTAGAGAGAAAGAGGAGAATAAAAGAACATTAATTATAAATTCACTGAATCGACAAGCTGTCAGGCTGTGCTGCCGTCTATGTAGCGCATAAGCCTCTGCTGCACTATTGACTCCTACGTCACACCCAAAACTTCGACCTCATTTTCTCACCTTTGGCTGCATTCATATCACCTGTTTCTGCTCCACGCTATCTGCTCTCTTGGATTGACCCCCCCGAGAGCTTTGCAAAGCCCTGTCATCATCCCATCTTTCCCTTCTCCTTTCTCCCCCTCTGCCCTCTCATCCCTACCAGTGAAAAATGAGCTGCCTGTAGCATATTGATCCCGTGTCTAGCTCCTGCCTAAAGATAGATGGCTCACAGACAAGGCAAAGCACTCCTGATGCCTCCACTCTCTGCTGCAGCAGCAGTGCCAATGGCTTCACTGGATGATATTGATTGCAATGATCAATTTCACCACAATGCACGCTGATGGATTCTGTGCCCCGGTTGTCGTTGTTTCAGTAAGAGCAGGTTTGCTGAGGGAAGGGCTGTCACATTGAACTGTGATGGATTTGATTGGTCAGGGCGTGTGTAATCACATCTGTGTTATAGCTGTCCAGTGGAAGTGGCCACTATAGAGGCATCCGCTGTCAGAACCTTTTTCCCACACTGACAAAATCTCTGAAGATAAAGCTTTGAATATTATATGCCATCCTGTAGATCCAATGTTGATTTTGAAACTTAGGCTACATTATAATGTTAATGTAGGCATATTTATTGGCTAACCACGCTTGCAGAATGGTAATAGCCATGGCAATGTTTATCTGTGGGTTGGTTTGCCAAAACGTAATGTGTTTAATGGTAATTAGCTAATGTTAGCACGCTCGGTCACTTACAATCATGTGCATACATAAATGTTGCCATTTGAGGTATTGTTTTTTATTAATTGAATAAATGCATGAATTAAAAAAAGTTATAGAGGAATATTTAAAAAACATTGCAGAATACAACCCAAATTTATTTTAAGAGTATACTGTATATACATAAATGACTGTGTATCAGTATTTTTGTATCAATATTTAGCGTCCATTTAAAAATGTATATGAGAGCAAGTGCAATCCAGAATCAGATTACATTTATTAGCCCACACAGGGAAATTCGTTTGGTCCACTGCTCCAGACATCACAAAGTCCACAGTAAAAATGAACACACTAATACCTCAACATGCGTAGACCGTGTCTCCCATAGAAATTAAATGTACACTGTTAGACTTTACTGTAATTTCTACAGTTACTTACCACAAAATGCCCAGTAAAATACCATCATTTTCTTTTCTGGTTAATTACTGTAATAAACAATGCATTATGGGTAGTAACATTTCATTTACAGTGATTTACTGTATATTTTGAATTTGCGGTATACATGGTGTCTCTGCATGTGCAGGCCCCACAATATGAGATGGGAGACAAAAACAAGCCAACAGGTTGAATCCTCTCTGAAAAAATGTGCTGACTGCAAGCAGAAAATGAACAGCCAGTCTCCTCACAGAAAGCAACTTATACAAAATTATCTCAAAGGAGATACGGTATCTATTCATCACAACTAGTGTGGATGACTTCCTCTTTCCACTGGTATTAACTGACTGGCCTTTTGCTGCTTTTGTTCCATGGGCACAGATGGCACTTGCATTTGTCATGGCCTAAGTGCTGAGGAGGCGAAGGTGAGAGCTCCCAAACAACAATACTTCACAAAGAGCTGCAGAATGAATCATGGGAGCTTTGTCTGCAGCATCCTGTACCCTTTGATAAATCACTTCACCAAGTCTCACTTATTTATAATTCACCATATATAGCTGCGTTTTGCATTTTCCATTAAAAACATGCTATCTGCCCTATGGATAACACACATTCCATAGGAGATGGTCTGATGGGGAAGAATGGCGGATGTTTTTCATGCCTGATCAATGAAACAACATACCATAATATTTTAGTAGTACAAACAAACTAAAATCAACATTTCCTTCTTCCTTGTGTAGCATACTATGCTCATTTCCCATTAGAGAACATTTTTGTGTGATGTGTGTCACACACACCTCGTTGACTCCACTAATGCCATTCTGTCTTTGTGTCTGCAGTGACAGATATCCCTGCCAAGCCTGATTGCCTCTAGTGGCTGATGCCTCAGTGTTGCTTTAACCTCATGCTACACTGTACAACGTTCTCATGCAGAACGCTAGCTAAGTTTCCATCCACTTGTCAGTCGAATTGTTTGATAAGTTCAGTAAAAAAAACTCATAGGAATAAAGCTGGTGAAAGTGTGTTTCCATCCAACGGCTTAAAGGGAATAAAAACCTGTGCGTAATGACGTCACATAATGTTTTGCGGTTAAAGTGGTATATTGAATTGGTTTGAGACATTTTAAGGCGTTTCCATTCATTTTCACACTGAATCACACAACATTCAAGCAAACATTTGCAAACAAAGTTTTGCTAGACAAAATGTGCCATTTATCAACAAATGATCGATATTTCACAAGTTGTAATGGTGCTTATGTACCAGCTGATAACGACATACCAAGCTATAATAAGAAAACAACGACGCTATCAACACATTGCTATGATGATGCAGATGCAGATGCATGTAAATGTCTGACGACAACGGAGGTGGCCTGTGGCGTGGGAACAACAGCGCACCAAACAGTTCTGGGACATCGTGGTTAAAAGACACTTCACGTAAATCTTTTGGTTGAAGCATTTTTGGATGACCTAGACAACATTTGAACATTTGTGTAATGGTATTGGCCTGTCCCTTTCCCTGGATGTCGCAAGCTATCGCCTGATATATTATGGCATTTCTTAGATTTTTGCTATATAAAATGGCCGTTATATTTTGCTTGTAAATTAAATTCTAAAAGTCTCTTGTCTCCTTGTTTGTCCACTCACATCTGTCTCTTTTGACACACACCATGTGTGCAAACAGATGGCCCTAATGCTTTTCAACGAAAAATTTCAGTATGCTGTATGTGTTTTTTTTTATCAGAAGTGTGGACGTTAACCAGATGTGCATTTGCCAAACAACCCAGTGACTCATCATCCTTGAAGTCTTTTCTCTTTTAAAACAGGTGCATCAAGATGCAGTGGGCCTATCACTGTCCCCTTGGGCCGGACACCAACTACAGTTGGTGAGAACAGCAGATACAGTGGGTCTTTTACTCCCATCGGCCACATTGAGGTGTAATGCCCAGTACAGTATTGTTTTTAATATTTACTCTACTATTACTCTACTGCTCCCCCTGTTTCATTACCATGTTAACTGCCTTAAACTATCACATACCAGTATCACCAACCTCTCATATCTCCATAACAGAGCCATCACACACACTGGCCATCACCTAAATTCATTTTTTATGCTATAATCACCTAGATACTAAAATTTAAAAGGGCATGTTTGGTCGGAGACCTATCCCCCTTATAACCTTTCAATTAATACACCTTAAATCAAAACTCTAAACAGTGCTGATAATTGTCCTATACATTTTTTCTTTCACACAGGGTTTAAACTTCACCTATGGTGCACCAACAGTAATCTACTACTACACCCCAGAGTACAGGTCAGTCAATATCCACCTGTGTCATGTGGATCTGAGAGCTCACAGTTGATGTGTGGCCTGCCAATAGCCCACACTGTGCTAAAGGAACCAGATGTGAACAAGTAGATTTCATTTTTGCTGGCAGTCATTCCCTTCAGGCAGCTGCAGATGGATCAATAACATCAGTCCCTCGGCGTCCCTGTCTCAGCTAGAATGAGAATTCTTGGAGTGGCTCTGGTGACAAAAGCATGTAGCTCAGATCTATTCAGTTTGTAGTTGTATGGATCAATGCAGGACATGCACATCAAATGGAAGAGGAGGACACGGATATTGTGTGTGTATGCCTGTGTGTATGTGTTACCTTGGTTGGGGAATCTCTATCACTTTCACTTTCTCTGTAGGTCAATGAAGATGGAGGAATATCATTACATTACTGTAAAGCATGCACAAACATGCTTAGCAGTCCAGTTCCATGTGTTCTGTCTGTGGAGCCTGATAGAAATATGGATCTGTCCTCATATGGTTTCTGTCACACTGACATTTGATTTATCCCTTAATGAGCTGATACACTGCCTGGCGTTAGTGTGACACACTGCTTTCAGGAGAACTGTGACAAACAAACAAATGAATGTCCGTGAATGTGAAAAATGTTTTTCATGCTACTGGAAAATCAAAGGACACAGATTTTTGTGAGTATAACAGGAGAGAGGGGACACTGTAAACATTAGTATGGCCCTCTTCTCACCACATTCACCTTCAGGTTACATTGGAGAACTTTGTTTGTCATCCAAACTGTGATAGAGATCAACTCCACACCCTGTCACAGACCACAATTATGATTCAGCAACATAAATGTTACATCTGCTTGCAAATGATGACCTTTCAAACAGTAAAGAGTGAGCACTGAGGAAGAAGCTAACCTTTAGATTCAAATAGCATCTGGACTGCTTGGGGTGCTTTACTGCAGTGTCAGAGTGCCACCTAGTGGTCAAATGGTACAGTAAAACTACATTTCATGAAATGTGGATAATGTTTGATGAGACAATCCAGAGTGGAGTCATCTGCCATGAGCAATTCTGTCAGATACGCATTGCTTCTAACATTGATGATACAATGGCCAAAAGTGATTGCACAACAAAGTCACATATTACAGTAGCACGTGTCCAATTTGATTGAGCCTCTAGACAAAATATCATATGGCTTCATTAACCATTATTCATAATTCATATTCTTCCAATTAATCAGTTGTCAAGCATTATATATTGTTCCTTTCCGTCTTCAACACATGGGAGCGTTCCCATCATGCCATAGGATAGGAAGAAAGTCTTTTGGGACCAATGTACTTGATTGTGTGATAATAACCCATTAACATGCTAATTTTGCCTTTCATCTTTGCCATAATTGCCTCCATCAATATTAACTCAGGCCGTGCCGCCTTCATTTGTAGGACATAGAGCGGGCTTCTGTATTGTGATTTATAATGGGTGGAAGAGGGTACTGGCTTGCAAAATAGCACAATGTAGGTGACTGTCTTAGTTCTCTGGATAAGGGAGTGAATCTAGGATTCCCTTCATTAGTGAGGACTGGTAAGCACTCATGTCTCTGAGAAACTCCTCACTGTTTTATAGTTCTCGTATACACTGGGTTCTAGTTTTTGGTGGCTACTCCTTTGTATGACTCCTTTGTATCTTACATTAATGACAAAGCGGGGGGGGCATCAAACCATCTTTGACCCTTTCTGGAGCTCAACTGGCAACCCACCGATGTCAGTGGCCCCGGTAGAGGTCTGGATGTCCTCTGCCACCTTGTTTTCCTGTTTATCCGGGGTCAAGTCACCATGTGTATGCTCATAAAAATCAGCATTCATTTCAGCTTTTCTATAATCTTTGACCTTTAAAGTGAGCTTCAGTATACTCTATTACTTCTTTCTTTGAAAGTACTTCCATCAACATTCATGCTGCTCCTGAACAGAGTAGACCTCTTCAGACAACAACTTGTTGAATACCGCTTCCTGTCTCCTAATCAAGTCCATTAAGAGTCACAGGAAACTGCTTAATTTGATGAAAATTGACTCCATTTTTATTTTCTGAGATCACATTACATCAAAACCCTCTTAACAAAACTCTTGTTGTCAACATACCGTACTACGAAAATTCACATGTGTATTACAGAGCAGACAAAAAAATCACCACCATTCCTACAAAACTCAAAATCACTCTACCTGATGACAATCTAGCATCAATGAAACCTGCAAACCCTTTCAAACCAGAGCAAGAGATGCTGCTGAACTCCTCACATGGGTAAGGGAATGAGAAACGTCCTAAAAGTGAATCCAGATTTGTGAATCGGAACTTTGTTTTTTATTCTCTTCTCTTTAATTCTCATTAATCATCACATGACCCCTGACATTTATCTTGTGGCCCTTTTAAGAGGCCCGACCCCAGGTTGGGAAGCCCTGGACTAAACTACCCAACTGTTTATAATTTAAGAAAATAAATCTAGCTCCACCTTGAGCAGCTACAACAGTAACATGCGATGTGCACAGTGATGCGTCAGTATTTAAACAATACAATCTAATGATGTGACCCATTGATAATATATCACTCACAGGGCGGACATTCTACTCCAGAATCATTACTTTTACTTTTGATACCTTAGTACATTGTGCTGCTCACATATTTATTTAATTGGTAGTTTACTTATAATTAATACTCTTATATATAATTAGAACCTGCCAAACTGTCAAACAATGGACTGAATAAGTGACAGTCTATTTTTTTCTTTTTCATTATTGATTTCTACTCCCATGTACTACTCCATGACACTAGTATTATTTACTATACTGAACAAGGCAAAGGGCCGTTACCATAAACGGCTTCTTTTCAAGCATCACAGATTAGTGGTAATGGCTTGGACAGTAAACATGGCTAATTACACCAGTAAATTTCCTCCAATGTTATCTTTTTCCACTGAGGGAAGGCCATGTGTCGTTTCATCCTAATTGGTCTCCTCATCATCGCCCATCTTAGGAAACTGCTGCCACCTAATCTTCCCAATGGTAATGTTCCCAGATGCCTGCAGGCTTACTGAAAATGACTCCTGTAATATGTTTAATGACTACTAAATATGCTAGGCACTCTGTGGTTGTTTATGAGCAATCAACACAAGGGATTATATACTATATATATATATATATATATATATATATATATATATATATATATATATTACCTGGCTCCAGCAGATTCCAGGTAAAACATCAGAGGTCTCTGTCCAGAAGAGTGCAGTCCTAGGAACAGCTAAGATACTGTGCAGAACCCTCAAACTCCGAGGCCTCTGGTAGAGGACCCGAGCTTGAGGATGACACATACCTCCCCACAAGGGGTGAGAGGGGAATTTTTTTTTTTTTATACATATATTACATTAGAAATATTAGAAATACCTTGTGGCAGTGTAATTATGCTACGTAATAATAACAAATGCTTGCAGTCATGTTATTTGGTAAAACAGTAACGGACATTTCTCAATAGCAAAGATTTTTTTTTGAAGAAATTAGTTTTCAGGAGTTTCACAAGCCTTGTTGTTATACCCAAAATTACCAGCAGAGGGGGAACACACCATTCTGTTAAAATGTGAAAACGTCTCCAGCCAAAACACAGTATCTTTGACCTCTGGCTACATTGCTATTGCTATTGCTGTCAAACTATGAATCAACTTAAAACCCATGCAACATACATTACTCTGCATGCAGGGAGCTCCTTCTGGTGCACTGCACTAAGGCCTCACACACAGCGTTCGTGTAAAACACTTACTTTGGGTATAGGAGAACGTAATTCATGATTCAGTTTCAGGCCATAACTTGATCTTCCTTCATCAGGCCATGCTGGTCACTGAAGTCCCTTGTTGAGTGGGAAGAAGGAAGATTTAGTTTTCTGGTTGGGGAGAAGAGCTAATCGTGAACACACACAGAGGTTAGGAAAAGTTAGAAGGAGTAATGAGAGCTAAGGATTTACAGACTTTTGCCAAAATTAAATGTTGACGTAAGGAGGTGGATAATGTTAGTATCTTAAAGTTGACCAGACTCCCGCCTTTTGGCTGAGTCTCTATCTGATCTGTCAGAGGGAGAGCAGGAGTGCGGTTGTGAAGTTTAACGTTGGTAGTCACCAGAGTAGACGTTGGTAATTACATGGGGCAGATTAGAACCCAAATTGAAACGTAAGCAATTAAAATTGCTGAATGTTCAAACATTTTGTCAAATTTGTCGTTATTACTGTGACTTATAAAGTGTCAGGTTTAGTTCCATCATAGTGTTAATAGTGTGAAAAAAACGTAGTTGTTCAGTACCTAGCTCAGCGATTGTCAACTAATGAAATTACTGATGTATGGGGGGGGGTATCTGCGTCACATTCTCATTATTCTCATCAGCCCCCTTAAAGGTCTGATCCTAGAATCACCCCTGGGAGCAGAAATTAAGAAGCCTAAACAATTCAGCAATGATGACATGAAAGGTTTCAGGAGAGAAAGGTATGATGCAAGAGTAAACAGTGGGAGAACTGGGCAGCAGCAGAGTAATAAAAGGCGAGATGAAAACAAGATCACATTTCTTAACAGCTGCTGCAGGAGCAGAGAGAGTGAGAAAGTTGGCCTGAAGTTGTTTGAGAAAGATGGGGAGCGATTCTTTATGCCGCACTTGTCGCTAATGTAGTCAGTCGGATAAGGTTGGTCCCTGTTTTTATCCCAGCTCCAGGTTGTTTAATTAGATCAAAAGCTGATAAATGAGTCTTGACTTTCAAATGAGCTTCTCAAAGGGTTGGAGGTGGCGAGATCTCTATCTACACTGATAATAAAGTTGGCCAGAGTCTGCAATTCATCAGGGAGTCTGTACAAGAAGGATGTGTTTGTTTAAAAACACAACATGTGCTTTCTGCCTCTCAAATGCACAAATTGATAAATGAAATAAACATGACAATCAAGGCATTTGCCTGCAGATACCTTATAAGCGTGTCATTGCATGTGAAGCACGTTTAATGTTGGAAATGTTTTCCATTCATAAAAATGTATCTTTGTATCTATGCACAGCAGTTTCATGGATGCCTCTTTTCCTTAGGGCCCCTGAACATTACCTAATAATCCCATGGGCATTTAAACTGTCTCTCTTACTCTGCTCACCTCCCATCTCTGCAAGGGGTCTAATCCGCTGTGACTAATAGGCTGGATGTGAGGATTATTTTTTACCTGCCCAGAGACACAGTGGAAAAAGAGACAGAGAGGAAGAGATGAATGGATATGTGGAAAGCTGATCTTTTTAAATGGTATGCCAGAAATGTCACCATCTTGCTCCTGAGCTTGAAAGTCAGTGTTCACACGTTGAAATAAAAGTCTGAAAGCCATAATGCTTTCATGTTTCAGTAATGTAATGTAATGCCAAAAAAGATGTGTTCTGGAGGGACTGACTCAAGGTAAATTCACACTAGTGAAGACAGTTTCTTCTGCATATAACTAAAAAATTCAGTGATATTTTACAGTGTATGAAGAGATGAATCAATCTAATCTCCTTTCTTCTGAGTCTTTCTGCTCAGTGGAAAGTATCTCATACATTTAAGATGTATTTCACGTCTCTTTTCTTTTGATGTCAAGAAAGTCGTGCAGTTTAATGCGCTTAAACTAATGGCAGCTGTCTTAAAAACACATCCGAAATTATCCCTGAAGTTTGTTTTACATTCAACAGCTGACAGGACATAACAATGCAGCTATAAACTGAGGTCCAAGTCAGGAAATGAGCTACAGACATGAACAACGGGCACACTGAGAGTTTATTTCATAATAATACATTGCTTCGCATTATTTAACAAGAGTCTATGCAGCCGTGCTAGCAGCTCTGTGAGGCTGTGCAAAGATACACCTGTGCCTTGAGCTGGATGCTAACCTCATCCATGTTCACCATCTCAGTTTACAGTATTAGCATGCAAACCTTTGCTCATCAGTATTTAACACAAAGTAAAGCTGAGGCTCCATTAGTTTTGCAGGTATTATCAAAATATTGGACACATTTTGACTGGATGATGGCACTAGAGGCAAAGTCAAAGGATCCCTAAAATCATTGGGATACATTGTCCATGACCATGAATGTCTGCACACAATTTCATCGCAATCTATTTCATAGTTGTTGAAATACTTCAGTCTATACCTAGTCTCTCATTGCCAGACCTTCTTCCACAGCGCTGCAAAGGAAGGTCTGGCTAGTCCACACAGCATTCGGGGACGGGAGAAAAATATGCTTTGACATTTCTTTAAACCAATCACAATTGTCATGGGCGGTGCTAAGCACCAAGCGCCGCCACGGTTCCACAGCCAAATGGCCTCGGGAAGGAACTTGTTTTGGTGGAACATGTGTACATTCAAAAGTTGTTTTAGTCGTGCAAAACAGAAAACTCAAGATTGGACAGATAGTCCAGCTTGCTGTCTGCATTTAGCCTGCAGAGATCTAAGAAGCAGTTAACCATAGTTCTCATAAAACAACCAGAGTTTAAAATTACAACACAAAGAAAGTAGAAGGTAACAGACACCTGAAAACGGACATCCGAAAAGAGAGACTTCCAGAGGAATTTCCGGCAGAACGAGAGCAATCCCGGAAATGGAACGTGGATATAGACTAGTCTAGACCAAACTGACCACCCAATGGACAGACATTGCCATCTCTAAAAACTTTACTAAATCTGATTTAGTTTAATCTGTCATGTGGAAGAAATCCTTACAGCATCTTACAGCACAGGTCATCTGTTTTTGCATGCTCCAAGATTTAATTTGAATATTCAAAAGCAAAAAGTGTGTTGGTAAAAACTTTCTCATGCTCTCTTGCCATATGGTTCACTCCTTTAACTTTGAGGGCTTTGGCTCATTAAGATTGCATCAGTAGATTATCAGATGGTACAAAGAATGAGCCAGTAAAGCTTTAAGTCTGAGACCGATAGGATACAATAAAGCTAATCTTATTAAACAAATTCTATAGTAAATATATGCAGTGATCCTCCCTTGACTGGTTCTCATTGTAATCCTATCAAAAGGCTGCACACAAAGAGGCAAATGTGGTCCTCTTTCACCAATCTGTCAAGCTGCAATTTCCCAGGCAGATGACTAATGTACTTCCACTTGAGAGAGGGCTGTTGGGGTTTGGGATAACTTGTCTTCAAAATAAGGCAACATACTGTAGTAGCCATTGGATTGGAGAGTTAGACCCAGCCAGAGATGTGATTTCTTTGGGATGTTAGCATATTATTACTCTCTCACATGCATTGGGTAGCAGCAGAGGGCAGCACTGTAATTTTGCACTTCAAGAAATCACAGTTTGTTTTTCTGCAGTATGTCATTCTTGTCCTGACTTAACAACTATGATCGGCATGGACTAAACCATTCCTACATTTGTGTGTAAAGTACTTAAAGTGTTCATATTATACTTTTTTTTTTAGGTTTAATTGTATTTAGAGGTTTTACCAGAATAGGTTTGTGTAGTTACATTTTCCAAAAACACCATATTTTTGTTGTACTACACCTTTCTGCAGCTCCTCTTTTCACCCGGTGTGTTGAGCTCTCTGTTTTAGCTACAGAGTGAGTCACTTGTGTTCCATCTTTGTTGGGAGTTGCATATGCACAGTACCTAGGTAAGCACTGCTAGCTGGTCAGTTATAGAGCCTTCATGCGACAGAGCAGTAACCGAATCTGACCCGAACCCGACAGGCATTAAGATGTTTACGTCTGAGTCCAAATCGAGCCCGAGAATTTTAACCCAGTTAAAATCAAATTCTTTTGTTTGTGTGGACAGCCCACTTTTATTAAGCAACTGTAGGAAGGTATTCGGAAATGTCCACAGATGAGAGCATCAGCACACACAGGGCAACAGCCGTACATTAATAAGCTGTTTAATTTAAAATGTTCAATGTGTTGTCCTTTCCTGATTGCTTCGTTTCTGAACGTGATCAGAAATCCAGTGGAGACTCGTTACCTCCAGAACTGACATTTTAAAATGAATAACGTTGTTTCGGGTGAGCAAATGAATGAGCTTGGCTTTCAGTCTGGGGTTTATTTCGGACACCGTACACACGTAGAAAATGTACTTAAAGTATTAAAAGTAAAAGTACTCAATGCAGAAAAATCCTCACATTTTAGAAAATGATCCAAACAGTTCTATGTTTAATGTTGTAATCATTTCAGTTGGATTTGTAGGCCGTTTTTTTTTTTTTGGTAGTTTAATTTATAATAATGCATCATATTTTATAAACTGCATGTGTCGTGTGTGGTAAACATCTTAATTTGTAAAGTTACTAGTAACTAAAGCTCTCAGTTGAGTGTAGTGGAGTAAAAAATACAATATTTCTCCTTGAAATGTAGAGGGGTAGTAGAAAGTAGAAAGTGGCATGAAAAGAAAAGACTCAAGTAAAGTAGTTTGACTTTTAGCTGCTACTTAGTGCTAGATAAAGTTTTCCTACACATTCAGAGGGAACTACGATATAACTAAACATTAAATTACCAATCACTTGCTCAGCTGTCATCATTGATTGACAGCATTTCTTTTGTTTCTTGTGTTGACAAACTTGACCAACTACCTATCAGATCTGGAGTGGCCAGAATCGCCATTGGGTCATTTATAAAATGTAAGAAGGTTGTCCACAACTTGTATACGTTTTCACCTGACCATATATACACTGTATGACATCTTAAATTAAAATACTTTCCATGTCACAGAGGAACTGCTTTGCACTGTGTGCATCCACAAACCTGACCAGTCTTACAGTATACTCAGTCCTCTGGGATCTCATTTACTCTGCTTCTACAAAGTCAATTGTAATCACTTCTCCCTCACACATATACCTGTTATCCAGTATCAAGGTAATAATTCAGAGTGCACAGAAAACATAGCAATCTGTTTACTTCCTAGCCTGTCTGGCCACGTCTGGATGCAAAGCCTTTTTGGTTATAGATAGGTAGATTTAGTTTGTATGGGTACCACACGCATACAATACACATGCAAGCGCATGAGGACATAAGGACATAAAGCACATGGTGCTTATACACGCAAGCCTTTCCCACACATCTATTACAGGTCTGTTTGTCTTTTGCTGCCTCCGCCCTGCCTTGTTTATTCAAGGGTAGAGTGCCTGAGATTGTGTGTGTATGTGTGTGTGTGTGTGTGTGTGTTTGTCAGACGGATAAATATCAGTAGAGCATTTATCGTCCCATATGTTGAGCAGCCACTTTAACACTGATGGTTGGAGTATGGGGCTAAAGAGAAAGAATCCAAAGTAGTAAATCAGAGAAGCGGCACTATGGGAATGTGAGTACTGACCACTCATCTATAGAAAAAGAGATGGGACGAATGCTGCCAAAAGATTATTAGATAAACCGCATAATCTCCAGTTGTGGCACTATGTAAGCCTCAAAGCAGAGAGGTGTTAAAGGTAGTTTATGAGCATGTTTGTGGAGATCAATATGTGTAAGCTACAGTGGCGGGGGACCGAGTGCAAAGGCATCAGTGAAATTGTTTTTTTTCCCAGCAGCAGCCTCATGGTAAAGCTGTTTAAAAGCTAATACTAGTTCTGCTTGGAATGAAGTATTCTTCACTATATCCAACAAGTTTTAAAGTTAAGTTGCTGCTAGATCTTTTAGATGATACTATTTATCTGAAAAGTTTCACGTTATAACGTAATCATTTATTGGTATAACCTGAAACTTTTCAGGTTATAACTTTTCACCTTGCCTTTCCAGGCTTCAGTAATATATTCATAAGACAAGTTAATATCTTGCTTACACTGTACAAAACTTGTGAGATATATAAAAAAGTCATATACCCTCCATGCACTTTGCATTATTATGAGATAAAGCACTTTCCTTTCCCCATGATAACAGGCCAAACATAAATGACCTCAGGTCACGTCGACAATATTTTCAGCACAGCTACAAATTTACTTTAGCAGCATAAAATCTTCCTTCTGGGTCAAAGAGGTGTAGATTTTGCTGGCCTCATTATTTTGATGAGACAAAATAACAATATTCACACAGGGAGAAAACCACCAAGGAAGACATGATAAGATACCAGTGCCTTTCTCAAAGATTCCTTTAGTGTGAACATGGCAGACACAATAGATGCTTTAGTAACTCACTTTTTCCTAACTGGACTTTTCACTCTTGCACCTAGTGATCCCACAGTATATAACCATATGTGCTATTGGGGCTAACATGGCTCCAGTCTACATAGATTTCTTCCCCAAGGATCCTAAAATTGATTATGAGAGTGCCGTTCCTCCAGGTAAAAAGCATGGTCATGACACCCTGCCTCACAGCGATAACGCAGTCTCTCACATTGTCATGATGACGAATCTTGACCTAAACAACACGTATAGCATCAGCACACTACGCTCACGCAAAAGCACACATCCTCTCCATGCATATTTGTATTCAGGTCAGTAGAGTGAACAGACAATTCTCTCACACCCTCCTGTTCTTTTATATGGATCTACACACATACACACACACACACATACATGCCTAGCCCTGAGTCAGTGCAGCAGCAGTGCCACATTGGATCACAGCGAAAAGGCCAATGAAGACCTGCAGCTTTAGAGCCAGTGTCAGAGGGTCAGGCTCGGAGCGAGGAAGCTTCCTGCTGAGGACAGTAAACGCACAGCGCAGCACCGTGACAGAGCAGAGGATCCCGCTCAGCACAGAGAACAACTGAGTTCTCCCAACCCACAGAGCTGCTCACAATTTACTGACTGCTCACTGAGTTGGATCACAAAAAGTTACACAAAAAGCATAACAAGGTTGTGTGTGTGGTTAGTGTGCAAGCGTTTATGGGTGCATGTGAGCTCTTACACAAGTATGCAGCATGTTTCTGGTTAGAACGGCGTATAAACTTTAACGCTTTTGAAAATAGCAAAACATAAAATATTCAAACACAGCAGTGTCAAGGTAGAAATAAAAGGATTTGCATCCCCTTTTGTAATGTTGTTTAACTATGCCATTAGAAAAGGGACAAGAAGATGAAGATTTCAACCCTGAAGATTTATACCCTGTTTAACATATTAAATTCCTTTTAATATCAGGGTCCACAGTAAATATTGGCTCTTCAGTCAGGGTGGTATTGATGTTACTGATAATGTTTAAATAATGCAGCAGCAGATACGCCATCATGAAAAGCTCCCCATCCACCAACATGATAATAAATGGGATGTTGTATGCAACAATGTTGGATGTAATGATTTGTAATGATTTAACAGGTAACCTCTGTAATGACAATCATAGCACAGCTTTTGAAATGTTGGTAATCAGTCTGAAGTAACACGTGACACCTATAATCCATCTTCAGAGCATCTTTTGGGGAGGCTTTAAAACATTTGAAGTCTGTATGTAACACAGCAGCTGACCCAAAGTCAGCTTGAATTCATGTCAGTCACAAAGAATTAAAATGTCTTTAGAAATTTCTCAAACTACTCCCACAGCCAAATCCACTTCTCAGCCCCCTGGCTATTGTATTCTTAGTATATTCCAAACAGTTATATTCCTCCGCCCTAAAGTATGGTTAAATGCACCTTTTCCATCTCAAACCTCAAGCATGACCGTTCTATATTGTTTATGTACCCACATATCTATGTGCTTTAAAGTCAACACATTTGAAGGCCCTCTATTGTTGCCAGTTCTGTTTTGAATTATTGTTCACTTCCTGACTGCTCACTTCCCTGCAGTTGAATGTTCTCTCATGCTAGTCCCCTGTCTCGCCACGTGAAACATTATACAGCCTTGACATACATAACTGAAGAATAGTAACAACAAGGGACTCCTGGGTCCTGTGGCCCTCGCCCTACAGGCCCACAGCCGCTCTCAGGGGGACAATTTGCCCAATCTCCCCCAACATCTATCTACTGGACTTCTGCCAAGGGTTTATTCAACAAGGGGATAGAAGAAGAAGAACAATTTAACTGGTGTGGAAGGCACAGATGAGAACTATGCTGACATACTGACTTAAATCTCTATAGGTGCAAATGTTAACGACTGCAAATACAAAATAAAACTGAAATAATAAGTGAATATTCGACCTATTCACCAGGGGGCCAGAAACATAGTGCCCATGATGCTCCATGTCTGCTGGATGCGTAAATAGGCAACTATTTTGCAATAATACACTTTAAAAGATGATAATATGTCAATGTTATGTTTACAGCTTGTTTTTGCAGAACTGCATCATGTTTCATCCATTAAGTAACATGACAAACACCAAAAATATGATTTTGTACAGTCTGGAAATCCATGCCAACACGCCTACTTGCTATTGCAGTGCTTTAAGTGCCCATATTACCATTTTGAGGTTCATAATTTTTTGAGAGGTTGGACCAGAATAGGTTTATGCGGTTTAATTTTCAGAAATCACCATATATTTGTAGTACTGCACATTGCTGTGCTCCTCTTTCAAAGTGGGCTCGGTGGCACTCTGCCAGGGGGGGCCTTGAAAAGTTTTCAGATTCATTCATTTTAATTATCATGATAGTCCTATGAATATTTTTTAAAAGTTCATAGATTGAGTCTTAATATAACGAGATCTATATTATCGTTGTTATAATACCGTATGTTAAGAGACAACTCTAGACAGCTTCATAATCATCATTACAACAACAACCACAGTGCCTCAGACAGTAAACCCATAACAAAAACAGTTTTTTTTTCATATTTCCTCCACCTTCCTCTAGCTCATGTTGAGTTCATGAACAAAGAGTGGCGCTGTGCTGCTCTGCAGAGAGAGGATAGTTAGAGTACTACACACGGCTGCAGGCAGGTCAGGTGGCTGTGAGTGGAGCCAAGGTCCAGTCGGTCTGTTGATGCATTTGCTCTGTCCGCTTCTGTTTATGCTTTCTGTCTTATCAATTATTTACCAGGTGTATTTTTGTTTGCAAATCTGTGGGTGTAGCCACTCGCCTGTTTCTGTTTTGTTATTGTCAGTCTGCCTGCTGGACAGTAAAGGGCCAGAATTTTTGAAGATGTGTGTGTTTGTTTTCTTGTATGTGTGTTATGTAGTTGTGTGTGTGTGTGTAATATAAGAGATTAGCTTCATTTAATTTCATGAATAAATAAAAAGTGCATACAAGCAACACCATTTTAATTTCTGTATTTTCATATTCAGCAAGTATTATGCTGATGATTCATCATTGATATCATTTCCCCATACAACTCACAGTGTGATATAACTAAATGGATTTTTTGCATACAGTCAGAAAGTACACACAAGGTGTCAGTGTCACTCACACTTGATAAATCAGTAACCTTGTGGCTTTTACAGAGCACAGAAAAGATGTAGCTGGACTGTATCAGTTTCCACTGTTGCAGAACAAAGCTCTTTGTTGAGTGTTTGATGGAGCGGGTCTGTTTTGCTTGAATTAGTTAGAGGGGAACCACCTGCACTCCAACAGAAGGGCCCACATGTTTCCTCTACTAGTGTTTAATACATACTCAGGCAAGTCTGCTTTGTGCCTTGACTGATATCATGCCAGTATACAAAATCCTCAATAATGCAGAACAAATGTTTTCATTTGTGACCCTGTCTGTCCAGCCAATCAGTTGACTTTAATTCTACAGAAAGATAAAAGGGAACTTTATGCTTTCATTGCTGACACTCAAATGTGTTTCCCATTGCTTGAGAAAACCACAAGATCATGTCAATGTAACAAGTTTCAAGCAAAGATCACCTTAAAAGTTCTGATTTTTGATTCCTTGTCCAGCCACAGGAAATTACCATTAGCAACATGTTGTATAAAGAAAATAAAGGTATCCTTCTGTTTAGTTGTCTTTGGTTTCCATCCAGATTCCTCTGGTTTCTCTGTTAAGTCATCTATCAGGTACATTTAGCAAAAAAAGCTAAAACCAAAACGTAGAGTGAAATGTAAAATCAGCAGAGAAGTTACCGTATCTCTTGTCTACTAAAGGCCAATGTAAATGGGAAAAACAAACTTTACGGTGTCGATCTGTTCCAAATAAAGTTCCCACTAAACTCAAACAGAGCAGCAGTGGGGTATGGAGTCATGCCTGATGTGGTGAGGAATTTGCCAAGGCCACCATACCTTTCCGCCCCTCTCCCCTCATTGTGTGCTTTGGTATTTCGTCATGCCAAGCAACCCAGCTAGGTCAAGTAAACAAAGGACCACCTGGACACAATAGTCGCCTTGTTTGTCACTGTGTGACCACATGACCACAGGTATTTTAAGGCTGACAGTGAGAACAGGCTGCTAGAGAGCTGCTTTGAAGTCACTGACTCGCACCGATTTACTGTGATTGTTTTCTTTCCACAGTCTGTCAGTACTGGCATATGAGCCATGTGAAAACTGGTTATGAAAGGACATAACCACATTTTTAAACGATAATTTCATTTGAGCTATATGGGAGAGATGAATGTCTGATTTTACATAGAGTTGTCTGGTTTCTTCCAGTCAATCATGATTGATATTGCCTATGTTTGTATAAATATCAGCCATAGAGTATAGAATTAAGGGTACTGATGTGGAAAAAAATCAGAAGTGTCGGTAGCAGAAACTCTCCAAGATGCATACATAATACTTACTTCTCCCATAGTGTAACCATGGCAATGTCAATGTCAATGAAACCTAACCCAGACAGTCCTGATCACATTATTAAATAATTCCAATTTGTTTACAAAAACCTCACTGGCGTCAATCTTTCTCATGGCAGCCAAATAGCATCTCTCCTCCTCGTCTGCTTGAATTATTTCACAAGAATAATTCAATTCAATTCAATTCAATTTTATTTATAGTATCAATTCATAACAAGAGTTATCTCAAGACACTTTACAGATAGAGCAGGTCTAGACCACACTCCAGAATTTACAAGGACCCAACAGTTCTAGTAGTTTCCTCCAGAGCAGGCAACAGTGCGACAGTGGCGAGGAAAAACTTCCTTTTAGGCAGAAACCTCGGACAGACCCAGGCTCTTGGAAGGCGGTGTCTGACGGCTGGTTGGGGTTAGAATGAAGAGTGGCAATAACAGAAAAAAATAGTTGTTTGTAGTAGTTCTTTGTAGTAGTTTGTTGCATAGCAGGGCACTGTGCGGCATTACAAGGCACAGCAGGACGTAGCAGGGCACCGCAGATCGTGGCAGGATGTAACGTGTAGCGGGACCATGGCAACAGCTGCAACCATGATTTTGGAGCTTCCCTGATCCAAGGAAACATGCTGGGGGAAAAAGAACATAAGGACTCCGGGGAATGACTCCCCAGAGCTAGGTTAGTAACAAGCATTTCTGGGACATGGATGCACACAAAATGGAAAGATAGAAAGATAGAGGAGAGAGGAACTAGGTGTGTCACAGGAAGTCCCAGCTGTCTAAAACTATTACAGCATAACCAGGAGAGACAGTGTAAAGAGAGGAGCCTGGTCGGGCTAGAACTCTCCCCTGCTGGATCGGGCTGTATCGCCCTGCCTCCCTCTAGGTAATTTTAGAGGTGCTCAGTGCATCATGGGAAGTCCCCCAGCAGTCTAGGCCTATAGCGGTGTAACTAATGGATGGTTCAGGCCTTTCCTGAGCCAGCCCTAACTATAAGCTTTATCAAAGAGGAAAGTCTTAAGTCTACTCTTAAATGTGGAGATGGTGTCTGCCTCCCGAACCCAGACTGGAACCTGGTTCCACAGGAGAGGAGCCTGATAGCTGAACGCTCTGGCCCCCATTCTACTTTTAGAGACTCTAGGAACCACAAGTAACCCTGCATTCTGGGAGCGCAGTGCTCTGGTGGGGTAGTAAGGTACTATGAGCTCTTTCAGATAAGATGATGCCTGACCATGAAGAGCTTTGTAGGTGAGAAGAAGGATTTTAAATTCTATTCTGGATTTTACAGGAAGCCAATGCAGAGAAGCTAAAACAGGAGAGATGTGATCTCTTTTCTTGGTTCCTGTCAGAACACGTGCTGCAGCATTCTGGATCAGCTGAAGAGTCTTTATGGACTTTTTCGAGCAGCCTGATAATAAAGAATTACAGTAATCTAGCCTAGAAGTAACAAATGCATGGACTAATTTTCTGCATCATTTTTAGACAGGATATTCCTGATTTTTGCAATATTACGTAGGTGAAAAAAGGAGGCCCTTGAAATTTGCTTTATGTGGGAATTAAAGGACATGTCCTGATCAAAGTGTACACAGCAAACAAATAATATTTCCTAAATCAGAGGCAAATCCCACCTTTTCTCTTAATCTGATCTGCACAAAGTGGTTCACTCTGTGACTTTCATTGGACGTCTTGGCCCAGTTCCTCATAGAAAGGAATAGGGAGCAAAATCCGATCTGACATAGTGATGTGTACTAGCAACAATATGAGTGGTGGTATGCACCTCGAAAGCTTTAGATAATACAATTACAAATTCATTAAGAAATCCAGATTAGAATGTAATTTCCTATTTCTCATTTTACAATAAAATTTTTAATGCACATATAATTTATTTAAGGAATCTATATTTCTATACACTTTATTTGTTGCTGTGAGGACAAAGTACTGGAGTGTTTTGGACATATAATTGTATCATTTTTGTGCCAAAGTTTCCACTTTGTTTGTGGAGATGACACCTTTTCCCGCCAAATATCATGGACAGCTATTCTATGATAAGATCTATAAAGATCTATAAAGATCTATAAAATTACAAGTATTTTGATTTTATTACATTTTAGTCAAAAAGCTGCATGTTTCATTATTAAGTGATTTTACACAGCCTGTTTAAAAATATTATCTCATGCTACTCTTGCGATTCAATTATTTTTTATCTGATTCCATTGATTCTCTGTGCAGTCTTCTTCAGCTGTGATGGTTAGAAACATAGTGCTTAGGAGAGACAATAACAAAAGAGACAAGGAAACAGACCAGGGGGGAAAGGTTGAGGGGAGCGAGTGCCATCTCATGTGGCCTAGCTGAGCATTTTCATGTGAAACCAGGAGGAAATGCAAAGCAGTTGCTTAAGGCAAAGAGGGAGAGCACAGAGGGGGTGCGGGGCTGCTCATATGGCTCACATAAACCATTCATCTGTGAATACAGCACACTGTCCTATTCACAATCCCATCATTTAGTCTGTTTATAATTCATGCCTCCTGTGGTGTCATTTATTGTGCTGGGTAGTACAGAAAATAGCAAAACTGTGATGAATGATCACCTCTTTTAAATGACAGTATGGCACTTTAGAGGTTGTTCCTCACAAAGTCCCTTTAAAACGTAGAAGAACATGGAACGTGTCAAGTAGAGTACATCATTAGCTTGTACAGCTGGGATCTAACCCTAAAATGTCCACTTGACTTGCTTTTGTTTTATTCCAGGCCTTGTAGTTGGGGAGCTGGCGTGGGAGTCTGTAGCAGAGCACTAAGAATAAGCACTGTTCAGACATTGTGTTGCGTTGCTTTAAATTATTTAGTTTTACTTTAACATGACACGTGTGACCTAACCCAGTCATACTCAGCTCCCTGCCTCACTTTGCTCGTTTCTTTATCTTTTTACTTAATTTCCGTGGTCTTCTTGACTAAGATGTTCAAATTCAAAGATACAGAGATGAAAACTCTTAACTTAACAAGCACTTCTTGGAGGTGAAGGGTTTGGAGGATCTATGTGAGAGCACAATGAGGTAATAGCTCACAAGTAACTCTAAGTAACGACAACAAAACTAGTGTATAATTAGTGTATATAAATTAGTGCATATCCATAACCGTCCACTTCCCGGGATTGCTCCGTTGCCGCCGTATGTCCTTCTTTCCGGATGTCCATTACCTTACACTTTTCTTTTAAATGCAATAAAATGCTCCTCAGATCTCTCCAGTCTACAACTGAAACAACCTTTGAACGTAGCCTACACATGTTCCACCAAAAAGTGGCACCAGCGATTGACGATTGTGATTGGTTTAAAGAAATGACAATCAACCAGAGCACGTTTCTCTTCATTCCCGGAATGCAGTGTGGACAAGCCAGACCCTCCTCCGCAGCGCTGTCAAGGAAGGTCTAGCAATGCGAGACTACATCCACATAAAACGAGCGTATTGTGATCCCACGCCGCCCCCACCCCTCCTCCACCCAGTTATCTTTAGCCAAAGAGGACATGGAGGATTAAAAATAACATGATGGACTCTTCACATGAGGTAACTATCTTTACTTGCGTTTCTGCGCGCAAAGTCGCCGGAAGACACCATTTTCTAAACATAGCCATACTGAAAAATATAGAGACTGTTTTGTGGATCTGTTGACAATTATTAATGTACATTATGTAATTCCGTGCTATTGTGCTTATATGCAACTGCATGCAACATCAATGTTCATCCAAATTCAATCTCCATAATGACATTTCAGTGTAAGCGGAAAGTCAAATAACACTGTATGTGACTTATTGAGGATTTGCATTCTTCTATGCATATACAAGAAAAAGCAGGGAATCAAAACTTCTCCTTTGTTAGTGCGTAAACAAATGTCTACCAATCTTCATCTAAATATGGTCCATCCCCTCCCTAAGGCTCTGGAAATGCAGATACAAAAAACAATACTTAACTCTGCTCAGCTGCCAATCCAAAAAAGGAGATGATCCTCTCTGGGTTCCTATTGACGGGAGGAGCTTTGGAGGGCAGTTCTGAGTGCTCTTGACACAATGACCCATATACCACGCGTCTGAAGGCATCATTGAAGCCGGCGGTAGTGTTGTGAGTTTGTGTTGAGTGCCGCAGGGTAACAGTGAGTGAGGTGTCTTGGATTCAGTGTGTTGGAGAAGATGTTAATTTGTTGACATTATTAAAGTGTGTAAACATGAGTGATTAAGCTGAGGGGTATGTGTTATAGCAACATAGGATAGGACCATAGACTGTATAGGATAGGACGCATATTCTAAATGGATCCCCAATGTAAATGTCTCTGCCTCCATGTACATGTAAAGATAACATATCCTCCTTATGTCTTTGGGAATCTATAACGATATAAAGTGTTTTCTGAGAGCAGTGTGGGGCCTGCTGCTCTGTGCTACATCAAAGTTATGGGGGAGCCAAACATTTGCAGCATCCAGATCCAGCTGATGTTTTATTGCTTGGGATCACAGCCAGCTTTAAGAATGTGCTGACGAGAATTTAGGCAGTTAAATATGCTGAATAATATGTGTGTGTATAATTCAATCAATGTCCCATTCCTGTCCTGGCCCTTAGTTAGAGTCCCGGCCTCTGCTGCTCACTCCTGATGCAGATTTAAAAATTGGACAAAACTCTGTTTAGATGAGATTTTAGTACAGTAGAGTTTACAGTAAAACAGAGTCCTAATAGTCGCTGTTATGAAACCCCTCCTGTCATTGGCTGTGATGTGACAGCTCTCCGCAGCCCAGTCACATAATCTGATGGCCTTTTTGTGCCAAGCCATTCATCATTAATCTTCCAGGGCAACACTGAGCTTTGCAGCGCTGCTTTAGTTAAAAGAAGGATTTTGCTCTTCCCACCCCTCCTAGCTCTCTCTCTCTCTCTCTCTCTCTCTCTCTCTCTCTCTCTCTCTCTCTCTCCTTTTATGCTTTGTGGATATTATAATGAATGAGGCATTATCAGGGCACGGAGGTAAAGTAGATTAAAGTGGGGTCTAAGGCCAAAAAAATACCTCCTCATTTACAGAGCCTGTACTAAGTGATGAGCGCAGATGTATGATACATACAGTACACAAACATGACTTGACCAAAATTTGTTTGTTATCCAATGGGGCAGGGGGTGTCTTTGATGGCACAACAACGGCCTGCAACAGTCTGATCTCATCCGTCAAAGCATGAGCTGGGATAGACGTGCCCTAAAAAACTCTACAGACGTTTTGGTTTTGCTGCTACCCATTGACCCATTACAGTTTCGAAGAATTAAAAAGAAATAAGGTGTTTGGTTAAATATTTATACAAAGCTCATTCCATGTTATGTAATGTACAAAAAGTCTGCAGAAATGGCAAAAAACATTAAAGATTAAGACATAAAAGGTCAGAGGGAAAGCAGTGGAAGCTTTGAGGGATGACTTGTAGGAAAAGGAGAGAGTTTCCTTCCAGGATGGATGTGTTAAAAGATCAGGTGTCAGGCCACATCACATTATACAGTCTTCTCTGTTTCTACATCGATGACAGACATCACAGACGTCATTGAAAGTATCATATCCCCCTCTTTATCTTTCTTTCTTACGTTCTTTCTTTCTTTTTTCTTTCTCCTTACTTTCTACTTAAATCCTCCAATTCTGAAATGATTAAGAAATGATACAGGTGTTATTGCACCTGTAAGGTGGTTTGTCGACTAACAATTGACAAACTCAAATAATTTCTTGAGATTGGAAATTCATGTTGGATTCAGCATGAATGTACCGTATAGCAATAATATGATTAAGAGTCTACAGCCATGCTGGTGTCTCTGTGAATTCTCTATTTCAGTGTGGATCAAAGTTTTGCCATCCCTAGAGCTACACTGCTGGCTAAATAATAAGTAATATTAATACTTCACATTATTCACAATAAAACTCTATGCAATTTTGGTAGGATCCCCAAACTTCATTTATATGAAAAATATCCCAAATAGCCCGACAAAGTCAACATCACTTGCCTATATGATGTTATATGATAGGCTGAATCCTATCATATGAGCTCATTTGGCAGAACATCCCATATGTTTTATCACACAGGAACCAATCTGTCAAAAAACATTATGTAACTGCATATGTCTCTTTTATTATTTACAATAATAATTTTGCTCGAAAACTCCATGTAAATGCTTTATATATTACTCTTTCAGTGTACTGCTTCATACTCCTTCATTTTACTTTAATGTGATTCTTTTGATATTTTAGTTTTATCCTAATTTATGTAAAAAATGAAATATAAAATCATCTGAGCCATACCCACACAGGCATACATTTGTCCAAGTGATAAGATGACCTCATCCTAGGACTTCAACCAAGCATGTCCCAATGAGTTCTGAAAAACCTCCACACATTTGCAATCATTACGGGCACTCATCTTACAAATACTGCAGCTGTGAGTATTGGGACAGACCCTTACATCACATTCCACAACTTAAAATCAGAGGTGATGGATGTGTCAGCCACTGTGCACGTCATGAAAGCTAGCCGCGCTATGGCAATGCGAGACTATGAAAGCTACTAATGGTCAACCAAAGTCAACTGAGCGCAGCTGTCAGATTTAAAGGCTACATTATTACTGTTGGCCATTAAGTTTATTCTGTCATTACTTGTCAGCGGTGCCACCAGGCGTATCAGGCAGGGAGTGGAAATGGTAGCTGATATTTTTTTATGACAAAACAAACCATTGTTATCCAGGTCTTCCTCATTACATGCTTTCATAATAACGACACAATCGCAGAAAGTGATAATGTGAAAGCACAGCTTTAATGAGAGCTCTCCTTAACACGGCCCTGGACTTTCTATACTACTCCTCATGAGCAACACTGAAATGTATTGGACATGATGTGGGGTTAAATTTAATATCTAGATACTGTAGTAATGTATAGTATTGCATGTGTGACACTAGATGTGTTATATTAACTATAATGCATGGTTGTAAAAAGACAAGCGTTTTGATTGTAATGTCAACATGCACTACATGCAATAATGGCTGTGGAGCAGGCTGTGAACCAGACCGGACCAGAGTATGTACTGCATGCAAGGTGGTTTGATTCATGTGGATGACACACAACATGCAGCTGAGTCTGTGTGTGTATTTACTGTTTGTGTCCACATGCAAACATTTGCATTTATTAATTTGAAAGTACATGACAGTGACATACAGAGGCAGCAAACGCTAGCAAGAAAACATTGACACATAGGAAATTTTGGGCCTGTGGCAGTGTGTCTGCCTCTGTCGATCTGATTTAGGTGACATTGTATGACAGGAAGCTGGCAAAATCATACACAAGCGCACACACACACACACACACACACACACACACACACACACACACACACACACACACACACACACACACACACACACACATATACACACACACACACACACCCTGGAGGTCAGCCTTCTGAAGTGACTGACACATATCCACATTCAAACACGCACACACACACACACACACACACACACACACACACACACACACACACATTCTCAAAGTCTAAAAGTTCTTCCTCCTTTTACTTCTCATCAACCCTCAAACCACTACAGTAGAACTGGTATAATGCTGGTGTTAACCTTCACGAATAGAGCTTATATTAAGCTTGTGCATTAAACCAGAGACAACGGACGGAACTGGTCAACTAATTAGCCTATGCCTTGTGTGTTAAATCCAGAACAGGATAAGAATGTATCCACTGCCAGTTTAGAGAAATTTTAAAGATCTGAAGAGGCTACAGTCATTCGTTCTCTCTGAGGCTGCACTTAGGCGCTATGGTGCTTTGAGCAAAATGCTATCGTCAGTATGCTCACAACGACCATGCTAACATGTTTAGCAGATACAGTGTTTACCATTTTCACCATCTTAGTTTAGTGTGTTAGCATGCTAACATTGGCTCATTAACACTAACCCCAAAGTACAGCTGAAGCTGATGGGAAGTCAGTTTTGCAGGGATTTGGTTATAAAACAATGTATTAGACAAATAGAAATTCTGACCTGATGATGCACTAGAGGAAGAGTTAGGAGTTCACTTACATTAATTTAATTTATCCTGTGGGGGACATTAATGTCTGTGCCTAATTCCATGGCAATCCATCCAATAGTAAAACCACAAATGTTAACCTCATGCCTGCACTAAAGTAAACATAGGAGGATTAAAGTCAGTAGGATAGATCATCTGGAAACCACCAACATCTGTACAAAAATGTGTGCCAAATCACCAAGTAGATGTTGAGATATTTCACTGACACTGAATATATGAAAACCGTGACTCGCTGGTAGTGCTAGAAGAAATGTCAGTGGATCACCAAAGTCAGCAGGATTCGACCTCTTGGGATAATGAATATGTGTACAAAAATGTAATGGCCTTCCCCTTCCCTAAGTTGTTTTGCCTTTTATCAGAAAGTTCAAACCACTGAAGGAAAATGCCATCACAGAAAGGAGCTCTTTTGTTTCTTGTACTATTTAATAGTTTGCCCCTGGTTAATGTTTTTTTTTTTTTATAGGACAGTTAGAAATGCAGTGTTAGTGCTGTTTAGGTAAATGGTGCACTGTAGATGAATGAAGATGTTTATAATTCATGACGCTTGCGTCATGTGTTATGTTTTAAGTACTTTTCTCTATTAATGTTTATTGTTCATGCATTTTTATGTATGAGCAGCTGATAAAAGATGAAGATTGTTATATGTTTTCATCTTAAAAGTGCACTTAATATTTCCTGTCCCATCCAGGCCAATGGTTTTTCCTCCCAAGAGACCAAGAGTACTTTCACTGTTATTTTTAGGTTGGGAAAAGCTCATCCGCTGTTCCCTAGGTGAGAGGCCTGGCCCATCCGATCCCATCAAGCAGTGTACCCTTGCTGTCTTATCCCACTGTCTATTCAGCTGATTATCCATCTATATCATTATCTTAATCGTGTTGCATCTGTTGTTTCTTGGATTATAAACATGCTTTACAATTGTGGCTTATTCTCTTTTCTTTGTCTCTTTCTATTTCTGACTCATCTATCATATCTTTCCCCAATCACTTGAAGAGTAAAGAAAGCAATAATGGGTGGTATTGGTTATTACAACGATGATAATACTTTTTAATGAGACTGATAATGTTGCCAACAAGTCTTTTGCCATGTAGATATAAAAAACGTTTCACTGGAGAAAAGAAACCAAGTCCAAATAATTCTGCATCTTGACTGATTCACAAAATATGTATGATGTAAGGGATACTTTTGTAAATGGCGTGTCAGAGTCAAACACACACAAGCACACACCAACAAGAGGTTTCACCCACACATAAAAACCAACCAGTCTAGCCTGAAATGCAGGAATCCTGTCAAGCTGGATTGCAGGTATAAACCTTGGCTGACTAGTGACAAACTATCATTTCAGTCAGAACCATCACGTCATGGTCATTCAAGTTTGAATAACATATTTACTTTAAGTATCAGTTCAGATAATGACAAGTCCTTGACAACAATCCCAACAGAAACACAAATATTTGCAATGGAAATGTTTGACAAAGACATAACAATACATTTTATTTTTGAAAGTGATCTATATTTCAATTTAATAGTTTGACTTGATTGAAGTAAACACAAAATTACTTTTATGTAAAGGGTATACAGCCAAGAAAGCCCTTTCTGCCCTGAGTAGCACGCATGCGCTCATTGTAATATTGTTGCCTTCATGTACTCTTTGTTGATTCAGACTTCCGATACTTAAACTAAAAAAATTACCCAACCCAATTCAATGCTGATATTCTGTAAATTAAACACTGTATATTAATGTAACAGTTGCACTATTTAAGCAGATACTCAAAATATAGACACAGTATATTGCTTTGTCACGTGGGCAACTTGAAGACAAGAAATTATATAGGACGTTATATTGACAGGCCTCAGTAAAGCTTTCACTTTAAATTATATCAAATATAGTGATTGAAATATATATACTGTACTTCAGTGTTTTTTAGTGACTTATTGTTGTCTGAGCTGCTGTAAAATTTTATAAAATGATATGTATGCTATTTTTAAAAAAACCTAAAAAAACTGTAGGCTAATAAATTTTAGCATTTTATATGTATCTGCTTTAAAACAGGGTTAATACGTATACAGTACAGTAGCATATCTATACAATGTGACACAGTTTACAATTGGGCTATTACAGTTTTAGATTGAATTTTTACACTTAAAATTAGATTTGAATTTTAAAAATACAAATAATAAATACATTACATTACAACGTAGTAAAAACCTTTAGAAATGTTAGGGTATGTAGGGTATGTATGTATGTCCAACTCCGTTTTACTTATATTATACTATCAATATTTCCATATTTTCACATAAGTAGGCTATAGGCTATACTCACATTGATGTTGGGTCGTTCGTGTGAATCTATCTGAAAGAATCCGACACCACTTGAATGCAGCACGAACAGCAACACATTCCCAGAGCCAGAGCAGAGCCCAGAACTGGAAATGTGATTGAGCTAAGTACACGAGAGCGTCGTACCTGGTTAAACGAGCCGAGGACGCTGTCGGTAAGGGTAAAGGTCGAATACGAAGAGAAAAGTGTGCAGTCGCGAAAAGGAACGAAAGAAACACCATTTAAAGTGAGTTTATAAAAACAACAGAGGATTCAATAAGTGGACACGAGACGTGAGTGGGACCGTGGCAGATGTAAGATGCCATCGACAAATATGGATTAAACTGCTGGGATGTTAAGGGAATGATGAAAATATCTACACAGGTGACTTTGGAGCCGACAGGAATGGCTTGATTTCTCACACCGGGAGAGCGGTGGGACAACACTGTCAGAGGCACACATGTTTCTGTGGAAAGGAAAGAAAGTTTGCTGCACTTCACTCGGACACAAGTCTACTTTCTGAGAGGCATTACTGCTGTGACTTTTTTCTTATCCTAGTGGAAGAGCCCGCCAGTTTTGGTGTCGGCTCATAACTGTTCACAATGTCCAAACCCGTGCTAAAGAAAAACCACTGGACCTTCAGAGTGAACCAATGCTCCGTCTCTAAAGATGCCCGTGGCGACTTGAACGTGCCATTGCGCGGCGGAGCCGAGAACGGGGAGTTCGCCTACATCGGGCAAGTTAACGAAGATGTCGTGGTTTACAAAATTGGAAAACTAAATGAAGGAGAACTGCTGCTAGAGGTGGAGAATCTCTCTATTTCAGGATTACCCTTGTACGACGTACACACAGTGATAAAGAACTGCAAAGGTCCCGTCAGGTTGAAAACTGTCAGGCAAGGTAAGGATTGGGAGAGGCAGCGGCACATGCAAATCTCCGTTCAAAGTTTTAACCTTTAATGTTGCTCAGTTTTAAAAATAACAACGGTTCTGTCAGTTTTTGGTGACAAGCTTTTTATTGAAACTGAAGGAAGCCCTCCTAAATTCGGCACCCATGAATTGTACAATTTAAGCTTAAAAGTTCATAAAAATAGAAATGTTTTTAAGTTGCTTTGCTTCCAAGGAGAAGTCTTGTGGGTAATCTTGAAGTTGGTAATATGTTGAAATATGTTCTTCCATGCGAAATATTGGTTTATCCAACTGAAGAGTGTGTGAAAACTTAAATAAGTCGAGACATTGTACACCTGTCGATGAGCAAGGCCACGTTAAAGTGACAGTTTTTTGAATGGCGTTTGGCGTGTAGCCTATGAAAAACAAAAACCACCTGTCGGGCCCACGGGGATAGAAACATCACAGGATCTCAAATATTATTTATTCATCTTCCCTTTTGTCTCTTTACCAACTCTTTGAAATGGCTCACATGTTAAGAAACCAATGCTGTCAATTCACGTCATTTTAGTTTATTAGACACCCTTTTACTGTGCATAGATTCAACATTCAACACCTGAAATAATCATGTTGTTACGGTGGACACTTTTCCCATTATACTTTATATAGAATTAAACTATCCTAATTAGGCTAAACGTTGACTCCATGTAGGATCCCTGTATGAATACCAGGTAATACTTGGATATTTTCTAGGCTACAACCACATATGTGAGCCAAGGGTCAATTTACACTCAATTTTTAGTAAGCGACACTCATCATATGAAATAAAGTAGGGCCTAGTGATCGTTAATTTATACATAGGTACTAAACAAGCAGAATAAGCATAATCTGAGTTGGCCTGGGTTTTTTAGGCTGTATCTGTTGATTCCTTAAATAGGCTGGACTGGCAACACTTCTCTAGCACTGAACAGGAATGGCAATATCAGTCACCTAACAGAAATGCAAACATCAGGCCAGTGTGGCTGGTCTGGCTAGTTCATGGTCAGCTTGACTCAGCAGGGCAGGGCAGTTTGATACTGAGCCACTCTGACAGGCTCCCAGCGTGGCAAAGCAGACTGCTGAAGGGATGCTCGGAGCCAGCCTGAGCCACACTAATGTCCCGTAGAGACAGTCAAAAGAGCAGCAATTCTTCAAGGACAATTTCACATATTTAGAACCTGTGAACACTTGGCTGGGTCTACTCAGTGGCACCATGCTTTTAAAGGCACTACATTTGGAATTCAGCATCAGAATACAACACTTTAATTTCAGGACAGGATTACTTCACTAGAAAGTTGTCCAGGCCCAACCTGCATATTTCATTTTGTGTCACATTGTATTTGCCATCACTTTGGTTAAAAAAGTAAAGAAAGAATGCACTATTTTTCCAGTAAATAAAAGTAGGAAAAGAAAAGTACACACCATTGATGTAAATTGAAGGCAAAAACCATCAACTGAACATGTAAATATCCTGTTTGGGATAGGGAGCATTGGGGCTAATGGAATACGTGGGCTAGCTCTAATTGGTTCTTGCTTTCTGGTTGTGGGTTTGTTTACCATTGTACCCGGCGTATTCTTTATTTGGAATATAAAGGCTGCAGGCTTTTAGGTTCTAAAATCTCATTTCTAAAAATTCTCCATGTAGCACCTTTTGTCACACAGTTCTAAATACTTGGAATTGTAAAACTTAGCAACAGTCCTAATTATGTATGAGCACAAATAGAACAACCTAAAGTTTAAGAAGTTCCCACACACAATTCACTGATTGGCTAATTAAACCTCTACTTACCGTGCGTTCATGGGCATCGGACAAACATTTCCCCCAGTGAAAACGTCATCATTCACGTCACTTCCTGTGGGAATAAGAGGTGGAAACTCAGGCTAGATTTTGCTAACAGAGTTCCCCAGTTGGTGACGTGTTGTTGACAACTGACGTTTGATGGAGGCGACTTTGGTTCACTGAAAATATTTTAATAACAATAAACTGTTGATGGTGGACAAACACCTCTGCCAAGAAACATACACAGCCATAACATGTTTTCAAATTATTCATAAATAGGCCTATGTATAAAACAACACCTTATCCGTGTCCTTTCCCGTTTGTTGTCCTGCAAATAACACAAACTAACACCTGTTGATGTGCTGTTTGTATCCTCCCATAAGAAAACAGCAGCCAAGCTTTGTTATTATGGCCTCCATGTTTTCACACACCTGATGCTCAATTCAATTCAATTTTATTTCATAACAAGAGTTATCTCCAGACACTTTACTCCAGGCTACGGCCAACAGTTGGTGGCAGTCATTCAACAAGTTGTTATGGCAAACACCAATATAACAGAAGAAGGCGAACACGCATCATGTGAACGCTGGCGGTCAGAAAAACAATGTTATCATGGATATTCCCAGGGGACATGAACGCACCATTAGCTCGATTTTCACAGGAGACACTTTGAATTGTTATAGTGGGAAAAGCACAGGTGTTACTAATAAAATCAGCAATGGCTCTGCTTTATTCAAGTGGCAAGGACCGTCGTTAATTGTATTGTTTACACCTGTGCTTTACTGTAACAGGTTAAAATGTCTTTTGTGAAAGAAGTAAAGGTGTAAGCTGTCGATTAGGGCTACATATTTGAAAACAATATGCGACAGCGTTTAATATCCCGATAACGATATAACTTGCAATAAATAAACAGATAAAGTAAACTCAGTTCTGCATTTCTGCTGCTTTCAGTATTCTGCTAAAATAGGACAAATTGCTTGTTGAATTTTAAACGAATGAAAGGAATAATTTCCGACATTCTTTTATTGAACAAATTGAACATTGAATTGAACATTAAAGACGCCACAAAAAAAAAGTCCCAGTTAAATTTTAAGTTCAGTTTTCTACTGATATGAAATCTGAGTGTCTGTCGTGATATGTCCCAGCCTTTTGCAATGTTTATTGCGGCAGTTGATATTGCGATGAAGATAAAAATATATATATATATATATATATATATATATATATATATATATATATATATATATATATATATATATATAATCTCAACTACTAGAGTGTATCTCAATTCAATCTCTACAGATTCAAAATCGATTCATAGAATTCCAAAAATGTATTTATTTTTTCGTGACATTTTCTGAATCGTGCACCCCTATCAATGCCCTGACTAGTGCAACAAAACTGACAGGACAGGAAGAGAGCTGTCAATCAATCTGAGTCTGTAGTAAGAAGAGGTCCAAACACACAAAATAGGCGAAACACCTGTGTGGTTTAATGATGGGAGTGTAGGAGCTTTAGTCCAGTTTGAAAGTGCTGGTCTTCATGTTTTAGAATTGATTAAACAGATCAAAAGTTCTAACTTAAACACTCATTGTTGGCGTTGGGGGGGAGTGATGTACTGTGTTCTGATAAAACTCTTTCTGCAGGAGAAAATGGTGGCAGACAGTAAACAAAGCATAGTGCCATGTGGTGGACATCTCCAAAGTGTGCCTGTTGTTGAGTGCTGGATTTAGAGCCATCTCTTGAATCTTTATATTGTGGAGCGTGTAAATAGAAAACTATCTGCTTGTTTTATTTAGCACTCATGTAAATATCGTTGATGTGAATTCAGAATTTAAAAAAAATAAATCCGGTCTTGTAACATGAGCCAGTGTTGTTTATGCACCCCCATCCTTTCTGCACATTGTAATGACTTAGACAATAGGAGGAAACTCTCTTCTCACATAGAACCAATCAGAAGTCTTGGGGCTCCCGGCTTCCCCTTTTTCCAGGACCCATCTGGGGATATTGGGTGTCACCGCCATACAACGTCACATGATCAGATTCCATTTCCATTTTTAATCATTTATGCTGTCTGGGAATTTCTCTCCCTAATCAGCCTTAATTGGGAAAATATGCTCGGCAACAAGGGCCATCTGTAAAATCTAAGTGACCTAATTTTACCCAGAGCTTGTGCCATTTTCTCACTTTAATCAAGTGGGATGTGTGGAGAGGTACAGCTGCAGTGTCTTGGCTCACTAATATCCACAAAGCATTTGCTGCCAACCGTATAAAGAGACTTGTTGAGAAGTGTTAGGTTGAGACCATCAGCACTCCATTCAGACCTGTGTGAACACACACACACACACACACACACACACACACACACACTCTCACACACACACACACACACACACACACACACACACACACACACTCTTTTGGTCTGAGCTGATAAAAGGCTCTAACCAGTGCTGCTGCAGAGATTGTATTGTTTGCTTTGGGTATCAGTGGAAAAAGTACAGGAAACACACACACACACACATATTCACTGCAGTACACACACCCTGTGCACTGCTGCGTCCAAGCCATAGTGTATCAATTTGGCAGAACTGTGGGAAAATAACTGGATTATGTAATTTGTCCTAATGCAGTTCAATAATATAATGACGGGCAGTGTGTTGGGTATGCAAATAAAAATACACATAATGATAAGACATGTCCATCTGATAAACACCGGAACTTCTTTATGGATAATTTCCTTATAAAGAGAACCTAGTGCTCCACACACACAAAACAATCACTGTGTAACACTATGGCTCAGACACACAGTGGTACACAAACATGTTATTCACACAATCACAACAGCGAGGTTTCTGATTGAGAGCAGATAAGTGTCATACTCTCTGACATTAGAACACATTTTGGGTGTGTATGGATAGTTAGCAAAGTTTCTATCATAGCGTGTATGCGATATTGTACTGTGGTTTTCATGGGGACACAAAGATGACGGCCATTGAGTTTAAGGATAGAATTGTAATTAAGGGTAGGGTTAGGTGTGTGTTGATAACATCAAGGGGCCACGGATTGTAGCCAACAAAGGTCATTACGAGCACTGTAAAACCAATCTATGTGTTTGAATATGTATGCTTTCTGGGCATGAAAATGGCACAATGGTTCAGAGTTCATGGGTTTCCCCAGGCAGGAGGTATGCTTTGTGTGGGTTACTCTAGTCAATGAGATTTGCAGCCTTTTGAGCACGCACCCGCGCACACACGCGCACACACACAATTTGAATCCTCTTCACGTAAAACCAATCGTTGCTCTCCCAGACCAATCAGGAATTGAAGAGCTTCAGTAGAGTGTATTTCTTCCCAAGCAGCGTTATATTATGGAGCTGGTGTGATGAACGAGGCCTAACAACTAATAAATTTCTGGAAGCAGAAAAATATTCACTCTTTCATAATGGCCGTGCAAGTTGCCAACCAGAGCTGCTCAAATTTACAACACCGTGTAACTGCATTAACTTCAAGCTCTGTGGTCGTGCAGTGTTTCTGGCAGGCATTGCATATGGAAGTGTTTATTTCCTTTCTCCCAGCAGGAAGTTAGACACCCCTCCTCGCCCCAACTGTTCTTCCACCTTTGTATTCTCTGACAGTGGTGGAACGACTTCACTTCCTCCCTCCTAGCAGGCTTTAGGAAAGATCTGTGTGTGTGTGTGTGTGTGTGTGTGTGTGTGTGTGTGTGTGTGTGTGTGTGTGTGTGTGTGTGTGTGTGTGTGTGTGTGTGTGTGTGTGTGTGTGTGTGTGTGTGTGTGTGTGTGTGTGTGTGTGTGTGTGTGTGTGTGTGTGTGTGTGTGTGTGTGTGTGTGTGTGTGTGTGTGTGTGTGTGTGTGTGTGTGTGTGTGTGTGTGTGTGTTGTGTGTGTGTGTGTGTGTGTGTGTGTGTGTGTGTGTGTGTGTGTGTGTGTGTGGTCACATGTGTGTGTGTTTAAGCATCTGTGTGTGTTTGTGTGTGTGTGTGTGTGTTGTGTGTGTGTGTGTTGGTGGTCACAGTACAGTTTGCATTTAAATAGAGTGTGTGGGGGGGGGGCACTCAGTTACCAACTAAATAGACCATGAAATGCTGTATCATTAATGTAGCACTATTTGTAATCCCACTAGAGTGCAACATATGCATGTGTGTAGTCTATTTTTTTGTGTTTGCTGAAGATTAGTCTTTCTTTTCCTAATTAGCTCAAGTGTAGGTTGTTTTATTGAGTGTGAATGGGAATTGGTCACACTTGGCAAATGCAGTTACACACTGACAGAGGAAGAGAAAAGCCAACTAATTTATGATTAGTGAGTTTTAGTAGGCCAGGGGGCAGTTCCCTTTCCTTTGAAGACTGCTATTGTCCAGGAGCCTCAAATTGTATACATGAACATAGTTGAGGAGTGTGTTTCTGAGGAATTCATCAAGATTTGGACACGGTTGACAACATTTACTTGAAAAAAGTCCTGAATACCAAGGAAACATCAGGACCACAGTTTGTTAGATCGTTAAACATTAGTTGACAATGTGACATTATGCATTGCTGTTTTTCTGAATGACCTTTACTAGGGTCTGGAAATCCAAGCATCTGCATAGATGTCTGAGGCAGCTGTGTAACCCTAACCATGAGACGCTGAGCTCCTTATGAGTGTCAGAACAAATAGGGAAGTTAAAGCCCTAAACTTAATATCAGGCTGCTTTGGTTTGGTAAGGTGACTGTTAACCTAGCCACAGTGAAGGATGAGTTGACAAATCTACTCAAAAGGCGTTCACTTAGTCCCGCACCGTCAGTCCGACTGCTTGGTTAGCATAATCCCCGTCTGGGAGGTGCGATCACTGTTTTAAATTAAACTTAATATAAGCCTCCAATCTCAGGGCAGATGGAAGGCTTAATCAAAGCTTTTAGCATTAATATTCTGATATTTGCATGTTGCCAGTACTTAAAAAGGGTTTTTAAACACTAAATCCACCTTTTTTGAATTAGTAAATAATGTGTATAGGCTCTTTATTACACCATCAACCCGGTCCTATTTCTAGTGTCGTGTCTTAAACAGAAGTTATTTCCCCTATTTTCCAGAGAAAATCCAGTATTTTCTTTCTCCAGAAACCCCCAAAAATCTGTTAAAAATCTATGACTTACCCTGGAACACCATGCCCCGAATTATAAACTGACAAGCCGGTCAAACACCCCCCATTGCCCCCTCCTAGCACTACTAGGTAGTGGTTTACAGTGTTGGCCCTACCACTCATTCACATCCTCTATTCTGTGATTATCACTCTCCATTGTTTATGTTGAAGGCTAGCTAAACTAACCTGGCAGTTCAAACGGCTCTAAACAAACGTTGTTTGTGAAGTGGGTGTCTCAAGCCTTCTGTTCAACCAACCAGTAAAAACCAGCGCCTCCCTTTGAACAGTAAACGCAACAAATGCCAAGTCAGTAGCTGAGCTGACTTTAGAAGCAGTGGACACTTCAGTCTCTCTGTCAGCACACAGTCTTCAATGTTTGAGCTTAGTCACTTCTGTTCTGTGTCCTGTGTTAAGTCAGGGATGGGATCATATGCCTGCAGATAGCAATTGTGTGTGTGTGTGTGTGCATGCATGTGTGCCCATTTGCGTGCCAGACAGGTCGACATGGCCAAGTCTTTCTGTCAACTCTGATGCTGTTAATATCAGATGAGATGTGGTTATGCCTGCCGCAGGCAGAGGAAGCAAAGTGATGGGATTGGTAGCGGCTGTGGGCATCAGTAATATGGCTGTGACTAGACCCAGTAGCAAGTGGATGTGCCCAAGAAAAACGCTGCTAGTCTCTTAAAAAAATTAAAGTTTTATGTATTCTATTTAATTTTATTTAATTTAGCAGGGACTTTATTTATGCATGGAGAAACATAAAGTACATGTGCATTTTTACTCCTCTACATGATTCAGTAATATCATGCTGCAGCATATTTAACTTTTTGAGATAGTAAAAAGAGACTTGGAAGCTTACATTGAGTTAATTTGTTGTCGCTAAAGCTAATCATCAGCGTGCTATCTTTCTAGTCATATAAAGGCCTTTCTTCCCCTGTCTTTTTCCTTCTTTTCTTTACCTTTTAATTACGTTCTGAGACCTTGGGGTCTGTTTACACAAATCCCATTCATTTAAAGTCTTCGGGAAGCTTACTAATGTGCACACGCACACTAAACAATGGAATATCTACAGGTTTAGAGACCAGTCTAGCCCTGATTAAGGGGATTTAGACACAAGTCTGTCTGTTTGTACACAGCAGTGAGCACACATACACACACAGGCCCAAAATCCCGGGGTCTTCCCGCAGTGGCAATTATGTGACTCACAACAATGCCTCATTGAACCACATTGCCTTCTTCCACCTCCTCATCATCATCTTTCCTCGCTCTATTCATCTTGTCTGCTCGCTTTATCTCTCCCCTCTCAAGTCTTTATTTATTCTCTCCACGCTCATTGTCGTCTGAGTATGGGAATTGTGACTGCTCTTATTAAGGGGCAGCCCATTCTGACTGGGCTACCACCCTGTCCTTTTCCTGCTTAAGTCCTAAAGAAAAGAAGTGTTCCAACAGGTCATTTCACAGCAGAAATGGATGACAGCTTTATGTGATTCGGGGTAGTCACTGTGAAGGAGGAGTTTGTTGAATTATGGGTACAAAAATAAGTTGAAAGAAGATTTAAAGTCAGGAAGACATATTGGCAATATGTGCTAAGGTTTGTGGTGAGGAAATGACGTGGAGTGTATTGACGTATCTCCTTATGAACCAACAGTTGGGGTGTTCTTCACAGACGTATTTTGGCAATTGACGCAGGGAGGCAGTTGCTCCTGCACATTTTGACGAACACGCTTTTTTACTTTCTGTAAGATCTGTAAGATAAATTTGCTGCTGGGGCCAGCGGCCAGTTAGCTTAGTTTAGCAATAGGCAGAGGCTGAAAATGGGGAAAACAACTAGCCTTCAATGGTAACACAGTCCATCTACTGTACATGCACTTCTAAAGCTCACCAACACAATATATTATCTTATTCTGTATGAAAACTAAGCATATAAAACATCAGTCTGTCATTGTACGCAGACTATTGGCATCAGATCAGTTGCCAGACAACTAGGGGGACAGGTAGTTACTGCTCCTGGCCAATTAAAAAATCCATTGTAAAATGGTGAATTTTCACTCTCGCGCTTTAGTTTTTGGACGAAAGTGAATAAGCATATTTTCCAAAATGTCAAACTATTTCTTTAATATTCCTGAGAAAATGACAATGCAATTAATTTAGGAAACAGCTGTGCTGTCGCTAAAAATGACCTGGTAAGCAGTGTTTATGAAATCTAGCGTTTTGTTTAAGGGGATTGTACAGTTTGTAGCTAGATGGCAAGTACACTGTTAAAAAAGGTGCCTGCAGTTCTTCCATCTGGATAATATCAGCCTCTGTGATGGTGACCAAGCATCCTTGATTGAGAAAGCAAGTGTGTGTGTGTGCTGCGGTTAGCTGGAAGCCTTCGGGGCATCAAATGGCTTTGATAATCTCTTATGATGACAGGGGAGATATGGTTGTGTCATCAGCTTCGCAGGTGGCCTCCCAGTGCTTAGCAGCTAGGGGCCAAGTGTCTTACAGCTATCGCTACTGTCTGATATCACTGTGTCGGACTGCATGGCTCTGTGAAGACTGAGCATCAGCTGTGCTTGTGTGTGTCCCCGGACTCCATTACCACAGATCCTTGTACTATCCACTCACTTCAGTCTGTTGTTTTCAGTAGTCATATAGTACTGGGCAGTATGAGCAAAGTAATGTATCGCAGTATGTTTTTAAGATACTGGCTGCTGGACGTTAATTTTTTTTTGGCATGACTGGACATTTTTATATAGGTTTATAGTGGCATGTTCTAATGTCGGTGCACTAATATTATTGTCATCATGTACACGGAAGGCTTCGATTATTATATAGTTTGCTCAGCCCCACACAATCATGCAACATATGGAGGATTGCGAATACATGGGACATTTGCAGAATGTAAACCATTTTAATGGTGCAAACTGCAACATAGTAAAATAAATAACTTAAAACTAAATAAATATACCAACAATGTTTACATTGCTTCCTTTTCGAAACAATAAAAAGTGCAGAACGTTGTGAATTTAGTTTTTGACTGATTGTTCTAAAATGGATCTTGAGTGGTGTATGCTCATTAGTGCCAGAAAAGAAAAAAATAATTGAGCTAGATGCAGAAATAGGAGAAATGTTCTGTGCAGGGCAAAAAGTTAACTTTTTTGACCACCTGCCACAGTGTCATTTTTTTGCCTCATAAAGGTGAAAAACAGGAATTGCTGTGTCTCTATGAAGGGGGTAAGCCTCTCCTCTCTAAGCGTAGCTCACATGGCGCCATTTTAATGCTGTGAAGCCATCACCTGCAGTTAGCATCCCATCCCACGTTATACAGTATGTTTTCTGACATGCTTTCAATTCAATATTCTCATGACATCTTTTGACTTTTGACTATTGTCTGAGTTAGTTCAGATCCTGGCATTTTGTCACCCAAATTTAAAACAGACCTCAATTTAGGGATAGATGGATGGATGGATGGATGTTTGGAAGAGCTTTCTAGGGGAAAAACACTAAAAATTCAAGCAGAACACGTCTGTTTGAGATGGATAATGTGGGCCAAATTTGATTAAACTCAAAGGAATTTGTCTTATGCTTTAGTCATAGTATCTGGGATCGGGCACACAGCAGAATATAATGCTCTTGAAAGTCAAAATGAGACCAATTATTTGCAAATGTTATTCAACCCAATTTGCAAACAGCTTTGAAAGCACAGTTCGGCACTGTGGGGCGGGTTTCCTGCTTTGATCAGTAGTAACAAGCACAATGGCAGCGCAAAGTCCCGCTGTCCCACTGTGTGCGCCCGATAGTGGAGCATAAAGGACAGTATGCATAAGAGCACTTAAAGGTCAGCACACGTACTGTATGAAAACTATAATAGAGAAACTTTGTCTTCATTTTTCACAGACAGACTCAGGCCATACACTCTTACTGTACAAGCCTCATTAAACCAGTACATCGAGGGAAAACGTGACAGCTTACTGGTAGAATCTTAATGAGACAAGCAGAGACTAATTAGCAAGGACAGGGAAGGGATGGAGTCTTAATTTAAGCTCACTGGTGTCCACCTTCTCTCTTCACTGTTGGCATCAGTCACAGATGGTAATGTCTAGTCTCTTGAAGTGACATCTGGTTTTGTGACTGCCCCCTCTGTATTTCAATGTCAGCAGCTGACCCACTCTGAACACATGAGAAAAACCTAATATAGATACTTTACATCCCAACTAGCATCAAAGCTGTCTGATATGGTTCTTTTTTATTCATTTCTTTTTTTACTCAGTTTGGCAGTAGTATAGCCATTGCCCTGCGTTAAAAAGAAATAAATTAGGATAATCTAAGCTAGTAAATGTGATGATAGATCTTGGAAGTTTAAGCCAGTATTACAGCAGTTTACTCTGTATGTAAATTTGCATACATTAACTACACATGATTATGATAATCCTCCTTTTAAGAAGAAGATATTTTACATCTTCCTCACGACTCTCTCCTTAGTGCCCTTCCTTAGTGAATTTGATATCACGTTAAATCCCCTTTAGATTTGAACTCCCTCCAACAGCAGTTGCTGTAATATTCAGTTGAGGATTCTAATGAAAGCTGAACTTACAGGAAAGAAGTCCATTTACTTTTATAACTCAAAAACCCATCCTTCTGTGAGTGACATATCAGTTGAAACGTAGATGACAACAGACTTAACCATTTTAGCGTCTGCAGAGCAGAGAGGCTTAATGGGGGGGGGCTTTCTCTATATTGTCTTGTCTTGTCAGGATTTTGTTGTACTCAATGACTCAATTCTAGTCTGTTGTGGTTTCACTACAATATTCCTGTAGGGGTTTGCAATTTTGTTGAAAAAGTGTATATTGTTTACAAGCAGTATGTTGCCAGTCTAGTTTCTTTCTATCTCTAAACTTATAGAGAATTGACACCGTGAAAGACTAAATTGCTTCCCTGTGCTGCAGTGAACAAATGTTATGAGGCAGACAAGTTTGGCTTTATTTTCAAGTTTTAATATTTTAGGCAGAAACATATATATTTCTCACAAAATATGTTAACAACTTCCAGAGCCAGCCACTGTAGACTTTGTAGTTGTACTGTAATTAAAGTAAAACACATGCCTCACAAAAAATGTACACTTCAGAAAGGCTGTACTATCAAACTGGAGCAGTTGTTTGTGTTTTTGGTAACCAAATCGGCACGCTGATCTATCTGATATCACATCTCCTACTTCACAGTGTTGAATTCTTGCATGTCCATTGGAAATATACACTGGTGTAGGCTTGTGGACCGAATGTCACACCACTGGTATTGGCCAACGTGACGATACCCGAATGAAAATTGTGCCATACAACAGTATTGTGACTTGACACACCCTCCAGGCTGACATCATGCCTGTATTTTCAGTTTATCGAACGGCTACTCAGCAGCACATTGACTGAATGCTGAATGCTGTTATGCTATTTGCAAGGGTTTTATGTGGGCATCATGTGATCTTTAGCTGTGTGTTGGATCAAATAAGCAGGACTTTGTGGGTTGAGTCTGAATTCCACGTGTCACTTGGTAATGCCACTACTACTGTCACTGCAGCATTTTACACACACACACACACACACACACACACACACACACACACACACTTGCACTCTGTACTCTTCAGGAATGCTCTGTTTACATAGCTGGAGCTGGCCAAGATTAGTAGTTTAGTCTCTCAGGTGTCTGCTGTGTGTCACTGACAGTTATTTTAAAGGGCCCCAGTATTGGTCATACTCAAGCAAATGCTGCTGCACGTTGCTTTCAACTCTCCTCTGTCTCCTGGATTTATACAAAACAATGGCCCATAGACTCTAGGGAAGTTTGACAAGCACAATCATTTAAAGGTGCTCTAAGTGTTGTCACACGTGTTTTAGGCTACAGCATTTGTTGTCACATACAGCAAACATCTCCTCACTGTCCGCGAGCTGCCTGTCCCCTGAACACACGGTAAAAAACAAACGGGGGGTGGGATGAGGAGGAGGGAGGGGCGAGCTAGTCTTGTTTTGTTTGAAAATACTTTGAACGTCAACAAGAAGTAACGTCACCCAACATCGCTTAAATGCACTGTCATTTTTTTTCTGTAGGAAAGTTTGTGGACACCTTGTTAGCTGTGTTGAAGGAAAGGATAGAATGTTTCACCAGGCCTGCTATTAACTTAGGAAAAAAAAAACAAAACAAAAAACAGCAACTTAGCAGCACAACTCGTTTCACATACGTGAAGAAGGTTCAGGAGACCTTGATGACTTACACAGGAGCATTTAATGAACGCTCAATTAAGGAGACAATTAAGCAGTCAGTGCAGTTTAACAACTATGTGTAATCACCATCCCAACTCTCTGAAGTTTCTGTCCTCCTGAAGGTGTATTTAAACTCATGGTGGAGGCGTTTACGCTCAGCTGAACCTTTAAGGTAAACAAAGATATTGCACGCGCCTAAACACAGATGCTAAAGCCTAGTTCAGCCTATCTCTCTCTGGAAAGTGAGCAAAAGTAGGACTGGCCCACTGACCTCCAACAGGAGACAGTCCTGAGACAAAACATTCCCTTATTATGCAGCTGCTTAGATTGCCTGACTCTGTAGAGAGACAAACATAATTACACATGAACAGGTTTGGTTATTTGAGACTGGCCAGATATTCTCATCCCCTGACCTGTGACCTAAGAATGACCTGATGTTGTCTAAGCTTTCCCTTTGTCTCTGTAAATTCCACCACACTGGGTTGAATGCTAAAACCTAACTGACATCATTTATCGGTGATACCGATCAGATTGCTGGTTTACTGTGACTGCAGAAAGCCTATCAAATCAAACTGTGTGCTGCGAATGAGGGCCACAGTGATCGTTGAACACAATGCATCTTTCTGTCTGCTTGTGGAATTGAATCTCCCCAGCCTAGCCAACTGCATCATTGTAACAGCAATGTGCAACATCAGCACGCCTTTTTATATGATAACTCTCTCTCTATCTCTCAGACCTCCCCCCTACAGTCTTTAAAGTTTCCACTCAATGCACCTTCTCAGGAGATGACAGTTCCTGTTCTAGTCA
The DNA here is from genome assembly GCA_026937815.1 of Etheostoma perlongum. Classification (NCBI taxonomy): domain Eukaryota; kingdom Metazoa; phylum Chordata; class Actinopteri; order Perciformes; family Percidae; genus Etheostoma; species Etheostoma perlongum. The sequence goes on along the minus strand of CM049374.1, from coordinate 7,859,021 downwards.
TGTACTGCACCAATCTGTATTTAACACAGAGAATCACCTCATTTCCTTAAAACCTCATTGGCGCAAATATGCAAAAGATTGCTGCCGAACACAGACGTCCATCCATGACCTCAAGCTCTGCTGGGCTCCGGAGCTCATAAATTAGTCAAGAAATCTAATTTCCCTGTGGGGCTCTTAGGATCCTAGTGCTCCAGACACACGGTTTCTTTTCAGGGGCGGTTGATTTCTATTCTTCTTGAAGTAAATGGGCTGATTAGGGGACAGTTGTAACTGGATTGTGGCCTAGTTGCTTGCTGAGTCACGGTGGGCAAGTAATACTCTCTTTCGGTCATACTAACTGTTATTATTTTTAGCAGTGCACATGACAGGCCTTTTTGCAGTTGTCTCCTTGCAGCTGGAGATACTGTTGTTGTGAGAGGTAGTTTATTGTGAGTGTTGTGTTGGTCCCAAGACTCTTGAGGGCCACAGAAAGCACCTCACACTTTTAAACAATGTTATCACAGAAAGCAGCTGGAAAAGGGGAGTAGGATTGACTGCAATACAAGGAGTACTTTTCAGCATTGTCATACGTTACTGAGCTCTGCTGTTGAGTTCTTGTGTCCTTTTTGAAGGGGCTTTTTTGGTGTTGTACAGCTTTCCTTTAGATACATCCATTTCCACTATCTTGGACTCTCCATTGCTCTAACTTCTAATTCCTGTGTGTCACTTGCTCAATCCATTGTGTCACCTCTAGGCACCATGCTCTTTGTTCTGGTTGATATGCAGAGGTACGCTGGGCATTTCCTGCTTTGTAGGGTAGAGTTTTGGCATTTTTCCATTAATGGTACCTGCTCAACTCGCCTTGCCTCGGCTTGACTTGACTCCACCGCGGTGCCCGTCCTCCTGTTTCCACTGCAGATTAGTACCGCCTCATGCGCAAGGCAAGCCGCGGCTGGTCGTCATAGCAGGAAACTGCTGTGACCTAACACGACACACACAGAACACAAACACAAAGGTGTGTTGTTTTTGATTCTCGGCGTGTTGCCACAGCCAGAAGGCAAATTATTTCCTAATGAACCTGGAGGCACCGGTAAATACGGCAGGTTTCCCCGTCTGTCGCTAGCAATGATGACGCAGTGATTAGTAACGATTCTCTCCAACCAATCGGTAGTCTGTAGGTTTTCACGTCACCTTTAGGTATCGCCTCAGCTTCTACTGTGGTATTACTACAAAAGGTACCTGTTAGCAGGTACCAGGGACTTTTTTTGTAATGGAAAACCAAAAAAGGCGAGTTGAGTCAAGGTGAGTCGAGTAGATACCATGCAGTGGAAAAACACCATTTGAGACATGGTTAGGACACTGTTGTGAGTTTTAAGAACATGTTTAGCAGTCTGACAGGTCGTGATGTAAACATTTGGCAGGGGTGCGTTTTATTACCATTAGTCAAATACAAACAAGTCCATCCAATAACTGGAGATAACTGACCAATCACAGGGTCATCATCTGAAACCCTACTCCTGCCATCCATCGCTTTCTCTACCATTAAACCACAATGTCTCCTTGGTCAATAGCTGCCTCATTTCCTCAAAACATTTAAAGGCACAGTTACCTCTGCCACATAACTCGGTGTAATCTGAACACCCAGACATGGTGACCTACACCTTCCTAGGATACCATTGTCTCAGATGTCCATTGTGTATAAAGGTCTATAAATGCGCCTAGAAGTCATTGAAAGAAGATGCTCTGAACTAGAGAGCTCACCTGGGTATCATCACGATTTTTTGTTCTTCAGTATCCGAGTAATCCAGTGACATCCATTGGTACGTTCCAAACGGGAACTGCTAAACACAAATTCAACATACTTTTAATGGTGCCAATTAACAACATGCACATTTAAATCCCCCAAAGCCCCATATTTTGAGAACTGTTGTTCCAAAACAAGCGTAATTACCCCCAAATCAAACAATAATAATATCAGTTACAAAATCTATTAATATGAATAATATAATAATATAATAATAATGCATAGGCTTCAGAATATTTCGTTCTGTATGACAAAAAAATGCAATAGCCAATTCAAAACCAAGAGACTTTCAAACATCAACATGTCATTAACTAAACGTATTGGTGTCAAAAAAATGACATAAACATCTTTTTCTGAAATGCTTCCAACACACTTGCGTGTTGCGTGAAAAATAGGCGTTGGTTCTATTTATAGCATGCACGTGTTTTCGGCATAGTAGACGTGTGTGTCACGCAGGCAGCGTGTTAGCTCTAACCTGTTAACATGGGAGCCGAAATAAAAACAGACACACTATGAAGCTGATACGCGCGCGCAACACATCCAGTATGTAGCCGGCCTAAGGCGCCGAATGTCCGATCAACACGGTTCTTACATTCCTGAAACACTGACTCCTCCTGCCAACTTTTCTAGAATCTATGGGCTCACACATTTTCAATTCTGCCTTCCTTAACATGTAAGACAAATAGAAACCTGCAGTAAAGGCCCCACCCATGCTGCCAGTGAGTCTGTTTATTAGCTCTATGTGGCCACAGTGTCTTTTTGAAAGTAATGGTTGGAATCCTACACAGCTAGTCCAGGCTGTTTATTGTTACGTTTCCACTTTGCTGTCAGGGAACAGCACAACAACATGTCAGTTTCAGGCATTCTTTAGGAGCCGTTTACATCAGTAGAGGAACATTTAGAAAAAATGAATTAATGAATGGTTTGAGTTCAGTTGTCATAGGAGCCATAGGATAACACAGACAAACTCTGCAGTGCGAAACAGCATTTCTTATGTATTAGGTGTGGACTTAAAGTGGCACAAGGCTTTGTTCATTAATGGAGAGGCATTGTGTAAGCAATTTCCCGAATCATTTGTTGCGCTGTTAATGATCCCTAACTGAATCTCTTCCGGGGTTTGTGTGTATGTGTGTGTTTTGCGTATTGACACCTGCTGATCCAGTCAGACAGGTTGGGGTGAAACTACACCTCTGCTGCACCTGTCAGCAGGTTCACTGGGCAGCGCATAACGCAGGATTATGGGGAAGCGGAAGAAAGATTAAAGGCTGCTGTGCTTCCTGGGAATGTGACCACACCCGCATACGTCCCTGTTTTTATGACACCCTTGTTCCCTTACTGGTAAATGCAAATTCCCCAGAGCCACTGAAACCTCTCAGGACTCAATATTTCAATCGTCTAACCCAGTTTAAAGTATCAGAAGTTGCATATTCAGTGTAGATGGCACTTAAAAGAGATTAATTATCTCTCTACAGTCGGGTTCTATGTATGTGTCTTAAACCTGGTTAAATAGCACACTTGAGTACTCTATCGCTCCAATCTTATCCCCTCTGTTCATCTGAAGAGTGTTAACATGATGTCTGAGGTGAATGGTGTCAGGTGACCTTTTGGTTGTCACGGCAACGGGGTCCTAAATCCCAAGGCACTGGTCATCTTCAGGGGCTTGGCTGATCACTAAATAAAATCTACACACACACACACACACAGACTTGGAACGCGGTAGATAAACAGTGGTCGGGAGATGAGAGAAGCTTTTAGTCTCATGATGTTGCAGCCAGATAACTTTGTTTAGCTGGCTGAGTATGGACAGACCACATTCCTGCTGTCTGTCTGCGTAGCAAGGTACAACTGCACTGATGTCCACATCTGGTTGAAGTTGAGCACTTATTTTATTTTGTTAAAGATGAATATGAAATACTGAATTGTTGAAATCCATTGACTGGCAGGTTCACATTACAATATATTTAATATTTCTTTTTTGAAGTCTTTTCGAAACAACTGTATTCAGATGTATTAATATAAACAAGCTTATCCGTCCCTATACTATTTAATGTAAATCCAAACAGAGCTGCAACAATTAGTCAGTGACTTGATCAGACATTAATCTGCAACTATTTTACTACTTCATATTATCTACTGTAATAAGAGCCTTTTTTCAGTCCTCTCTGTTGAGAATAGAAACATGTAGTTTCACCAGAAAGCTGTGAGAAGTGGATTCATCAGTGCCCTTCTGCACCTTTGCCCTCACCGATAAGCTATAGGCTGGCTGCTCTTCAGTCCCAGCTTCTACTAATCTACGGCATACAGAATAGAGAAGGCCAAGGGATTGGGATGACAAACTGTCTCACAATGATTTCCTTCAGTCATTATACATGTGGAAATGTTTTAATCAAGCTTTAGCAATGAGGTACAATTATCACTGAAGCTAATCCAGTATCTACACTTACGAAGATGGAAACACAAGTATAACAAATGGAGGCTGCACTTAATGTACACTGTGTTTGGAAGATGTAAGTGAATGCTGAGTTCAGAGAGTTAAAGAGCAGCAGAGACATATAGGAAAGTAGCATTAATGTTTCCACAGGATGAATGCAGTTTTAAACAAATGATGTCATAGCTTTGCTCCACATTGCAAAAAAAAAGAGCAGAGGAAAAATGCATTGCTTTGTTCTCTAAGTATTCAGACTCTTGACCACAGGTTGTGTGTGTGTGCATGTGTGTCTATGTGTGTGTGTGTGTGTGTGTGTGCGTGCGTACATGCATGGTAGTGTGTGGTCTAAATACAGCTCTTTACTGTTGCCCAAATCATTGTGCGCCAAAAGGCACAAACAAGGTCATAAAAGTGACTCTGTGTTGTCGCTCTAAACATAGACCGGCTCTATATTTTGAAACTGCTTTCCACAGGCGATTGTGTCTTTGTTGGATATGAGTCAGCAGTGGGTCTGTATTCAGCTACTGTTTGCTCATGAAATGTCAACCGTAGGCAATGTTTTTGTCCTTAACACTTGGCTAGATGTCATTGTTCTCAATGGAAGATTGCCATTTTGTCTACTGATTTAGCCATACTAGCTAAATTGGTATAATCATTGTAGATATCCCTTCCATCAGGCGGTCATAGTTCATAGTGTCAGTGACCTCTGCAAGACAGAAATGTAAACGACTGGTATTTTGGAGGTTCAGTGCCGTGCGCCTAAATATGGGGGAAATCGCCCATTGAATCTGTGATCCTGGCTTAACCGCCACAGATAGAACACATACACATACAAACACACATACACATACAAACACACACACACATACAAACACCCCATACTACACGTTTCCCTTCTGCCTGACACAGATGAATTAGAGCAGATGCAGGAAATGTGTGTGTGTGTGTGTGTGTGTGTGTGTGTGTGCTGCTCATCTGTTCCATTTCTCTGACTTGTTTCTGCCCTGCTAAGCGCCAGCTGTACAGGGAGGTATTTCAGTCTACCTGACTGAGGAAAGAGCGCTCAGCACCACAGCCTAGGTCAACCACAGAGCCATCACTCAGTTTGTTGTGGAATACATGACAGGTAGAGGACAATGTACAGTAGGTCGGATTGGGGAGTAGGATGTTCATGTTCATCATCTTGTTAAACCTCTTCAAGTTTCTCTTCAAGTTTTGCTTGAAATGAAAGACCTGCTATTTAGAAATTTGAGCCAAATACTAAAGATTCCTGGCTGACAAATAGGTTGAGCTTTAACAGATGGAGAAATGTATCATGGATGTGTAGCATTTGATGGCTCACACTTTCTCTAGATGTTCTAACTGCAAACTGACATCTGTCACTGGTAATTTGACATGTAGATTGTAAAAAACAGTGTGATAATTGGATGTCTTGAACATAAAGATCCTATGTGAGTTATTGTCTGTTTCCATGCTTGGCTTCAATTGCACAGACCAACCCACTCATCAGTATGAGATAGCACACTGTAGATTATGAGTTGCTCTGCCTCAAGTCGTGGGAACCACTAAGGACAAGGAGAGATTACCTCATTTTGCTCTAATTAGCATTTTAGCTCACACCCATCTTAACTTAATTCACTCTCTTTCCTTTTCTTTCCCTGGAGAGCTGTCTTTCTCCTTTACTGATTGAACAGAAAATATTGTGGGTCATAAAATCTGGGTGTGTATGGTTTCTTCCAGCGGACGTGGTTGTCTTGACACGGCCTTACGGAGCCGAAGAAGCCCTTAGGATCCCTTAGGAGCAGAGGGGAAAACCAACCAAGCCCCTTCTCTCCCCTCCCCTGAGACTCATTCCATCGTTCAAACAAAAATCAGTCCTCTTCCCTGTCACTCTGCACCACTCCTCCTTCTCTCATCTCTCTCATTCTCTCTCCATTTAGTCACCTCCTCCTGTCCTCCATCCTTTTCCCCAAGCCCATATTGCCAGCAATCCAATTACATTACATATGGGTAGACCCAGTCTAATGCTACTGCTGTTCTCGCACTTCAATCCTTACCTTCTTAAACTCCTCTCTCTCACTTTTTCTTAATACTTCTTCTCCCAGTGGGTGAAGGAAGGTCCGCCACCCCCTGGGTGTTTACCCTCAGGGGTGTCACTCTGTCTTGGGTCAGTGTCACCTCATGGCCCCTTCCGCACTGGGCTATGGGTGCCTGGCTTTCTTTGCATTCCCACACTAAACAGTGGCCGTGTTTACACTGTTCTAGTGGTGCTGTCACATAGCAGGTGAACTATGAATGAGAACAAGGCCAAAGCAAGGCCACGGTTGGGTGGATGATGGCAGTGGGAATATTGGGGGTGGAGGTTGAGCTAGTTGACAGAATGGTGTTAATATTGATTGCATTTGGTTGTTGGGAATTTTTAGTATTTCAAAATTAGTATTCAGAGTTTGTGAAATTCTTCAAGACATAAATGGCACAGCAAATTTGCTTTACTTGAACTCCACAATAGTTATGTGTTTTTTATTTGACAGCAGTAATGTAGAGGTGGATGGTGTGGTTTATATTCTCTGTGTGTGTGTGTGTGTGTGTGTGTGTGTGTGTGTGTGTGTGTGTGTGTGTGTGTGTGTGTGTGTGTGTGTGTGTGTGTGTGTGTGTGTGTGTGTGTGTGTGTGTGTGTGTGTGTGTGTGTGTGTGTGTGTGTGTGTGTGTGTGTGTGTGTGTGTGTGTGTGTGTGTGTGTGTGTGTGTGTGTGTGTGTGTGTGTGTGTGTGTGTGTGTGTGTGTGTGTGTGTGTGTGTGTGTGTGTGTGTGTGTGTGTGTGTGTGTGTGTGTGTGTGTGTGTGTGTGTGTGTGTGTGTGTGTGTGTGTCAGACGTCACTGGTTGAATCATTAAGCTGTCGGGATCCTCCAACAGAAGGCAACAGATATTACCTCCATATTTCATGTCAGGAGGAATGGACGTGCCCCGCCACTCCCACGGTCTAATCAGCCCAAAGTGGACTGTGCCAATAATCGGTGGCCACAAATCAGTCTCATTTCCTGTTTTGGGGCAAAGCGTGTTGTTGGTGTTGTTGCATTCTTTTCCTTGCAGATTCCATCATGCCTTTCAATCTGCAGCATGCTGTGTACTGTAGAATGGGGCGATATGCTATAAATGGATCAGAGTAGTGGCACTAGGTGAGAGATGTGTATATGTGTGCTGTTGATATGTGATTCCACTCAAGTGTAACTAAATTATAGGAAAGCTCATGACAAATGGAGGCTCCTAAAGCACACTTCTGAGTCTATTTTAACTATTTTGGTACAGTACCTACAATTAGAACGCTTAAAAAGGTTACTATGCATTGCATTGAAGGTTTAAGCTATAGGGTTGTCCTGAGCTAATATGCAAGAATGTGCCTGGAGCTGTTTGTTGAGGGATAATGAGATGGAATCCAAATTCTCTTCAAGCATTCTGACGCAACAGTTAGACTCCTCTCTATGCTGATCTCATACTCATACACTATAGGAAACCATGAAAAGAAAGCTGTTACGTCTTGATGCAGAGCTCTCAAACATCTAAATTGGATTGGCTTCATTGATTTTAATATTTGCCTAGGTCTTCGATAAACTGTATTTTGTGGAAAAATACACGTATTGAATTGAGTCATGGAAAGGTTGTTGCTATTAAACGGCTGGTAGTGGGTTCAAGGAAAAAAAACAAAAACTGCCCAATTATCAACTTTGAACGTCAAGTGTTGGTTTGACTTCCTCAGGGTACAAAAGCAAGGGCTAACTTTATTCCATATTTAGTAGTTATGAGAAATCTTTTGAAGACCAATGGATTTTTTTCACCAATAAAAGGATACTCCACCAATTTAAAAAACGAAAACAAAAAAATCCAAAACCAGGCGCCTACATTGGCTATAGTCACAGACAGCCGACAGTTGAGTTACAAATTTGCGAGCCTCTTGCAGAGATGAAGAGGTCGGCTACACTCCACACCCCCAGCTTTCTTTTGTCCTTTTTCAAACTTGTAGTCTTTATATCAAGTGACATCACTTAAGGCAATTTACCAGCAGCTCCCTCTGAAAACCACAAAAGGCTTTCACATACATTTGTAAACAGAGTTGCCCTTTAAGTGGAATGACTCTTGCATCACCACAACCTAAAAATGCTCCTGCTCTTGATCATACTTTGTCTGCATGTAAAACACACAGCTGAATACAACAAGCTCATGCATCTTTTCTCCCTAACTACATTATAAGTATAGATGTGGCTGGTTGCAGGAAACTTGGTAGAACAACAAAGTAAAACTGCATCACAAAAAAATAGAGCACAGTGAACATCACAGATTAATGATATACTGTACGAGAAAGTGTCTGAGGTAGGACTTTTTGCTTTAATGCCTTAGTTTGTGAGTGTGATCGTGTGTGTGATGGATATGCTGCATGCTCAGATGTGTCCGATGCGGGTGCTCGTCTGTAATAATGACTCCCTCCCACTGCTCTAAGAGGAGGAGTGTAAACACACTCAAGCAAACCCTCCTCCTCATCCATCTCTCCCTCACTCCTCTGACCTCTCCTTAAGTTATCTTACAAAGTACTTGTACAAAGTAGTAATATAAATATTGATGTTCAATTGGGAAATATGTCCTTAATATTAACAACATAACAAAAAACTCTCCTTAAAGTGAATTTAAATGATCATTAATGAATTTCAAACATCATTTTTCCAAGTGGTAAACCAATTGTGAACAGCTACAACAGAATGGAAGCTGTTTTAAATGGCAAATAGGCACAAATGCATAACAGAGGGATGTAGTAGCTTTTTCGGTTTTCTTTCATGTGAATTGATCATTTCTTGCAACGTTTAATAAAGTGGCCCCTAACTCTTCCGTCTCAACAAGTCATTATATTGACATATAGCAGTAAAGAGACGTATCAAGCAAGGAGGTAGAAAAATACACTTCTGCTTCATATCTCCACTTTCAGTTGAGCCTCTGTAAACAGTGAGCATGGCACACTGAGCACCGTGACTGGCACAGCCCTTTATAAAGCTCCTTAGCCCCTTAGGCAGCATGCTAATGTAAACGCTGGGCTCTGCTGCCCCTGTTTTAATCACAACCATATGCCTTGCATTCCTCCCTTTGGGACCTGGACCCCAGTTCTGCCTGCAGTCAGCCAGTTACACGACAGCCACTCTGTTAGCCAGCTTGTTGAGTTGCTTGGTTGAAACACTTAATAACAGCAGACTGCCTTTTAAATATTATATTTCAGTCGGGTTAATATCACACCTGCCAAATGTTGATTAGATCATTGTGTTTATTGTAGAGATATTTCTTTGGACAAGTGAAAATGTTAACCTGATTCACCCCAGTCAGCAGGATTTATCCTGTGGATATGATTCATCCAAAGGATTTTGAGATATTTCAGTCTGGACCAAAGTGGTTGACCGATGACCAACATAATCCATAATAATAAAATAAAAAGCTATTTTAGCTAACACCAGGAGCAGAAGAAACGGCATACTGTATGAAATATACACTATTAGATACAGAGCCCTTAATTTGATTTGATTTGGAACATGGTCAGCAAAGTTGTTCCTGGAAATAAATATTCTTCCTTAGTATTGTACCTTGTATACATACCTTGCATGGTTTAAAAACACATCACGGAACACTTATGCGTTGAAAGAGCCTCATTTCCAGAGAGTTCCACTGCTTTCCGGACATTACTAAGTAATAGTAACTTTCCTTGGTTGTCATGTATTTAGAGGACTGAGAACTCCTGATACTAACCCCTTGTGTTCCTATTTAGTGTGGCTCATTGATAGTAGGAATTTTGTATTGCATTGTTTTATGTGTGACTGATGGCTGATAAATTGCTGCTTTATCTTGTCCTTGTTGCATTGCTCAATTAAAGGGGGTTATCTGAGGACACCACGCCACACACCACTGTGGCAGGCAGATGGTCACTTGGTGTGTGTTTGTCTCATCTGACATTATTTCTGTCTTATACATAATCGCTCCCTCTCTCCCATCCACTCTTTTTTTTTTATCCGCCCTAGTTTTCCTATTGGTCTTCTCCTGTTGTCTCTTCACTCAATCGCTCTTGTCTGTCTGACCTTTCACACTTTCCCCCTGCTTTGTCTTCTGAGGCTGTGATGGATTGTTTATACTAGGCCAATGGCGTACGCTCCTCAGCCCCTCTGACTAATTTGAAAAACATAATTTTATTACTGGCAATAAACTAGGTTTTGCAACCATAAAATAAGGAAAAAGGAATAGTCATGGCCTTAGTATACTTTTGTGTTTTCATTCCTGTAGAAGACACGTATGACCTGGGGCTTTGTATTTCGTGTATGACCTCTGGGGAATAGAACAAGAAACATTTGTTTTAACTTTGATGTAATAAAAAGAAAAGAGGCCAGTTAGGTCCAGTTTGGCAGAGTGAAACTGTGTGTGTGTGTGTGTGTGTGTGTGTGTGTGTGTTTTAACTTGTCAGACATACTTACTCAATGCGACATATGTGGTTGGACCTGCTCAGTTGGAATGTGGGTGGTCTGATGTCATTATTCACACATGCCGCCAGTTTCTGCCTTCATGCTGCACGGCCCAGCTTCATTTTCAGTGTTAACATGTTCAATTCCCTATCTACTTATTCTTTGATCTTTCATCAAATCTACTGTTAAGGCACTTGGAGAGCACTCTCAAGGCCCTTTTCTCCTCCACTCTTTAGAACTCTGGGAAAAAAATAGCTGTACAAACAACAGATGTGTGCTCTGATCCCAGGCCACCACTTCCATTTTCAAGGAATGGTATGTTCCCAACCCTTTGACACAACTCAACAAAGGAAAGATTCTGAAAGAACATCGGTGGTGTTTTGTTCAGCTGTGAATTATCAGCACTCCTTCATGTGTCAATGTACTGATTGAAACTTCCCATACCAAATCACCCCTCCAATTTTGGTGTTTTGTGAAGTGATAGGGTCATGCTTACGGCCCTTCCCACTGTGGCAATGTGACAAATGAACATGCATGTACACACCCCCAAGTACCAGCTAGTGTCCCATACAATCAGACTTGTAGACAGGAACATGGCCTGATATTCCCACACTGTACAGAAATGAAAAATCTTTTTTGGGACAAGATTGGGTGAAGATAAGATCCTTCCTTTGACCCTTTTCTTAGGAAAATGCCTTCTCAGCTGAAAAAAAAAAACTCTTCAAAAGTTGTATTTGTCATCCCTGAACAATCAAGAGTTTTAATAGCTGGCCTCAGGCAGGGCAGTTTCTTTTCACACTATGCTAAGAGCAATCTTTCCACTTCACGATTATTACACAATTCAAGTCAAGGTGGGAACGTTTCAGAAACACAGGCCTCGCTGTAATATATTCATATACGAGAACTTTATTGCTAGTCGTAATGCTGCGGTTAATGTAATTGTTGAGGTGGGCTATGGAAGTGCTAAGAGGCAGAGAAAAGCTTGCTTCACCAGCCTGTATTTATGGTAAGAATGATAGCACTATTTTTTTTGTAATGTGAATGTTGTAAGCTGTTTCTACACCTCTGCTTAGCAAGATTGTCTTACCGTGTGTATGACTGTGATGTGTCGTGGAAATGTAGATAAACAGGAAAAGTGAGTACAGCATGTACTTACCATTTCAGTTTCCACTTCTTGTCCTTTTTCCCATCCTTCCACACAGGTTTTCAGAATGTTTTCATTAGTTGTAAACTATAGTAGGCAATGTGAAATTCAAAGGTGCTAGATAAAGAAATAAGATTTTTTTTTTCACCTGATGTTTCTCAGTCCACTAGAGCCTAGACTGCTTTAAAATGAAAACTCAAAGAGAGAGAAAGAAACAGACGTAAACCATTGCTGGTACAACTGGTAACCTTTATCTCACAACAGTGTTATTTCGTTGTGATCCTTGTTAGACTACCTTCCTAGGGCTGGGCAATATGGAGAAAATCAAATATTATTATATTTTTGATCAAATATCTCTACTGCACCGATAATGTAGTGTTGACTATTGGTGCTTTTACTAAATATTTACACAATGAGATTTTTGATAAATTTTCATCAGTAATGTGGATATTGTGACTAAGTGGGTAAAGGCAAATAATAGAACAGTCAGGTAAGTTCAGAAAATGACATCACTTTAGTGTAATGCAGCCTTTAAAACCAGGAAAAGACAACACTAATGCCAGATTACCATATCCAAAATCTAAGACAATATCAAGTCTCATATCACGATATCGATATATTTCCCAGCTCTACACATTCCCTGTAAAGCCAGGTGCTTTCTTTTAAAGATGATGTTACACCTCATCTATGTCCTTGCTGTGTGAATTTTCATTAAAAAAAGCTTCATTTTTCATGTTTGCTACAGACCAACAGCTTTTGTTTTGTCATGTAGCCTAAATACTACTGCAAATTTCCTCTCAAATGTGGAAACAAAGAATATTAAATGCAGTTCAAAGTCTAGTAATTATTTGTCTTACTGCTGATGTTCTTGCTTATTCATTGTCACAATGCAAATTTAACAGTTTTAACGTTAAATTGCTACACGTAGGACGTTGAATGTTAGAGCACGCTTCTTGCTGTGCATCCCTGTGCGTGAGGTAGCAGAGGCTGGCCAGCTGCTTTGGTCTCAGTGGTAGCTGCAGCAGCATGCAGCCATATGGTGCCTCAGCCTCTCTGTAATCACTGGACCAGGGAAGAGATGAGGATGGAAAAATGACTGTGAGAAATAGTCGTCTGACGTGTCTGTGTAATGTTTCTGTCAATTCCAATTCACTTTATGAAAGATCTCAGGACCAGTCGTCTCAACTGCAGTGAAAAGGGCCATAAACACTTTAGTCTCCACACAACCTTTCACCACATCACACACATCACCACACATAGAACTCTTCTTTACTTTGCTTTGCTTTCTTGCTTTGCATTCTTGACAACTGTGTCATTGGCTTCTTATTCCAGCTGTGCTTTAGCTGCACTGCTGGCAGCAGCTCAGGGCATTTAGTCAGGCTGAGGTCAGGAGTGGGTTACGACCACCATGTATACAACTCAGAGGTGGTGTGGTGTGTGTGCCCCGCTTTAAGATGATACCGTAATTGATCCCACTTTGCTTTATGGAGATGTGATTACTTCAGAGGGGAGTGATGTAATGCAAGTCACTATGGAGGTCGATTGTGCCCCAGTGTGCTTTTGTCAGAAGCAATAAGGAGAAGGTTGACTTACTATTCATTTAATGTTTGCTTCCCACTGTAGCTCATTTTTTAGGTAGTAAATTGAATGTATACATGCATTGATGAATGAGTGTGTGAGTCCATGGTGCTAAAACACACCACCAGAGACCCGCCCCTCAGCAGTCTCCCCCAGAGTTCTGGTTGCTATGATACACCAGTAGAGAGGCGGGGCTTGTGCAAAAATGGATGTTACAGAGTTTGGAGGTGGCTCCATGTAATTGATGACATGTGGCGCTCAGCAGCCGGGGGCTATTGCATGCTGTCAACGCACACATGTACACACACAGGGAACTTTAGGAACGAATGTCACAGCACAAACAAACACAAATCAATTTAGCTACAACTCTCACCAGCATCTGTGTCCATGCCACTCTCTCTGTATTTGTGCATATATTCAGTGGTCAGACAACAAGAATCTATGGTACACATTTTGTTGACACAACTCAACGGTCAAGGGCTGTATGTGGTGTTATGATAGATTGCCTTTGTATTTGAAGGTGTTTCCAACATTTCCCATTTGTGTGAATATGGTTGAAAAAATATTGGAAACACATTTCAGTACAATGCAATCCAATACAAAGCCATCACTAACCAGGGTTGAGTCAACACAAAGAAGTGTTAGTGTCAGTTAGTATTGCACAGCTTTTACATCGGATTGCAATACATTATGCATTAGGCATTATATCATTCATTTTTAAGGTCAGTGAGTTTTTATGTTTGTTCTTCTAAATTGGAACCGCAACAGAATAAAAGCTCCATCGCTTTCCCCCAAAATGTAATTAGAGGAGTTGAGAACACAAATGTCATGGCTATTGATCAGAGAGAGTGGGGGCAAAAAGGCACTGGCCGGTCCCCATGTTTAATGACTAATTAAAGGGCATCATTAGTACAGCAGGGGTTGATTGTCTGCAGGGCAGAGACGGTCCAGCCGCAGTCAGCTCTGCACTCATTTGTGGAATGTGAGGGATTTGCGTAGAGGTGACTGAGCATGTGAACAGCTGGCATGGAGAACTCTGTGGTCAGCAGCAGGTTAACTTATAGGCCCACAAACATAAAAAATCATACTTTTGAGTTTATGTCTGTGTGTTTATCAACTTACACTACAAATCCCCATGTAATCTTGATTTGATTTATTTTCCTTTTAAGGCCATTGTTGGATGTGTTTTGCTCAATCTTCATCTCCCTCAGCTCTTGATGATTTTTTACCAGTATTTGTGTTGCAGTGAGCTTCTGTGTTGTCCTGGCTCTGTGGCATGTGATTAGTCAGTTGCCAGCCATCTTCACCAATGAGCAATTGCATTTTTGCAGCCCCGTGTTGATTTATGCAAATAAGCAATAAGGTGATGACAATAAACAGGTCTTTTTTTATCTAGTCATCTGAAAATGAATAATGTTTGCTTGCAGAGGGCTGCACAGAGCCAGCAGGAATATAAACAACATCTTTATCATGTTTTAATATAGGTGCATTGCAGTTTTATTAATTTTTATGGAGCATTTTTTTCATCTAAGATGTAGAACACATCCAGAGTGAGACATCAGAGTGACAAATGTTGTACAAGCAGCACCTGAGTTAGTACTCACCCTCTATTGATTTTCCAACTTTTTTCTTCACAAATCTATCTCTGAGACTGTTTGCACTTCAGCCTCCTGGCAAGGTGGACTGGAATCAAAGTTAACTTTATTTACTGCCTAGCTCTCAAACTGTGACAGCAACCTTTTTTTTTTTTGTCCTCACAGCGATTTCTCTACCTCAGCTTTCAGTCGGTTATGTGTTTATGGCTGTAGAGTGTTCCATGCGCCTTGAGGTGTTTTTATGGTAACACCAGCACCTAGAAGCTGGCAATTATGTTTTATTACCTGATTCATCTGTGCTTTTAAGAAGATGCAATTTTTTTTACAGTTGTTTGTACTCAAAACTGAGTTGGGCTGGTCAAGATGAGGAGACATAAAGGAAGAACATGAGAAGCAAGTGCATTTACAGCATTTGTGAAAAGAGAGACTTAACAGCAAAAGAAAAATAACTGACCCTGAAGAAAAATGCATCTACACTTAGGTTTCCCAGTTCCACTTCTGTCTCGTCCCTTTTTACGCCAGATATTATTCACAACAAGAAAGTGGCATTGCAGTGCAGCTCTGCAGATGTAGGCATAATGTTGTGAGGGCTTGGAGGCTCTGGGCTGACTTTGAAGCTAATTCAATAGTGTGTTCTCTTCTTCTCTGGTGCATGATAAGATTGGAACACAGACATTTGGTCCTTTTGATTAAAGTGTCCAATCAAATGGAGGTTATCAGGAGACAGATTCCTCCGGCACTGACTGTAATGGAGAGCTTTATCACCGTCTTTGTCATTATTGTTTCCTTAATTGCAAATCGTGCCGGCGTTTGCCTTGGCAAACCTCTTTGAGCATCCCAAATAATAGGGCGTGATAGCACCGATAGCAAGTTAAGAATACTAATTAAATAGCCCTAGGTTCACAGTCTTTCCACATTTTTACAAGTTCAGTAATTAAATAACAACTTTGCAGCAAGTAGAGCAGCAACTATGTTTGTATCACAAAGCAGCCTTGTTTAGAGTTTGATAGGATCTACCCAAACTTGAGTGGGTTGTATCAGAGAGCTGATATTTCAATGGATCAGACCAAAAAGATGTCCCGAGCCAACATGGGAAAAAATGTTTCAGCACAAATTTGTACCAGTAGGCGTTTAGGCAGAAGGCAAATTATGTTTGGATTGGCTCAACCCAGGTATAAGTACAACCCTACAACTAATGCCAACGGCAGTTTTTCATTGGTCAAGCTTCAACGAGGCTCCATAGGCATGTATACTGCATATATTTCAGTATGCAGTTTTCTGTGGCCACCTTATGATGCTAGGATTCACATTATGTCATGGTTGGGAATCTGAGATAACCATGCATGCATTTTTCTGGATCCTAAGATAATGCAGCATCTGCTTTTTTAATTCTATGTGCATTTGACTTTCCTGACTTGAGTCTCCATGACAGGGTCCACCCATATTGTCTTTGCTGTCTCTTACTTTTTCCTGCTCGTTTGTGAAGTTGCATGTTTAAATGACCTAAGATGCAGTCCACTTACATGCATTCTTGTACATTAACCTCATGATTTCTTCATCTGTCAAACTCCCACAGCATGCCATCCTAACCACTCTCCTTATACGTCTCCATTAGTCATCATTTTTTCCCCAACAGTTGGCTTTAGCCTAATTTACCATCTCTGATGACCTTTTTACCTTAGCGAAGCCCCCGCAGATACATTGTTAGCATAGATCTGCTAGGCTGTTGGCCTAATGCGGTTGGCGCTGAGTGATGACTAACATTAAGACCTGTGCACTGCCTCTTTTTCTTTGGAGAGGATCACTGATAGAAATCACAGGACCCCATGTTTCATTTCCCCAGATGAAATTTAAAGACACCACCAGTATTTTTTAATGCTGAGGACTATTTACTTAAAAGGATGCACTTTACTTCTGGTCAGCTGTGGATGGAAGAGTGATTTTGAATTATTAAGGTAGCAATACACACATTTTGTATTTACTGATTAAAACTTTGTGTATGGCAGGTCTTTCCTGGGTAATATATTACTGTATACTACTATAGATTGCAGGCAGCAATGCAATGAAATACAAATAATTTAGTATTTAGTTTAGTACCACAAAGACTCAACAGCCTAGGGAAAGAGAAACACATACTCAAACAAGAAAGTCTCAAAAAAGAAAAGAAGTGACGACGTAAGTTTAATTGCAAAGTTAATTCTTGGAAGTGCAGAGCAGATATAACAAAGCATTGTCAGTCCTTAATGTTGCCAAAAAAAATAGGATTTTAAGCATTACAATACTGATTTAAAAAGACATTGAAATAATTCTAACCAGTGCCATTCGTTGATGTTATGGGTTTGTAGATTTGGCAAAGAGTGGAAGGCAGCAGAGTATAACCTAGCTCTGTTGGTATGCATTGTTATGTGCTTTGAAAGTACACATTCAAATTATGACCACATGCTTCAACCTTGCATTGTGTACATTATTTGATGTTACTGTTACCCAGTCTTTTATTAAAAGCAGTTGTGTGTAATTCTTGAATTATAACATTGTCTTTTTTATGTTACTATTAGAAGGATACTCACTTTCTTTAGCACAAGTTAGATTCATACAGGCTTTCTTAAGCCACTGGCTTTGTTTGTTGTTTCACTGCAGTATATAACTTTGGCCACTTTTTTAATCCTGACGTTTTGAGGTACGTATTTATGGGGGAAATTTACAATATTCTTTCTTTCTTATTCCATTATGTTACATTCCAGCCATTTAGCACTGAAACTGAGCTTGTACAACATAAGGGATCACTGTACCATACTGTGTATTAACAGTGGGTCAAAGTTTCTCTGCAAGTTTTTATGCATGTGTTCTGAATAAAAATGTCAGCCTTTTTATTAAAACCTCCCCCAAAAACCTGTAGATTGTGAAAATGACATCATTTTGGAGCGGCATTCCACATGCATTTGTGACTGGTTCACATCTTACAGTGAAGCCTTGTGGTTATATCATTTGCATATGATGAAATCAGAGTTAACCCTCCGAGCCCTGAGGCCATTTTTACAGTTCATTTTCCGTCTGGATTTATTTTATATAAAAGCCAATAAAACATCAACCCTGTTGTCTACAGTCAAGATATGAACATCATTTTTTTTCAGGACAAACTGGGTTAGTAGAATATTTGGGTTGCAATGAGGTCACTTGAATGTTAAAAATGGTTGTAGGACCTTAAAGACAAATAAATAAATAAAACGGAACATGACTCTTCCAGATATGTATTGATATCACAGACATATAGGTAAAACCTAAGCCATTTTACTCTCTAAAACACTTCTCATATGTCTTGGGAGTCACACTGTGAAGAAATAATCATTATAAATTTTACAGATGACAAAATACAGACATTTTTTCAAAAAAAGTCCAGACGCTTTTGCCCTCATGACATTTACCTATGCCAATAATAACATAATAATGTCCTATTTATTGATATTACACCCACAACAATGCTACACAAGCATTTGTGTGTCTAAAACAGTTCTTCTATATGCAAAAATAAACATAATAAACATTATAACTCATATAAAGCACATACTATTTACATTTCTTCAAAAAAGGCCCAAATATATAATATATAATGCAAATATATGCCAAATCTCATACACATGAGGCCATTTCCGCTATAAAACGGTAGATATCTATCTTGTTCCGTTATAGCACCTTTGATTGCATGCTAGACACGTTGACAGGAAGTGTTGGCAGAGTAGGAAGTGTTGGGAGGGTTGTAATCTTTCAGCCTCCATACTCTTTGGCTGATATCTCCCATATATGGGCATACTGGGGCCTGTACTTCCGTAAACAGAGAGGAGACACGGAGCAGCGCGAGCTAGCGGCATAATCGAGCGAAAACGCGATGAATTATGGACATAAAGTGGATTAATCTGGGATTTAAAGGTATGGATTTAAAGCCCAACAACCCCTAAAGAGGCTGGAAGTTCCAGGCTGCATAGAAAATCACCTGTAGAGGCTAAAAGGACCCGGAAAAGACCGCCGTAAAGGCTAATTCGTCCGGTTTCCGGAGCAACTTTTGGTGAGTGGCTGCGTTGTATTGTTTAAAAGTTATTAAACTATGAATCAGAGGTGATTTTTTGATCGTGGGCGAGCCTCTCGGTCTCACAGGAGTAATGTTTGCTTAGAACGGGGATTCAGCCTGGAAAGCAAACAGTGCTGCATTGGTGTGGACGTGTTGCTTAAGGTGATACAATAAATATGACCAACAAAGTCCAATATGAGTAACAGATTAATGTAGGAGCCCTCTGCGTTGGGACACTATCTGCACCACCGGACTAGCTCAATTTAAATGAATGAGAGGGCTGCGTTTACTGTTATGCACAACGAAACTCTGATGCAGTTGACTGGATCCTGATAAACTCCTAGTAAAAATGATTATGTATATATTTTTTTAACATAGAAAATAATATGTGCTAGTTCAGGGAGACGATATGACCTTCTCTCAGGTTGTACTGTGGTATTTGGTGTCATTCTCAGTATATTCCTTGACAACATATTTCAGTTGTCAATAGACAGAGTTTCTCACCACTGTTTTCTAAAATGTTTAAATTTTCTCAGGTCAAAGAAATTAAATTATTTTGCTGCCGAGCTGAAAGTGTTATAGAAACGGCAGTGTGTGGTGTGGACCTTTTTTTAGTGCTATGGTCCATTTGCCACTGATTAATGTTCTCATGGAGTTATGTAGAGGAACGCAAGGTGTTCTTTCTTTGATATCCAAAGAGTGTCTCCTTCTACCTGCTCAATTTCTCTGTTATGCAATCTTTTTTGACCTCTGCCCTCACCCATGCAGTCTGTCTGATCTGCCTTCTTCTCCTTATACACAAAAAGACAACAACTTCATCTTCAGTACTTTCAGATCAGAATGTTTTGTGGGATTCTGAAGATGTGGGAGATGGGGATAGGGCATGGAGGCCACCATGCTGATGTCTTGCTAAAGCTTAATTAATCACTCACCAATATTACCGCACACTCTTACAACCCATGCTCGGCCCACAATAACCTGTTGATTCATTGATCTATGTGAGTTACTGAGCTGCTGCTGCGGTGGGCTATCAAACACTGCTACTCCAAGTAGCTGCCAGTTCAAGACCTAATTCACGTCGTTACAGACCGTCCCAACAAGGTTATAGATAAAGGATCACCAATTGGCCAAATGGGATTTTAATGACAGTAAGTTGCCTATAAAAAGTGCCATAAAGGGGATATACTGTATGAGTAATTAAACAGAAATGTTCAGGTATGTGTGGGGATCTGACTTTAGTTATTAACTTGACCACAGAGGGATCACCTTTAAGTTTGAATGAGTTCTTCAAAACAAAGTAATTCCCCTGTTAATCCAGTGCATGTCAGTGGGACATAGTCAAACACATTTCGCTCCTCCTAATGTTGTAGTTTCAACTATTCTTCATATGGTGTGCCAGGAGAAACTGCCTTATATTCCTTAAGTTCTCAGTCTTTATTAGTCTTTAGGGAAATGGCTGACAAAAATTGCTCCAAACAGCTGAATGGATTTTTTTATTACCATATATTGCTTTTTTTCTTTTTAAGAAAAGAGTCCCACTGTGGTATGTTAGGCCCAACCCTTTGCGTTTGTGACCCTTTAATAAAGCAATGTTATCTTGTGGTTGTTGTAATTTAAATAATTTTGGAGACCCAAAGAAGTTAAACTGTACAGTATTTCACAAGAAAACAAGCAAAGATTAGGGGGGAATCCTCAAAATAATTCAACTGGTTTCATATGATGCCCCCCACATTGGTACCCGACGTTGTTAGGCCATATTTTCCATTTTCCATCAAGACCATACTCCAGTTACTGCTAGGCATGTATGTACACTGCATGTTACTAAAGCTGATAAGCAATTACAAACCATGAAGCATGAAAGCTTTGGATGACTGACCATTGTTAACTGGAGTTTGTAGGCGAGGGGTTAAGTCGGTACGTTCATTCAGTTGTTTGGAAAGCTGTTTCTAGTTCAGCAGCCTTGCGTACAGACTCCCCTGCAGGCGGAGTGAGAAGGGTGAAGAGGGATGGGGGGGTGGGGGGGTATTATGAGAGGTGGGTGACTGCAGTTGATTAATTGTTGATGCATGACGCTCCATCTTTGTCATTCTGCATCGACTTGCCTCAGAGTGCTTCTCTCCGTCTGGAATGCATACTGTCATGCACACGTGCACAAATGAGCGCTACAAAAGAACTGATCAAAAACACACACACACACACACACACACACACACACACACACACACACACACACACCCCTCTTTAACCTCCCGGGGGAGTTGAACCCAAATCATTGCGTTTATCCACTCCCTTGCAGTGTTTGCTTTTCCTACATTTATGTTATCAGCCGCGATTTCCCCACAGAATCCTCTGCCATCTTCAACTGTAAAGTGCTGCAATTGACTTCAGCTCTGGGTAGCTGTAATGAGGGATTGCATGCTGTGAAGTTAGTGTCCTGTCGTCACTAAAAAGAAATGGTGAAAACTTTTGTAGTGGT
Organism: Etheostoma perlongum; assembly: GCA_026937815.1. NCBI lineage: Eukaryota > Metazoa > Chordata > Actinopteri > Perciformes > Percidae > Etheostoma > Etheostoma perlongum. The sequence continues at coordinate 7,837,472 of CM049374.1, read as the reverse complement.
TAGGAAGGTTGATTTTATGGCAGGCACCATCAATAAAAAATAGATGAGTTTTTTGGCCCTGGGTTTGAAATGTGCTGGTCTTGCAGTTTAGTATTTCCATGAGTATGTGACAAGATATTGGGTTGTAGGAACACTGGTATCTCTTAATATACAGTACTGTATACTGTATGTATTCCGAGGTATTGCTTTAATTGGCTGTTGGATAAAAGCTTTTTGTCCATTTGGTATTGCTGGAAAAAGTATGTGACCATTAAAATAAACCGAAAGTCAGGCATTTGATAATATCTAGCCACATTCTTTAGTGATTAATCTGCTATTGATTAGTCACATACTGTATGTTTCCATGATGAAAGCGTAGACAAAATCACAGACTTGGAAACATCATTGGTATTTGAGGTTTTTACAGGCATCTTACAGAGGTTATATCTATATCTCCAGAGTTTATTTTTACTTATGTTAGCATATGTCAGAGCTGTTGGGGGGAGGATATCTCCTGATATTCAGCACACTAGTCCCTTTGAACTCTGACTACTTTAATTTGGTAATACAATTAGTTAATGAAAATGTGTAGTTATGTAAAATGTCTAGATATATTTTTTAAATATAGTTTGGGTCACAGATTAGGTCTAGATCACACTTTATAATTTTGCTGGGCAACAGAAAACATAAGGGCTCTGTGGAATAAGCTCCCCTGAGCTAGGTTAGTAACAAGCATTTCTGGGACATAGATGCACACAGAGGGAAAGAGAGGGGAAACACGAGCTCAGTGTGTCAAAGGAAGTCCCCCGGCAGTCTAAAACTATAACAGCATAATTAAGAGCTGGTGCAAGGCAGACCTGAGCCAGTTCTATAAGGGTCGGTAGATGAGTCTGACAACTATGAAGAGAAGCAGAGAAAAGAAGGGGTGTCGTGTCTGTACCTATACACCCTCCCCCACCGGTCTAGGCGAACGCTGCAAGAATTTTAAGTTTACTCTTAAATGTGTTGACGGTGTCTGCCTCCCGAACACAGACCGGGAGCTGGTTCCACAGGAGAGGAGCCTGATAGCTGAAGGCTCTGGCTCCCATTCGACTTTTAGTAACTCTGCATTCTGGGAGCGCAATGTTCTCCTGGGACAATAAGGTACTATGTTATACAATATTATAATAATACAGGAGAAATGTTATCTCTTTCTTAGTGTTTGTCAGAATGCGCACTGCAGCATTCTGGATCAGCTTGAGAGTCTTAAGGGATTTATTTGAGCATCCTGACAGTAAGGAATTACAGTAGTCAAGCCTGGAAGTAACAAATGCATGGACTAGTTTATTAGCATTGTTTTGAGACAGAATGTGCCTAATTTTGGCAATGTTACAAAGGTTAAAAAAGGCTCTTCTTGGGGTTTATTTTAAGTGGGCATTAAAAAATATATCCTGATCAGAAATAACTCCTAGATTGATGACAGTAGTGCTGGAGGTCAAGGCAATACGATCCAAGAAGAGAAGCTATGTGTTTAGATAGTAAGGTTCAGAGGTGTTTAGGGCCCAGCACAATAACTTCAGTTTTGTATGAGTTTAACATCAGAAAATTTAAAGTCATCCATGATTTTGGATCTTTAATGCATGCTTGAAGTTTTGCTAACTGTCTGGTTTCGTTTGACTTGATTGATAGGTATAATTGGGTGTCATCTACAAAACAGTGAAAGTTAATTCAGTGTTTCCTAATAATATTGCCTAAAGGAAGCATATACTATAAGGAGAATAGAATTTGTCCAAGCCGGAACATCATGGCTTACTTTAGCGTGCCTGTAGGATTCATTGTTACCATTAACAAACTGAGATTGATCAGAGAAATAAGACGTTAACCAGCTTAGTGTGATTACTTTAATGACAACTTAATGTTCCAGTCTCTATAACTGGATGGTATGGTAAATAGTGTTGAATGCAGCACTAAGATCTAGTAAGACAAGTACAGAGACAAGTCCTTTGTCTGAGTAATTTTCACCAGTGCCGTCTCTGTGCTATGATGCATTCTAAATCCTGACTGAAAGTCCTTTGCATTCTAAATCCTGACTGAAACTATTCCTATGTAGAAAATCACATAAATGATTAGTGACTACCTTCTCGAGAATCTTGAAGAGAAATATGAAAAGCAATGATACCTTAAAAGCTAGTTTATGCAATGGATTAGGTCCTGGGGAACAGAAGAGCAGTCTGATTGATAAGAGCTCTGTATAGGCCATTACAATGACATAATAAAGTGCAATAATTGGTCATAGTGCAACAGCTAGTGTCCCCAGAAACATTCCAGATTTCCAGGCATATTTTCAAAAGGTCCCTTTTCCAATCATCCAATCACCCCTGGTCCTGGCTAACCAGGGCTAATGCCGCCATGCTAACCCTGCTAACGGCTAACCTTACCGGAGGACCTGGCAAGCGGCCACGGCTGTTTACAACGCGTAGCCTGTTCTGCGGCTGTAGCCAACAATGGTGAGTTATTTGAAACCAAGAGAGGAGCTGTAAATCAGAAAGAGAGGACTGTGAGTTTGCAGTGAGCATGCCGTTTCTTAGATGGGGTAGAGTTGACTGTCGCTACCGGAAGTAGAAGGGTGTGACTTTGGCCACTTGTTCGTGACCTCCTTCTTCTGAATGTATCAACTGGAACTCTCTGAAGCGTATACTGCCCCCATCAGTTCCAGAAGAGGCACAGCATCGATGCTGCTAACCCTGGCATCGTCACTAACCGCGCCTACGGTGCTTAAAAAAAACGGGCATCGTCGGTGTTTCATCATTTTAGAACCGGAAGGTACCGTAAGTATTAGTTATGGTGACATGTTTGGTGACATCTAATGAAGACCGCTAAGGAATAGCCGTCCTCAGACCTGATATCATGTTGGTGCGTCTTTGGGGCTTATTTATTTGGGCTTAATTTTTTCCCCGCACCTACCCTATTGGCCCTGCATTCTTCTAACTGTAGCCATACATCATACTTCATTAATGTGTTTCTCTTGTCTTTGTTTGTCATGGGAGGGCTGATGAACCGAGCTGGTGAAGATCTCCCATTCTTTCTGATGGAGGGAGCACACTTACTGTGCTCTCTGCTTCACCTCCCATCACTCACACTGCCATCTTCTCCACAACTTCTTTAGTGGATTTAGGGGTTAGCCACACCTCACTGCATTCACCCCTTTCAATGAGCTGTCTCTGATTGAAGCTCATTAGCATATAAATGCAAACTAATTCTCTGCTTCTTAATAGTGCTTGGTTGAATGATTTAAACACAAAAGAACAAAAACAGCTTTTGCAAAGTTGTAGGCATGTCTCCACATTTGACCTTAAATTAAAGTCTTTTTTCAATATAAATCTTAATAAGTGCTTATTCTTTTGTCTGCGTCTACATCTGATAGAGCAGATAATGTGATTGCAGTAATAGAGGGAGTCCAGGCAGGTCATCCTAGTTTGTCATGATATCTCATTGTGTTTTCCTTTCCTGTCTCTTTCTGGGTATTTCTGTCTATCTTTTCCTTTTTTCTTCCAGAGTTCATGGAAAAGATCTTATTTGGGGAAAAATGGATCTCCCTTTTTCTCTCTGAAGACAGTTTCTACTCTGATTCTCTTATCTCTTATCCATCCATTAGAGGCAGCAGACAGGCACAAGGAGAAGAACCACAAGACTTTGGCAAACATGAAACTCTCCTCTCCTCCCCTGTCTTCCTCTTCCCTCTATCCCCCTACCCCTTTCCTGACATTCTCTCCCTCTTTCCTTACTCTCTGACTCATATCCTCCCTGCATTCCTTCTCCTCTTTCCTCCTCTTGTTCCTCACCCAATATCCTCTGGGTCTTTATCTAAACTATTTTTGTTTCATTTTCATCATAAACCTGTTAGTAGACTGAGACAGCCCTATTTGTTTTTTGCGCTTTGATTCATATTTTTGCAGTCCAAATATATCTTATGACACAGTTAATGTACATATAATTTGCCACAGTAAGCTGCACTACTTTTTATAAATAAAAACTAATAACTTCTGAGAATGGTAGTTTGAAAGCTTGTTGTAAATGTGCTGTATTCAAAACATTAATATGTTATATAATAGTAAACTATTTGCTATGTAAAGATATAGTGAGCAGAGCAGAGAATGAGGTTACACTCCGTCTGTGTGTTGGGAAACCATCTGTGTGGAGGCAATCCCCTTTTTTTCTGAATATCTAGTTAAAGGGTAACTCTTGCCAAAATGCAAACTAGGGTCTTTTGTTAATGTACCCGTGTCAAACATTTGTGTAAAAGCAAAATTAGTACGGAAGCGCCACTTTTAAGATTCACCCCATTCTTCTTTTTTTTCTTCAAATGGCCTTTTGACTGGGAGTGCTAGGGGCACTTGTATGATAGAAAAATCATCAAAATAATTTTTAAAACACTAAGAAAGCTTCACACAACATGAAACTTTGCTTGAAGTATCACCAGGTAGACTGGGTAAACCCCGCCCACTCTGCTGGCAATTTGATTTCGCCCTGCAGCTTGGTCTGCAAACGTGCACAATCTCCAAATGCAATGTAACATGGAGGACATGGTAAAGATGGAATAGCTCCTAAAGCTTAGTTCCATATAAATGCACGGATAATTAGTTGTTTTGTCATTAGTGAAAAACAATATTGACCTTGTAGTTGAAAAAGGAGTCTCATGTAACAATGACATTTCCTCCTCGAGTCCGTTCATTCACACTCAGAGATTGACACTTTCTGACTGACAAAATGGCAGATAGCATAATTGGCAACAGCTAAAGTGAGTTGTTCAAAACCTTTATTTTTAGTAAACTCTGTGTACACAAACAATGTTGTCAATGCTCGAGTTCATGTGTAGAGCCCATGGTGATACTTCGAGCAAAGTTTCACGTTGTGTTGAGCCTTCTTAGTGTTTTAAAAATAGTGATTTTGATGCTATCATAGAAGTGCCCCTAGCACTCCCAGTCAAAAGGTCATTTGAGCGAAAATACGGTAAATCTTAAAAGTGGCGTTTCCATTAATTATGCATTTAAACTAAAGTTTGACTCGGGTACATTCAGAAAAGCACCCTAGTTTGCATTTTGGCGAGAGTTACACTTTAAGCCCTGGCCCATCCCTGCTCCTTGATTACACCAGCTATTTGTAAATCACAAAATAGTTAGTGTGTAAAGTCCTTTCTAAGTTTTTCGTAACTACTAGCTAGTTTCAAACTCATAATTTATTAAATCAGCTTGCATCATCACCTGGCTATTAAGGCCATGGCAAAATGGGCAACACACCGTTTAAAAGATTAGATTAAGTAATTTTTTTAACAAAAGTAACTTAATTGTGCACATAAGAGAACATCAAAAGGCGGTGATGTGTTCATTAGTGCGGTCAGTAGTGTTGGGGTGGGGTTATTGTGTGTGAATGTTGTGTAACAGGGAACCTAGAAGGAGCCGACCCTGCTACATAACCAGAAGGTTGCCTGCAGGCAGAGACAGAGAGTACAAGAAACAAAGCCTAGACTTCATATGCTAGGAACACCGGGGCCCGGTGTTACCAGAAGGCACTGATTTATTTTTATATATTTATTTTTCAGCTCCTACTACATGAGGCCCGTCTTTGTGCGCAAAGTAGAGTTTTTCTTGCGTCTCTCTACAACATTGTGTAACGTTAGACAGCCAATCACCAGCATTTTTAGATCAAGGTAGAAGCATGCTGCATGCTTATTGGCTCTCTGATGTTGATTTACGCCGTAGATATTGAGATTGGGTATTGAATGACAAGGCATTTTTCGATACTGTGTATTTTTAGAGGCAATTCGGTCGGTGTCTGAAAAGAACTGAATTCGGTACCCAGCCCAATGAGTGCATCTCCACTTTGTAAACACTTTTGAACTTGCGAACAGCTGGTGCAACCGGCTACTGATGTTGTCCAGTGAGTGAGAGAGGGATGGAGGGAGAGAACATGGGACGGAGTTGCATACAAGGCTGACTGTTCAGTCTGCCCCTGTCCTGTCAGCTAGCAGCTGGAGCTGACACTGATACTAACAACAGAGCCTCTCTCTCTCACACACACACTTTTAACACAGCTAATCTCATAACTTCTCAATACTAAGTTTTTTTTAGCTGCATCAGCAAGACTGAAAAATGAGTGTTTGTGTGTTTGAAAGGGAGAAAGGAGTTGTGTTTTTTCCTGCGGTCTGATCGTTGGAGCTCCCTGTCAGTGGAGGGCTGTGCAGCTGTCTGTTTAGATGAAAGTTAAGGTGCGCTAAGAACATAAAAGTTATTTTTCGCCAAAAGCAATGCAGCCTTATAAACACACAGTCCACATGTAGTTTGTTTGATTAAACATTTTCTTTAACCTAATCAATACTGTGGGAAGACCTTCACTTAAGTTGACTTTAATGCTGCGTTTTTGACGGACCAGCTCAGTGAGAAAGAATTAGCCTCGTGTCTGACAGTGTTAGGCAAATAATCTCTGAACTGATCGCTCTGCGTTTCTGGTTGTCTCATCGTTCCTTCATCACTCTACCTGTCTATTTGATTAATCCCCTAGATTAGCTCGTCAGTGTCACACCCGCCCCCCACTCTCTCCTAACGTCTACTCCTCTTTCTCGCTCTTCCATCTCTTCTCTCTCATTTAGTCTCTCTCACTACAAGTCGGCATCATACCCTGGCCTTTCCCCGCTCACGATTAATTAATGATTAGTGAGGCAACATTTCTGAGTACGCAGAAATAGCATGCACACCAGTTTTGTAGAATATTATTCGCATCACTCACACTCATTACTTCCTCTACTCAACAAGGCTCTTACCTTTACCTGTCAGGTGTTTCTTCTTCCTCTTTTTGGTCTTTTTCCTTCACTATATCAGTGGATGTGAGAGGTGGCGGCTGTCTACTTTGTTGATAGACTTATGTTGACAGAGTCTACTAGTAGAAACACCCTCCCCCAAAACCAACAAGGCAATGAAAAAACACAGATGCTTGTATAGCCTTTGTAACATTGTCATTTTGCATAGTCTGCAGTTAATGGTATTCGTCTCAGTGTCTGATGTTTAAAACTCAAGCCATGGCCATGGATGATGCAAACCTTTTGAAAGTTAGAGCCTCATTAGAGTTGTCTGTGTCACTCCAGTATACCTCACATTCCCAGTTGTTAAGGGTGGCAGTATAAATAAACTGGTAAACAGTGTCAAAGACTTGCCAGTCTTTACTATTACTCTGGATGCTTATAGACGTATTGCTCACCCAGCTGTCAAAATAATTTAATGCAGTCTTTACCATTGCATAGTTAGTAATGTTTAAACTACACTAATCAATATTTTTTGTAAGAACAATGGGTTAAATGGCTTTGTTTAATGTAAAAAGGGGTTACTCGTAGTGTAGAACTCGAAGATAATTCCCACCTAAATTTGCAGTTCCCCTAAGCTCTACAGAGATTTTTTGCATCATTTGGCTGATTGATTTCATTTTTACTGTCCACAACTTTGTTTTGGTTCAGTCTCACAGCTCTCATCAAGCAACATCCGCCAGCCACTGTACTTCACCTAACTGTGTGTCAATCACTGCCCAGGCACACACATTCATTCTTTCTTGTGGGGGGAGGGTCATAGGAGACCGTTTGGGCTTTAGCAGAAAGGTGGGAGGGACTGAGAAGTTGTCAATGTTCAAATTCGTTGGCTATATTCTGGATTTTCACAATCCTACCTATAGCCCCTTTAAGTTAACTTATTGATTAAATGACAAATAATATCCTTAACACACACCACACTTTTACCTCTTTTTTCATGTGAGTTTTGAGTCCATGTGTCCATGTCAAAGTGCTGTGTTTCTTTAGTGCTGATGAGTCTTGATATCTTTTTTTAGCTTTTATGAGTTAAGAGTATTGCTGAGTTACACCTCTCCATTTCCCCAGCCACCCTCTAAGGTAAACACGTCTGTAGCCTCCGCAGCCTCAGCTATGTGTAATGTTGGCTTTGTTCTGGCTTTCGCACATTTCTTGACTTAATGCTAAGTCTTCTGACTGTGCTCGGGACTTAGCATGAGCGCTAACATCAACACCATGAGCCCATACACCTAATTAAAACAAAGTCAATTTCCACCGCAACCCATATTTTCATCTGTGACTTCTCAGGCTTGCCAGGACATGTGGTGATGGCATGTTGTGATGATGTTTAGTGCAGAATCAGTTTGTCCTGGGTTGCAGAGGCTAGATTTTCCTACACTGAGAGGATGTGTTATACTACTAATCACCTATTCCTGTTTTAAATTCTGAGAAGAAATTGTGCAGGAACTCTGTACTGTGCTGGTCCCAAACAAAGTGAAAGCTTTTTTTGTGCCCATGCTCGTCATCTCAGTTTATGGCTTTCTGTTCAACCTATTTACTTTTGCAGTTTTGCTGAATGTGGCCTTTTTTGTGGACAAGAGCTAGAGATGCAGATGTCTTAGTGGGTGTGTTGTCTATGAAAGAGATTATTAGGTACCAAGTGTCAGAGTCAGCACATCAGTCAGCTAGGTTGTATTTGGGCAAAATCCATGTAGATTGTGCCGAAACTCTATGAATATTTAATTTTAGCCCCACTACTGGCTCTATTAATGGCAATTTTAAGTTAAGATAGTCTGTTAACTGTTATTGCCATGACATTTTGTACAAGCATGCCCAGAGGATACATCATAATGACGTACGAGATCAAATGCTACCATGAGGTTGGCTTTTTTTTAAAGGGGCTGTACTCAATATTCATAACATTAATATAGCAGTAAAGAACTATTTGATATGGAAAGATATAGTGTTTATTGGCATCCTGAGCAGAGAATTAAGTCACACTCTCCCTCTGTGTGTGTTATAATCCAAGCTTTTCTGTTCTTTGTTTTGTTAGCCGCAGGCATGTGAGTGCCTTGTGCTTCGGTATCAGACGCCGAGTGTGAGGGCTGTGATGAAGTGTGTGTTTGAAGAGTCAGGGGACGGTCTGTGTGAGCTGTGCGGAGGCAATCCCAATCCCTCTTTTTCCTGAAAATCGAGTACAGCCTCTAGTGAAATGTTTCAACAACTTTTGGATTTAGGGCAGGGCGATATAGAGAAAGTCAAATATCACAATATTCTTGACCAAATACCTTGATGTTGATATTGCGATGATATTGTATGGTTGACTATTGGTGCTTTGACAAAATGTTATTTACAGAATGAGATTTTTGATAAATAATCTCCAGAAATGATTTAATGACTTAGTGGTTAAAAATAAATAATAGAGCAGCGAGAACAGTCTGGTAAGTTCAGAAAATAACATCGCTTTACTGTAATGCAGCCTGTAAAACCAGATAAAGACAAAACTTACCATATTACGATATAGCCATAATCTAAGATGACATCTAGTCTCATATCGCAATATCGATACAATATCAATATATTGCCCAGCCCTATTTGGATTAATGACCAATTCAGTTTGGTACAGATATTGATGTCTTCCTCTGGGTGAATACTAACAGCTTAAGTGATTCCTTAACTTTTCATGTAACGCCATCATCAGGTCACTATTTTAACACATCCTATTCTTTGGTTTATGACCAAATACCTACAAAACTTACACTCCAGTAATTTTTAGCTGTGTTTTGATTTCTAATTAGCAAAAGCTATGGTAAACAATGGTAAACATTATACCTGCTAAACATCTGCATGTTATCATGTTGGCATGTTTACGTACAGTGTAGCTCAAAGCACCGTTAATGCTAGCATGTCAATAGACTTCTTAAAGAATACAGTCACATAGAAATGCCCAATCGGAAATGATTTTAGTCTTCATGTAAACCAAGCTCATCTTACATGCAGAGTTTGTAACATTTCTTTCCTTTTCGTTTTTCTCTCTCCTCAATGATCTTGGTTGTCTTGATGTTGCTTGCCAATGATGATGACTCTTCTTCCATCACTCCATCAGGTAAGAAAAAATACAGCCTTTACTGCATTTGGTACACATGTAATATAAAGAATGTGCTACCCCTGTCTCCCACATCATAAACATTGTTGTTCTTACAGTGAAGCACACTTCCCTTCCCCCACCAGTCAAGACAGAAATAAAGATGTAGATTTTCCATTATTTCATGAGGATGAAGAATGAGACAGGTATCTCTGCACTGCTGTTTGTTCAGTGGGAGTTTAAAATAATATTCAAACAGTAGATGACTGCATCTGTCTACATACCGGAAGCGTGATGTTGGTAGTAGCAGTGATGAGAGGTGGAGAGTCTTCACATCTAAAATCACAGAGGCTTATGCCAGATGGGATCTTTTCTTTGCCGATTTGTAAAAATGACAACATCTTTTTTCCCCTAACTTATTTAATGGCCCACAATCCCTTGAGCTCCCACCAAGCTTCCTGTGTCACTGTTACAGACGTTTAGTACATTTTCCATTCCATTCCTCTTGATCTCCTAAAACTCCAGAGCCATGGCGAGGTTTTAGCCATCACAGCTCACTAAAGCGCTGTAGATGAAGCTAACAAGAAACGGCAACATGGTCACAAGGGGAGGTGTTCTTGCAATGCAACTTTCATCTATTTCACTCATGGATAAGACACTTGTGGCCATATTTATAGTACTTTGAGTGTATTCACCTTTAGCATGGAAGAGCCCGGTGAGCCACCTGTCATCTCCACCCATAAGGGCTAGGCAAGAAGACAAAAAGACAGAAACAACTGACATCTGTTAAGCACTTCCATTGAGGGTGCATGCTTATTAATGTGCATACATATTTGGTGGCTGAACCACAGCACTGAGGATTAAACCACAGCATTGGTTGTGCATTGCTGCACAGGACCAACAGCTGACTGCATAGTTACTCTGATTCTCCACTGGCCACAGGGTCTGTGCTGCGTTCCGTCCTCCGCCTCGCGCTTTACCACACCAGGAGCTCAGATGTGGAACAGCTTGCTGCCTGACTCGTAGATTTGATTGTAATTTAGAAGTACTTTACAGAACAATCACATGTTTATTAAGGTAGTATCTACCTTCCACCCAAGGCACTCCTGTAATTAAACTCTTTCTTAAAAAAGATTTTTTTATGTTATGTTTTTCGGTTATGTGGTATTATGTTTTTCCACCTCCAAGATGAATCTCTCGTCGTCTGTGGTGTTGTAAACGACAAATAAACGATATCGGGGGGTGTCTTTTGGTTGTCAGAATGGCGTGAAAATAGACCTGCTATCTTGCTGCCCGCTTCTGGGATGCGTCGGCCCGCGGCTGGTGGAATATCAAGCATTGACCTGAAGGCATACTTTTCCATAATATTGTTTGATGATCCAGTATGGTCAGTAGAATATTAATGTGGTGAAGTCTTGTCACCACTCATCAACCTACCTCATGAATTTGATTAACTGAGCTCCTAAATGCCTTATACTTACTGGTGGCAGATTTTGTATTTGTGTTGAGAAGATGAACAATGTGTCAAGTGAGCCCTTATTCAGAGTGAATTCATTTGTATGAACTAGCCAAGTGAAGCCTGAGAAACACTTGACACGTCTCTATAAACGGTTGTTTCTTGGGTGGTCCTCGTCATTTGGTGACTTTGGCTAAATGTAGGCTGGTGGAGCTTGTGCATGTATGTGTGTGTGAGGAGGGCGTTTCTGGCCACTCAGCACATTCCCCCCCGGGTGGCGGGGGCACATCTGTGGCATACTCCCTGCCCTGGCACCCTGCCAGGCCTCCATGCCTTCCTCCCCCCATCACTCCCTTTTCCTTTCCTCTGTTTTTGCATGTCCCTCCCCTCTCTGTGGTTGTCCCTGCCTCGTTTCCTCCCACCTCTACTTTTGTCTATTCACCATCCTCTCAGTCTCCCTTTTTCCAAATTCTAAATTTTTCTCTTGCGTTCTTCAGAAGGTGTACTAAAGTTATGTCAAAATATACATTCAGCACACAATAACAGATTTCTGTGCTACATTAGTGCACTTACATTTAAATTTGATAAACCAGTTGGTCCAAATCAAACTAACAGAAGACAAGATATCCTTTCCTTTTTAAAGGTCCAATGTGTAGGAATTTCTCCCATCTAGCATTTGGGATCATATATTGCAATCAACTCTCTCGCGCCACGCAGTTCCATGTACGTATTACAGCTACGGTAGCCTTCACGCTTCAAAATGTTGGTCTCTTGCTCTTTTCAATATCCTTTTTCTTTTTTTCTGGGCGAAGAAGAAGACTCCTGTTCTTGACATTTTGATTTTGAATATGTGTGGTCCTCCATGTTTCCTTCTTAAAACTTGCCCCGGGCCGGTAAGCGACGATACCCATTAGCAGTTTAGCAGCACCTGTGAGTTTATCATGTGACAGCGAAAACGCAAAAGGCGGCGCAGTATATCCTGTATGTCGCATTTCAAGATGATGCATGAATACAAAGCGTCCACCTTAGTTCATGCAAATGGAAATGTAAAATTTCAAGGCATTATGAATACTTGTAATTGAAGGTGGTGGTAAATATTTACCAAAAAGGACAAGTTTGTGAAACGGGCAACACCGATTTTGATAATAAACAACTAAACATGTTACACACTGGACCTTTCATTTTGGTCAAACTGCAACATTTTTGGATCCAGTTTGTAATGCAGGTTTTCTGTTAAAACTTGTTGTCTCCATGTGTACAGCAAATAAATCTTTAACTCATACTGGTGCTTATAAAAGTGACAGCTGAGACCTTGAACTTCATGCCTTTCTGCATTGCCATTCACCAAATAAACACATTTCTTGATTACAGACAAAAAATAAAGCTACCTTATAGTTCAGCATTCTCATTTTCCTTGCATCTGCCTTTGACATAACAGAAGTGGCGACTGGTTGGCATGTAAGGATTCTGAACACTTGGCCCACATCACTTTTGCTTCATGTTTAAATGACATACAGACGTAAGTAAGGATGTTAGCCTTTAATCAGGCCTCCAAACATGAAGGTTGTAGATAATTTGCCTGTGAGGCTTACTACTTCTTTGGGAAATGTTGGTAGAGGGAGAGACAAATAGAGACAGACTTTAGAATTGACCTCCATTATCACTTGCAACTGCCAAACACATCCACACAAACAAACAAACAAGTAACAAGAGGGTTGGTTCAATAGTCTCTCTGCGTGGGGAAGTGGTTCCGTTGTCATGTGGTGAACAACATTTATTCACTGTGGGTTTATCTCTTTGTTCTGTTAGGGATTAGTTGTCACTGTGAAAGATGGAGCTCTTTAACGTTTTTTTTGTCAGTGTCTGTGTGTGGGTTTGTCCATAAGGAAAGGCCCAAGACCTGGGGCATAGAACTCTGTAAAGATTCACGACTAAAACTGCAGACATAGGCAGAAAATGATAAAACCTAAATGCAAGACATGACATTGGCTGTTTTGTTTTTCTGCCTTTTTTTTCTCCAATTGTACTTCACGTCACACTTGACTTGCTCTGGATAATCATTTGTACACATGGTCTAAAGTATACCTGAGGTGCACACATTCTTCCTTCATCATTATTATTACCATTTTGTGTATGAGAAAAGGCATATGTGTGTTTTTTTTGTGTGTACACTTTGTTTAGACCTCTAGCCCCTGGTGTTTCAGCCATGTGTTTGTGAGTTTGGATACATTTGCATTGCTATGTTCAGGCACATGATCATGCACAATGTGAGCTGCTGACAGTGATTACTGGCGGACGGTTCCCAGCCAGCTGATCCCCTGTCTGTCTGTCTGTCTGTCTGGAGAATAGACCTGCCCTGCACTCTCAGCCTCATCCTCATCTTTGGCTGAAATTCTCCCATGGCTCAGTGGCACGCTGCTCGTTGCTCCTCTCTGCTCCTCTCTGCTCCTCTCTGCTCCTCTCTGCTCTTACCAGGCTGAGTAGAATGTGTGTCATTCACCCGAACATATGTTAAATCAATCCATTTTTTGTTTCAAAATAAAAATGGCATAGTTTCCTAACTCTCGTTTCCACTTAAAGTGGACTTTTCCCCTTGAAAACATGATTATCATCAATTTGTCCATTGTACATCATTTGGTTCAGTTCTCTTTGCAGATTTTTTTTACCAAGTAGAACCTGTGACACTATTTGGAAGTAGAGCGGAAGGTTTGTCCGTCAGTGAGTCGTCACCAGGGTTTGGAAGTAGACCTCTGTGGAAGATTAAGGCTGCAAACTGGCGCCCTAGTCCTCGGACCTGGACCCGCTCCAGCATGAGCCTCCGTCGTAATACGCTGGTGACAGTGTTTGAGAGAGTGTTGAGCATGCATTTGTGCGCATGTTTGTCTGCCACATTCACTTGTATGTGCACGCACGTGCACACATAGACCTCAAAGGGGGCTTGAGCAACAGCAATTTTTCTTACTCTAGAGAGAGTGCCCTTTTTCTGGACACCTTTTTAATATATATATATTCCTGTTTACACGGCTTTTCTGTCAAAGAAGTTTATTTATTGAATAAGCAATCACATTATCCAGTTGTTTTGTTTGAAAGAAAATGTTTTTTAAAATAAATTATTATAAGAAGTGTCCTTTACATCACTTGAGCCCCGGCCCTCCAAAAGGTCGGTGCACGTACGTACCTGTGCGTATGGGTGTGTTCTCTTTATAAGAGCAAGCTGAGCAACCCAGTTTCACACACAATTAGCACCCTCTAACTCACACACAGCCCTGCTCATGGTTTACTGGGCTTCATCTTGCTCATCATTCTAGGACACTGCAGATAAGTATAGCTTATGTTTAAATATGCGTGTGCTTCACACAACACACAGCCTCACATTAACATATGCACTTGCATGGCATGAATGCAAAAACCAATGTAGAGTAATTGATATATTAAATCCTCTCCATGAAGACACTCCGGCTGTTTCCAGGCTCATCAATTGTGTGTGAAGAAGTTTGTTTGCAACATGGTTTGTGGGTGATTGGGTGCATGCCACTTATTGGCATTATTGTATCTCATTGTGTTGAGGTGTGGTGGGGAAGTTTTATCTTCGATGAAACGGAGTAGGCTAGATATAGTTCCTAATATTTGTTTTTATTTACATATTTTTTTGCTATATTGGTTTGTTACTAACAACTGTTGTGTTAATGTCTTGTCTATACCAAGTGCACCAATTATACTTGTCAGCCCCTGCTGGTTGTAAGTTAGTGTTACAACTATGTTACCCTGTGAGTGTGTGTGTGCATATAGATGGTTTTGGTTGTGCCTTCCTCCATGTCTGGCCTGGAGTCAGCTGTTAAGGGATGCAGCACTGGATGAGCATTGCCTGATGCTGACCCAGAAACCAATGTAGACGTAACCAGCAGTGACTGCTGCCCCATTAGCCCACGACCGTGAAACACACTGTTTTTAATGTATGTGTGTGTAGTTTTATAAATTATTTTAAAGTAGGTTTTCTTTTTGTAAACTTTATTTTCTGTGTCAATAGCACAATACCTGATATGTACATCTTGCTGCTGGTTATGCATTGAAAGTGTTGTTGGGTGAGCATTGTGCCCTCCCACAGGCCTGGTGACAATGATGAACAAAGTTGGCAATGATACGGCTTTAACATAGGGATTGTGTATCTGCAGTATTTAATTAAAAGGTTTTAATAACCTTGTGTTTCCATTTCATGTTAATTGTGTCCTGTCAGACATGATGACTAGATGCATGTTTTAAGTGTTTTCTTCCCTCAACCTCGATTATGCCTGTTTCCTTTTGTTAGTGTGCCTGATGCCATCCGGTTTCTAAAATTAGATCAGTGAACAGATGTGGTGTGTTTGAGTGTCCCTTTTGTATGCATGTGTTGCGAAATGTATTCATCCGCATTAGCACGGTTGCATGTCTGTAGTTGTGCATTCACACAACATCTTGAGCGCGTCTTGAGTCAGCAGTGTAACAGGGTGACGGGGGACAAGAAAGTGGGTCAGTCATGCCCTCTCCAGGCATGAGGGAAACTGACGGATGGATGGATGGAATGAAGAAGATGACAGCAGCTCAAGGGGTGTGTATGAGGGAAGGAAATAAGGATTTTAAGTATGGAAAGGGGGAATTACATAAGAAAGGAAGAGGCCAAGAAAAAGGATGAGATAGAGAGAGAAAGAGAAGCAGACTGCAGACCTTGGGATGAAAATGATAGGACAGAAAAAATGGTGGAAAATGCTAGCAGTCAACTTAAGGCTGATCAGTAGTGATGACCACAAAAAGCAGGAAGAGAAAGTGACGTTTTCAACCAAACATGAATTTTCATGATGTAACCTTCAGCTGACAATTAATTAATTAATTAAATATAAGATGTTGCCATAATGTAAACTCATAGATCTAAGAAATATAATTAAATAAAATAGTATCTTGTATATGCTTTTATAGCAGTTTTACAACTATAATAACAATAATAATGTCTGTAATGTTGCTGTCATGATTAGTCAATTGATTTCTTAGTTGATCAACACAACGACATTTATCAAGCAAACGTGACAAACTTTTTTTTTTTTTCATTTTAAACAAAATATGTTTTTTGAGTTGTTGGTATCAAATATATTGAGTAAGCTCCTGCAACCCAGCGCTGGAAAGATCAATACAGTTGCTTTTAAAGCTAGTGTAAAGCCAGTATTTTACCTTCTAGATCTGTGAAGGCAGCTAAGGTAATCAGCTTTATTTCAGGAACACTCTTACAAACACCTACAACTACAGGTCTCGCACACCGCCAGCCAGTAATCAGTATAAAAACACACAAACACAAGTACATGCTGTCCCTCACACGTAATGATCCTGAGTGACATATGCCCCCTGGTGGCAGAGTTAATGAGCTTACACTAGTTAATCTTGGAGAATAACCAACTCTTTCCCATGTGGCCATTTTGAAGCCAGAAAGTGTGTGATAAAGACACAAAGTCCCAACAGCTGGTTACACAGTTGTAGACAGACAGTAGGAACGTGCCTCACCCTATGGATATCACTCTGGGTCTGTCTTGAATATTAATACACTTACATAAACCTCCCACTTTGTCTGTCTCTAATTTGTCTTACCTCGTTAATCTTTTATTTATTCTTCATGACCGTCTATTCTGCTGTCTTATTTGTTTACCCTCTTTGGTCTCTATTTTTACACCCCTTGCTTTTAACATATACACCTCCTCTAGCTTTAATTTCTCCATCTTTCTTCCTGTTGTCTATGTTATTCCTCCCCCCCTCACCCTTTTCTGCTCTCCCTCCCTGCCTGTGACCAGTGGTTGGTCTGTCAGTACACTGTTCACCCACTGTGGGCCTGGGGTGACTTAGCACACTGCCTCTGATTACACCCCAGCAGTTGCCCATTTATCTCGCCGTGAAATGGAATAGGGGTGGAGAGGGGCCAGAAGATATTATGGTAATACATCTCACCACTGTTAAGGCCTGATAAACTTTGACACTTTCGGCTTAGTCATCCGTTTTTATATAGTTATTTGTTTGTAGCTCTGGTAGTAATTTGCTGATGGTCTTTCCTTGAATTTCATTTAGTGTGATATCTTTTCTTTGGATTGCTTTGTTTTACTGCTTTACTTTGGATGCAACCAAGAGACTATAACTCAGGATATCTTGGACACTGCTGCTTTAAATTAAGTTTTTCCCCAACAAACCCCCCCCCAAAAAAAACACTTTGTTAAATGATAGTTTAAATGTGTGAAGGTTTAATCTTGCAGTGTCCCAGGATCCCCTTAGCAGTGTCTAGATGTCTCCCCTGTACACACACTACACACACAATAAGGCCTTCATTGTCACAATTCTCACTGACTGTAAATATTTTAGTTTTTTTTGGTCACATCAACCTTTTAAAGGGACATTCCTTTTTTCATTTCTCAGCTTTACCTTCCAGGTCCTCTTCCACTGTTCTGTTGATCATTCCCATTCTGTCTTTCTTTATTCTCTCATACTCATGTGCACACTCTTTGTGTAAAAGTGCTGATCTGCCTTCTTAGCCGGGGGGACCTGTTTTAAATCTGGGACCCAATCAGCTCGACTGTCAAGGGAGACTAATACTCTCATTGGTCTTGAAATGCCGCCTGTCAATGAGGAGTGGCCATGATGGAGAGGTAATTACCTCCAAAATACTCGTTCCTCACTGGCTTATGCATCAGTCAGTCAATAATTACATCATTAGCTTGGCAAATCTTGGCCTTAGAGAAGGTTCGCAGAGACCTCTTATTTGGTGTTAATCATGGGTCGCTTTGTTTTTTTCATGGTTTGTTTGGATGTCGTATTTGAAAACCTTTTTTGTTTTTCATATTTCTGGACTTTAAATATAGTGTTGACAACTGCCATACTTGTTGACAGTCTCATTCAAAAGCCTTTCTGGAGGCAGCTTCAACTGTAGCGGCTCAAACTGTATTTAGGTAGAATAATAAAAAGAATAATAACAGAGTATAGTATGTAACCTGTAGTAAATCCTAAAGCGGGTGCTGTATTGTTTATAGTGCTGAGCACTTAGCTAGTAAATGCTGATGTTTGCCAAATTAGATCACACGCACACCAAAGAAGAATACATGTGAAACAACGTATCACTCGCACACATGTACAGTACATCCTCAATCCACTGTCCAATTGCAGCAGGTAAATTGACACCTCTACCATAGCCCTCTTGCTGCTCTACGTGCTGAAATGAATCATCTGAGGATTTTGTTCCCTGTGTGGAGAACTACGATCAATGAAAGCAATCTGGAACATAGTAAACAGGCAAGCAGCTCCAGGACACACAACCATATAGACAGGATTGACAGCGTGTTGGAGATTTAACCCTGTTGAAACTGGTGTTTTTAAATTTTTATCTCGACTCAACAAGGATCAAATGTCAAAGGATACAAATCTGTACTGATAAGACTACCAGGTTCTGTGCCTTGTGTGTCGCCACAGCCTTGACGCCAGTGTGAGCCATAGTGATTAATACAAAGCTCACACATATCAGCAGCTCAGGGAATTTAAAGAAGCATGTTATTGATCATCTAAGATATTAGATTCTTTATGTATTTATTCCTGTTTTTGGGTGTTTCATGATTTATGTAACAATATCACAAAAAAGCTCCTGTTCTGGTCCTGTTTAGGATATGATCAGGAGTGTGTATGGTTCATGATAGGCTTTGAGTTTTTATTTGCTGTAATGAGGGATACAACATCGCTGGTTACAAGAGATTTTCCTATGAGCAGTTTTGGCTCATAGATGGATAGACAGATAGATTTTTATTGATTATACTTATATATATATGTGTGTGTGTGTGTGTGTGTATATGTGTGTGTGTGTGTGTATATATATATATATATATATATATATATATATATATATATATATATATAAATCTATATATATCTATATCTATATCAGTGCTGTGTCTGATATATATATCAGACACAGCACACATACAGATTATACAATAAATATTAAATAAGATAGAATACAAGAACAAATATTTAAAAAAATAAAGATAAACAACCAGTTAAAGCCATAATTATATACATAATTTCAGTGTCAGAGTGCAGTATCATCAATTTAGAGCTTCGTCACCACATACATGCATTTATTGGAAAGCTGCTTATCACTTTTGGTTCATGTGCATTTGCAACAATATGTGTGTATGAGTGTGTCTATGGTGGCATCTATGTAGAGTGCAGTATGACATACAGTGGGTACGGAAAGTATTCAGACCCCTTTAAATTTTTCACTCTTTGTTTCATTGCAGCCTTTTTCCAAAAATCAAAAAAGTTCATTTTATTTCTCAGTAATGTACACTCAGCAACCCATCTTGACAGAAAAAAACAGAAATTTAGAAATTTTTGCATATTTATTAAAAAACAAAAACTGAAATATCACATGGTCATATGTATTCAGACCCTTTGCCGTGACCCTCATATGTAACTCAGGTGCTGTCTATTTCTTCTGATCATCCTTGAGATGGTTCTACACCTTCATTGGAGTCCAGCTGTGTTTGATTATACTGATTGGACTTGATTAGGAAAGCCACACACCTGTCTATATAAGACCTTACAGCTCACAGTGCATGTCAGAGCAAATGACAATCATGAGGTCAAAGGAACTGCCTGAAGAGCTCAGAGACAGAATTGTGGCAAGGCACAGATCTGGTCAAGGTTACAAAAAATTTCTGCTGCACTTAAGGTTCCTAAGAGCACAGTGGCCTCCATAATCCTCAAATGGAAGACGTTTGGGGACGACCAGAACCCTTCCTAGAGCTGGCCGTCCGGCCAAACTGAGCTATCGGGGAGAAGAGCCTTGGTGAGAGAGGCAAAGAAGAACCCAATGGTCACTGTGGCTAAGCTCCAGAGATGCAGTCGGGAGATGGGAGAAAGTTGTAGTAAGTCAACCATCACTGCAGCAATCCACCAGTCGGGGCTTTATGGCAGAGTGGCCCGAAGGAAGCCTCTCCTCAGTGCAAGACACATGAAAGCCCGCATGGAGTTTGCTAAAAACACCTGAAGGACTCCAAGATGGTGATAAATAAAATCCTCTGGTCTGATGAGACCAAGATAGAACTTTTTGGCCTTAATTCTAAGCGGTATGTGTGGAGAAAACCAGGCACTGCTCATCACCTGTCCAATACAGTCTCAACAGTGAAGCATGGTGGTGGCAGCATCATGCTGTGGGGGTGTTTTTCAGCTGCAGGGACAGGACGACTGGTTGCAATCGAGGGAAAGATGAATGCGGCCAAGTACAGGGATATCCTGGACGAAAACCTTTTCCAGAGTGCTCTGGACCTCAGACTGGGCCGAAGGTTTACCTTCCAACAAGACAATGACCCTAAGCACACCGCTAAAATAACGAAGGAGTGGCTTCACAACAACTCTGTGGCTGTTCTTGAATGGCCCAGCCAGAGCCCTGACTTAAACCCAATTGAGCATCTCTGGAGAGACCTGAAAATGACTGTCCACCAACGTTTACCATCCAACCTGACAGAACTGGAGAGGATCTGCAAGGAGGAATGGCAGAGGATACCCAAATCCAGATGTGAGAAACTTGTTGCATCTTTCCCAAAACGACTCATGGCTGTATTAGATCAAAAGGGTGCTTCTACTAAATACTGAACAAAGGGTCTGAATACTTATGACCATGTGATATTTCAGTTTTTGTTTTTTAATAAATATGCAAAAATTTCTACATTTCTGTTTTTTTCTGTCAAGATGGGTTGCTGAGTGTACATTACTGAGAAATAAAATGAACTTTTTTTGATTTTTGGAAAAAGGTTGCAATGAAACAAAGAGTGAAAAATTTAAAGGGGTCTGAATACTTTCCGAACCCACTGTATATGCTATTGCAGGACAGTGTTGGAAGAATATTGGTGTATGTGAGGCCACTAGAAATCCTCCCTCTTGGGGGGGCCTCTAGCTCACCCATTAAGAGTGTTCGCGCCATGTAGGCTGTCCTGTAGCGGCCCCTGTTCGAATCCAGCCTGCGGCCCTTTGCTGCGTGTCCTACCCCATCTCTCTCCCCCTTTACTATCTTTCCACTGTCACAAAAAAAAATCTAAAAAAAAGAAAGAAATCCTCCCTTTCATGCAACAGAAAAGATTCTGGAGAAAACCATCAACTCAGACATAGATCTCAGAACAGATATCTAGTGGCCAGGTTTGCTCAGTTGGTAAAGCAGGCGCACATATGCATAGAGATGCAGGGTTTGAGTCCGACCTGTGACGATTCCCTGCATGTCTTCCCCCTCTCTCTCCCCTTTCTCACCTAGCTGTCTTGTCCATGAAAGGTGGAAATGCCCCAAAAAACATCTTAAAAAAAGGACAGATATCCAGAGCCATTTTCAAGCTTTGCCTTAATATTTGCCATGTTGATGTTTTTGTGGTTTTGAAGTCCTTTTTAAGTATAGTGCATCACATTACAATGAGGAGCACATTTATACTGAAAACTCTGATGCACTTGTGACGAGACCAGTGTTGCTCAAAATCTATTTGTGTTAGAAAGCGCTCTCCTTTGTTTTTGTAATATCCTGTCACACCAGATGGGGGCAGCAGACTATGACTGGCTGTGATCATCACCACCTTCACCACAATCTGTACTCATCTGGCAGCTGTTGCTATGGATACAGACCCCGACCATTGCTGTGTGATGCAAGCCACATCTAATAGTGGAACATAGGGGGTAGTGTTGAGCTCAGAGAAAAGGATGTTCACACAGACACACACACCTTCAGTGCTCAGTTAATATGAAAGATTGGTCTCCAAATCTCTGCAGTATGGTTTGGGACTCCTTATTTGAAGAGCTACAGATTATAATGCTATTATCAACTGCCTTACTTAAGAGCTTGAAAGAAAATGTTTTCTTTTCATTGGCATTTTCTCTCCAATAATGTCTGGCTGCAGTGTGGGTCAGTCATCATACTAAGGTTGCTTTCACACCTGCTTTCAGTGGTTTGGTCCTATTAACCGATACCTAGGGTGTTTCTTCAGGTGGTCTGGTTTGTTTGTGGTGGTGTGAAAGCACATTTGAACATTGGTGAAGACTAAACAACCAAACTCTGCTCCGCTTGAACACCAGGGTCTCAGTTCCCTTTCGTGTGCACTAGAGTTCGATTTACTTTAGGTGAGAATGCACTCTGACACAAATGTAGGAAGTAAACCAAAAAACTGCTTTTCTAGCCTGCAGTTTTAACCTTGCAATCAATTTACAATATATATTATTTAAGGGATAATAACTTTCAAATCCAGAACCTATTATGAAGTGATAGCGAGTGTCACCCGGATACTCTGTCCAATAGACCAGCGATAGTTTTGACCATGTGACCTTTGAGTACAATGTTTGGTGCGCTTGACAGTGCGGTGTGAAGTTCATATGAAAAATGAAACGGTGTAGTCCAAACTATAAGTGTGAAAGCACCCTAAAACTTTGCTGGTGTCGATAGACCCAACTATGGTGGTTTAATGACCAGTCATCACCTGGACCTGCACTTACACAGCAGGATAGAGCATAATCCTTAATCACTGTTAAAGGGTCAGATTGAGCTCTCTCTGACTTCTCTGCATGTCCCTAATCATTATGACATATGGTTAAGCTCCGATCAGTGGCAATGAAAATGTTAACTATAGATAGCTGTTGCTGGTTGAATCAATTAAATGGTGATTTACCCTAATTATCTGATTAACTAGAGCCGTGGATGGACTGCTCACTTAAGAGTTGATTACTTAATACATGACTTTGGACAGCTTGTGTATGTCTCGTAGCTAAATTTAACTTGTAGTAGGTCAGGTTTGAATGGCACAAATCCATTTGACTTTAAAGCTTTACTATGTCCCACTTTGGAGATACTAAATATAGCAATAAACAGCCCACTGAAAGAATACTGTATTCTAATCATAGCCTCTGCCTGGCAACATGTCCCAAGATGTTAAAAAGAAAATTAAAAAGAGGAAGAAAAAAAAGTTTGTTACCTTGTATGCCAGTATGTTTGTGTATTCTACGTTGATACAACACTCAGTGCCCAGCCAAACATGGTGGCGTTGCCAAATCTGAATGGCTAAGTGTAAACAGGCTGGCACCCTGGCATATGACTGTTTTCTGCTTTGTCACTTAGACTGGTGCTTTGTGTTAAGATGGTGACTTATGGTGATGGTGTCTATGATTGCCCAGTGAGCTGATTGAAGTTAGAACTTTCTTAAATGCTTCTGCAAAATGACCTTTTCATATTTTTCAAATTTAGTAGCAGCGGTGCTCCGCTACTAAATGTTTCTGTATATAGAGGAAACACTGGCTTGGGATGATTTACTTGGACACACTGGCACTTTAAACTAAATGCTCATGTCAGCATGCTAAAATGCTCACAATGACAATGCTAGCATGCTAAACACAAAGTACTGCAGATAGGAATGTTATTAATTGTGCATGTTTTTGTTCATAAAACAAATAATTGGAGAAATTAAAAATGTTGACCGGATGATGGCACTATGAAAAGTTAAGGAATCACTACTTCAAGTTTTTTTCAATGTGGAGAGGATTTTGGATGGAGGGCAGAGCAGATTATTTTAAAAAGGGTCACCATATCTCCCGTTCGGGTGCCACTCACACCAGCATCTATCCTATCTCCTTTGTGTACATACGTAAGAAAATTGTAAATAATGGCCTTATAGTTTGCATACACTGTAAGTTATGAACAGCAATTTGTAACAACACAGATCCTCTTTCTCATGTGAATGTTACTCTGGGATTATACATACAGCATTCAAAACTTCCATTACTTTCTGGTTCTTCCAGTGAAAGTAATGAAGTGTAAGTGAGTTTAGGTTTGGCAAGAGCCCTGGTCAGGAATCGACAACCTCAGCTACTTTTCTACAGTACACACAAGTAAGATTAATTCCAGGAACAGCAGTCGGGTCATACAAAGAGTAGCTGGAGATTTGAATATCAAGCAAGTTTCCGGGGCTCCCCACTATATAATGACTCCGCTCGTCTGGAGCGTGAAGGCCCTTACAACTCTGTGACGCCTGCCATATCCAAATCAGCAGAAATCGGTCAAACCTTTCCTTTCCCACTACAAGCAGGAGGATACAGTTTCAGTGAAGTTTGGTTTTTCCATGCTTTGAATACAGATGTGCTAGCGCAGGGTCTGGCTGGTGCCATGTCTGGCTCTGCATGTCTGAGCAGGGCCTTGGCTGGTTGATCAGAGCTATGGGGTGCAGAGGCGGATTGAATGGGAGATGCCTAGAAAGAAGTGGAGCCTTTTACATTTCAGCTGCGTCTAGAACTGTTTAGATGTGTTGTGTGGTCTAATCTGATGTTCTCTTTCTGTGCGACACACTCTACCTCTCTCTCTCCCGTCTCTCCCTTGCATAAACCCCTTCTCCCCCACTTCCCTTCTGCCATGGATTGCATGTCTCCTCAAAATCTTGCTTGTTTTAGGGGGCTTATGGGAAATCTATAAC
The DNA here is from genome assembly GCA_026937815.1 of Etheostoma perlongum. Lineage (NCBI taxonomy): Eukaryota > Metazoa > Chordata > Actinopteri > Perciformes > Percidae > Etheostoma > Etheostoma perlongum. Next base: position 7,812,660 of record CM049374.1, on the reverse strand, counting down.
AGGTGGGCTGTGTTTGAAGGATATGTCTTTTCTAATTTTGTTTTCTAAGAGATTTGTGTGTGCAGCCAATTGGCCAAATGTTCTCCCAACCCAGCCTTGCTGCCTGCTTACCTGCTATTTGTTGCCTGTGAGTCGATTGAATTTAGATAATCAATCAATAAAAGAATGCACTACATTGTAGTTAGGCACCTGGAGTTGGTCATAAGTTTTACCAAATGTACAATACAATATTTAATCAATGTTGATACCAAATACAGGGAGTAAATGAGGCCATGATAAGCCACAAGAATCTAATTTTGCATTCCCACTGCATGGTATTCAACTCACTCTTTTTTTGGTTTTCCAATAGCAAAGTTTGTGGATAGTACCTACTACCTGCTACCTTTTTGGTACCACCACAGTCAAGGTTCCAAGTGAGCTGTGCCTACTACTAGAAGGTGGAATTAAAACACTGCAGACCACTGATTGGTCAGCGAGAATCGTAACTAGAATCGTCACCTGGGCAACACAGGACATCCTTCACAATTCCCCCGACAATAGCGCATGCAATTTTTTGTATTCACCCGACCCAGATCTAAAAAATAAAAAAAAGGCAGCCTGCAAAACTACGCCGTACAATCAACAAAGTGCACACACTCCTCTGTTTGGTTGCCTATGAAACGATTAAGCAAGTGTTTAAGATAATGTCACGGCAGTTTCATGCGGCATTGCTATGTTCAGCTGAGAGTCCTGCCTACACTGAGGTGGTACTATCCACAGTGGAAACCGAAATGGAGAAAGGCCAAGCTGAACAATGCAGTGGTAATGAGGCATTGATGACCCAATCAATCTCAGCTATAAAAGAAACAATCTAAACATCTCTGGGATTTATAGTTTTTAAGGTTAGTCTAATCAAGTCGGTTCACTTCCAAGTCTTCACGATCAGTACAGTGACCTTTGTTGACAATCAGGGCCAACATGCTTTGTCATATACACAGTACCAAAATAGAGCAATGCACCCAAGTAGAAGTTAATGGGTTTATGGTGTTAACATTCTTGCCATAGGTTTGAAGGAGCTGACTAGCTGCCTTAAAGGCTTAAATCAAAGGAAGTGGTGATCTTCTTGACCTCCTTGCACATGGTAAAGCATCCATAGGATATTTACATCTAAGATAACATAGTCAACTGTATTTATACTACAGTTGGACCAACCTAGGCCCAATTTGGAGCCAACAAAAAAGACTGAAATCCACACATTGCGGGTACACTTAAAGAGAGTGGTTTTAAAGTAGTCTGCAGTTGTTTTAAGTAGTGGACAGGAAAGAAAAAAAGGGAAAGGAAATGTGATGTAAACCTCAAAATGAATGGGTCTTTTAACAGATCTTACACCTTAAGGCTCTGACGCATTAACCCGATAATCGACCGTCGGACAGTCTGGCGAGGTCGGTGACTCGAGTCTGTTCTGTGTGTTCCGTGCTGTCGGTCTTCATTTTTGCCAACCTGACATGCTCTGTTGGAAGGCGGGCACTGTCGGCTGTCAGACTCAAATGACCAATCTGAATGGTGGAGTTCTAACCCGGAAATGACGAGCAGGATAAGCGTGACTAGAGTCTCTCAAAATCTCACAAAAATCTTTTAAACTGACCTTTGTCGATCTGAAATGAAGACAGATTCAGCAACTGCAAGGCCTACTTCTCGCTTAAAATGTTTTCAGAAACACGTTTCAGTGAACTATTTTAGTAAAATATGAGATCATATTCTGAATGAGCCTGGCTGGCTTTGAATTTCCCGGAAAAACCAGACCCACGTTGCGCGTTCGTCCGTCGTGTAGGTGTGTCACGGCTCTTAGACTGGACATTTATACTGACATAAATGGATATATTCTGCAGGGAAACATTTTGTATTATACAATACTATGCATGAGGCAAACCCTGATTTTGTGTGTTGATGAACTTTGTTCCATTTGAATATGACTTTATTTGAGTGTATAAGGTTGGCTAGCAAATTGTAGCTATCTATTATTAAAACTGGGTACCTGTTGTTTCTGATGTCTGAATCCTTCTCAGGAGCGCTCTCATCTCTTCCTGGCACCTCTGGTAGTTCTTTTTAAGTTTTTCATGTTTCCAAATAAAAACAGGGTAACGCAGCCAGTGCTAGCGAGGAATGCTCTTTGCCTTCCAGTAATTGGTGTGCACAAGAGCACATAAGGGTGTGCATTAGGCTCTCTGTTGGGCTGAGTGTTGGCTTGTGACCTGTTGTGAGGATTACAACCCAGTGATATGTCTGGATGGGACAGAGCCAGGAGGGGAGTTTCCACCCAACAGGAGCTTAGATGTGGGGCAAAGACTCAACCTTTCCACTCAGACTGTTGCCCAAGCCGCTACTTTGTCCATGAGACTAATTATGGTTCATCAAATGTGTAAGTCATTACTTTGATTAAATAGTTTTCTAGATATGAGCCTGGATTCCAGAAGGAAGTACAATGAAACCAAAATTACTTTCTTACAATAAAATACATCAAAAGATAAAATTATTAAGTCTGGAAACACATTTTAAAGAAAAAAGTTGAATTATGTGCGAATTGTGTGCTTTGCTTTCAAAAAACATATTCATCTGTTTGCATTTAAATACTTCTCTTAGAGAGTGACATTTAAGACAGTACTATTTGTTAAAAGTGTAGAGCTAAATGTGCAGTTTGAGCCTTACAGCTTCTCAACCAGCATTAACAATCTGATTCGTAGCAATGTGACCATAACTACATTTTAGCATCTTACCCACTCTTATTACTTATTTTGACATGAATGACCCAACATCTTGGGTCACATTAAAATAAAAAGCAGTTGTATCATTTTTGTGGGATGTGCATTTTATGATTTAATTGTATTTGTATCATATTAACCTATAATCATTTTGCCAGCCAGTGCAGAATGCTCTCCTGTACTATGCTAACAATCTCAAACATCTTATTAAACACACACACACACACACACACACACACACACACACACACACACACACACACACACACACACACACACAGTTTCCATGGAAACAGGATCTAAGGCCTTTTATGGTTGTTTGCCCAAGACAACTAAAAATGGTCTCAGCAGCTATGCAAAGACGGGAGATAAATCATTTGGATAATAAATAATGGGACATGTACTAACATAGAACGTGATAGGATGTTTATTGTTGCCTAAAGCAGTATTGTTATTGAATTTAGATCTAGACATTGTCATATTCATCAGATAAATTCCCTAATTTTTCTATCTTTTTCTGTTATGTTGCCATACGGTTTGGGTGTTTTTTGCACACGCATTACTCTGCCTTTAATATGGACACTCACTGTAATGGCCACTAACAGACACACATTCAGAATCAATCACACCCACATATGGACACTTTCCAGCCGCGCTACCCTTCAGTAGCCTAATGTGTGTCTGAGGTCCAGATGGCGTAGCGGTAGGAGGGCTGATTCACAGTGCTAGCCCTAGTGCTAGCAGTCTAAGATTTTTGGCTAGCCACGGCTGGTTGGAGAAGGGAGTCTGCAGCCAGCTACCCCTCTGAGTGACAATGGCAAGTGTACAAGTCATGGCTATGCACTCAGCATCTAGCCTTGCTGTGGTTGCAGGGTAAAATTGCGTACTTCTTTTTGTGAGGGCCAAACTGTGTGGCCGTTTGACACTTCACTGTGAGTTATAACAGCGTCATTTTGACTCCTGTGATGTTCTCATGTCTGCTTGCCTTATTTTGTTGTTTTGATAAATGCTTTCCTGTTTGTGCTCACAATGACAGGAAGTAAGCTGAACAAGGACCTGAAGCATTATCTGAGCCAGCGCTTCCAGAAGTCCTCGCCTGACCACGATCTGCAACAGACTATCCGAGACAACCTCTACCGTCACGCTGTGCCTTGTGAGTCCATGGCCGTCTTACTTCTTACTCTATCATTCCTTTTTCTCATGTTTTTTTATCTGCTACTTGACTGTCTTCTCTATTTCCTGACATTTGTATGAACCATTCTTTCAGTTCCTGAAGATATGCTGCCTTTGACACACTTTGTTTGTATGAGTTCCCGCAGAACATTGTTGTGGCTCCAAACATTGTCATTTATTTTGTGTACTTCCTCATAAAAAACAAAAAAAACCCTGAGGTGACTGAGGTCAGTGTCTCAGCTCCAGGCCCGGTCAGTTTTAGATCTATATAATGATTGTGAGTATAGCTGCCTCACACAGACACATGGATGGTTATCTACTTAAGCCTGCTTATTTCAGTCTAATCCGAGCATGGTTCCACTTGCCTTTTGACCAATATTGGAAGTGCAGTTAGCCAGTCTGATTACTTCATACCTTCTTTAGAACTAACCTCATGTTGATTGTTTTTGTCACACATTATCCCTCTTCATGCCAAAATGGAGTTCTCCACCTGCCTCCCAAGCTGATAACACACAGTCAACACAGTATATGCATTACTAATATTGTCTGATCCGTTACAGGTTTGTCTGGTGACTCTACAGTGAATAGGCTAGTATCTCTTGTCCATGGGATCAATAGCACAATAGGCTTCATCCAAGTCCCTCACCCTCTATCATTAACCAGTATCTCCTCTATCAGAACTGGCTGTGTAATACAGGAAACAGGCTTGTATCTTTGACTTTTTTCCCCACCTGACTGTCAATGTAGCAAATGAACACCATAATAGTAGAGTAATGAAAGTGGTAACTGTGCAACCCCGTTGTGTGGGTGTGTGTATGTGTGTGTGTGTGTGTGTGGGGGGGGGGGGTCGCTGATGAATCATGTTGCATCATGATGCCAATCTTATGTTATTCCTGATTTGCATATAACACAGAAATCAACTGTGTGAACAAATCAAAGCCAGGCTCATAATTGTCATGATACCTGAGTTGTAAATCCCTGCTGGCTTTAGACACAGCATGCCTCACTTATGAAGAAGGAGAGAGAGGAGGGAAGAGACAAGACAAGTAGATAAAAAGGTGCAACTGCCAAAATGACTGGGCTGTATGCAAGTTACATGCATTGTTTTATGTGTCTCTACTTCCTTTGCACCACTTCAATATTTACCTAAATGGTTCTCATCTGTTGGCTTTTCAATTCAGTTTATTCATGGCCCTCTGACGCAAATTACAATTTTGGGTTCAGGAGGCTTGTTTAAGGGAGTTTATCTGTGTTACCTCCACTGCCATAAGTCATCCAGACACTGGTGGAGGGTGGGGGTCTTACTATAATGACCATTTTAATCCCTGAGTGGTCTATGGCACACCAGTAAAAATCCTGGTGTTGTTAGCAGTAAACAAAGCAAGAACTTGTTCCTCAGGCCATGTGTTTTATGGGACTGTAAAGTTTTTGTTGTGTTGAACTCGTAGAGAAGTGTGAGACTCACACCGGAATATTACATTTAAAAATAATTTGCTGTAGTTTAATTTTGTTTCTTTGTGTTATGGCCAGACATGTTACACTAGGCACAGAGTCCAAGAATAAGTTCTCCCTTATGCCCTTCAGTCCCAGAATAATACAAGACAAGCGCAGACATTGTATAGGAAAGCATATATGTATATATGTAGTGAGTAATTCATAAGTGAGATGGATTTGCTGTGACTATTTTGGCCTGTGATTGTGAAAGGTCAGTGTGTGTGTCCATGTTGACGTATGTCCCAAGGTTGTTCAAAGCACTGTCCGTGAGGTGTAGGTGTGAATAATGCACAGCAAGCATGTGGAGAAACAGATGGATAAGTGTGTCTGTGGTTGTTGGGGCTTTTCCTGCCTCTATAATCCCTCCTATAAAATTCTCAATCTGTTTTTTTTTTTTATGAATTTCAACCAAACTCATAATTGGTAAGTTTGACTAAATGAAAATAAGAATTTTGCACATTTCTCAATTGGTCGTAATTGAAAACACTGGTTGTTTTTCTGCAGTGTTGCAAGAATAATATATATTAACACTCCAAACAGATTTTTTTTTTAAAGCTGGTATCTGGAATGTTCTGTCGGCTCTTCTTCAATGGCTAATTCTCCATGTACTCTCTCATCATTCTCTCTGCTCACTCACCATGTTGGCCTGGGCAGGGTGTGCCATCTTTTCTGATTAGATGCATCATTTATCTAGCTTCACTAATGCCTCATTTCCACTGCATATCACATCTCGACTCTACTTGACTTACCTTTGGTACCAAGTGCATTTCTTGCAGTGTAGGTGAGATTTTTAGCTGATTGCCACTGCATGTAAGTGTCATGACATCATTGTCAATGCTTCACAACTATCGCTGGATCCTTTCATCCGAAACCTAGTCTTGCCAGACCTATATCTACAGCGCTGCGGAGTATGGGATGGGAGAAAACAACCCAGGTTTATTGGCATTTCTTTAAACCAATCACAATTGTCTTGGGCGGTGCTAAGCGCCGGACAAAGCAATGGTGCCTCTGCAAAATAGTTAAACAAAAGTTGTTTCAGACGTGCAACAGAAAACTCTGATTGGACAGATAGTCTAGCTAGCTGTCTATATTTACCCTGCAGATCTGAGGAGCAGTTAACCATAGTCCTCATTAACCAGAGTTTAAAATGCCAACACAAAGAAAGCGGGAAGTGATGGACATCAGGCAGAAAGTAAGGGACATCCAGCGGAACCTCCAGCAGCACCGGAACAGTCCTGTAAATGAAATATCAATTGACTACGCATTGCCAAACCTATCTCCACAAACGTGTGTCTGAGACGAAGCATTTGGGCAAACAGTTCAAAGAGAGGAAGGGCTTTGTAATGAGATCAGTTTGTCTTGTGTAGTCTCGCATGTTCACGGCACTGTGGAGTAAGGTCTGGCTACATCACACATACATTCTGGGATAGGAGAAAAAACTCTGGGTTATTTGCATTTCTTTAAACCGATCGACCGAACCAATCGTCTTGTGGCAGCGCCAAGATCCGCGGTGGCTCTGCATAATGGTCTTGGGAAAGAACTTGTTTTGGTAGAACATTTCTGCTATTTCAAATGAATTAGAAAAATGCAGTGGCTATTGATGGTAGCTTGGCTATTTAATAAAAGGGTTAGTTTATGCAGGACACGGGACACTGTGTCCCACAAGTGACAATTCTCTGTGCCCAATCAGTGGACTGCACTGTTTAACCCTCTACAGCAGTATCGGCTCAGCTCGCTTGGAACCTAGACGGAGGTGATACAAAAATAAGTAACGGGTACATTCCACAACTTTTGTCAATGGAAAACATAAAATAGAGCGAGTCGAGGTGAGCCATACCATGAAGTGGACAAGAAGCATAATACTTGTTCAAGGGAAGCAATAAGTAAGACCTCACAAGCTTCCCTCATTGAGCACTGCCAGTTGTGTTGGTTGGACTGCAGTGCCGTATACACTACAGCAGGGATTGAACTGTGATGGTGGGTGAGTGTTTGCTCTGTGTCACCCATGCACACCATTCCAATATCTTAGAAGACCTAACACTAAGACTTAATTTCTTGTCAAAACTGGGGCACTCTAAGTTTTGAGAATGACCTTATTGCAGATTGCAATTAAAAGAAATTACAATGAGGAAGTATATTTACACACAGTAGAAGGAAAAAAATAGCTAACAAACGAAAGAGTTGGAGAAATCCCTAACATAATGTAAAACTTTGGAGAATTGGTATGTATAAAGCAGTGAACTTCACCAGACCTCTAGACCTTCAGGTAGTTGTACACGTTCCATAAAGTTGGTTGTAAACTTAAACTAGTCTCTTCTCTTACATTTCCAAAAAGTCAGTTGTTTCCCATAACACTGGTAAGATTCGAAGCACAACACTCTCACCCTCCCCCATCCGCTGAGGCGTCCGTCGGCTTCCCTTGTGGTCACCCCTTCCGCACGTTCAGCATTCCCAATCTCCCATTATCCCCACCAACCCTCCACCCCCCTCTATTCTGCTCTCATTCCTGACCCCCTCAACTCATGACACAGCTGCCTCCCCTACTCTCACTGCCACTATTGCTCCCTCCCTCCCTCCCTCCCACTCTGTTTCTCTCATTTTTCCTGCCGGTTGATCGGAGCAGTGGCAAGAAGAAGAAGAGACTTGTACCTGATTTTAAAGCTCAGCATTGTGTCTACGAGCCTTGAAAAGGGATCTCTGGTCTGTCCTGCATCTAGGCAAGTAGAATTATTGTCTGCTGTAATTGATGTAATGCTGATGGTTTGGTATTCGTTTCTCAAATGAGCAAGGGTCTGCAGAAGGTAATTTTCATGTGCATGTGTGATGAATTGCAGGGCTAGCAGCACGGACGATTTGACGACCCGTATATAGGCTAAGAGGACGCCTCGGAGGGAGGTGTGGGCTGAAGCCACAGGGATGGAGATGGGGGTGGGGTGGAGTTTGGGTGTGGGAGGGGGTGGAGAAGAGGGGGGGGGGCATGGGTGTAGAGGAGAGAGAGAGAGGGGGGAATGGAGAGATGCAAAAGCACTCTAACACACTCAAATCAATGCTGGCTCTAGCTAGCCAGTCAAGCTAACGTAAACATATGTACGCATCTATCACTTGTGTTTGTATTGGACTTCAATTTATTATATTGCTATTTGAGTCAGGCATGTTGCTGCCTGTGTGTGTTCCTACAGTTGATAGAAAAGCAGCATTTCTGGTTCTGGTTTGCATCAATGTGATTGCATCCACAGATGCAATCACATGGTGTCACCTGAACAAAAGAAACTCACTGTGCCATTTCTAAACACCAGAAGGTAGCAAATCAAAATGGAAAAAATAAAGCTCAAGGAAGATTTAGAAGTGAACTTGAGACTATTTTGGCTTTGATGACGTGCATTAGGTAGGAAGAGGATGTATGTCATTACTTGGTCGTGCATTATGCCAGGGATGTTGTATTTGTCAAGGCCTAGGTAAGCACATTTAGATTGGTCTTTCCAATGCCCTTCCTGTTATTCCAGTTCTCAGTTGAATTACACAATCACAAAGGAAAGTTTACTTTGCTCTGCATTGGACTTCACCCTACAGCTTACGTGATGGCCACAGTTGAAAACAATTTTTGTATTAAAACAGTTAATCTAGACTCTGGAGTAGTTGGTAAATCCATGGTCTGACTTTCTGTTGACCTGAGTGGACACTGTAAAAGTAAAGAGGCACTCTCAGTAAGGGAACTTTATTAGACTCTAGCCATCTCTAGTTAGGGGACACAATGGCATGGCCTTGTTTTCCTTTATAAATTGTTAAGCATGTGTTATTACCTGGTTGTTATTAGCTGGTAGGAACAAATTATATGTCTAGATTTTGTTTAAATTAAAGGAATACTTTGGACATTTTGGAAAATTTGCTTACTTTCTTGGTGAGAGTTAGATGAGGAGATTGACACCTGTCTGTTAAATATAAGTGTATTTCACAAATGCTAAACTATTCTTTTGAGGCTCATATATTATTTGTTGTGTATTGGATAGGCTAAGTTAAGTTTACTCAATATACTGTAATCTACATTAAAATCTTATTTTCTTAATATTTTTTGCTGTCCTTCCTCTATAAATGGGTTTTAAATCTTTCAAATCCTGTTTACATACATGACCATTGGGAGGGACTAGAGGCACGACACCATACCCGTATCAGTTTGATGACACTTGGACTAGGGGATCCCAGCATGCAGTAGGTTGATCAGAGGGAGTCTGTGAAGGAAACAATAGGAGCCTGAGCTGATGCTGGTGTTTTGTTTGCATAGCTCAACAGCATTAGGAAAAGTCAAAGGAATGCTGTCAAACAAAAGAGTGAATAATAGGTGGAGCCCCCAGATTCATGGCCCCCGTTGCCCCACCCACACACTTTTTACACAATATATTGAATGCACACTCAATCACTGACACTGTTGCGCACAAATGTAGGACGGTAGGCATGAAGGTAGTTTGAGCAAGTTAGGCCTTTGCGCCAGTACAGGCGGCATATGATGTATTTCTAAATGTGGATGCCTATTTGTGCCTCTTGTCCGAGTCAGTCCGAGTCAGAAATGGTTCCTTTTCATTTATAGAAATGGCAGCTCATATTAGCCTGTCATGAGAGTTTGCAGATAATGAGGCCATTCTGTCTGACAATGGCACAATGCCTGAATGTATGATGTCATTATATCATATATGCCATCATCAAACTCTGTCTGTATGTCTTCAATTTCCGTCCTACAAACGAGCGACAGACCGATTTCATCGGCCAGCAGATATATCAGGCCGATATTTGCGTTTTTACGTGTATCGGCTGCTGCGTTCACCGCGGTTTTTTTCCCTGACATTATTTACCGACAGGCGTCCACAGGCAGCTCTGTGTTGCTGGAGACGCTGCAGTTCACGTGCAGACCATGCTCTGCCCCTCCACCACTAGCACCATGGCAATCTTAAATTACAAATCAAGCACTTTATTTCAATGGCTACTTTTCAGGTTTATTGTTTTCTTAAATTATTTAAATGTGTTTTTTTGTGATGACCTGATTATATCAGTCTTATAATATGTCAGCAAGCAATGCATCATCAAGACTGTGTTGTAGATGTTGATGAAATCTTTTTACCCTTGCACAGTTAACCATATGCAGTGCACCTATCTATATGATGCACGTTGCACCACATCATGTGGGCGATATGAACGTAAGATGATTGCAGTGACACTGATCTGTGTTTTTGTTTATTATTTTTGAAGAAATGGCAGAGCAGATTTCAAAAACAAATCCAGTGTGGCAGGGTTTACATTTTTATGATGTAATTGGCGAAGGCTGATAAAAAATAAATCGTTATCAGCACGATACCATATCGGTCGATCCCTACTTTAAACTTCAAGAAAGTGCAGTGTGGAGTATGAACTCTTTTGATCTATGGGACATATTTATTATGGTCTATATCTATAGTCTCCTTTTGGCCGCGGCCAATCAAACCATGTTTGATTTGTGCCAAGATGAACCATCTCCAGAGTTGGGTCAAAGTGCACCCTATCAGCCTCCATGCTTCTTTTACCTGCCGTGCTGTGTGATGGAAAAGCTTTTTTAAAATTGAATTATAGAAAATAAATGTGTTTATCCACCATTTTACTGCTGCTCCTTTAACAAATAGACAGTCATGGATAAGCCCGCTGCTTTTAAATGTCATCAACTCAAGACAAGCACATAATCGGTTAGAGACACACCTTCAAAGAAGATGTAAATCCCTTTTTTGACTTGTCAAACCATGTCAATCCAAGCCAACCTGTGTGTATGGATAAGGCCTTTTAGTAGTGTGTTATGTATACACTGTAGTGTATTAAACAGGTACCACCATTAACTGTTACATAGCCGAACGGATTGTTGATTACAGCTACAGAACAATTAAGATGAAGAATACACAGGGGAGATGCTACATGTAACAAAATCCAACTTTTCAAGCATAATTTTATGCTTTTGCTCTTGGAAATGGCTTGTTCCCAAATAGCTAGCTGTTAGCAAATGTTGCGTATACTCTTCCAATCCTTCCCTCTGTCGTTATTGCTAGGGGACACAACTATGTTATGGCAGGTGTATTGCTCAGGACCCAAGGAAGGGCAGTGTGGGGTTATTTAGATCAGCAGTTCTTGAGAAAGCTGCAAGGAGCAATATTGGAGGCCAAGCAATCGGCACATTCCAAAACAGACATTATTTCAACGGCACTGCACTAGTAATAACACAATACATACAATCACGTTCAATCCACTACATCAAGTCATCCTGTCCACTTGGTGAAGAGGTCATTGATGGGTACAGGCAGCTGCAGAGCCGGACCCAGAGAGGCAGATGCCCAGCCTTACGCTTAGAAGTGGTGAAGTTACAGGTCACAGCAACTTAATACAATATATAGTCTCTGGTTTTTGTTTAATATTTAGTGCCTGCAAAAGTTTTTGTTATATAGTGTAAGATATTTTATTGAATTTCCTCTTCTGAGTTGTACCTCTTGGCTTGTGTACTTTTGTTACTTCTTTTTCAGCCTGAATGTCTCGCCAAACCATGTTCAAAAATCTGGCAGTTGAATAAAGTGTGCTTGATACTGAATAAGGTTACCTTAACACAAAAAATGAACAAATAGTTATTAGTTAATAGTTAAATAATCATGTTGAACAGCCATATCCGAATCAACTGACAAAATTCTGAATCGGGGACGTCCCTACACATTGCATTGTGGAACAAAAGTGTCCCTCAACACTACACTCAACAATCAAGTAAATGTAGTATGCATACTAACTTACTTCTTACTTTTGTGAATCTTACATGTAAATACCAGCTTAGAACTAGTATTAGTAAGTATGGATTTGGGATGCATTTAAGCAGTATCTGACAGAATATGGCACATACACTGTTGACCTCCCTTTTGCATTGTCTCACTGCTGTTCCCAACCCCCTCCTTTGACCATAAAGCATAACAAAGGAATCCTACATATGCAGAGTTGTCTTTTTTCTTTAACTTGTACATGCACAGATGTGTGCCAGTTGGACAGTTTGACTAAGCATAATCAGTTTTGGTTAGTTCATATTTTATGTTAAATCTTGTAGGAATCCTAAGACCTCCTTGCCTTTACGATTGTTCCCCTGACTCTTGTCCTCGTCACATGTTGGTCAAGGATGAGTTGTCTAGAAGTTGTTAAACACCCTGAGCATGTGCATGAGTTTTTGTGCATAATCAATGGCTGGGGTAAGGCAAAAAAAAACAGGAAGAGAAAAAAGAAGAAGGTATGGGTGAACAGCCAAGAGGATTGGAGGGAGAGAAAGAAGGGGGAAGTGGGCGGGTGCATGTGGGTGCCTGCGAGACGGGAGACAGCGGGGCTCAGTCAGTGAGAGAGAGAGAGAGAGAGAGAGAGAGACAGAAGCCTAACATTTGTGTGTGTGTGGGTATGAGACGGAGCACACTATAAGCCAATGTGTAGATGCTGCTTAGCTCCCATTAGCTTAGCATCACAAAGCCAAAGCTGGACAGAGGACAGACACACGGGAGGACGGGGAGGGTGGAAAGGAGAAGGAAAAGTGAATCCGCACTGGGTTTTCTTCTACTCATCCACACCTGATTGGATTTTTTTGTTTTGCTTCCACTGTCTCCTGTCGACGTGGTGTTGTTCTTTGGACTGTAAGACAAGAAGCCCCTCACAGACTCCCTAACTGAGGTATTATGTTTTGTGATTTATTTTGAGGAGGGATGGTGAGGGTTGCTGTAATTTAATAGTTGGGGGTTGAGATGTAGCGAGATGGAGAGGCAGGCGGAAAGGATGGCTGTGCATCAGGCGGAAGGCATCAGGAGCAAAGCAAGAGAGACGGAGGCACATTGCTGGCAGTAATGGAGGCTGATGTGTTGTGGTCAAACGGAAGCTACGTGTGTCTGTCTGCGTCTGTCTGTCTCAGGTATGCGTGTGTCTGTGTGTGTTTATCTGTGCCCCGGTTTGATGCCTGTGTGTGTGTGTGTGTGTGTGTGTGTGTGTGTGTGTGTGTGTGTGTGTGTTTGTGCAAAGTGTCACTTACCCGTGTGTGTGTGTGTACAGTATGTGTGTTTGTGGTGGAAGCGCTCCAGCTCTGCAATGTCTGTATTAAGGCGATGTGATCTGTTGACATGCTTCATCACATTGGAAGCCATTACCTCCAGCAGCAAACTGCTGCCTGTCTGTCTGTCTGTCTGGAGCTTCCAGGATGCTAAGATTAGCTTCTGCCTTTCCTTCATCCTCCCTCCTTGTTTCTTTCCCTCTCGATCCATCTCGTGTCTGGCTGACCCCCCTCTCATCTCTATCCTTCCATCCTCACTCTCTCCATGCCCCTCTAAATGTATCGTTTTAAAACCTCGCTTTCCCATTTCCATGTTGCTGTAGTTAGTAGCTTGCCCGTGGTGCTTTTTTTCTGGGTGGAATAAAAAGACAAAGGCCGGCTGTGTGTGTCTGTGTGTGCGGGGGGCATTTTCAGGCAGGTTTCTGGCTGATTTAGCTTCACACTGCACTGCTGGCCCTTCAGGTTTTTTTCTTATTCTAATCTCTCTATCTTCCCTTCCCCCGGTCCTCCGGCCTCTGTATGGGAATCATTTAGAGCTGAAAGCATTGCTCATGAAGGAGGAAAAAATGAGCATGTCACAGGTCCAGAGAAAGGCCTGTTTTGATCTATTGTGGTGTGTACGTGTGAATCGTCTCTTCATTGCAAGCCTCTTTTGGCCAGCCGGAGCAGTAAAAATACCCTCCCCTGACACAAAACGCTCCATCCCAAATGAAAGGCATCCGTTCCCAATCATTGAAAAAGCATAGCTAAAACTGCCCCCCTTCAACATTTAATTCCCTGCCACCACCACATGGAGAGAGCTGAGCTTTTTGTTTGAAGAATCAAGTGGGATGGTTGGGGTGTCCGTAAGGCTGGAGACTGGAACCCTTCCTACTACCCACAACACTAAAACGCATAAAAAAATAAATAAAAAAAACCTAGCCAGAATGTAGCTACAAATTTGAGGACTGGAAAATGCTGGTATCAGTGGCCTGTGCTTTTGGTTGGATTAACCCTTTACTGGGACAGATGGCTCCATCCCCCTGCAGAGCTGACAAAACCCAGTCAGCTCGTCACCCCAGCTGCATTTGTGTGTGTGTGTCTGTGTTCATGTGCATGTTTTTCACAAAAAAAGAAGCACTGGCATGCAAGCTGTGGCGAAGATGGTGGATGGATCTGTTTTGGTTTGGGAATATGCCGGCAGTCTGCTAGCCCTCCCCTTGTGTTTGTGTGTACGCACATGCATGCAGTCGTGTGTGTCTTGAAAATGATCCATAAAGACATGCCTCTGTATCTTCTTGGAAGATGTGGACTAGCTGGCTAGCTTGACATCGGAGCATGTTATTTGTGGAGATTTAGAGAAATGTGTCTGTAATAGCTTATGCACAACAGTTGGGTGTATGAATGTTGCCAGATTTTCAAGGCAGGGCCATTACCCATATTGTGTCTCTATTAGAATCTAACAGCTACATACAATATTCTTTACTGTACATGGCAACTTATTTCCGCAAAGTAGATGTTACAGTTAACCTACACATAACCAGTTTGTAAAACCATGTTTCCCAGGTTACATCAGAAAAAATAGATATGATTGTATATGGCTGGGCAATATATCGATGTTATATCGATATCGCGATATGTGACTAGATATCATCTTAGATTATGGATATCGTAATATGGTAAGTGTTGTCTTTTCCTGGTTTTACAGGCTGCATTCTAGTAGAGGAATGTGATTTTCTGATCATACCTAGCTGTTCTATTATTTACATTACATACTAAATCATGAAATCATTTCTGGAGATTATTTATCAAAAAACCTCATTTTGTTAAAGCACCAGTAGTCAACCATACAATATTGGCATCTAGGTATTTGGTCAAGTATATTGTGATATTTTATTTCTATATCGCCCAGCCCTATGATTGTATGGTACACAGCAATGTGTGTTACCTTCATTACAGTCCTCCTGTGTTAACCCTGACAGACATATGTACGTCGAAAAACCATAAATACCTTGCAGAGTAAAAGTGTTTATGTATGATATTGTAAGAAACGGTGAAATGGTGGTAAATTGTGATTTTGCATTGTTTCATAGTGTGCTTTTTGTGTAGGAAATATAGTAAATGGCATACATGCAATGAGTTTGACTTGGAAGTGAAATAACTTGACTCTTTGAAAGATATACTGTACAACTGGCTAATTCCATCCACTACTACGACTGCCTTTAATGTAACACAGTCATGTTTTATTTCTAAGAAGCATGATGCAGTGCACGGGGCAATTTCATTTTCACTTAATCTAGACTATGACTTGGGTAAAACATTTGCTTGCTATATGTTGAGCAACTCATCTTTATTAGAGAGGGAGCCAGAACTGTTAGCCTTCATATCACATTGGCCCAATGCTCCACCCCTTTGCTCCACTTTGTCACATGAAATATGCGAAAGGACCCCTACTGAGGTAAATCTTCTTGTTAAAGAATAAGTTCCATGTCCTGTTTCTGGTTAAACAAAAAGGTCTATCTCTGTAGGGAACCTTTACATAATGTTGTCAGACAATGATAATAAGAGTCTGAGCCTGTCAGTGGCAGAAAAAGCAGATATAAATTGACGATGTGCGTTTGCCCTGCGGATAACATTGCAGCCCGGTTCGCGGCTGCCGGTTACAATAGAGGACCAATTTCACCCTTTGACCCTCTGGGGTCCGAGTGTGTTTTCAGACACATGAATCAATTTGGCATGCTTTGATATTGTTGTCAATGTATACAAATCTAAGCAGTATTCTTTAGAAACAATTAGGGAATATTTACACGTACTCTAGTTGGTCTCTAGCTGGCTTGAGGAGTTGTTCAAAATGAGACAGATCATCATCAGTGTCACGGCCCCCGCGTTATGATGAGCTGATGAAATTATTGCCGCTGTCCAGAATCGTCGGAAGCTTATGTCATACCGGCGTGGCAACTTCCCAAAAAAGGTTTACATTAAAACAAGTGAATTATGCTTCAACCTGCAGGACATTTTATAGTGCGTACTCAGCAGCTCAACTCTGCTGTGACTTAAAAAAAACACATTATTTGGCAGTGGTCATCTTTTGTCATGCTTGTAAAGCTATTAATCTAAATACATGAGAAATATTATTCAGTATTCTAAACCTGCTGAGTGATTAAGTGATATTGGTTTGTTTTATTACACATTACAAACATTTTCATGTTTAAGGTGATTAGTTAAAGGGGAAGTCGAAGTGTGGAGTAGTGACATCACCTGCCCTCTGTAACTCATCTCTGTTTGAGACTAGTGACTCCGGGCTACAATAGCAGACGCGGGTAAAACACGACCGAATCTTTAACCAAATTGCCGGCTGTTGCGTTGCATCATGGGCAGGGCTGGACATTAACGTTTTGAGTCACTTGTCCTATGGACAAAGGGCATTTACGTTTCACTTGCAGAAAAGTCACTTGCCCGTGTAAAGGTTTATCATTTAAAAAAAAAAATTGTTTGCTAATGCAGAATTCAAACAAACCGTTGAAAGCATCCAAACACTATCAACATTAATAAAATTCAGCTGAAACAATAGAAACAAACATGTCCCAAGAATAGATTCCCTTTGAACAAGAAAAGAGTTCTCTAGGCTCTGTAGTACAAAGTAATACTTTGCACGCCGGTGTGCCAAAAATTTGTTTCACATCGGTAAAATAAAATCGGTAAAATAGAAGTAATGAGTTAGGGTTGGGTACTGTCCCCTTGTTTTCTGGTACGGTACCGGGAGTCTGATCCGGTACCTTTTTTTCAGTACTTTCCCTTTCTAATAACAAAAATTAAATTTCAGTTGTAAAAATAACCTAACCTATTTATCTTATTACTTACTATTTATTTAGAACATTTTACACAACACACAAAATAAAACACCTCCCTCTCCTCTCCCCATCCAGCCTGTACAAATGATCTAATAGGCTAATTATTCATTTCTTACACTGCACTTTATTCTCGTATTAGTATCCCATTTTATTGTAGCCTGTTTTTATTTTCTATCTCTTTTTAAACTGCTTTTTAATGTTTTATGTAAAGCGTTTTTAATTGCCTCGTTGCTAAAATGTGCTATGGAATTAAAGTTACCTTGCACCACAACCTCTACCTGTAAGTCAGTCAATAGGGCATAGTGAACACAGTGGTGCCTGCCTGAGGGAGTCCCGTTAACCCATACGGTGACAGCTTTCACCTCGCCATTATAGACGCTGTCTGCGTGGAGTATTGAAAAGTGTAAACACACTTGCAACCGCTTTACCGCCATTGCTGTGACTCACTGTGACTTTAACAAAGTCAATGTTGTTTTGCTCCGTCGGCACCCCAGCTGTGTGTGTTTGTGTGTTTGTGTGTCTGTGTGTGTGTGCGTGTGCAACCATGTTGGAGCTCCGCTTGCTGTCAAGATGCAGAGAAGTCAGACACCAAAATTTGGCACCATTTGATTTAAAGTGAATCCGTCCTTGGTAGTACCAACGTTATTCAGTCAGTACAGAGTTCGGTACCCAACCCTAGTGATGAGTGGCACGTAACAAGAAGTAACATTGCATTTTATTTTGTTTGAGTTTTAACTTGTCCAGTGGGGCAAGTACATATCTCTTCCACTTGCCCTACAAAAACTCCACTTGTTCCAGTTCCGGACAAGCAGACAAGTCTTGATAGGTAATTTAGTTTTAACAAGGAAGAAAAATGCTTTAAGTAAAAAAAAGACAAGGTGGAGGCTGGGGGTGTGGCCTTAACCAACTGCCACTTTGCTGTCTCTCGCCATGATGTGACTCTCTCTCCTGGGTAGGCCAAATTCTTTGGGCGGACAAAGCAGAGAAAGAGGAGGTAACCTTGCCCCCTATTACCTCATAAGTTTCCAGATCGGCCCATCTGAGCTCGGGCCAACCCAGGGCCCGGTTTACACCTATCACCATTTCTAGCCCCTGGGGGACCATAGGCAGGCTTGGGGGAACTCATATTATTGTTGAAAAACCTCATGAAGTGAAATTTTCATGCCATGGGACCTTTAAATGAGTGTGGCAGCCAAGAGGAATGAAGCAGCAGTTATTTAGTGTACTTCTGGATTACATGATTACATCATCAACATCAGAGCAGCAAAATGAGTTTGGGCATTTGGCAGGACACAGTCCGGCTTGAGAAAAACCACAGTTGTCCTCCAGTCAAAGGCGAAAGCAGGAACAGTTTTGCCCATCCACACAGACAGTCGTGACATCTGCCAAATGTACTAGAGACAGAGAAAGCACAAATGAGCAGCTCAGAGGCTGGGTGGAGGCGTCTTTGGTATTAACTTCCTCATGATTCTTTGTATAAAAGTAAGAGTAGATGACTAGTGGCTTAAAGATGAATAAAGAGAGCTGCTAGCAGAATGGAGAGATGGAGTTGAGGGCAGCAGACGGAGTGAATACCACAAGTTTGTTTGTGCTATCCACTGGGTCATGCTCATGAAAATGTTAATCAAGCTTTGCAGATAACAGCTTCTTCTCTAACCTAGCACATACATTTAACTCTGTTTGTCGGTGATTTATGTGTCTTGTGAAGAATTGTCAGAGTTTGTGAGCTATTTCTTCCATGGCAGTCGCAAACTAGTTAAAATGCACTCTTTCAAATAACTCCTGTCCTGTATGACCTGCATGTATATAGCTAGGCCTATTAATAGAACACTTATGATAATGAATCATTCCAAACACATTTATGATGGCCTACTTTTCAATCATGGCGCTGATCAGTTCACCATGGTATGTTGAAACAAATAATCTTTCACATTGTTTTGTTTACATGTTATTTTCAATCCCACACTCCCAATTGCCTACGAAATGAACCCACAATACTCTGTATTCTAGGTGTTTTCCACCTTATGGTGCATGTTGATTCTCTGAACTCTCTGACTTTTGTAGACGATTTGTATCTAGGTCATACTGAAGTCTGTGTATCTGTTGGTCTAGTGTGGGCATACTCTAAAGGCCCGACTGTCTGGATTATTTGTTGTTTGAGAAACTGTAAAGTTTTTGTTTTGGTCACATTATTTGTCTTTTGAGTCCCAATATGTCTGAAATTATCAGAATATCCGCACATTTCATAATTATCTTAGTCTTCTTGGCCTATGCAGACATTTTTTAAAAACAGCCATTTTATGCACATCTTAAATGTCACAATGTTTGCTTAGGTGTTTTTTCTTAAAACTTATTTGGTCAAGTCACCTTCCTTCTTTGTGTTAAGTAATTCCAGGTCCAGCAATAGGACACAGAGCGCTTAATCTTTAGTCGTGCATGATGAGGAATAAAATTTTGAGACTACTAGTAACCTGTCATAAACATTATTATACTGGATAGATGCTGCCAAGACATACTAATTCCATGTAGTGTGAATATTGCAAAGTATACAGGAATCATACATTCAGGGTATGTGTGTACCCAATTGGTCTTATTTGATGCTGTTTTGTCATCAGCAGTGACACACCGACATCTGTGAGGTACAGCCCAAAAAATCAAGCCCGACCCTACCCGAAATGTAAACTGCGCTGTTTCTTTAAATTCAGAATGGAATGGATCCAAATGGAGAAACATAAAGAAAAAAAGTCAGCCCTAGCTCCCTCAGCCGAATAGTGTGGGTGACCGATCAAGGCAGCAACATAATCAAAGCCCTGGAACATATGGGAGACTTTCTTGTCTCGATCAGCTAATTAATACTGTCCTTCGCCACGGTCTGCATGGCGACACACTGGCCGAAAAAACACAAATGCTTGATCAAGGGCCTGGCACAAGGATAGTTGCGGGAAATATCGGCCCGGCCTGCGGGTTCAGTCGGATCAAGTTTGGGCTCGGAAAGAGAATCTAAACTGTAATGTGAGGTGGCCAGTGTCATTGGTGTAAGAGTCAGTTTTAGGCAAAGAGAGATTTTTTAGATAAATCCAAATTCGTTATAAACCGATTGCTTAACCATTTTATTTATAGTTTACTTTGGATCCTTGGTATGGTTGTTCTTACCAATCCGCTTACTATCCATGTTCTCAGACAACAGTTTTTCCGTTTTATACATTTTGCAGCGGCACATGTTCTTTGCTTGTGGATATTTAAAACTTGTTTTTGGTGGAGTAATCTTTCAGTGGTACTTCCCTCAAGGTCTTTGGAGACCTGGGCTCAGAGCACGGTCCTCCTACTAGATTGTTCAGCAAACAAAGAGTTTTTACTAAGCATGTTTTTACCACAATGCTGTGACAGGTTCCACTGTCTGAAGAGTGACATTCAAGGATATTTGGATACATTCACCTGGATCTGTATTTCATTTGTTGGAACCAGCATATAGTCATGTTCATTCTTTTTTCTCTAAAGCTGTTTGGCTGTTTTGGAGTCCGCAAAAACAGAAGGAAACCTGGTACTAATATGAAAGACGTACTACAGTTTGTTTCACGTGCATCTTTCAAACTCAAAAAAGTGGTGATATTTAGGAAAGTTGAAGACACGCTTACAAAAAAAGCCAATTTATACCACCAAACTGGATCCAATGAAGATATCAAACAAGACAACACCATGACTCCCAGCTATAAACCCCGAGTCATCGAAGGAGTCAAGCCCAATGTTGTCCTTGTGGAGGGAATCAAATGTAGGTCGCAGCTTAAATGCTAGGCCAGGCCTGGGGAATATGCGTGCCCAGGGTGCTCTTTTGCTCTGGGGAAACGCAAGCGTAGGAAATAAACAGATTTTTCACACATGGTTATTTTTAGGAGCCGGGTTGTGACTGTGTGCATGCCTGTACAGCCTCCTTTTACATTTTCAATATGTGTTGATGCCATTGCTTTAAAGAAAGACAGCTAATTTTAATATCACGTGTTTTCCTGTGTCATTTAAACTTGGTTGTCGCCAAATTGAGCACATTATTCTCTTCACATTTCTGTCTTGTCCTCCTGATCATAATATACCTCTGTCTTTCTGTGATGTTTCAGTAATATATAACTGAATAATGTAGTCATTTTGGTCTTTTGTATAATGTACTCTCAAGTCTAATCTTAGTGTCATCCTCTGGCTTCACAAATGTCAAAAATCTTAGTCTGAGTCTATCATTTCACTAGAAGGGCAGATGCCCCCTTAAAATAGTCTGACATCAATTAAATATAGATGAGGCGCTTGAATTTGTCTGCCAGTGAGCATTAGTTGTGTTTGAAAAGGGGAGAGGTGAAGCTCTTCCATGCATTAAGTGCAATAAAGCAATCCATATTGTTTTGCAGTATTTAAATCATGAGGCCTATTTCAGGGTGTGTATGTGTCTGGTTTGTTCAGTGTAAGACGTACAAAGACTTTCCTCTTGAGCGTACGTTTTTTTGTTGCCCAAAAAAGGAAATCACGTGGGTCTGGATTCTCCCAAATTTCAAAGCCGACCATAATGGCGGCTCGTTCGGAATGCAATCTTGTATTTTACAAAAAACTTAATGAAATGTTTTTCTGGAAACATTTTAAGCGAGAAATAGGCCATACAGGTGCTCAATCTGTGTGTTTTGAAAGATTTTTGTCAGATTTTGAGAGGCATTCGTCACGCTCATTCCGCTCGTTATTTCCGGTAAGTGTTTTAACCTAAGTGCACTGATTCACTAGTCAAGGGCTATCACTCCACCAATCAGAGTGGTCATTTAGTCAGACTGCTCACTGACCGATTCAACAAGGCAAATCGGCCCAAATTAAAGCCGATGGCTCCTGTGTAATGACTGAAGAGACGCCAGACTGCCCGATGGCCGATAATGGGGTTGGTGTGTCAGCGCCTTTAACCCTTGTGTTGTCTTCCCGTCAACCAAAAAAAAAAAAAAAACATTATCGCTTTTCCCCACATCTTTGTCACTTTTTCCAATGTTGTGGGTGCTTTTTTATGTTTTTTGATATTTTTAATTTTGACATTTTCAGCGCTTATTTCGACGGACCATTTTTACTGAAAATTTGACCCAAGGACTTAAGGGGTTAAACACCTCAATTGAGTCAATTCAGTTGAGATGATGGAAAGATGACAGAAAAGAGACAATTTGATATTGATCCTCTGTAAGCTGAGTGTCAGTGTAGACCAACTGGGAAGGCCAAGGTCACAGCGAGGGTTGTGACCAGTTGCCGTCATTTATTGATTGTGGTTTGAAAGACATCGTGGTGTAACTGGATGCTTTCTGTAGCTGATTAGCCCAATCCTGAGATAGTAGCAGTTTTTACCTTTGAACAGAAACATTACGGGCCCTATATCAGCGGTCTAAGCGCACAGGCATGAAGCGCGTGGCGCAGCTGTGTTTAGGGCGTGTCCAAATCCACTTTTGCTAGTTTGACGGCGGAAAAAAGGGTATGTGCGCCACGCTGTACCGGGTGCAAGATTTGACATTGCTATGTAGATCAATTCTACTGTACGTATGATCTAATTAGTGTTTAAAGATGCATTAATCAATTTTTGACCAACCAGCGCCAAGTAGTTTTGGCTTAAGTGTTAGCAAACAGTTTTTTTTAGCTCTGCTGTAAATCAACGTTTTGTGTGTGTGTGTGTGTGTGTGTACGCGCTGCCGTATTGAAGGCGGAACAACTCTGTCCTCACATTCCATGTTTTTTCCTTTGCTTTTATACAGAATTACACAACATTCCCACCTTGAACAGGCTGTGTTAAAAGAGGCTAGTAATTAGAAAAGATACGAGAGAGAGGTTATAAACAAGGAGGTAAGCGTGCATACGAAAAGCGTACCTCCTATGGAGAGATTCTAAGGATAACAAGCCATCACCTGCCGTTAGCATTCTATTGACTGCCATTCATTTTGGCGTCCCTTTGTCAGCGAATAACTTTACATCTGAAGGGTTTAAAGACTCTATTTGTCCATTGTTTATTTTTAAAGTAACACGACAATGTATGAAAGGCTCCATTACCTTGTATCTCACAGCAACGTTTTGATGGATTGGAAATACTTTGGTATGTGGCAAGCGAATTCATATGAATTAACATTTATCCAGAAACAGATTTTTCTTGGCACAGTTACCTGAAGCCTTCCAACTTTCAGACAGGTTGCTCACATCACATCTACGTCGCCAAGCTCAGTTTGCAGCTGCGCAGCAACGCTCAGCCGTCACCGGAAAAGTGCTTCTAATGGACTTCAATGGTGTTTGTCGAAGTTGTTGCTGTGTTCATTAATTTTACTGTCTATGGTTAAAAACTGCAAAATCAAATGTAGGATCAGCGTTTTCCCCAGGTAAGATCCTCCGTATGGTCCACACTGAGAAAGACTCTTTCTTCAGCAGAAGCGCTGATATGCAGTAGGCCAGTAGCTACTGCTACCACCACTTTGTGTCGGTAGTGGAGATGTTGGGGACCCCAACTTGACTGTGGAGTGTTGAGACTTTGCGTTATATAGGGATGTTTGTGGCCCAGGTGGAGCAAGAAGCATGCCGGAGGGGTCTAATGAGATGGGCAGACCGAATTGTATATGGCTGTTCATGATGACTACTGTGAGCAGACACAAGCCGGTAATTGTTGGCTCTTACTCTTCTTTAGCACAAGAATGATAGAAGCAGCTTTGACACATTCGTGAATGAACACCTGGGCAACACCACATATTTAAAATATCCCAAAAGTTAAAGTGTTCACGCCTTATAAGCTTTGAGGAAATGATCGTTGCCATGATAACTTTTCTAAGTACCCTGTTGCAGCACAATCACAACAATGCTTTGGTTGTTTTGTCACACTGTGCTGTGGTCAGTCTGAAAGTTCTCTTATTATTACTGTGTCACTGGAGACTTATTTAAAGCTATTTCCTGCTGGCCAATTGTCAAATGTGGCCGCAAAAAGGCAGTGATATCTGTTTAATGATTAAATTATATAAACAACACTAGGATGGCAACAGTCACAGAAGATGGGGAGAAATAATTAATGGTAGTAGTGGTAACGTGGTCCACACCATGGTTTCCTTTTGTGGCATGACTGTGATGTGGTTGGCCCTAACTACAGCATGCTTATTTAGGGTTGAGTAACTTACAGTGCGGAGGTGCTGAACTCTAAGTTGCTCTCCTCGTTATGGGGGTCTAATCTGCTCACCATAGGTGGTTCACAGCATGGACAAGACAGTTCTTCGACTGTGGCTTTTATGGTTGTGTGTGTGTGTGTTTTGCAGGGGAGATGGGTGCATAAAGCTCCATTAAGTGATTACCATCCACCCACAGCTCCCATTACGCGTAGACCGTGCCATTTGGTGGCCATGCACCTCCCCCCATGTGTATGTGCTGGTCGGCAGGGGGTGAAACAGCTGCTGATTATAACAAAGGTGTTTCCTTCCCAACCTTTTTTGTACCATTACAAGCCAAAGCATGCTTGTCATTTACATACACACGAGTCACCCTTCTGTAACTGTTGACATCTGACTCAACCCTTTGCTGGATTGCCAGAGGGAAGGGGTGGCTTAGCATTGTGCCCTATCAGTGGGAAGGGGAAAGGCTAGAGGATAGATGGAGAGAGAGAGGGGACATAACCAATTATTATTCATTGTTGTGTAGAGGTCCACATGTTCAAATAGTAAACTACTAAAATCAAAACTGCACACAAAACAGGTAGACTTCATCTGTGGACATTTAGTTGGCCAATCATGCCATTTTTCAGTGACAACCAGCTTCAGAGAGATGTAGTCAACCATCGTCCAGAGTTAAATATATATTTTACAAATAGCCCTAGTGTTCAAGTCTCTCACTCTTTACCCAAGCAGATCATTTTCTGGTGTTTTGAAGGTTCAACAAAACAACATTATGCTCTGTATCCACCAGTGCTCTCGAGTTTTAGGCTGCTGTTTCACTGCAGTTTTAAATCTTATGTGCTCACATATGTCAAATTAGTATTCTACATACATGGCAGTTTCACAAAATGCTTTCTTTTTTTCAGCAGTAGAGTTATTGCACTCTGCCCCCCCCCCCCACACTGCCTGTTGCCTCTCTATAGATAATCAAGTAATGCTAGACTAATTGGCTTGCTAGTTAACATTCGCAACTGCACTGACAGCAAACATGAGCTTTGAATAATTCCCCGTACTGTGTAAAGGGGAATTATATTGGGCAGATCTAATATAAAGGGGATCAAACCAAAAAAAAAGAAATTCTATTACTGCATTTAACCTATCCTAAGTATTAGGAGCAGTGGGCAGCTGTATACAGCATTCGGGGAGCAACCTGGGGTTTAGGGTCTTTCTTAGGGACACTTTGACATGTGGTCGGATGACCTGGGATTGATCCGCCAACCTTGTGGCTGTGGGGCAACCATTTTACCTCTGTGCTTTTAGTCCAGTATTGGCTTCACGATGGGATTGATTTGAAATGCTGTGTATTAGATAACAAATTTAAATTTTACAGGCACAGCACTAAAACAATTGATATAGTTACTTTCTTGTTTTTGTATTCTGTGACACACTTTGTTAAATATTTTTTTAACCAGGACATCCTCATTGAGAACCAAAATCCCTTTTAAGTTGGCCAAAAGGATATACTACTGTTGCAGAAAGATGAGGTTTGAGGTTTATTTCTATAGGTAAACTAAGAGTAAACAATTCAGTCGCTGCTTAATAAGTAGGCTATCTGCCTATTGATGCCCAGCCCTTTTTAAGCAACCTATGTAAACAGTTTAATTAGAAAACCATCTTATTTAGACTAAGCTCATTGTCAAGATTGTGGAAGTCCATGTGCTATTCTCACACTTTTACTTTCTCTTCTTTATTCTCTTTCAATAACTCTCTGGTCTTTCCAGCCTTCTCCCACTCTCATTTTTCTTGTGCATGCATCATTTATGTTTTCTCATATGGGACAGGCCTTTGAGTCATACCTTGGTGGTACTTCTTCATATTTCTGTCGCGGAATTGAAAAGGGCATTGTTAAACCAGAGGAGACCGTGTAGAAGACTGCGTCATCACTGGAGGACAAACTTCCCCAGATCTCTCTCTCTCTCTCTCTCTATCCTATCCTTCCTGGGTTGTCCCTAGCAACAGCAGAGGCCCGGTAGCAGGATGCATGAATACACAGAAATTGCGTTCCTTTTTCTTTCTTTGTTGTTTGCTTTCAAGAACATACAGTCCTGGAGCATTTATTGTTGCATGTTATTCAGTTACAGGTTAGGGTACATTTGCTGGTTTTAATTTTGGGCATGTGTTCATGTGTTTTGATGCAGCAGTAGTGGCTCTTAGCTTCCTGCGCTATAGTACACCGGCCAATGTCTCCACACTTGTCTCCTTGATCATCTTTTTGAATCTTTTTTTTACAATGCCCAACCATCTCAGCTTGGGAAAATGTTGAAGCCGTTAAGCTACAAATGAGCCAGCACTACAGTAGATAACACCCTCACAGCAAGTCTTCAAGGCTTTATTCTATGTGCAAGTAGCTGAATTATGCTAACTCTTAGCTTTGGTAGTCTCACTCCTTCTCGCTTCCTCTACATTTTAGTTGTTGTTAAGCACATTAAATCCCAACTCCAGGCAAGAGTCTTTTTGTACAACTGTCAGTCCCAAACTGTCTTTCCTTCTTACTCTATTTCACAGCTTGGTCAATGGAGTTTTTGTTTGGGGGGGGGGGCATTGAAGTAATTACGCATATAGCGATGACAGTGTCTCACCCTGGGTCTGAGCCAAAGCTCTGCTTTTCTATCCTTTTTGAAACACTGGTCACAATCCCACTTCCTATTTGGTTTTCTAAGAGCAGCAGTGTATAAATGGAGTCCAATCAATGGCCGCTTTTGTGTGGGAAGTGAACTGACGGTCGGCTGAACTCTCGGGCTCGGCTGAGGACTCTCCAAGGTTGACGTTTTGTGAAAGACTCCTTTCCTGGGAATGAGTGGACTGATTTGTTTCATAGACTTCTGATGAGATTTGTTTGACATTGGATCAATTTCCTCATCTTGCAAAAGTGTCTAGTGTCTGTCATAGTGGCACTAATGTATAAATGCTGGTGAATAACAGTAGAAACAGGAGTTTCCCTCTCTAATGTGTAGCCATACAGTAGCTTATAACAGAGTAAATATAAAAAGTAGACTGTGATTGTAAAAGCTGTCTGATTGAACTGAATAATGTCAATATTTTGTGAGACAGTCAGTGTCTGCAACATGTATGCCTTTCTACTGAATGCTTGTGTGAGTGTAATGCATGCTTGTTTGAGTTATGGACCGCACATCTGTGATTATTCACTAGTGTCACTGAACTTGGCTGCAATGGGAGCCTCTCCCCCAATCCCCACACATCTATTCTTATCAGCTTATTGCTTACCAGCCCACTGGATTCAGAGTGATTGGGTGATACAGCGGATAGATCAAGAGATGGAAGAGAAAGGAAGCAGTGGAAGGTAGCATGAAGGGAAAGCCCTTTGTTGTCTGCAAACAGATGTCTGTCAGAACAAGATGAGAAAGATTATTTGCCGTGAGCACTGTCTAGATTCTTACGTTTATTCCATTTTTCAAGCCACTGACAGAATGATTTTCTTTTTGTCGTAGGACGCAATAAATAAATGTGAGTGAGCAAGAAAACTTGGTCAGATAGCATGGAAATGTGCAGTATTGAGGCAAAAATTGGATGATTGATGAGAGTAAAGATAGCAGAATGTTTAAAACCAAAAAAGACAGCACGACTTGTTAGTTAAGTTAGCAGTGTTGTCGTCTCACTATTGTCTCAGCTGCAAAGCTGTTAACTATTGATGCCACACTGGCCAACTGTCGGTCATTAAAGATGTGTTACACTCTAACAGGCTACATGCCAAACCACACACATACTCCCATTTTCACCCTACATATGGCAGGATCCCACTAGGGTGCTAGTACGATACCTCACACTCTTCCCTAGTGTGAAGGATGATCATAGCAAACAATGGAGCATATGCATTTTGGAGACGGCTATCATGTTAGTGTCTAGTCACAGTAGTGGAGTTTGGAATCTTGTGGGCACTAATGTATAAATGCTGGTGATTAACAGTAGAAACAGAAAAGTCAGCTGAACTTTTTTTTTTTTAAACTTATCTGAGTTAGTACAAGAAATGAAGTGAATACTAAGATGAAAGCAATGCTGCCAGTCAATTATTACACACCAGCTGTCACTGAAATTCCCAGCTGCATTTTTTGTTATTGTCTAATTTGCTAACTCCACACTCTCTGATTTGTTGTCCAGGTACAACCCGCACCCCACGTGAAGGAGAAGTTTCTGGCGTGGACTACAACTTCCTCTCAGTGGAGGACTTCCTGAAGTTGGAGAAGAGTGGGACCTTGTTGGAGATAGGAACGTATGACGGTAAATTAGAAACTCACACATTTGGTTGGGTGTATTGTATGTAACTACAGATAAAAGCGCATAGAGGTTTGCTAGTCTTATAGCTTTCACATATCTAAAACATCAACAGCAAACGTTTGTGGCGTTTTAAACTAAGCTTTGCTGGCATAGAGATACAGTGGGACTCTACGCACTTCCATTCAAACTCTCTTAATCCTTCAGTAACACAAATGTACTGAACACCTTTAATGGCTTCACGCAGGAGTTCTCAAGCGACTTTCACTCTTGTTCTCTCTGTGTGTCAAAATCATTTATTGTTCACTACAAATTGTCAACTTGGCATTGAACCTGACTTTGGACAGCGTGCCAGCTTACATGGCAGAAAATAATTACATCCCGCTTTACCTTCAGCCAGTGCTTAAACTGACCCATCTATGGTACAATATCTGCAAGCAGGCATGGTGTGTCCCTGTCCTGGCCAATCAGCCTGCTTTTGGACAGGTGCACCTGTTGGCACAGCAGGAGGGAACCACGTTTCCTCTCTGCCTCCAGCCGGTGCTCAAAACACGCTTGCCCCCTCTGCCACAGTCAAGTATTGGTGTCTGTCCACTTGAGTCAAAGAGCACATTCCTTAGTCTAGATTCTGTGTGCATCGACATTCATGAATTACACTGAAAGAAAATCCATTGCGGAACGGCAGATCTACTAATGTCTGAACAGTTAGTCTCCTCAGTACATCATAGTGCAATGCTGCAGAAAGCACTTCAGAAGATTCTTCTCAAATGGAAAAATTGTAATTCTGTCTGTAATTCTGTCACTTTTTGTTATGCACCGCCATTGCAGTCACTCTGTCCTCCATAAATGTAGGTGAGAAAGCCCTCCATAACATTTTTACCTTCTATCTCTGGGGGGGGGGGAGTGGAAAGTAGAAGAAGACAAGAAAAGTGAGTTTGAAAGTTGAAAAGGTAGCTGTCAAAACCTTGAAATGCTTTGTCTTACATGTAAGCAACATCACAAAGGTATATTCATGAAAAATAGATGTGGTGGATGTTTGATATATAGAGGAACTGGGCAGTTGCCAGTAGTGTTTTGGCTTATTTGTTTTGGGTCAGCAGGCTATTTGCACTAACACAGACACACACTCAGGTTGAAGGCCTTGGTGTCATGATGAGTGATTGCCAGTTGCCTTGGGACACAACTGTAATTACTGCATACCTATCTAGTGTGTTGTCCTTTTATATTTACCCTGTCGTCAACTCATGCTCCTTTCTAGCTGCAAAAACAAAATACAATTGTTGGTGGAAATATACGTCATATGTTGGTAACCTTGGCCACGTCCACACCAAAATGGTCTTTTTTCCCAGTCTTCCCAGGCATCGTTTCAAGAAAATGTGAGGTAAGAGGTTGAAGGTTAGAGGTCGACGAGTGTGGCGATGGCATCATCAATGACATCAGCGTTTACAGGATTAGTTTGGACAATCGGCCAAAACGATATTAATACGTGTGTGTCTTCAGGTGGTTCCAAACATACATCACAAATACGAGCTTCCCTGTCTAACTTGGCGATTAATCTTCCGAGACAGACCCATCAACCTGCGGTGTCCTACAAGTCTCTGTCTTAGGCCCTATGCTATTCTCATTATACATGATGCCCTTGGCATCCATATTTGACAAACATGGGGTCTCTTTCCACTGTTTTGCAGATGATGTGTATATGCCTTTAAATCTAAAAACTAAGGTCTCATTGCAGCCACTGCTTGATTGTCTAAATTACATTAAAAGATGGATGAGCCTAAACTTCCCCATAGACAAGACCGAGGTTCTAGTGTTTGGATATCATGATCTGGTTGATGTTGACACCCTAGGCCCACTAGCTTCTAACATTTGTTCCACTGTAGAGAGTCTTGGTGTCTATTTCGACCAAACGCCTTTAAATTTGAGAAGCAGATTTCCTCCGTCTAGGTCTGGCTTCTTTCAGCTGAGGAATATAGCCAAGGTAAAAGCCTATCTACCTAATGACTTAGAGAGGCTGGTCAATGCCTTTATTGCAGCCGCCCCTAACTTGTGGAACAGTTTGCCATTTCATATAAAAACCGGTTCTAATTTTGAACACTTCAAATCACTATTAAAAACACATTTCTTTCCTGGCCTTTCCTTCCACCTAAGGAAAAATATTATTACCATTGTTAGTTTATTATTTTCTTTTGTGTTGTATTCTGTATTCAGTAACACCTTGTAAAGCAATTTGGTCAACCCAGTTGTTTTTAAACGTGCAATATAAATAAATTGATATTGACATTGTTTGCACCAAAAAGCGTTTCCGTGAGGATGGCCCCCTAGTCTTGAAAGGTTTTAATAATCCTCTCCCAGCGCAACGATCATCCTCCCTACTAGCATGTAACTATTTAGGACACAAACCGTTTACTTCATATACAGTATATAAACTGTATTCAGTCTGTTAAGATTAGACATTCAAATCAAAGCAAAATGATGATTCTGTATCAAATTCACAGCTGTAAATGCATTCATCTAGATGCTAGAGTTTATCACATAGAGGTGCATTTCCCATGTTCTACTTGTTGGAGAAAAAAATGCAACATAATCCCAACATAGTGGCCATCCAAAATGAAGAAAGCTTAAAAAGAAAAAGTCAATTTTATCAGGAAGTGAGAACTTTTTTAAAAACCAGCTCTACACAATAAAACCAAAGAATTCTTTACACATCATGTAACATGGCAAATAGTTTGTGTCTCGTAACACTTTGCTGATAAGCCAAACCAGTCACTACAGACACACTGGAAGGGCTGTAAACAACAACACTACCATGCATCACCTCCATTCAGTCAGAAAATGTTTAATTAACTGTCTACTGTGTCCACTTAGCTTGTTCACTGTTCCATAACAAAGGATTTCCCTCTGACGGCAAACAAGGAGGCGCAAACAAGGCAACTAGTCTACTCACTTCCATGGATTACGTATGAAAGAAATCAGAAGTTTTTAAATATCTTCCTTTCACTTAAAAGGCTTCTATATGCTTTAAAACTAAGCTAGACTCACAATTCAATTTTATAAACTACTTGGAAGAAAACTTGTGAATCAATACAAAAACATTACTTGGTATCTTCTTGATACTCAAGGACTCACAAAATACCAACATATGTGTGTTCTAATGTTCCAAAATGATGTAACCTAAATTAAGTTAAACATGCATTAGTTTGTGGTTAAGTTAAAAAGAAGTGGTCTAAACCTTAAACCAGAAAGAAATTTAGCTTTGCTAAGAGATTCAAATTGTCCCGCCATAGACAAACCCAGCCTCTCTATTTGCGTACAAAGGATGCCTGGCTGTGCCCTCCGTAGTACTTCTGCTTAATTTTCATTTTCCTTCAGTACTACATCTGGGTTTGCCGTATATTATTGGGTTTTCGCTGGTCAAATCTTTGGCGGTCCAATCAGCAAACAGAGGGAGTGGCTGAGAACGATGACGTTGAGGTTGTGCACTAGCCGTCATGTTGGGTGGAGAATAATGCGAGCGAACCCATTCGGTCCGTTGTGGCAACCCTGCCGAATATGCAGAAGTTAAAGCCAGAGCAAGAACAATCTTTGCCGAGTTTTGTTGGTGGCCATGTTGTTGTGGCCCTTCTCCCCACGGGGTTCGGGAAAAGTTTGATTTTCCAGCTCACTCCGTTATTGGTGAAGGAGTTAGCTGAGGCGAACACTAGTGATGCTAAGCCGACGTCACGACCAAACAGTAGTGATTGGTTATGGCCGATCCAGAGTGGCTCTGGGCAGATCCAATATCTTTAAACTTCAACAGGGTTCCTGCCTTCAAGGAAGTTAACACTTGTTAATGGAGAGTGGCCAGACTCTATGTACAAATGAAATGGACGAGAGTCTGGTAGGACCAGGCTACCAGGCTATGACTAAACCCCCTCCATCACCCATCACACACACACACACACACACACACACACACACACACACACACACACTAACATACAAACACACACACACAACCATTTGAACTCTTCTCTGTAAACCTCCCACTAAAATGCCCTTTTAAATGCGTCTTTTTTTAATCCCCCCATCCCTGCCTCCTTCTTTCATTGCCTAGGTAACTATTATGGGACACCCAAGCCACCGGTGCAGCCCCCCGGTGGGAAAGTGATTAGCAGTAGCGGCGGTGATGCCCCACTGTCAGACGGGCTCAGCGGTTGCCTGCCGGGCTCCCAGAACTCCACTCCCAGACGCGCCAAGTCCTACAATGACATGCAAAATGCTGGAATAGGGCCTGGAGAGCAGCAGCAGGTGGACGACGAGGACCTTCCTGACATGAACAGTAGTTTTACAGGTACGTACAGGGCACAGACAGGAATGTGGATGGATACTGAGTGGACAGTGGAATAGATGCATGCGTTTTTACAGATTTTAGCTTATACTCACAGGGGAATCACAGGGACTAGTACAAGAGCACAATTTAGACATAGTGAGATTGCCATAAAAGAAGCCTTAAAAGTAAGGATGTCAGTTGTAGAACAAAGTTTTACATTCAACATGATTTCAAGTCCTTAAAGTAGAAAAAATCTTTATTGTAACTTCTCAAATGTAACAATTTGCTTTGTTGTTCTAATTCAATAGAGACTTTTAATGACGAGTACAACTCGGCCTGTAAATACATTTGTTTAATGTCTTTTGTGACTCTCGAAGAGGGATTTGTCAAGTAGCAGGGCATTAAATAGAAAGAGGGAGTGGCTGTGGAAGGCCAAAGTGAGCAAGTCTGAAAAGGATTGGACAGAGAGAGGCAGAGAAGCTAGGGAGGATTGTAATATGCGAAGGAGGATAAGCTCAGAAAATGAAGAAGTAGGAGAAAGGGCACAAAGGAGGTAAAGAAAGAGCAGAAGAGAGAGATTTGGTTTGGTGAGGGGCTGCAGAATACAAGAGCTTATTTGATTGGTGAGTAAGTGGTCTCTGGGTTTGATTACAACTGCCTGTATCTATGCGCCTAAAAATGTAAAATAGTGCCATCTGGCTGCAAACAGCAGAGGGTGGATGACTGAGCAGCTTCCATTTTTGAAATGATTCTTAATAATATCATTAGTACTTGGTAGGTCATTTGTGTTTGTGTCTTAGAGGGAGATTATTTTAGTTAATTTGGATGTGTGATGCTGACATCAGTGCTGTTTTTTTGGTTCTCTGATAGTGATAATTTTGAATAGTATTACTTTCTCCTTTTTTAATATCTCATCTTGTGTGTTAGTAGGTCAGTAGGCATTGTAAGGAGGTTACTTGAGCCGTTTCTGTCATGTGTTTTAGAAGGTCGGACCAAAAGTTGTTTATTTGCCGTCTGTGATTGTGCGAACTCTTAGGGTGCCAGTTAAGTGTGAGTGTGAAAATGAGATAACAGGAAACTAGGTGATAACACTTCAGAGGTCACGTTTTAGGTGTGAAGTGCCCACTCAGTAAATGTCTTTATAACTGCAAGAGGTGTGACGCAGCTGTGTAGTTAGCTTTCTAGAAACAAAGATAAAGCTTCCTAAAAACTCTTGAACAACTCTCATCTT
This sequence comes from Etheostoma perlongum, assembly GCA_026937815.1. Classification (NCBI taxonomy): domain Eukaryota; kingdom Metazoa; phylum Chordata; class Actinopteri; order Perciformes; family Percidae; genus Etheostoma; species Etheostoma perlongum. The sequence continues at coordinate 7,778,412 of CM049374.1, read as the reverse complement.
GGAAGAATTTGGACTGCACAGGTAAAAGAAATTTTTAATTGATCTGGACTCTTAGAAATGCAATCACAGTAAAATTGTAATTTGAAGATACCCTTCCCTTTCAATTTTTCCCCTATTCAGAAAAACGGTTTTTTCTATAAATACTAGTGGCCTCATGCTCCTTAGAAATAACCTCATCAATAACTCAGGGGGGTATGAGGTAAAAACACTTGTTTCAGCCAAAACCTTTTGTAGTTTTAAGGCTCCTCTAGTGGCACCCAAATTGTGTTCACTGCTAATTTTTTTGTTGCTGAAAATGTTTTCAGCATTTTTTTTAACCAAATATGTTCTTAACACCAAGTCACGTTTGCCTTAAATCTTCTAGGAGATTCTAGTGAATTTGACGAGATTCATCCCTTTGCCCCCCGCAAGAGTGACCCGCCCTACGTTGGGAGAACCCCCTCACCATCGGCCACCACGGAGAGCACTCAGCAGTCACACTCTCACCTGAGCCATCCTCCCCTTGAGGACCCGCTGGGACCTCTGCCTGACAACTGGGAGATGGCCTACACCGAGAACGGAGAGGTCTACTTTATAGAGTAAGTAACTCAAAGCATTTACACTCGTCAGTGTTCACTTCTTGGTGAATGTTGCTGGACCCATTGCGTAAGCTTCACTTAAATGTCCTGGAAGTTTCCCAAGAGCTAATATTTATATAAATTTCATGTGTGTGTACATACCGTATGTAGTTAATAGACATCAAGTATAGAAACAAGGAAAATCTTCTCAGGCTTTCAAACCTTTACCTATTCACTTGTAGTTGCAGATCCATGTTTCTACTTCATATAATATACGTTATTGTGGACCCTAATTAAAAGCTTTAGAAAGTGTGGAATATAAAAAATAAATGAAAATCCTACATAATAAGCAACATAATGGCCCATAAACCAAGAAGAAGTTACTCACATGCAGCCACTATACTTTAAGACTTATAGGTAAACTTGAATACAAATATGGGAAATTAAATATCCATGATAGAGTTTGATCAAGAAATTGATCACAGGTAAGCTGCAGACGGCAACTTGGTTACATTTCATAGGTGCGCCATTTTGATCATTTTTACTGTTACTCACTAGACTTAGATATCATGAGGTACGTCTGTAATACATACTGTGACCCTGTGAGATTCTGTTGTCCATTAATGAAGATTCTTATAAAGGATAGTCCAGGGTTAGTGATCTATAATAAACTATAATTCTGTGCTTTACAGACAGCAGCTTTTGTCCATCCAAAAGTTGCGCTCTGTTATTAAAGAAATGTTCCTAGAAAAAAATATATTCGAGTTCTTTGTGTGTTATTTGGGCTGTTATTCTGTAGACAAAATTGTTATGAAGGCACTTATTTTCATTCCTATTGACTTCATTAATAAAATGAACCGATCACAACAACCTTCAGTTCATTTTACACCACTGCATACCAGATTTTTATATTATTTCAGTCACTTCCAGCTAATTTTTTGTGTGCATTTTCTGTTCAGCCACAATACAAAGACCACCTCCTGGATAGACCCCCGGTGCCTGGACAAGCCACAGAAACCCCTAGAAGAATGTGAAGACGATGGTACGTTCATCTTTGTTGATGATTACCTAAGACATTGTGTGTTTTATGTAAAATCTTCTACATACTGTACGTGTTACACTCCTTTTAAACACAAACACATTCTATGGCACAGTATTGAACAGGACTTTAGGCATTCCTTGACTTTACTCTTTTCTTTTATTTTAATTTTGTTTTTCAATTGTAAAGATAAAGATTTCTCCCATACTCTCTCTTCCTTTTTAGTAAATGACTGTATCACTTGTTTATGAGTAAATTAAAGACAAATAGTGTTAGTGTTAATGTGTCCAATCATCTAGCCTCGTATTTAGATTCTAGTTTCTAACTAAAAACATGGGTTAGACAACACCTTCTTTCCCTTCTTATTTCACAATGCTGTGTTGTTGTGAAAATCAGAGATGTTTATACAAGAGCAGCCTTTAGGTGTCAGTGTTGTCAATGGCGAGCAGTCACTTGGTGGCTCTGCTCTGCTCCTTCTTTTAGCTGTGTGTCAGAGCAAGATGCCCCACAGCTTCTTGGAATTAACGGCATCATTCATGTACTTCAGATAAGTAAGGCCCTCCCTGACCTAGACTGAAGTGTTGAGCCTGCTCATAGATGTTAAACTCCAAATAGGTGCATACAAACACAGACAAATAAATACATTCCATTTATTTCCTTCTAGATGATGCATTACTACTGACACAATGAAATGTGTCAAATAACTAATGTGCGTGTTCCCACCGAACACATTTCATACACATTTGCAAGGTGACATTATTAATCCAGACATGACGCCGTTTGTTTTTCCGATGTATATATGACTTCCACATAGGTACAAGGTTGTCAAAAGTATCAACACTTTTTCGATGCATTTCAATACTACCTGGTTCGAAAAGGTTAGTTCTAAAAACATTTAGGATTTGTAATAGTTAGTAATGTTATTAACATTGTTGCTGACATGTTGGCATGTGTTCAGGGACTTATCCTGTACCAGCACTGTGTGTGGTTGTTAATAAATAGAGGAAAAATGAGAAAATAAGGATCCTGTGTTGTGCGGCTAGAACAGTTTTAGTTTTTGCCAAATCAAAAAAGGGATCAAGTAGCGTATTTTTTTTTGTTATATGCTAGTATTGTATTGAGGTTTAAATTTCTGACAGCCTTAGTGATAACTGTTGTCATTTCATTAGTTGGGATTTTCTTTTATTGTTTAGGTTAAAATGAAAACCCCAACTCAAAGCCTCAAACCACGTACAGAGATCCAGTCATTTGGGGGAAAACATGCCTTGAGATTTTTGTCACATGAGCCCAAGGCTATGGCTTTGAATAACTCTCAGGCCTAGTTGACTGACTCACAGATGTGCATCTCGTCTTCCCACCGCCCCCCCTCCCCTCTTTACCCCTTCTCTTTCCATCTAACAATGATCCTGTGCGGCTGTGCTGTCCATCCTGCTGAGTAGAAGGGGTACACACAGAGGAGCTGGACAATGACCTCGGTAGGATCTTCTTTCATTTTTTACACCACTCTGCTGGTATACAAATACATTCACCATCCCACCACCAGTGTCACCATGAGTTTGCACACATCTGATTCATTATCGCAATTCAAAAGTTTTGGCTGAATTTAGAAAATGAGTTAACTATGACTAACTATGACAATGACACTTATCATCTATAAATGACACATCATGCCACACTGACAAAGATTAGACTTTTACCAAGCCTATTCTCAGTATGTAGCTTTTTACTTTTAACAACACACGCTGTGTGTGATCACAAAGCCGGGCTGGCAACTGTCAACATACCCACATGCCACCAGCAAACCAGACACACTCATACCAGCATGTCATACATAAGAGATGAGGGCTGATCCGAGGAAGATTGTTACGATGATGATTTCCTAATGGGTGTCTGTCTGAGCCAGACAGCAACATGCCTTTTTTTCCTGAGGCCCATCAACACTCTAACTAGCCTATCAGACACAGCAGCACGGCCACTTGTGCAGGATAAATGGTGTCTGGAGACTTTTCCCTGCACTTATGCACGATAATGAATGATGTCATTCCATTAGTGGAGCTATCTGATTAATCATTGTATAGCCCTTTTATTATGAACATGTGTTGTGGAAGTGTGCAAAAAAATTGATTTTGAATTGAAATTTGATATTGAATTGAATTTTCTGAATTGTACACCCTTTATGTTTTGACCTGGAAGTACTGTATGTTAAAACACAGAGGCAAAAAATGATAAATACATACACACATTCCATATTATCCCCCTTGTCTTTTTTATAGAATTTGGAATAACACTGAATGTACAGTACACTGTTGAGAAGTGAAAGAATAAAAGTTCTTGAGAGAAAGAGCTTGATTTGTAACAAGTTTCAGTGTTGTTAAAAGAGGATTTGAAAGGTTTTCATTTGCCCAAGCGTCAGGAACTTATCCAGGAACCCTGGATAAGTTTGGAATCAAAAAGATTTTTTAATCATCTGCTAAAGCTGCATTAATCAATATTTTGTGTGTAAACATTGAGTCGAATGACCAAATGTCATGTGAAAAGGGTCACCCACAGAACTAGCACACTGCTTTTAGCCTCTTTGTAGCTCTTATTTCTAGCAGCAACAGGCAGCAGTTTACAGCAACAACAATAAATACAGAACAGACAGAACATGACATGCAAAAAAGTTGACTTGTTAGCAGCTCTCTTCGTTAAGCATCTTAAACAGCCCTCATGTTATAACCATCTGATCAGATGAGTCCATAAGACAGCCCTTGACTGGATGAACATGTTTAATAAATATTGATCAGCAAATCCAATAGAGGTGGGAGCAATTAACTTCAGCTCTTGGAGGAGGAGCAGCGCACACAGACACACACAGTGTGCCTCTGTGGTACATGCTTACTCAAATCAGTATAAAAAAAAGATGCAAATTATTAAACATGTAATTCATCATGCTTGACTCCCCCCTTAAATTCAAAATATGTTCTGGAAGGTGGGATGTGGGAAGAGGGACACAGTGTGAAAAACACGGCTTAATGTGTGACATACTGTATTTCTCTCTCTTTGGCTTTCTCATTTTGGTTTCCAATCACTGAAATGTATGTATTGTTAAAATGGTTATGTCCTTTCTTCACTTTTTCTCTCTCACACACACACACACACACACGCAATCACACACAGGTGCTCCTCCAGGAGTGGAACTTATGCAGTGTGAAATCAAGTGGGTTATTAAAATTTTGTGCGAGGCAATGCAGGACCGCATTCCATTTAATGTTCCAGTTCAAAAATCTGAATGATGATTCACCATGCCTGCTTTGTGGGTTCATCCTGTAGAACGACACTGTCAGTGTAACCTGTGCTTTTGTGTTTGCTGCATTTAGCAGCTGTAAAGAATATGGAATTATAGTTATTCAAGTTGCTTGCGAGACTTAAATTGACAACTCAGATTGCAGATTTTTGTCTGTGGTTGCTCTAAATCCATTTAGCTGACAAGTCATGGTTACCTGTTCGTAATCTGTAGTGTCATGTACATACAATTTAAACATTCCCATCTGGCTTATTTTTTAATTTTATTTTTTTGCGTCTGCTTTGACTCCACTCCAACCAAGGGCCTTCATCATTAGAAAGCAGAGGGAGGCTCTCCAAGTTGGATGATTGTAATTACCATCTACTTGCATACAGGGTGAGGCTTAATTGGCTGAGGATAATGATATGTAAAACTGATACAGTATAGGAGATGATTATTGGACAATCTGTGTTTGTAGCCAATTAGAAGGCTCTGACATTATCTATGTGGAGGCCGGCCAATAATCAATGCTGCTGTAATCAGAGGGCTCTCTTGGAGATAATGGCATCACTTTGACTAGCAAACACTGTAGAAATACAGCAAGATTACACCATCGGGGGCAATTACATGCTGTTGAAATGGGCCTCACATATTTTCCCAATTAGCGTTGATTAAGATGAAGTTCACTTTTACTGTCTGTAAAAGTGTCTGCAGATGTGTGCTGGTATTACTGTGAGTAGGCAGCCACTTTCAATGTCATCTCCTCAAGTTGCAGTCTTTTAGTCCACACAAGGTGACTCATATGAACAATAAAAGACACAAACTTTAGCAGACAGAGAGACCACAGCCACTGCCTTTTGTGTTTAGCCAAGGGCAGATATCGTTTCACTAATATAGGAATCAAATATTTTTAGAAATGTGTGTATTTTGCATAATATATGGACTGTTCATCAATGGTATGAGGTTATATGTCAGTATGTAAGAAGAAAAAACTACATTAATTTTCTCACTTTTCCCTGTACGTTGGCAGACTCAAGTCTTTTCAAATCAAGCATTTTTTTTGGGGTACAATGGTTTCTAAGCCTGGATTATGCCTACTCCCTGCTCTCCTCAAGTCCCCCCTCTTTTTACTTTTACCTGTATGTCCTTCCTTGCTTTTTTTCTTCTCATTTTCTCTCTGACCCCATCACTATTACTTTCTCCCACCTCATTTCATGTCACCATTCCTCCATTCATTCATCCCTGCCCATTGGGGTCTTGCCCTGTTATTATCTGATGTGTGGAAATGTCAGCAGTGTGAGGGGACAAGGAAGGGGGGATAGCCTGTGAAGCTGTTGAGTCTCTCTGGCCCTGGAGACTGACTGACACAATAAAGAGGAAAAAGGTCTTTACTGGCCTCGTCTCTAATGGCTCAATACATTGCCTGCTACTTCACAGCCTTTAGTTTTCCTCGTAGCTCACTTTTCTCTCTCTCTCTTTTTTCTAGAACTTCCACCAGGATGGGAGAAAATAGACGATCCAGTGTATGGGGTCTACTATGTTGAGTAAGTGATATACAGTATGCACAGGCATCCAACACCACACAAGACAACTTGTATGCAAATGCTTTAAAACATTTTCATTCTAAGAAAAGAAACTGTAGATCTTACTGTAAGAAGGAGCTGCTCTAATGTATGTACAGTTGTGCTTTAAGACGTCACAGCTAGATTTTGCAGCATCTATTTTGGTCTTTTGTGTATTTGAAAATGTAGGCCATGTTGTTTGTGTCATTTTCATTTGGGAAAACGTCCGTCCGTGCGTGCGTGCGTTTGTGCGTGCGTCCGTGCGTGCGTGTGCATCTCATCTTATGTGAAGCCCCTGGGCCTCAGCATTAATACAAATATGTTTCATGCGTTTTTGATGTTGTTCAAAGCAGCACCTGGGGGCTCAACGCTGTGGCATTTCAATTTCTTACCCTCTTTGTCTCTGCAATATTTATGTTATTCTAATATACTGTACATTATTCACCGTTTCCTTCATTTGCTGTAAAATGTGTGTGTGCTTTCAGGTGTAATTTGACAGTGCTGGTAGGTTATTGGAAACCTCCCAGGGTTGGTGTGTGATTTGAAAAATGTTTGTAGCTTCTCTGAATTAAGTCGTTGTCAAAATGGGATTTATTTGATGTGATTCGTTGGCGTGATTGTGTCATGCATGAGTCAGAGAGGGATGTCTGTGTGAGTATGGATGGATACATGTGTATTGTGCCACTGTGTATTAATCAGAGCTTATCACCATGTGTCCCCTCCCTCTCTTTGACCCTATCTCTCTTTTTTTATTGTCTTATCCTCTCCTCTGTGTCTCCTGCTGCTCTCTACTTTCCTGCTAATGTTTACTTATTGTCCTACATCTTAATTTCTGTTCCTATTGTTTATTCCTCCTGTCCATTTCTTATTCCTCAACCTCCATTCACTCATTCCTCCTTCCGCTGTCCCAAAGTCATATCAACAGGAAGACCCAGTATGAGAATCCAGTGTTGGAGGCTAAGAGGCGCAGGCAGCTGGAACAGCAGCAGCCTCAGCCCCAAAGCCAGCAGCCACCTGAAGGTGAGCGCTACATCCGAGGTTCGTTCACAAGCCCCTGCCAAGGGCATCATTTCCTTTCTTTATATTCATGTGTGCAATTGAGTTGTCTGCGGATGTCTTGGTTTTTGTGTGTGTGTGTGTGTGTGTGTGTGTAAGAGAGATTGTGTCTTTATTGCAACTATTGCTACAGTGTTAATTGTTGTCGCCTGCTACTGCCTTATGATTTGCTAAGTGCCCTTCCATAAAGGCATAACTATAATTTGTGGCTGTACCACGCAGCCTTTTTCAATTTCATTTATGTTTTCTGTGTTGCTTTTGGACACTTGTTTGTGGTAATAACTTGAAAGTTTTTTTCTTGGGTGAAGACAGGTAAGTTTGTCTTTAACTGAAAAGGATCTGGCTGCTAAAGGGAGTTTCTTTGCTAATTTGCATCTCTTAAGAAATCACTGAGTGCTACCAGTAATAACAGGGCTGATTTAGCTCGCACAGCTGCCTAAACACAACTAATTCCTAACCTTAGATTCCTATTGCTTCCTGTGTTAAATCCTATGCATGCACAGGATGCTCTACAAGAGACGTTCATTGTAAATGCCGGCCGACCCACTTAGGAACTCTCCTGTCGCGCTCCACCTTCTACTCAGTCAGCAGAAATCAATCAATTCCACTCGATTACCTGCAGACCCCCCCCCCCCCCATCTGAAAACTCAATCTCTCTTCCAAAGAACTCAATACCCTCAAACAGGGTTTTTACCCATTGTTTCCAATGCTACATTTATTCTATCTCACTGTTAAGAATATTAATGAAGGGTTGGAGTCAGATCAGTGCTGTGTAGCCATAATAAGGTGATTAATCACAGCAGTAGCCATTGTAAGGAAATGGGTCACTCTATTTTTACCAACTTGCATTTTTATTCAATAGGGAGATGAAAAACAGTGTTAAAAGCTTCATGAAGTTTGTGCGACTTATTTAACCTAAGGTTACATGTTATTTGAAGCTCTAGTAGAGGTTTAACATGATATCTTGGTAGTCAAGTTTTTTTTAACCACTCCCATTCACGTTTTGCTCTGTGGGAAGGTTTTGTGAATAGATTTCAGGCTGACATACCAGAAAATGTATCAGTTCCTCTAGTGTCATAGGAAGCAAAATGCTTTTTTTCCCAAACACACACAGTAGGGCCGCTGTGCAACTGTCTAGACCCCATCTAGAGAAAATGTGCCTCTTGCTGTTGCAGAATGGATCGAGGACTCTGTGTTAGCAGGGGCCCCACTGGCCAGCTATGCTGCCAACCAGGAGACCTACAGGGATCCTCAGACAGGTCCTCCAGTGCCCAACGCAATGGGGCAAAAACGTAAGTTCACATCTTTATAGAACTAAAAGCGTGAAACAGGATTAGTCATTACCTTTCTGTTTCTAGGCTCTGTTACCCAGAGCGACTTATTATGACTTTCGGTGTGTTTGATTTTTCAAGATGGAGTCCCAGTTATGATTTGACACTATAAAGCTGCTCTCTGTATACATTTTGTTATAAATTCTTAATAAGTCAAATACAATTCTACTCATCTGGTATGTACAATAGACTACTTTTTTTCCAAGAGAGTGCTCAAGGCAGTGTTTGTATTTTCATAACCGACAAACCGAATATGACTGCTAAGTACAGTTTAATTTTATATACGGGCCCCCTTTGTGTTTACTGTGGCCACATGTTGCTTCTCATGGAACCCCTGTTATGCTGTTGCATTTTCTGGATCTAATAATGTCCTGATTTTACCCACTATTTAGCGACGCTACAAACCTACAGACACAGTGTCTAGCCATTACTGTGTGTTTCCTTCTCCTGCCTGCCAGCTCCTTTTATACCAGCCTCCCACTAGCAGCTTTCCTAATTAGCACACCCATGGCAGAGAATTAACTGCCTCACCCCGTCTTTACCTCTTACTCTCCCTTGCTGCTCTGTGGGACGTATTTTCCTTTTCCCTCATCAGTCTTTTTATGTTATAGCTTTTGCCGTCTGGCTGGCTGTTGTTTTGTCTCCCGCCACTCTCTGCTTTGGTTCTATTGCGGGTTTTGTCCATCTTTCTGTATCTATCTTACTATCTGTCTCTCGCTACATTGTACGGTCCTCGACCTTTATATTCTTTCAGAGAAAGGCGTTATTTGAAATCTCTTAATACAACTCCCCCCTTTATATTTCTCTTGCTTCCTGGTCCGTTCTCGTTCCGGTAATGCATGTTTCATTGAATGTGGCTTAATTTATGTATGTCAACAAACCATTAGAGCTCATCTAGTCCTTGTATTCAATTGCTGTTGCCCAGTCCTTACGTTCTCAACAGTGAAGACGGTGGATGAATTCCTCACTCAAGTTTTTAATTTAGATTGATTCAATCTCATATCTTTCTTAATTTTATTATTTAGCAAGAAGAACAAGGATGACTGATCAATTTGGTTTAGATTGTTCTCATGACTTTGTGTTAATTAAACCCTCAGAACCGGTGTTGAATGACAGAGATATCTTGTTGCCAAGAGCCGTTCACCGAGGCAGAACCCTCTCTCACAAATGCTTTTATCATGTAATTTTCATGCGTTAAGAAAGACAATAATACTCACTTTTCACTATTGAAATCATAAGCATGATCGCCAACTACCCCAATTTTTTTTCTCTCTCCACCCCTGTCTACTTGCTCACGTCCAAAGAAAGAAAATACGATAGACACAGTGCAGCTTCCCAGCTGGTAGCATGCAGCTAAAGACACAGAGTAACGCTAGCTTACCGAGAGCTTGCAGTTTAACTTTTCCAGACACCATACCGACTGCTGTCGGAGATGACAGAGAAACGATAGAAAATCCTCCTGCTTCCCTGAAGTCACGTGTGGCAACATGTTGTCTTACCCGTGAGTGAGTTACTGTATGTCAACAAACACAGAAAGTAAAGCATGTGGGCTCCGACGAGACTCCATGGTGACTACAGGTACACGTCATTGAACTAATGGTGTATTCAATGGCACCACGAGGAAGCCACCTCAGCAGGACTGCTTCGAAGATACAGATTGCTTTTTGCTGCAGGGACAGACCTGGAGGGACAGGTGCTCTCAAATATCAACTTCTGTGCTGAGTGTGTTTCTGAGAAGAAAACCGTTAAAGTGTTCCCTAATTAAAAAACATGGTTCAATAGCAAGGTAAGGACCCTGCTCAGAACTAGACACTGCGTTTAAGTCTGGGGACCTGCAGGCCTACAAAGAGGCTTGGTGAAGCCTGAGGAGGGGGATCAGTGAGCTCAAACGCAGGTGCAAGCAGCGCATAGAGGAACACTTTAATAGCAACAACTCCAGATGCATGTGCCAGGGATAACTCTCACTGGCTATAAGGACGGCTACATAAATTCTAACCCCACGGACAGCACACTGCCAGACACGCTCAATCACTTTTTCTCCCGCTTCAACCGCAACATGACTGACATCCTCCCCTCACTTTCTGAGAATAACAACCCCATACAGCTGTCAACGCGAGGAAAGCAGCTGGCCCAGATGGCGTCACAGGAAGGATTCTAAGCTCTTGAGCATCATCGGGACAATTTTCTATTTTGTTATTTCACATTTTACTATTTACATGTTATATTTTTGTTGTTTGTGATTTAACTGTCATATTGAGAGGGGCTAAACTGTATTTTGTTGTTGAAAACAATGACAATAAAGAAAAACAGACACTCATTGCAAAGTACCCTTTTGCCATCTAGTGGGTCTTATTGTTGCATAGAAATCCCTGTTGAAAAAAAAATGTTTAATGTTAAATTGATTAGAATCGTGACGTTTTAAAATCAAATCTCCAATCGAATTGTGACAACCCTAAATATACCATTTTTCACACACTATGGTGAACAAAACCATTGTCAATTGCCATAACCTCATTGTGCATGTTTGCACTGATCACTAAGAGTTGAGGTTAGTTGTGTATAGATGAATGATAAAGTGTTAATGTTTTTTTGAGGTGAACCCTTTTTAATGCTGAAACCCAGATTATATCACCGGACCTAGAACATCTTTAGCTTTTTTGGTGTCGTGCAAACAGTTTCAGTTTGGGCTGTTCTATATGTACAGTGAGGAAAATAAGTATTTGAACACCCTGCTATTTTGCAAGTTCTCCCACTTAGAAATCATGGAGGGGTCTGAAATTGGCATTGTAGGTCCAAAAATCCAGAAATCACAATGTATGATTTTTTAACTATTTATTTGTATGATACAGCCGCAAATAAGTATTTGAACACCTGTCTATCAGCTACAATTCTAACCCTCAAAGACCTGTTAGTCTGCCTTCAAAATGTCCACCTCCACTCTGCTGTATCATACAAATAAATAGTTAAAAAATCATACATTGTGATTTTTGGATTTTCTTTTTTAGATTATGTCTCTCACAGTGGACATGCACCTACGATGACAATTTCAGACCCCTCCATGATTTCTAAGTGGGAGAACTTGCAAAATAGCAGGGTGTTCAAATACTTATTTTCCTCACTGTATGTGAGAAAGATCTAAACTTAATTATCTGTTTGTGTGTTCAGGAGGGAAGCCTTTCTTTACTCGGAACCGATCTGAGCTGAAAGGGACTTTCATTAATACCAAGCTGAAAAAGAGTCGTCGCGGGTTTGGTTTCACTGTTGTTGGAGGCGACGAGCCAGACGAGTTCCTGCAGATCAAGAGCCTGGTCCTGGATGGACCTGCTGCCCTCGATGGCAAAATGGAGACAGGTTGGTGGACTATATTTATTAAAGTTTAAAAAGAAGAGCATGCTGATTATGTATAAGTAAGGAAGCTACAATTTTGTATCAAATTAAAGCTTTTTGACAAATACATTACTTGCATAAAAAATAAAACTTCTCCCTCTTCTTGACCTTTTAAGGTGATGTGATCGTGAGCGTCAACGACACATGTGTGCTAGGCTACACGCATGCCCAAGTTGTAAAGATCTTCCAGTCCATCCCAATTGGCTCTATGGTCAACTTGGAGTTGTGCCGTGGCTACCCACTGCCCTTTGACCCTGATGACCCAAACACTAGCCTGGTAACCTCAGTGGCCATTCTTGAAAACAAGGAGCCCATCATTGTCAACGGCCAGGAGGCCTCCAACAGCTACGACTCGCCGTCCAGCCACAGCAGTCACAACACCAACAACGGCTCGACCAACGGAGGAGCACCCATCAACGGCCTACCCCGACCCCACAGCCCCTCGACAGAGGGGGCCTCCGATACTTCTTCCCAGCACGGCTACCCCAGTGACGTGGTCACCCTGGCCTCATCCATCGCAACACAACCGGAGCTCATCACTGTACACATGGAGAAAGGAGATAAGGGCTTCGGCTTCACCATCGCCGACAGTCCTGGAGGTGGAGGGCAGAGAGTAAAGCAGATTGTGGACTACCCGCGCTGCCGCGGCCTCAAAGAAGGTGACATCATCGTGGAGGTGAACAAGAGAAATGTACAGAGCATGTCCCACAACCAGGTGGTCGACCTCCTCAGCAAGTGTCCCAAAGGCAGCGAGGTCACCATGCTGGTGCAGAGAGGTGAGTGGAGGCTGATCCCTCCTTACTGTATGCATGCTTTTTATCCCCCATGAACTTGTCACTGGTATTGTAATTGATGAGGGCAGATGAAGATAAGGGAGATGGAGGGAACGGGTCTTGAGTTTTGGCACAAACCAAAACCTTTTCTATGAATCTGTTTGATGCTGTTGACAAAAAATAATAGGCTTCTGCCTCACAGGCTGTCCCAGCTTACAGAAAGCTCTTTTATTGACACATGTATTAATGTAAATGGTTGAAAGCAACGAAGAGATTGCAAAGAAGGTAAGATAATTATCATGTGGCAATTTGAAGCAATTGAGGAAGTTGCTGAAAGAGAAGTGAGAAAGGAGAGTGAGATGTTTACCCTGGTTAGCATTGACAGTCAGAGGATTATAGCTGTCTTGAAATTGAAAGGAGCCAGAGAGAAGGAAAAGTTTAAAGGGGAGATGAAGGAACTATGAGAAAAGGATAAACATGGTACAGATGGGTTTAGTTGCTGTGTCTGTTGGTTGACAAACATGTCTAGTTTATTTTAGGCTTTTATTGTATTCCCATGTCAAGGCACTTTAGATAATAAGATGCCACGAGTTGTGCTGGGCATAACTTTTTTTCACCCACCTGGCTATCTTGCTTGGTATAAGCTGAAGCCATTTTGCTGTTCACATATATTTTTAGCATTGCTCAATGTCAATGCTGCAAAAACAGTGCAGGTGCATGTGAATGCTTCTAATCAACGTGTACCACCCAGGTTTTGTCAGGGTTTCTGATTGAAAATCACTGTCGCACAGAAGCACTAAATGGAAACAAAGCAACTGTGAATAGAGGATAAAACTGTAATGATGACTTTTGGTATTTTCCCTCCAATCCCCCTCATCCTTGCAGACCTCCAGAGCTCTAAACGCACTGTGGGATACAAGTAATTGGACTATTTTCTCTGTCACTGTCCATAGCTTGCATTGGGGCTTATTAATTCAAGTAACTAAAAAGTGTTTTGTGTGTGCACATGTGCAGTTTATCTCCTCTGTAGGGTTATGGTCTCAGAACTGTTGACGTGGGATAAATGGTGAGATAAATGGCGGCCAAATCGTCATTGTAGTCTTTCTGTCTACAAGTGTGAATCTGTCTTAATTTGTATCTATGTCTCTTTCTCCATGTTGTCACTCTCTCTTAGTTTCACTTTTTGACACACATCCACACTCCAGTCGCACACAGACCAAACCGTTCCACTCACCCTCACTGGCTTTTGCTAATTTCTTCATCGTGCTAGTGTAGACAAGCTTATGAAGTGATAAAACCTCATCATGGGTAAGGGCTGAATGAACCGTCCATAAAACAGAAGGCAGTTTGGTACAAAGTATGCTGGTCAGTAGAGAAACGCATACAGGAAACAAATGTGAAAGCCAGTTTAATATGTAGGGCGCTATTTTAACGATCTAAGCACATGGCGTGAAGCTCAAGTGCGTTTAGGGTGTGTCCAAATCCACTTTTGCTTGTTTGATGGCGGTAAAAAGAGTCTGTGCATGTAACATGCAATAAACCAATCAGAGTGTCCTCTCCCATTCCCTTTAAAAGCCAAGCGTGTTTGTATCTTGGCACATTGCTATCATGATGGCGGATTTGCACCGTCATATTCTTATTTATAATTATTTGCATGTTTGTGTGCTGCTGCGCTTCCGTGTGTGTGTGTGTGTGTGTGTGTGTGTGTGTGTGTGTGTGTGTGTGTGTGTGTGTGTGTGTGTGAGCATAATGTACGCGCGCTGTGCGTAAGCCTAGGCACAACTTACTAATTAATGTTCAAATAACAATGAAATGCTGCATTACTGACTTTAGACCAGCATTTGTATCAAGCGCAGGTGCATTTGCTATTTAAACAACGTGGATGCAGGACGGGAAATTAACAACCACATTGGTTTTAAAATAGCAAAGACGCTTGCGTCGGGCTTTGTGCCGCGCTGTGCCGGGTACAAGGTTCTGTAGTGTCTCAACAGCAGGACCTGCCCTTCTGCTGCTTCATGCAGATTAATAATAGAACAGAAGTCTGCTCACTGCACTTCTCCCATTTGCACATTTAAGTACCAAGTACTGGCTACTGTCTGTTTTAGATCCTTTCTGATGAAGAGCCTAATGCTCCAACATCACAACACAGCCAGTAATTAGTGAGCCAAATTATGAATTGGACTAGTGCAGTATAGACTTCTTTTTCTGTTTGTCCCACACTAGGGATCGGAATCAAACCTCCTTGTTTTTAGGTACCAACCAAGAATGTGTCCACAGCACTATGTATTACAAGCTGTCAAGCCCTAAAACCCGGCTCTCTTTAAAACTCTTTATTTATTTATGTATTTTGACTTTTTATTTTTGAATGAAACCCAGCCCCATCTAGCATCTGGACATATATGTGAATTTTGTGCCTGTGTTAGAATTAATTCATTGCTCATTGAGTCAGTTCATTGTTAATATGAACAACCACAATGATATTTGCTCTAGGGCTGCAACTAATGATTATTTCTATTATTGATTCATATTTTTGTTTTGCTTCTATAAATCGAATTATTGCCTGTAAAATGTAAGGAAAAAAAAAAGAAAAATGCCAGAGTAAAGGAAGACATCTTCAAATGTTTTTTTTTTGTCCATCAAATATTTAGTTTCCAATTATATAAAACAGACCAATTTATCACATTGGAGCTGGGACCATAGAGTAATTTCTTATGATAAATAACAATGATGGACTTCTCCACTAATTGTTTAATCTACTCATTAATATCTTCATCTAGATCAATACAGTGTAGACAGTACTGTATATGCAAATACAAATAATTTAGATAGACCATATGTGGCATTACAAATAAATAAAATAATAATTAATTTAGTGAATTATTAATTAGTTAAGAAAAAAATCAGATGCCTTTGCTCCATCAACCCTTTATGGACATACATCCTGTGCGTATCAGTTTCTATTTCGTCCTCCCGCTGAATTCCAACACATTTTCCTTTAGATTTCCCCATGAATAATGAATCTGTTTACATCAACCTGCATCATTCCTACATGTCTGACATATACACACACATTCGCACTTATGAGAACATGAAGTTCGAGATACGGTGCCTTAATTACTCTCCCGCTCTTACTCTTCTCGTTGCTTTCTTACTCCGGCTCGCTCCACCGGTAGCAGCAAGGCACACTGGCCTCTAATTAGGGTCCTAATGTCAGCTTTGCTTATCATACACATAGATCTTTTTCTCTCCTGTGCTCTCTTTACTCCCACTCTCCTTCCATCTATCAAGAATCTCTTCTTCCCTGAGCAAACACTGCTGGTGCATGTACAGACACACACAGGCATTCACACACACTTGATGTCAGTCTCAAACACAAACAGTCATGCGCCCAATTATGGAGTCCTGGCAGAACGAGCCTGGTCTTAATTGGTGCAGATCCAACCCTCCATCCCCCTTTTCTGTTTCCATTCCCCCACTGTCAGTATGTAGATTCACAACCTCGCCTACGTGAAAATGGGAGCCAATCTCTGCGGACCACATACAAAGATGCACACTCTCCCTTTTCACTCTGTCATTCTCATTATGTATGAGCATGTCCCCAAGTCAGCAGGTGTGAGAATGGGAGCATGTGTTTTTATGCCACACAAGCCACAGTGTACTGAACGTTGAGGCAAAGAGCCTGAGATTCATGGATGTCTTTGTGAAAATCTGGCAATGTGAATCTCATTTGAAGGTTTTTAGGCCCTTTCATATTCTTGGTATGAGCAAGCTAGATTTTCTATGATTGACAGCTTATGCACACAATACATTTTGAGATATACTGCCTATAAGCACACCTGCATGATTTATTACTTGAATCAGCTCTGTGTTTCGTGCTACATTGTTTTTTCATTTGTCTAATTACACTGCTCTAATGTGCTCATTTTCCCATGCCTGTCTTCTCCTGCCCTCACTGATGTGCCAACATAATTCATTTTTGGCCCCTGATGTCTTGTCGTTGGACAGACGCTTATTTCCTCTCTTCTGTTCCCCTTAAAAAGGTGTAAGTGTTACACGGTCCATAGGGGCACATACACCTGCTGTACAGCCTTTTGTCAACAAAAATCTGTTTGGGTGTCAAATTTCTGAGACACCGCCTCCAATAGCCCAGTAGCTCATTTCATTAGTCAGCTGAAGAAAAATGAAGCCCAATTTTTCTCAGCATGGATGCAGAGTTTCTTTCTACGTTTCTTTACCTGTTTGTAAGGCTTGGCAGGTGCTGCAATAAATGCAAAGGTGAATTGGGCTTGGTTGGAAAGACAGCAGCAGTGGGTGAAGGAAGAGGAAGAGATCGGTGGATGGAAGGATGTCAGAGGATTAGCGAGATGATGAAAGAGTGGCACAGTAACCCCCATGATGCTTTGCTCTCTCTCTATTCCGATTTCTCTCTCCACACGTCATGACTCATCAATCAATCAATAGTGGCACATTAGTCCCTGCTGGGCAGTCAGGCCTTGCACTCCTCTCAGAATGAGAGATGGACCTTTTCTCTCCTCCCACGTAGCCAATGGACAGACAAATAGTAGGTTGAGGGACTAACACAGGCAAGAGGTGTTAAAGTATTTTGCAAATGTCAGTTTATTTGATGAAGCCCTCCACTACACAGTTACGTTCCTTGTCTCCGTTGAATAAATAGGAATCTCAATACCCAAACAAATGTCGAAGACCTGAGATTATCTGCATGACTACTAGGAAAAATCTTAAGAGTATTTATTGTAAAAGCATCCATAGTGTTAATGCACAAGGGGGTGTATTTCCTCTTGTTTGTTTGCCTTTCCTCTCATTGCCTTTAAGTGCAGTTTGAAAGATAGGTTTTGTAACCTTGAAGACAGACAGTGGGTTGAAATGTCTGTTTTCCTTTGTGCTGTCATTGACGTGCAGCTTAAAGAGGGTAAAACATCAAGTGGAGCACTGCCACACTAGATAGCTCTTATTGGCATAATGTTGGGCAAGTGAGCAGACAGCTTGTAAATGTCTCCTGTCAAAAAGCACTCCACAGACCAGTGTTCTTTGAGGACACACACTGATAGGCACACAATTACGTGAACTTACATAACCCACATAAACAAACTCCCAGTTACCGGCATGCACAATTGCGAGGCCCGTATAATGTGGACAGTCGTGTACACACCCATTAGAAAGAGATAAATGTTGATGATGGGTCCCTGCACAGACAAGTAGGAAATCAATTAACTATATGTGCAGGAAGCGTCGTATTTCTGCCCACTTCGCATTAAAGATTCTGCTGACTGCACGTTCCAATGGCACCATAACGAACAGCATTGCATTCCTCAAAAGCAATGATGGGGCAGCGGCCTGCCCGCTAGGTGCCCACAATTCACCTCTGCTCATTTTGGGCTTGCCAGAGGCTTGTGTCTGTGAATCACTGCTTGTTGCACAGGGACATGTTGAGCCTCACCCCTCACCGATCTCCAATGTCTTCACACCTCCACAGCTGTTTGGCCAGTTGTAAATCTCCACCATTTCACCATCCTTTATTTCTATGACAATGCTCTGCAGATAATCTGCACTGGGGTCTCCTCTGGATGGATGTGTGTATTGTGGGAGGAGGGGATTTAACCCCGCTTTTTAAAGGCCAGGGAAGACTTAATGAAGGGAAAAACACTTATGTGTATGTTTTTTATATATAATAAAGCGGCACAGCCTTCCATGTAAGAAAAAAAAATTACATTATTAATTATTTTTTAAACTTTTTGCATGCATGTTCTCCCTGGTCATCTTTGGTATCTACAGTATTTAGCCACATTGCTCCGCTCCTCTGTCACATTTAATTTCACTGTTTCCACACACAGAGGAAGCTAAATAAAGCTTTACTCTGAATGACTGTCACATCCTGGCTGCTGAAGTGAGTCTTTTACTCCTTGGAGACCGTCTGACAGTTCCCCACGGTCACCAGGCACTGTCCCCACGGGGAAAGGTGGACCTGTCTGTTGGAAGCCATCACTCTTAGCCGAGATCTACAAACACACACATACAAAGACATGCACTGTGGACAGACAACATAATCTGCTTAATAATGCCTTTCGTTTAGTAATTGGTGTGCTGTGTGTGTCAGATTTTTACAACAGGATCTATCTGTTGAAGAGGAAAAAAGCAGAGGGTGCCGTACCTCCTGTCAACCTGAAACCAGTTTAGCCAAATGCAATTATTCCAAAACAGAGCGTCTTCATTTTTCCAGTTCACACATTGTAATGTGATGTTCTGTGTTCTACCACACCTTATTTCTAGTGTAAAATAATCCACCACACACCATCTTCATGCACCCAAACTGCTGGACTTAACCAGCTGTGGGGCTGTCACACAGAGAAAAACAAGTTGCGTAGACTGAAAATCATGGAGTTTTTCCCTCAGGCAGTAAAACAAGAACACAATGTTTTACTGCAATACTCATATATACTGGTTACTTTATTATTGTGGCCTTATTGGAATTCACAATAATCTGTTAATAGTTCAATCATAAAAAACGCATATTATACAAATGTAGTGCCCCGTAGGTTGAGCAGTCCTTTATTATTCATGGTTGCGAATGCATTTTCCGCCACAAATTTTAAGATTTAGTAAGCATAATTAAATGAGCTGGGGGGGCCTACAGCTCTCCGGGTACATGATTTGAAAGCTGGTGGCACTGAGGATTTAGTTGGCGCTTTCTCACTCAGGCCAGCCGAGATCTCCCACCTGTCCAAATCCGCTGTTTCCTCGCTCTTGTATGTAATTAGTACTGGAGATTGGCCCAAACACCCACAATACTTTTTGATCTGGGAGCTTCAAACACACAGTGGTTCCTCACACACTGCACACACTGCTTCTGCCTACCAATGTAGTGTAGATCTGTACACAGTTTTGCTTAATTTGTCAAAAGGCATCAAGGCATTACAGTTTAGTTGAGCTCTATCTTTAAAATTAATACCTCAATTAGTAATATTGCTTTCACAGTAAATATAGAGTCCAAGGTCACATTTCCAAAAGTACAGTGCATTGCCAAGACCAGAATTGCCCTTTGTCTGTTTCTTGCTTTCACGGGTGTGTCTGTTCTGTTTATCAGTGTGTCTGATCGAAATGCTTGAAGAGAGAGCGTGCTGAGAGACATTGACGGACAGCAGCAGCAGATCAGTTGTAGTTGATAGATGAAGGATAATCAAACGCCAGCCTGACACTTTGACTGACAGCATGCTTAGCCCAGAGAAAATACCTTGGGATTTACAGTGTGCATCTGCATCCATGTCTGATTTAGGAGATTGTTATGTGCTCCTGAATGAATGATTCCTATTGATTGAAAAAGGGGCTGAACATGGGAGAGGGCAAGGATGATGGGAAGGATGATGGGGGAGGGAGAGGATGGAGAGAAGAAAAAGGCTGAAAACAAAACACAGTTGGAACTGTCGGTTGTGAATAAACCCAGATGAGATGAAGAAGACGTGTGTGTGTGTGTGTGTGTGTGTGTGTGTGTGCACGTGTGTGTGTGTGTGTTATCCTCTCGGTTTCCCTAAAGGATTGACACACAAAACTGGCCCATTTTCTTAGATCAGACACTGCCTGGTCTCACTCATGCTTTACTTGTGTTACACACCCCTGTTGTATGTCAGATGAGTGTGTGGTTCGTACTCCACTTATTGTTTTATTTTTAATATTATAGAGGTAACTCCACAACACAAATATTGCATTTTCTTCTTGTTTCATGCATTCCTTCTCCCCTTCTCATTTCCATAACTTCACAAAACTGTTTATTTCATGCAGAGTCGAGGGAGGGAGGTATTGAGGGAGGGGGAGAGGGCAGTGATGTGCATAAGGAGCAATCTTCCCTGGCTAGATCTAAGCTGTGTTAGTATTTTAGTCATCCGTCAGTCTTTCTTTATGTGCTTCTCTGCGATAATGATATTTCTGCAGTGATATTTCTGGTCACTGCTCACTCAAGCAGAAACCCGTCTGTCATACCTTAAGCACACTTCGATTTGTGTTGGGTAGCGCCGCACGAAGCCGCCTGATTCCCTTGTGTTGTTGTGTGTGTATGCAGCTGCGTGGATGTTTACCAGCATGTGGGGGTGGGAGAGAGACTGAGATGGAGGGGAGAGAGAAGGATTGAGGGAGGGTGTGTGGTGATGCTGAGGGAAGAAAAGGGAGGGAGAACAGTGTGCAGTGAGGTGAGAGAGAGAGATGGAAAGGGAAAAAAGGAAAAGACAGCAGGAAAGGGAGAGACGGGAGGACGCTACAACTGCCTATAGATGCTGGAGCCTTCGACAGCGGAGCGCGGCGCTCAGCGGACTCAGGAAGATGGTCTCAGTAAGAGGGGAACTGACGGTTGCCTATAATTTAATGTTCAGTATCTTGGACTCCTTCTCCATGGGTAATGCTACGGCCAGGAACTCCAGAGCACAGCTCGCTCTTTTCCTCTGTACTCCTCTCTCTTTATTCTCTGGCTTAGTTGCTCTCCAGGTTTCTGTCCTTTTCTCTTAACTCTCACTTTCCTCCCTCAAACACACACTCACTCACGTGCGTTCTCCACCGTCGGGTAGCCAGGCTCTTGCAAGCGCTGTTTTAGCCCTTGGGGCTGGCCCCACTCTTCCGCTGCACCAGTCAAGTCAAGCGCTGGCCGCGGCAATGATGCAGATAGATCGCGCTGCCTGCCCCCCCTCCCCTCCCTTCCTCCTCAAACGCCAGCCGCGGATGGGCAAGCAAAGGAACCTAGCAGGGAATGAGAGGAAAGGAGGGAGAAGGAGACGAGGGCACTGTTGTGACACTGTTTTGGAGTCTGCATTACCTTTTGTTGTTCCTTTTTCTTCTTTTTATTATTATTTTTTTTTTGCTTTGTCCTTTTTTCTGAACATGGACGATATAGTAAAACTACATTGGTAACCTCTTTTTTTTTTTTTTTCTCATTTCTGTCTGGCTTCACAGGTGTGGCACCTGCAAAGAAGAGCCCAAAACTGGTAAGTAGTAGTTTTTTCTCTGTCTTTCCTCTCCCATCCATCCTTCTTCTGTCCTCTATCTACATGCTGTATCTGTCGTAGGGATATTTGGCTTGATTACACCGCCTCTCCTCTCAACCTCATCTTTAACTCTGCTCTGTAAGGTGTAACTTGTGCTGGTGTTGTAGGTCTGTTTGGTCAACATCAGATGCTGTGCTTTGCGGGGGTGGGTCCCTCTAGCTAAACATCAGCACCCCCACCTCTCTGGAGGGGGCTTGGACGAGGGGCTTTGATGCACAGCGTGAGCTGGGTTGCTAACACACTGATGACCGCATCGCGCTGGGTGCTAAGCTTGCAGTGTGAGAGTTGAATGTAGGATCACAGCTGAAAGTCGGCTTGATCCGGTGATATCTGCTGCATTAATGAAGGGACCCGATTGACTGTGTCTGACTAAACATGTGTTTGTCAATTTTGTTTTGCAGGATGGTTTTGAGCAGTCTCCTCCATACAGAGATTACACTAGGAGGGTATGTGATGTTGTTTAGTTGGGGTGAAGGTTTTGGGGAATGAGGTATAGTGGTAGGCTTATTGGTGCTGGATATGTCATTTGTTAGATACTAATGGTGATGGTATAGCTTTATTAAAGCAGATAATAGAGGTGATATGTTGAGAATGATTATAGTGTTTATTAAGGGTGTCACAATTTTGATTTTAAATTGAAAAATGGATTTAAATGAGCTTTTGATTTTGACTGTCAAAATTTAGAGGCATGTTGGACAAGTATTTTTTTTCTCTTCACCCCCGCTTACTTGTGCACGTCCAAAGGAAGAAAACAGACACAGCGGAGCTTAGTGGCTGCTAGCATGCAGCTAAAGACACAGGATACACTTATAAGTAGCCTGCAGCTGCTCGTTTCCAAACACTATGGCCTCTGAAACAACAGAACTGAAAAATCCTCCTGCTTGACTGAAGTCACAGTGAGACAATAGCTTCCCTTTCCCATAAGTGAGTTATGTAAACAAACAATGAAGGTAGCATGTAGGCGCTGAGTGGACTCCATGTTGCGTTCCAGTGCATCTTGTTAAACTAGTGGTTCTTTCAATTGCACTTCGTTCATTTTGAAAAACGTCTTGTAATTTACCCTTCTGCCATCTAGTGGCTTATATTGGGCCATTGTCATCACTGCTGAAAAAAACTTGTTTAGTTCAAGAATTGGATTGTGATCTTAAAATAGTCAAATCAAATTGAAGATTTGGAGAATTGCGACACCCCTAGTGTTTATGCAGGATGTTTTAACATAATGTTTGGCTGTATTAGGCTGGTTGGGTGTAACAAAACACACTAAAGATGATTGCCATTGCTGTGATGTTTCAATGCACTGAACCTACGTATGGCCTGCTGATGGCAAAAGGACTAAGCTGAGTCTGAGCAAGCAGCAAGGATTTGTTTTCGTTGCCCCAGCCCCACCTTCCTCCTTCCCATTTTCTGTCTCCTTAATAAGTTATTGGAGCAGCAGAAACCGATGTATTAGACCAGTCCCAGAGGACAGAAGAACACAATGACTGCAGAAGGTCAACTTGAATAGATCCATCAAGAAGAAGAGATTTGTTTTCATTTGATAAGGGAAATGGGATTTGGACTTTGTATACATCAAGCTGAGAGAGAAACTTAAGAAAATGCTGCCACATTGGCTAATGGAGGCACCATTTTGTTTTCTATGGAATGACCAAACCATAATTTGCAGTCAGTCCTAAGGTGTGACTTTTGCACCAAACAAGGCCTGCATTTGTGACTAATTATATCCATTTATTTTAACTTCTCCACACAACCCAGTGAGGTTATGCTCATAACGCTGGTAGAGTAAGGATTCCACCTGGATCCACGGCTCTGACTTAATATCTGCTAAAGAATCAAGCTTCTTTTATGTTTAACAAGGCTGATGAATATAAACATGAATTGCAGAGGTGTATTGGGCTGATTCAGGGAGTAATGAGTGGATTTATTGAAGACATGGCTGCACTTTGAAGGCCAAACACTTTGATATTTGAGAACAGATGAGACGCTTGCCTCAGCCCTTTCCTGGTGTATTTTTGTCCACCGCATCCGAAGTAATGGGAGGTCACATGATGTAAAGAGACTGAACTGTTGTCATTTAATCTTATTGTCTGAAAATAGCTTCTTTTCATACCTTTCACTTTGCCAGTTTCTTTTTGAAATCTTCAGAGTAACGGTGAAGATGGGACTGTAAAGAAAGGTATTTGTGACAAGGGTCATGGGAAGGATTTTTACTTGTACTTGAGCTCAGGATTGTGCGTGATCTACCATGCTTAAGCACCGCTCCCTTCGAATACTCCAGCAGGTGCTTAAGTGCCCATGTTATTAAGGGGCCAGTGGCAATTTATGAAGAGTTTTACATTTCTGGCTTCACCAGTAAAATCCTCCCTTTGTTTCAAACCTCACAAGTGCTTTATTCACTGTGAATATATTTCCATATACAGCAGGGGATGCAGTTCCTTTTGAATACATTTCACTCCCTTTAACAAAAGGAATAGGCAATGTACCCTTGTAAATTGAGCTACAGTTGTTTCTCCCACAGCAGAATGACGAAATCATGAGAAGCCATTGAGGTTTTTTTTCTCCCTTTGTATGCTAAAATAATTATCTGAATAAAACAGGTTTATTTTTCTTTGTTGAATACAATAGCAACACAAGCCATGTTGACAATATTCACTCTTAGATCTTGCTTCCTTTTACTCCAAGGAGCAGCAATCGTTTATCTTTTTAGGCTGAATCTTATTTCTCCATCTTACCCCTTACCCCTACCCCTAGGCCCTTGAAACCAAGTGGTAAGGGCTAAGGGTGAAAACATACCCCTATGAAATGGGACACCACTTGGTTACATCACCATACAGTATTGATCACAAACTTCCAAGACACACTTGCCGTCTGCAAGTGTGTCTATGTCGATTGCGTGGGTTTTGACAACAGTTTCATATGAATTTATATATTTTATAGTTATTTTATGTTCACTTTGGTGGTGCAGAGGCAGATGTTCTTATCTGTGTAGTACTTAGGTTAGTTTGCAGTACACATGTGTATTCACACTGAATGGTGTGTTATACATCTGTTTCACTTATCACCGTTTTGAATATCATTGATGTTCAGAAAAAGTCTTTAACCAAAATCTGTCTTTATTGTCCAATAAATTAAACATAACAGGCAAAAACATTACATAAAATATATTATATTACAGAACCATTATCAACTATTAGAACCATAACTTACATGTCACACACAAAAAGGCACTCATATAAAACTAAAAAAGACACACAATACCACAAACAAACTACAGCTATGATATTGATCTGCTTCTCCAACAGCAATTGTCGAGAAAGGACAGCCAGAGCAGCTCCCAGCATAGCGTTTCCAGCCACCGGAGCACCCACACAGACTCTCCCGTGCACACGTCCTTGGCACCCCCTCTCAGTGAGAGCATCGCTCCCCCACCCCCTCTCAGCCCCTGCCAGGCCTGCCGCCCCAGGACTCCCCAGCAGACGGGACCATCCAAAGAAAACCGGACCCCTTTAAGATCTGGGCCCAGTCCAGGAGCATGTATGAAAGTAGGCGTAAGTATATACATTTTGGTGGCGGTTGGATGAGGGCTGCATGGGGCTGTTGGCTCGGTGGAGGCCCTTGGTGTGTTAAAATGGTACTGCACGTTTTGGAGCAAGATTTGGGATAAGAGATAAGTCTTGTGTATGTAAGTAACTGGTTTATATTCGCATATATGTACTTATATTTACAACTAAGGATGGAAATAGCGTTGTCGAATATACATTAAAGTCAACTAAATGTATTTTTTTAAATGTGAAATTGAAAGAGTAGTTAAGCATTTTTTTATTTTCACATTTCTGTATGTGTGCAGATTAAACAAACTAAATATCATATTTGAATTAGTAAGATTTTGCTTTAAAGCTGGTAGGCAGATTACTTTTCCTTTAGACAGAGCTAGGCTAGCCCTTGTCTTTGTACTAAGCTAGCTCGCCTGCTGGTTCTATCGTAATATTTAGCATATAGATATTAGAAGGTATCAATCTTCCCATTTAACTCACAGCAAGTAAGTGAATACATGTCTTTATTTTATTTCATTATTGATTTCCAACCAGCATTAGAAGCAGTGGTTCCCCACATGTTCTTTGTCTAGATGTTTAGAAGCTACTGTAGGTTCCACTTTTTTCCAATTGTTGACAATGCCGCCATTGACACCCTTTTACACTAAACTTCCCGTAAGAGACACATGGGCGTATAATTAGCAGCAAGAGTGGAGTGGATGTCAGTGGATTGCATACATCCCTCCTTTTTCTCTAGCCTTGCCAAAGCAAAGGGATAGATCCAATTAAAAAGAATAACCCTCAGATCAACTGTCAAGTAAAAAAAAAAAAAAAAAAAAAAAGAGAGAGAGTAAAATAGAAAACAGAGTCTGTAAGAGCTGTGAACATCTAATC
The DNA here is from genome assembly GCA_026937815.1 of Etheostoma perlongum. Classification (NCBI taxonomy): domain Eukaryota; kingdom Metazoa; phylum Chordata; class Actinopteri; order Perciformes; family Percidae; genus Etheostoma; species Etheostoma perlongum. The sequence goes on along the minus strand of CM049374.1, from coordinate 7,751,974 downwards.
ACTTTCCCAGACACCACTTATCCAGGATTTTCATTATTTAGATGCCTATGGAGAAGAATGTGAAGAGAAGGGCTGAGCGTAGGCTAGTAGTGCAGATGCCTATTGGCAAGCTGCCGTGAAGGGCTGAGAGGACAATAGTTCGATTTAAAAAGGAAACAAAGAATAGTGATGGAGATTGAAAGGAACCAAGACTAATGGGGAGATGTGTCTCCATACCTGTCCTAAGGTGAAGGGGTCTTGACAGTGGTTTTCTAAATTGCCTAAGCCAGTTTACTCAGTGCAAATGGAAGGACTGCAAGGAGAGCACAAAGTATAATGAAGAGAGAACGGTCAGAAGTGGGACATGAAAGAGAAATATTAGGACAAGAGAAAGGTGAGCTTTGGGAGCTCAAGGATTTCTGACGTATAGAAAAGTAGAGAGGAGGACAGAGGAAATGACCGGGAGGACAGGTGACCTGGAGCAGCAGGTGTAAATCACGCCACATTGAGCTCTCATCCTAAAATCCTGCTGTGTGCACCCTATAGGGCTCAAGACTCAGCTGCGGCAGAGGCATTTCTCTACGCAACATTTGCTGTAATGAAAAGTTCTGCTGAGATCAAGGTCTTTAAACACATCATGTGGTGAATGATTTCCATTTGCAGAAATAAATCCACCCCAAAACTCACACAGCATTAATCTGCTCTAAAACGTTGGGGCCAGAGAAGATTGCCCATCCTTTATTGGCCTTTATTTTGACTATTGTCTGGTTTTAACATGTTCCCAGTTTAATTCCTTCCCCGTTTAAACCATCCGTGCTTGTTATTTGCCGGCCTCGCTCATAGCTTTTCACAGGTCTGTCCATATTTGGGAAATATTGATCGATTCACGCCCAATTGTCTCACTGCGGGGATCACTTATGGATCTATTAATCAACAGGAGCAGGGTGTGACCCCACCAAATACAGGTGCAGATTGCGATAGTTAACCCTCTAACTCTCCTAGTTCCTCCACAGTTACACTGTGACAGATTGGAAGGGATGGCAGGGATTTTAGCTGTTGACTGATTCTATGTTGAAGAAAAAAGGAAATCTCCCTGGGAGTTTACTCAGAGGTGCATGCTTGTCAACCTGTACAACACAGCTGTGACCATACAAATGCATGCACAAAACATGAATATGTGAATAAGTATACACACACTTAAAGCAAAGAAGCTCATGTGTACACCAAGGTGAGGACACACATGTACACATTCACTCCATCTATCTACTGGCTCCCAGTAGCCCCCCTGAGGCTCCCTCCATCTCCACTGCTACATGAACCATGAGCTGTCATTCTTTGCAGTGCAATGCCTCTTTTATGGCACAGTACCCTTCTTTGGTTTTCTTTGTCTCTTGTGGATGGGAGTGGGCTGTGAACTAGCCATACTAAATAATATATGGCGTAGTCCAGCTTGTATTAGCACCTCTGTTGGGTGGGAAGTGCTCTCCAACATAGGGAAGTGTAGAAATAGAGTTGCATGTCACACATCACCTCATAAAAGAAACAGTGTAGTCCATTGGTATAGAAATATCCAGGCCGTGGAAACGTCACTGAAAATGTTGTAAAAAAGCTAAAAGAAAAAAGAAAACTATGCTATTTCAGACTTCAGAGGGGAATTTCAGCATGTTAATTTCTAATTATGGGACCAATGAATGAAGGTGCTCTGAATTGTTTTGGCAGCCTGTCTGGCTTTTGATAGTTTATTTAAGCTCTATACCAAAAATAGATCTTTTTTTATCTTTTGACGATCAGATGTTTGTTCTTTTCCCAAAGCCTCCAGACAGATTGTTTGTGCAAAACTGCTATCTTAGTGACAAAACTTGGAACAATCGGGGGATGAATTTTTTGACATATGCACGCGAGGGGTCTGATTGCCTTAGAACAATCGGTGCATCCATTATGATCATACCCCTCTCTGCAGTCCTCTTTATGACAAAGCTCAACCATGGTATTTTGACTGAATAGGGTGATATTGAGGGAGTTATGGTAGGGCTGAGCTCTTCTTGTACTGGTGCAGGCACAGGCAGTCCCCTGGGCTGGCTGTTGATATTAATGCCGAAATGTTAATGGTGCTCTGTTAATTTTACAGTTCCAGACTTCCAGGAGCAGGACATTTTTCTGTGGAGGAAAGACACAGGTTTTGGCTTCAGGATCCTAGGAGGCAACGAGCCAGGAGAGCCGGTGAGTCTCTCTCACACTCTATCTCTCACAGCTGATTCTTTCTAGTTAGCTTTTCAATGTCCTCAATTTTTGCGTGAATTTGAATATGTGTGTGAAGTTTATGCTATCATGCAACTGACAAGATTCAGTAACCTGAATAATAAAATGGACGCTACATTACCAGCACTAGTCAGAGCAGCATCTATAGATTTTTTATTTTTTATTTTTTTTACCACATGTGGTTTTCTATTTATCCGTCAGTGATTTCTTCAACACAGTATCACTTTGATCTGGCCCATGTAAAAAGAAAACCACCCATCTCGTACACACACCATGTCTTTCTTAAAGAGGCAACGTTTTTTGTTCTTGTTCACTGGCCTGCACTGCGTTTTTTGAAGTAAAAGAAATAATGATTTACTTTGGAGCTGGGGTGACTACAGTAGCAGGCTTGGAAGAAGAAGAAAGACATAATAGTGCTATTTAAATTGTAGCAGACCTGAACTGCATGCCAACTTCATGCCTGCTGTAAAAGTTGGAAACTCTTTGAATTCTAATTTAATGCATGTACATACTATATATCTTTTGGCAGTCTTTGCCTATCTGTACATGATCTCACAAGTGTCCTTTATCTATTTTGTTTGTGTTTCAGATCTACATTGGCCACATAGTGAAGTATGGTGCGGCAGACGAGGACGGACGCCTGCGGTCCGGGGATGAACTGGTATGTGTGGACGGCACAGCAGTGGTGGGCAAGTCCCACCAACTTGTGGTGCAACTGATGCAACAGGCTGCCAAGCAGGGCCACGTCAACCTCACTGTGCGACGCAAAACCAACTACACCGGTAAGGAGGAAGAGGGGTAAAGATCAGCAGCCTAGCTTGTTAGAGACCTGCTGAGAGGTTCAAAAGTCCATGTTTCATCCACTCACTGAATATGAAGTATAGTATATATATACTATACACAATACTTTCCATGGCAATACTGTACCGATACACAGACGCCAAATAGCTATCTTTTATTACTTATGTGTTGGTCAGTTTGTCTACTTGAAAATCGCATTTTGCAGCAATAAAATTGAAGTGAGCTGAAAAAACAGAGAAATTTATCTTTTTAGAAAACAGATGTTGACAAAGTTTCCTTTGGACATAATTTGAAATTGGGAAAGTTTGAGGTTGGAAAAAAAGGTAATTGCAATATGTTGGAGAATATAGCAATATGTTTAAAATTGCAATAATATCGTATTGTGATATAAGTATTTAGATGTTTGACGGGGGAGATTTTCGACATGAACAGCTGGCTAAATTACCATTAGATTAGTCACCTATACAGTTAAAGTTACTGATTAATTTGTGGGTTAGCCCAGAGTTGTTAATCGTGGTCGAAACAATCATACTAAAAATAACAGTGTTTTGAACGATGTCGGAATCTTATGTTACACACCAAGAAGTAGCTTACGTTATAGACCAAGGATTAGCATTAGCTACTTGTCAACCAGTACCTTTTATAATAGGCTAAACTTAAAGCAACACCAAAGCACTTTTCCTCTTCGTTCCACTTACAGGTTGGAAGCGGAATTGTCCATTACTGTTACCATTATTCTTGAATTGTCTCATTCGAACTACAGATCCGCTACCCAATCTGGCGAACTTGCATAGTGCGGTTACAGTCGATAGAGGGCCGCAAAGCGAATACAGAAGTGCTGTTCACCCTGTTACGAGTTGAGGAACCACTGAAACGATTTTGGAAACATTATTTTAAGTTACAAAAGAATCTGGGGTGTTGGATCAATGGTATAACTCTCCTCCAAACCTATGATACCAACCAAATCATGGGTTTGGTGTATTGTTACAATCCCAATTGGCATGAAAGGCACTATGTGTACGTCACATCGCCACAGGCTCCTTTTTTTTATTACAATTCCATCAGGGGCCCGTGAACCTGCCTATTATGTGCAGTGGTCGCCTTCCTCTGTATTAGTCTAGATGTGTATTGGTTGGTAGCGCTCACCCGCTACTGCAAGCCCCCCCCCCAAATCACTGCCATTTCACAGCTTTGCTCAGCTCCACACTGCTCCTCAGAAGGCTATAAAGAAAGGCCCATAAATATGATGGAGAGGGTGGTCAACCTTCGGCCTGCTGTCAGCAGACATACATTAGTGCATTGCTGCTCCCCGTCTGCCTCAGAGCGTCCAGAATATGAGGCGCCTCCTGTGAGAAGCTGCACAGGAAATGAAATGTGGAATGAAATGCCTAGATACAACGACTTTAGTTCATCTTTTGTTCAGAACAGATCAGAGGACAGATTGTTGGAGAGGCTCTTCTCCCCAAGGTGTCTTGCCAGCTTGTCTTTTATCATATCAGCATGAACTAGCTGTGTTAAGAGAGAAAACTGTCTGTGTTTATTTACAATCTTTTTTCAGATTGCACACATGATGCAACATTTTGCTGTGTTGTCATAACTTGCCCTATTATGCTGCAGTCTGTTCAAATATCTCCGGAACTTATTTTATAACAATGTCTGGTCTAATACTAATCTGTTTGTCTTCATTCTGTTCTCGAACACTGTTGTGTCGTCGCCTCAATCTCTTCTGCCTCACCTCGCTGTCAACAATTTGTTTCTCTTCATTTCTTCCATAAATCTTTCTGCTCTCTCGTTCTTCACACCATTTCCTTTATCACCCCTCTCTGTATATGTTAATCTTTCTCATCTTATCCTACTCTGCCATCTGTAGTTAAAGCAGAGGGAGATGTGCCCCCATCGCCGGCGTCCTCCCACCACAGCAGCACCCAGGTGCCCAGCTTGATGGAGGAGATGGGGAAGCGCACCCCACAGGGCAGCCAGAACTCCCTAAATACTGTGAGCTCTGGCAGCGGCTCCACCTCCGGCATCGGCAGCGGGGGAGGGGGTGGAGGGGCGGGAGGCAGCGGTAACGCTGTGGCCGCTGTGGCAGTCGCCACCACCTCCTCTCAGCCCCCCAACGTCATCTCCAACGCCCCCGCCGCCTTGCAGCCCTATGACGTAGAGATCCGCCGCGGCGAGAACGAAGGATTCGGTTTTGTCATTGTCTCTTCGGTGTCACGGCCTGAAGCTGGCACCACTTTTGGTAAGACCTGTTACACCTTTCTGTTTGGAGTGTAACTAAATATCTTCACACACAATTGTTGATTGTACAGAAATCAGTTCTACTCAGCTAAACATGAAACACACTTTAGAGCTTTTTCATCACTGGGGCCTTTTATCTTCTTATCTTCTTTATGGGTTGCCTTTGTATCAACCATAAAATCATTGAACACTAAATAGCCTGACAACCAGCACAGATTCTGGCTATTTACAGTCCAATCAGATCAATACCAACTCTCTTCAAAGAACTGGTTCTTCTTTCTCATTTTTGTCTGAGCCTGTCAAACCAAGACACTGAAACCCTTTCTCCGCCTGCAGCTGCTGCTACACTCATACAAGGCTTTCATAATTGATCACAAGTGAAGTAGGTCTTACATAAGGCATTTGTATTATTTAGCTCAACATAAATGGCTTCTGCAGAGCAGGATGGCACTAAAAGCATGACAACTTAATGAGAATGAGTACTGCAAGCAGGTCAAATGTTCAGTGTAAATAATGTGTATTTATTTTACAATGTATAATGCACTCATTATCACCTTGTCTACATTGTTTAAGTTATTTTGCATCACATTATTGTACACATATTGTGGACATATAAAGCTGGTCAAATTGATTCTACTTCCCTTTTTTACAAACTAGTAGTGTCTTTTCTATGCAGTGCACTCTTTGCCCTACTGCCATGGCTTCCTGCCTAAACCATTATGGCATTCCCCTCTTCTCTGTGCTCTTATCTCTGTCGGTGTAGGTGGACTGAAAAGGCTGCAAAATGTTTAGCTTTCCAGGTTGGCTCACAAAGTGGCAAAGCTCATTTTCACAGGCCAGAGTAGAAAGCATGGGCCAGCAGAAACACTTTATTTGATTTGACCTGACATGCAAAATCTAATGGAAACCTATTGGCTACATAAAGCCAGGCCACACATACTGTTAGTATCTGGAGAAGCACTTTATTTTGTTTCGAAATGCCACAGGAACCTCCGTCTCTCTTTTTCTCTGTACCTCCATCATCTACTTTCCACTTAATATTTTACAGCTAGATTCAGTTGAAAAGACAGGAAGAGGTCAGTGTTAGACAAGTTTGTAGTGGAATAAAAGAGAGGAATGCAGTTGAACGGAAATGTAAATAATAATGAAAAAAGAAAGGAAGGAGTGATTGTACGCTCCTTTACACTGCAGTGACTGATGTCAGACTGCAGACATAGAGAAAGGGGGGAAGAGGAAGAGAGAGACCTTAGGGTAGTTGATGTGATGTCAGCTCTGATGTATGTTTGTGTTCTCCACCTTTTTGCGGGTGCAGGTGTTTGGGATGCAGATGACAACACAGTTTTTTTATTATTAGCTTTCTACTGCCGAGAGACTCTCATGCAAATATAATAATGATACTCATTTTAGAAATGTGGTGCCGAGTAGCTCTACGTGGAACAGGAGGATAAGACAGAAAGGGTGTAGGAGGATGAACACTTTGGTAGATTAGTTTTTCCAATCATTAATTGGAGAAAAAAAACCAGCTTACAGTAAAAGGCTTGAGAACTACAGTATAACAGCTGCAGTGATTTCTTTGCAGAGCACACATTTGACTTTCTATACCAATGCTTGCTCGCTTTTCTGATCAGCGCTTTTCTGATCAGCTTCTCTGTTACTGTGGCTTGGCTGTTTGCTGGCGGTTGGCGGGGATTTAACCCTTAACCTTCTGATCTTCTTTTTCTACTCCTTTCCCATTCCTTTCCCTTCTATTTTCAAACACAATCCAACATGACTTTAAACACACACACACACACATACACTGAATTACACATCACAACATGAAAATGGTGATTATAGCTGGCAATGCATGTGTGGCCATGCCCCACAAAATAGGGCGCATCATTGAAGGGAGCCCAGCAGACCGCTGCGGGAAGCTGAAAGTTGGCGACCGCATCCTAGCTGTGAACGGTTGCTCCATCACCAACAAGTCCCACTCTGACATCGTCAACCTCATCAAGGAGGCCGGGAACACCGTCACACTACGCATCATTCCTGGAGACGGTGAGTAGAGAGTGACAGTTAAGGACTCCACTCTACAGAATAGATTATTATCATTTCTAAGTTTTTTTTAACAGTCTCTATTCCCTTAAAAAACTGTTGCCAGTGCAACCTCAGTTTTCTAAAAGGTGCTTAGAACAGTGGGGGATATTGTCATCTCACACATTCAGTCGGTAGCCTTGAGCCAAAAATTCATATTTTGCCAAACTATTGAGCAAGCGTGTTCATGAAGGTTGTCTAAGTAGAAGTGCAGGTTTTTGCAAGTGGCTTTGCTCAATCGTACTCTACGATCACGAAAATATGAATTGAATGAAGTGTGTCCAAACTTTTGGCCTGTACTGTACATTAATGGCACTCAGACAATACAATCGTCAACTACTGATAGTATTATTATGGGTATATTTGAGGAGCAGAATTTAATCACTTTCCCTGCAGTGTTGACAGAACTGCTTCTTTTGGTATATTTGGGATATTTTTCCCAGCCCTTGTGCTTATTCCTTTGGCATGTCGCACTTTTAAAATACCATGATACATAGAGAGAGGGAAATGCAGAACTTCCTCTGTATATGTGCGTTTTTTGTTAAATTGATTTTAAGGAAAGGTTTGTGCACATTGTGTTGTGCGGTACAGCTGAGAGCTCTCGCTGCTTTGTGCTGACAGTTCCCCCTGGCCTGCTTTACAAATGTTGCAAATCTAAAATAAAAAATAAAAAAATAGCCTCACATTTCATTAAGTCAGCTCAGGTGGTGGGTTCAGGGATATTTGATATATGGTGGTGGCTTCACTGAGGTGACAGACGGGAGAGATAACCAGAGCTATTTGTCCGCTGCTTTCCAGCTCACTTCTTAATAGATGAAGCCTTTTTTTTCTTGTAGAACACTTAATGAGAACAGTGAGCCAAAATTGCTCTGCCAAGAAGACACAGAGAGCAAGAGAGAAGGTGTCAGAGAGAAATAACTGGATATGCTTTATCGGAAAGTTCTGGTTTATGTGCATGTGTCAAACAAACAGACGCTGTCTGACATGGAGACAGAGAGAGTGACAGGAAAAGATTGTGTCTTGTGTTTCTAAGTTCTATTTTTGTCTCGATCAATCGTGTCTAAACATTCTTACATAAATGCAAGAGGTTCTTCCCAGATGAAATCAGGTTCAGCTCCTCTCCATTGAGATTCCCTATTCCCTGCTTGGGAGCACAGACAGAGTGTTGTAGTGACTGATGCTCAATACTTTTGGAAAACAGGAACTGTTCCTGCTGGTGCACAGTAATGCACGCACAAACCGCTAATGCCTTCATCAAAGCTTATGTCTCTGCAGTATAGAGAAGAGGCGCAGGCCAAGCACACGTCATTGCTTCCTATTGTGTACAAAAAGGGAGACAGACGTGCCTGAGTTGATATGATGTGCCCAAAACCTGGAGTATATTGTGTAGTACAGCCCTCCCACCTCTCTTATCCCTTTCTTTCCCGGTCCGCTCCTTTTCTTTCCCTCTCCTGAATTTCTCATTGTGAATTTACGTGCTCTCTTTCCTAACTTGATCCAATCAGGGCGAAAGGGCAAATTGCCAGGGCCAGAGACAAATTACAGAAACGGCTCACTGCTTTTTCTTTGCGCCGTGAATGTTTTTAAGCCAGGGAGGAGAAAAGAGGCAGTGGGTCACGAGCAGAATGGAAAGACAGGGAGAAACGGAGCTTATTCGATTTAATTTCCAGACAGAAAACAGTTTGAGTAGGGAGATAAATGGAGAGAGGCAGCAGAATGGAAGGAGTGGGTTATGCAGATGAGCAGACAAAGGGGCGAATAGGGTTTATGGGGACAAATCTGAGGGTTTGACAGTGAAAAATGAGCAACAGAAAATATGTAAGATTGTTGCAGCCAGAAATTCCCTTGGCTGCAGCGCAGACCTTATCCTGAGGACTGGGCTGAAAGATTCAACACTCACTTGCGTACACCCAGAACTAGAAGGCTCTCCTAAACATAGTCTGAAATAACGCTTGTCCCGCCCACGCTGCAGCTCGCCTGGTTGACTTTACCTCGGGGGGAAGCTGGGCAATAGAAGAGTTAAGCCAATGGGGACTAAGGGGACTGGTGGAGGTGGAGGAATTGATGAATAGATGAGAGAGGAACTGACCGTGAGACGAATAGCGATTAGGGGACTAAGAAGAGAGTGGAGAGTTGTATTCAAATAAAGGATACCTGAAAATCAAATATCACAATATTCTTGTCTAAATACCCTGATGTCTATATTGCGACAGTATTATAGGATTGACAATTGCCAGGTGCTTTAACAAAATATTATTTACACAATGTGATTTTTGATAAATAATCATCAAAAATGTTGATTTAATGACAAAGTATGTAAAGGCAAATAATAGAACAGTTGGAACAGTCTGCTAAGCTCAGAAAACTACATCTCTTTACTCTTACTGCAGCCTTCAAATCCAGAAAAAGACTACACTTATATTATGATTTTGCGATATCCAAAGACAATATCTAGTTTCATATCACAATATTGATATAATATTGAGATATTACCCAGCCCTAATACCTGTACGTAGCCAAGAAAGATAAGGTTGTTAAGGAGAGGAGAGGTTTCTTTATGTGGCAAGAGTAATGTAATGATGGTGTGTTTTTGTCGTTGGAGCCCAGCTTGATTCATTGATAACACAAAATGATTGAACGAGTGTTAAGATAAAAGACAGATTAACCAGATTTTATTTCCAGAGAGGCTGCAAGGGTGCGTGTTTCCTGTTTGACAATTCAGAGGCAGACAGGAGGAGTTTCGGTCCACAGTGAGATGTACTGTGCGCGTTTTGGAAAAGAAACACAATTTTACAAGCAACACGACAAAATGATTGATAGCGCAAATGTAAAGCGCTGTTATTCTGGTGTCCCGGATGTTGGCTAAGTGGTGGAGAAAGCCTGGAGGCTGCTGGAACTGCTGGTGCTCCCTGTAGGTCAGCTAATGTTTGTAGCCAATGTAAACACGGAAAAATGAAATGTTCCACATGTGGAATATGGATATAAGTCCACCACATAGTCTATAGCTCTTTTATAAAAAATATACCGTATTAAATTAGAAGCTGTATGCAAAAGGAAAATGTCAGAAGAATGTACTCAATGTACATGTTTTTATTTTTTTTAATGTGCATGGGTGAGAAAAAGTTCTTGGACTGTGTGACAAATGATTGACCTGAAAAGCAATAACCTGCCTTCTCTCACCCTCCTCAGAGTCATCAAATGCATCTTTGTTGACCAATGCGGAGAAGATTGCCACTATAACCACAACTCACACTCCTCAGCAACAGGCTGCACCTGAGGCTAGGTAAGGGGCACACTGGGATATTGAGTGGTTTGTTCAAAACAAATAAAGTTGTTGTTCCCATCAAGGGATTTTGGAAATAAGTTTTTTTGTTTGTAGTGCTTTTAAGTGCTATCCTTTGGGATTTTGTTTCATGATACTCATTTGAGGTGTTGTGCTTTTAAATTCCTAATAAAAGTCAAACCAAATCATGTCCATAAAAAAAGATTTTTTTCATCAATATGCAGATTACATTTATTATGAACTGCCCATTATACATATGTTATTCTTTAATGTATAATATTTGACATTGGCTGCTATCTTTCTGCCCCAGGAACAACACCAAACCAAAACAGGAATCGTTTGAATTTAAAGCACCACAAGGCCCTCCTCCCCAACCCCCTACACAAGTCTCAGCTCAGGTAAGAAAGGCCACTCCATTTATGGCAGTTTTCCACTGCGTGGTATCTACTCGACTCGCCTCAACTCTACTCGACTATACTCGCCTTTTTTGGTTTTCCATTACGAAAAAAAGTCCCTGGGACCTGCTACCAGGTACTTTTTTTAGTACTACCTCAGTCGAGGTTCCAAGCGAGCTGAGGCGATACCAAAAGGTGACGTGGAAACCTGCAGACAACTGGTTGGTCGGATCGCTGCGTTTTTAGCAAACAAGAGTGCGGAGTGTGTGTCCGGAACAAAAAAAATAAAAAATCTAGCCAGACACCGACAAATTATCTACTCTCTGCACTATTCTCACTTTGCAACTGTTCAATATTAAGTGCTATTAGGGGCTTTTGCATGTCGTTTCCAGTAACACTGTTACTTTAAAAAAACAAGACAATATATCAAAGAAAAGTTTTTATTTAGCTTTTCAAGTCGCATCAAACCCTCCCGTACATCCCAGTCTTCTTCCTCTGCACCCTGTGACAGTGTCCCCCACGGCTCTGCTGTCCCAGATGCATCCCAGTCGTTGTCATAAGCCTCTCCATGACTCTCATAAAGATTATACAAAGCACAGCAGGTCAGAACCAGAGATTTCACCCATCGGACATCAAACGCCCACCAGACGGTCTGCGGCGGCGGTTTTGCAAAGCGTGAATGCTCTGAAACACAAACGGTACACAGCAGACATATTTGGTGTATAATCATGGTTGCTAAAGTTCATGTACTTTATATAGCGCATAGTAAATACTGACCAGGGCCCCTAACACATGCAAATGTTAGCTAACGTTACCAGGAAGCTTAACTTACCCTTTCGTGTCGGCGAACAACAGTCATGTCGACGTCGGAACTCCGTAGGAATTCCCAAACTCCTGTTTTTTTCAGCGGTGATTTTTGTTTCTTCCTTCAGCTTCTTTTGTAACAAAAAAATTCTTCTGGCTGTGGCGAGTAGCTGACGTGCTGTTGTGAGTCGCGTTGAAAATTACATCATCACGCGTAGCTATGGTGACCAGCCACGCTGAGGCGTTACTCAATCTGCAATGGAAAACGGACGCAGAATGCGTCGAGTCGAGTAGAGGCGAGATGAGGCGAGTCGAGCTGTTACCAGCAGTGGAAAAACGCCATTAGGTCATCCATTCACCTGTCGCTTCACTCATGCATCTGTCCATTTCCTGTCTCCATCAAACAACCCAGCAATCTACGCTCCATCCAGTCAACTTGCTAACCATGTCCGCATTTGTCTTTTCACACATCCATCAAGCTGTTCTAGCACCTATTACTCCTCTGTCCCTTTATGCCAGTCTACCCACCCACTTTCCCAAGGACAAGCAAAGTGCATTTTTATTTATTTATTATTCCTTTATCATCCACCTGCTGGCGTTATCAGGAGTCCCTGCATTAAGAAAAGCCTGTTTGCTTTCAAAGTAACCCCTCAGCCCACTGTGTTCACTGCTGAATTAATCTGGTGGTGTGGAGATGGCTTGCACAGATAGCATTGATCCCTTAGCAGAGGAGATTAGGACGGCGTGAAGACAGGATCTGTTGTGGCTGTCTGCCTGTCCTTGTGGTGCCCGGTCACACACACACACACACACACACACACACACACACACACACACACTCTCACTCCCTCTCTCTCTCTCTCTCTCTTTCTCTTTGCCCTCTCTCTTTGTCCACCCAGAGCCCAAAGCATCAATAATTCAGTATCCTTACAGCGGTGCATATGCATGTACACACACACACACACACACATAGTGTCTGGCACACCTAATAGGTGTGACTTTCCTGAAGGTGGCATTTGTCCCATGCTCCTGAAATAGAAATCCACTTCAAAGGAGACACACACACACACACACACACACACACACACTCTCTCCAAATCTTAATCATAAACCCTGATACAAATATGTTTTCCTCCCTCTCTTTCTATGTGTGTGGTCTGTGTCTCCATCAGGATTCTGAGTTGTACTCAGTAGACCTGGACCGAGACAACAAAGGCTTTGGCTTCAGCCTGCGGGGAGGCAGAGAATACAACATGGATCTGTACGTGTTGAGGCTAGCTGAGGACGGAGCGGCTGTCCGCAACGGAAACATGAGGGTACGGGCGCAGTATACCAACAGCATTCATACACCAAAACATCATCAACTGTTTTTCTAAATATACAGCCCCGTTAAGACACAGAAAATGTCTCAGTAACCCTAACCCATACTAGAGCGTAAAAGGCAGGAAAATGAGACCTTAGTCTCAATGGAACTTACTGTATTAAATAAAGCTTATTCCTAATGATATACATTGAATAGCAATATTAAGCTTAAAGCATTCTTTGTATCAACTCAAAAGATCCCCTGGGCTGCATTGTCCATTTGGACTGTTTTTGGCTTATTATGACACAACAATGGAAAGTTCTCTGTTTTAGTTAATTTTGCTCTATTTTTGGTAGCTTCAGCATCCTGCCATGTAGCTTTGATCTGATGTCTTGTTACTTTTTGTGCGAGGAACATACATGTGGGATTTTGTTGATCAGGGCAGTACTTGCTAGTCTCCACTATAAATAGTAACAGAATGGGACAATAAATGGTCTATTTAACTTAAGAAGTTGGAGAGATTTCCGAACCAATACAAAACACCAAAATTGGAAAGATGGGGTATAGACGGTGCTCCACATTTATACACTGACATAACTTTTCTCAAACGTGACTAGACTTTACTACTAGATGTTATGTATTGATTCGGATATGGTACTTCCCTATTTCCAGGTACAGTCTAAGCCTGTTAACTGATCAGCCATCAGAATAATATTATCTATCAATATAATTGCTTGTGCATAATGTACATAATGCATAAATGAATACAAACACGGTGGCCTCCAGGCTTGAGCACAAAAGAAGTTTATTGTGTGAATGCAATATCAAAACACAAGGCCAACATTGCAGAGTCATAGAGCATACCTGTGCACCAAATATGTACATTTGAATTAATCCGCGTTTCTCTACTAGCTCATAAAGTGGCATTCATACATGCTACAGAAGCTGTCATAAAATTGTAATGTTTAACCTTTAATTTGATTAATTGCTTAAGTCAGTAGCAGTTCACCTGGGCTGCTTGATTGAATATACAATGTGGGGTTAAGTGATTCTCACCTGTGTTTGCATGTGAGACATATGCAGAGTTTTTGGTATATATTAATACACTAGCGTTAGGAAGTGTGTGAGTGTGCATGTATTAGCACATTTGGACATGCATATATAAATAAATATACATTTGTGTTTTTACACCTTATTAGCAGAGCTATTAATAGTAGCAGCTCAGTGAGGCAGAGAGAGGTGTCAGTGAGAGAGGTCCATATTCTGCCAGAGAAGAATTCCCTCGGCGCAGACAGCACTGTCAGATAACTTGAGGCGTGGAGGCAAAGAACCAAGAAGCAAAAAGTGTTTTTCTGGCTCAGATTTTTCCCCCCTCTCTTACTCTCGTTTTCCTCTCTGTGTCACAGTTCCTACTTTTTGACTCAATTTGCCCTCTCTGGAAACTGTTGACTTAGAATTTTTTTTTTTTTTTTTTGCTGTTGTGTGGTTTACCGTTTGGAAGATTTGATATGTAACTTCTCCTCAATCTGTCCTCCCTTTCCTTCCCTTCTGCTGTCATCGTGTCCCTTTGAAATTGTATGCCTCTCATCTTTCCTCTTCTTCCCTACTGTTACTTGTTTTCTGCATTCTGCCTTTCTCTACTGTCTCCTCTCCTTCTTCTGGCTTTTGTCACGTCTCCTTTTCCCCTGTGATTTACCTCCTCTCCCCTCCATCTTCACCTGTCACTCTGTCACTCTTCCCTGCCTCCCACCTTTTGCTTCCTCCCTCTCTCCATTTTCTTCATGGTCTTCTACCTTTCCGTAGGTCGGCGATGAAATCTTGGAGATCAACGGCGAGAGCACCAAGGGCATGAAGCATGCACGAGCTATCGAGCTCATCAAGAGTGGAGGCCGGCGTGTCCATCTGGTGCTGAAGAGGGGTGATGGCTCTGTGCCTGAATATGGTGGGTCAATCTACGAAAACATTCCCTTCTCACCCATCTTCACACCCTGAGGCAGGGGACACCCAGTGGACGGTGGTGGGTTGAAGGGGAAAGAACTATATTACCCTCCCAGGACCCTACACCCATCCCTGGGACAAACCCACCAGGGAGGGGCAAGGGGTTGGTTGTCTTGTGTCTCTTTCTGGTGGAGGTCACGACTGGGGCTTTGGGATTTTTTTTGGGGGGGGGGAGCAGGGTTGGAGGTTGCTCCTCTGGGTGCTGTTGCCCCCCCTCCTGCTGTCACCTGCTCTCAATTTCCATGTCATCCCGCTGTCACTTTTCACCTTCTGGCCACTGAGCAAAAGCACTCTGCTGGGACTTCACAGAATGGTGGTGGGTCTGATTTCAGTGCTACATGAAAACAGAAACTGTTTACAGGGTTTGAATAACCAGAGTAGTGACCAACCAGTGTTTCCTGTGAGTCCTTAAATTCCTCATTAAACACTAATTTAGCGTTAAGAGGAAAAGAAAACTTGATCCAATGCATCACATGATAAAATGGGACATCTCACAGCTTTGGTTAGGACGTGATACAGGCATATTTATGATATTTATTGAAGGTGAATGTAAGCTACTGAACTCTTAAGGGTTTTAAGTGAGAACTGAAAAGAATAGGCAGTCTGATGCTTTTTTGCCATTTCAAAGAGGAAAATCTCACTATACTGTGCTTGACATTACTCACTAATCCATGGATTTTATTTGCACCCACTGTTAATGTAATTGAAAAGCTGTGACAATAGGAACTCCACCCATCCCCATTCAAAAAGAAAAAGAGTCGCTCCAATTATATAGACATTTTGTACAGTGATGAAAAGAATAGAGGCATTTTTACAAGTATTTTTGTTCCGTGTACAGAGCCATGATCAAAGCCACATATTAATGGGTAAAAGTCTATTGCTGCATGAACTTGTCAAAAGTGTAAGTTGGATTTGTTTTTCCTTCTATTGTCTATTTTCCATAATATTTATGGAACGTTCCTTTTTTTTTTAATCGTATTGACCAGTTTTGATTGATAGTCACGAGTCACCATCAATGTTTTCTTTTTGTTACTTTTCTTTTGAGTGGAGTCTTTGAAGGTTGTCAATGTCATTTTTTTTGCGCTAAGAATGTGCTGTTAACCTGCACTGATATGAGATCATGTGAACTTGTATGTTTTGGATCATTATTCAAACTTTTTAGTTGGCACAACCTCTTGCCTAGTTTTTTTTTTTTTTTCATTTCTGTCAGCAATGTAAAACTGCTTCATATGCTATTATTGTGGGTGTTAGTCTCACTGTCTTTATTTTGGGGGTTTGGGTTTTCTGCTGCTTCTGTGTCCACGTTTAGGTGTGTGTGGATTAGTGTGTCTGGGTGTGCGCACGCTTGGTTCCAGGACTTTTCTCTGTAACTGATGGGTTCCACTGAAGGGTTTGGGTAATTTCCTGGACTGTCTTTTTATTCGAATGACTCAATGATCAAATAAACACTTTTTTTTCATTAAAAAAATCAACACAATTAATTCGCCTTTTCTTCCTTCAAGTTCGTTTCAAGCAATCTAAACCCTGTGCTCTTCTCTTTTTTCTGTTTTTGTTTTGTATCTTCCCTTCTTCCTGTATTGTCCTGGGCTCTGGTCTTCCTTCAGGGATGGCCGTTCCCCATCTCACTGCATGTATGAGAAATGACAAGATGGGGGAGGCCTCTGTCCTCCAAAATCAGACCACGGTTTGTAACTGTCCTCCCCTGTCTGGCTCTTCCTCCCACTTCCTGTCTCGTTCTTTCGCCATCCTGATCTCTGTGTGGTGTGGCCTCAACTCACCCATGCCCATGCTCTACACCATACATACAAATCCACCCGTCCAAAATACATTGCCAGTACCGTCGCTGCGGTAGCCGCTGTTACAGATACTTGATGCATATGTCTCCCCCAGTTGCATTTAACCTTTGGGTAACACATCCCAAGGTGAAATGCAGATTGTTAGTTTGTTCTTGTTCATTTGTTTAGACACTACTTTAGACCATCACAGAACATCCTCATTATTGTGAGTTTTCTGCTGTAGTTGTATTCCTGCAGTTAAATGTAGACCTGAAGACTTATTTACAAGTAGAACTGGGTAGAATAACTGTAAAGTTTAAGAATCTGATAAACAAAGCATTCTGGTGGCTGCATGTGTAAGGATTTAGTAAGAATAACCGGATAAATGTCCCAAAGGTAACAAGCGAAATTTATATAAAACTGTGCATAACATTTAATTATTGTCGTATTGATTAAACTGCACATGCGGCATAGCAATAGTTTTTGGATGTCATCTTGAGCATTTTGTAAACATTAAGTTTTTAGGGCATCATGAATGTGCATGAAAGCGCATGGCTAATCAGTTCAGTCCAGCAGCATCATCTACATGCAGCACATTGACCAACCAGCCTCCAATCCTGCTGGCTGACCAGCCAAGTCCAATTCTGCTTCAGAGAGGAGACTCCAGGTAGACCTGGGAACAGGTTTGTTGCGGGTAACAAGTCTCTTCAAGCACTGGCTGCCTTTGTGTCACTGCCTTTTATTCTCACGTGTAAGCTACACTACTGTTTTACTCACTGGCTTTTGCTGTGCCATCTAACAATTAGCCATCCCTGCTGGCATTACCATCAGAATGGCTTCCATTGGAAATGTTCTCAGCTTCATGTCTGAGTGATTCCGCATGGTTAGTGTGAAAGCAGATAGGAGATTTTTGACTCGAGATGCATGTTTGATCCCCTTGCCCTCGTCTGTATGTCGCATTTTGTTACAGACGGCAGCCCCAACGACTTCAGCCCAGTCAACCCAGCCTCAGGGTTACAAAACGCTGCGGAAGTGAGCACCCTGCCCCCAACCAACACGCCATCGGAATCAAACTACCCACCGGAACCCCAACAACCATCCCGGAGCAAGAAGGAGCCGACCCGCCACTCTACCGGCACTGGCATGCACCACCATTCCAACCACCGCCACCGCTCCGCCAACAAGAGAACCAGCACGGGAAGACACACTGGGAAGACGTCCACGGAGAAGGCTGTGTCCAAGAAGGATGTCAGAGGAAGTGACGGCCACCACCATTCTAGGGGGCACCACCGTAGCCGCCACCGTTCACCTAACAAGGGGCACGGCCGGTCACGCAGTGCAGAAAACACCCTGGATAGCCGCCACCGGGGACACCGCAATGGCCGCTCTCCGAACAGAAGCAAAGGTCACCACTCCCCCACACATCGCCACCACCGCTCTCCATACCGCTCGCCACACCGGCATAGGTCCCCCCACCCCTCTCGGCACCACTCCCCCGCCAGACGCCACGCCCATTCATCAGAGCCCTACCGCCGGTACGCCTCCCCAGAGAGACCGGGCCGCAGCAACGAGAAGCGCAACGGGGGCAATGCTGTATTGAAGGAGCCACCCAAGACTTCTGAATTCAGCTTCCCTCTTGAGGACAGCGTCCTCCGCGAGCCCCCAGCCCTGGACCGCCTGAACAGAGAGGCCACGCTACCACTGCTGCGCAGGGAGGAGCGCCTGTACGGGGAGGACAGCCTGCTTCTGAAAGCCTCCTCCATGGATAAAGCCTACAGGGGGGACAGACTGTTAATGGATGTGGCATCCCGTGGCCAGAGAGACGCCTTCAGGGACAACACCTTGCCCAGAGTGCGCACCCCCGACTCAGATTCAGGCTACAAGAGGTACAGCTCGCTGCTGAGGGGGCGCTCACCTGAGAGGACGGAGAAGGATGGGCGCTACGCCAGCCGAGGCAGTACCCCCGAGCTGCAATACCGAGCTCGCAGCCTGGGACGAGACATCTCCCCATTAAGGAGTTTCAGAAGGGACGACTCGGAGGACGAAGAGGATGATGACACTTTTGTAGCGGCTAAGGTAAAAGAGTACTACAGCACGCTCAAGAGCAACACCAGTCGCTCATCTGTCCTCCCTGAGCCCAAGAAGACCTACAAGGACAGCCCCAAAGACCTGAGCATCTGAATGGACAGCTGTCAGCCAATCACAGCCACTACCCACAAACACCTCAAGTACTCACTCACATTGCCACTTGGTTCTACAGAAATGCAACCACACACGCAGATACACACACCAGACAACACACATACACTCATGCACACACAGGATGTAACAATGTTGAGTTTCTAACAAGACAGTGATTCCAAAATGACTTTTGAAAGCTGTTTTCTTCCTTTTTTTTTTAAATCGTATGTTATTTTTTTCCCTCTTTTTTTGTTGGTTCTTGTTTTTGGTTAAGCATTCTACATTTACAGTAACTCAGACTTTTTCAGAAAATATAAAACCATAAAAAACAATGATGTGCCTAACAGTTCCATTAACAAGCAACATTTTGCTTTTGATTTGATATGTGACGGGCATTTTGTGCCGCACTGTCAGATGATGAAATGTATGTACTTTTCCACGAGGATCCCATGGAAGTACCAGTCACCTGGATCACTGTAACCGGTGCTCACAATGATGCTGTGCATGTCTTACCGGTTTCAATGTCTCTCTCTCTCTCTCTCTCTCTCCCTCTCTCTCTCCCTCTCCCTCTCCCTCTCCCTCTCTCTCTCTCTCTCTCTCTCTCTCTCTCTCCCCAGTGCCACCGTTTTTTAGACATTTGACCAGACTATAGCACAAGCCTGCATTTGTTTGTATATTTTTGACAGTTTGCAGTATGTGTACATTCAGAGGTGATCATTTTAAATGAATGAAGGGAACATTAAAAGTTAAACTATGATGCTGATGATTATGTTAAAATAAAATAATATATTCAACGAATAAACAAGTGTGTGGTTGTTTTGGTTCAGTCTCTTTGGTTGTCACAGCCATTAGAATCATTTTGGGATTAAAGTCATTAAAATTTCAGTTTTACAATAGGTTCATCAATGCAAACATTGAGTTTAAGTGTCATAGCAAGGCAGATATTGGGTGGCAGGTAGAAAAAGTATCTGAGAGAGTCTGGCGAGTACTCGGCTCTCATTATCTGGGCAAACAAGAGAGTGGGGAGGCTGACATTGTTATCTCAGGCCTAGAGAGAGAGAGAGAGAGAGTTTAAAGTCTTTGAAGAAAAGTAAAGCAAGGAGCTCCCATCCTTTCACAACATCAAAGCCTGGATAGACCAGTCTTAAAAAAATGTTCCTCCTCTCCCTGCTTGCTTTGATTCATGCCTTTTCTATGCCCTATTTCCTCCTTTGTCCTCAACACTCATACCTTCTCTTCCTGTATCTCCTCCCTTTGCCAAAATATTTTTTTTTGATAGAGAGGAGACAGCAGAGAAGCTGCGTTACTATTTCAGGATAGGTGGATGATGATGACGCCTGAGAGGGGCTGTGCCGTGTTTTTTTTCCCTCCTAGAATTAACAATAGGGGAGAAAACAACAGAGAACAGAGTGGTCACTCCTGTAGATGCCATAGGGATTTACTACTGCAGAGACGGCAGTTGATTCTGAAATATAGAGAAAGATGCTTCACGACATTGCAACTGCTGAATTCAGTCTGATACATTGTTTTTTTGGTCCTTTTATCTTTTTCAAAATATTTAAGTTTTAAAATACTGGCATTTAAATATTCATCATGGCATGTGTCTATTCATGTTATGGTAATGTCTGTTTAGGTTATTTTTGCAGTAGTCTATATACTTAACGTTGCACTTCCGGGATTACTCCATTGCCGCAGGAAATTCCACAGGATGCATTTCTTTTCACCGATTTCCATTTCTTTCAGCTTTCTTTTTTGTTGAAATAATGAAGGTGGTTTTATGAGGACTATAGTTAACTGTGCTTCAGATCTCTGCAGGGTAAATCAAGACAGCTAGCTAGACTATGTTCAATCTGAGTATTCTCTCGCACAACTATTTTGCAGCTGCTCCGTCTGGCGCTTAGCAATGCCCAAGATGATTGTGATTGGTGTAAAGAAAAACCAGTGCGTGTTTTCCTCCCATCCCGCAGTGCTGTGTGAAGTAGCCAGGACCCCCCTCCGCTTCGCAGCGTGTGGATGTTCTGGCAAAGCAAAACTATAATTACAGTACCTTCCTCACAGCGTCACATTGGATGCATGTATGATACATGCAGAGAACTCTGAAGAGTATCTGAGTTTTCGTCATATGAAGTTCTTTCCACTTGCTACAACACACACACCAAGGTACTTAATACCATATGTTGAAAAGTATGCATTCAATATTACCCCATGGACACAATCTGTGCAGCTCCTAAGAGCAAATGGGAAGCAGAGATGAAGCATCACGATCAAACAGTATCATATCAGAGATCTTTTTGACCTAGTTTCTTTGTGATTCAACAGGGCCTCGATGCAGTTTACTCCTTTGATGCAATGATCTGAAAGTGTTTTACATGGCTACATTCATGGCTCTGGCTTCCTGTCCTATCATAGGAGACATGCATTGCAATTTACTTGTTAAGATTATTGATTACAATAAGAAAGGGTTTTATTGTAAATAAGTATGTATAATTTAAAATTTAGATTTTTCTAAACTATAATTGGGAAATTATTTACTTGTGTAAGAAGTGGGTCTGATTCAGGACATACTGCCATCAGCAAAGAGGCACAATGGAGATGTTTGTACCCTGCAAACACTTTCCTCCTTTTTCTCTCCTCTCTCACAGTGAAGGGGAAGCAGCTCCTAAATAATGGATGTAATCCACTTTCCAGCAGCGGAACACTCTCCTCCCCTCTCT
Organism: Etheostoma perlongum; assembly: GCA_026937815.1. Classification (NCBI taxonomy): domain Eukaryota; kingdom Metazoa; phylum Chordata; class Actinopteri; order Perciformes; family Percidae; genus Etheostoma; species Etheostoma perlongum. The sequence goes on along the minus strand of CM049374.1, from coordinate 7,730,165 downwards.
TTTGAAACTCTCTCTCCATCTTTATCAGGACATACTCCACTCCTTCTCATCATCAAATGCAGGAACAGAGCTCCATATTTTATTGCTTGTGCGACCCCCAGAAATGATTAACAACCCTTGTCTGGTGACAATTCATCATGTCAGTGCCAGGCAGGAGGATGAGACGGTAATGAAAAGTCCAATAACAACATGCCTACAGCCCAGCGCAGCAACAGCCAGCAGGGTCAAGCCTCCGGTCTCTCGTCAGCCCGGTTCCCGGTGCTCTCGCTCCGACCTTGGGACCCTCAGCTCCCCTGTTGCCATGGAAACAACAATGCAACAGGCTCTCTCCTCCAGCTGCCTAGAGCAGACAAGAGTTAGATGCGTACACAAGGCTGAGGGAGAAAAGTAAATTAAACGAAAACAAGAGTGCAGGGTTATTTTTGGCTGTGTGCTCAGGATTTCAAGAAGCTTTCACTCAAGAAAGGATGAAAGTTTCTAGATTTTGAAATTACTTTTCTGTCAGGAAGCTCAGCATCATATTTAACAAGCCTGTTGTGATACCCACTGCTGTCATGTTTTGGACATATACACTGCTCCCATATAGTAGCTGTTCTTTGTTGTAATACTGTATCTGTCTTATGCTCGGCTGCGCATGGAGTGAGGTGTTGTGGCTGCTCAAAGGGCATTTCATGCAGTGTGTGTCTTTCTTATCATGGTTACAGTAATAGCACTCGATAGGATTTGGTGATGTAGATGTAACGCTTGAGGCTATTGTGGTGGATGGTTATATTAAGTAGAGAAATGGCTGCAGCCACACTAATAAATCAGCAGCTGATATCCACAGACAGTGCATCATAAGATTATAGTCAGTCCTTTTTAATTAAATTGGGGATTTTCTCCCTTCAGTTGAAATCATGCAGCTTTATATTTTATCCAAGTGGTAACTCGATAGATATCTTTGGCAAACCAAAGATCCCAAAAGAACTTGATTGTTTAATTTTTCTTAACAGCTGGTAGTTTTGTGCTTGATTTCCAAAATACTAGAAGGTATAGAGCCTTTTTTAAGCTACACAAGTCATTATCTTTAGTCACTGATCAGCAGGACTTTGTGAATGGCGATGTCAGTCTATCGGTCAGATGGTCCACCACCTTCATTCGGACTAAAATATCTCAACTGATGGATGGTTTGCCATGAAGTTTTGTGTAGAAATTCAGCCTCCTGCAGCAACTAAGGTTGTCATTTTTGGTTTTGAGTAAAATATCTTGGTTGTGGTTGTTGGTGTAAATATTTCAGTATCTAATGGACGAGTTTTGATCCCTTTATGATCCTCTGACTTTCCCTTTTGTGCTGCCAACAGTATATGCAATGAGCTTATGTTGCATAGGAAACTCAGAAATTCTTCCTAATTTTGTATAGATCTAGGCATTTCTCTTGTCACAAAATCCACATAGTATGCAGTTCGAATGCACTATACGCCATACTTGAATAGTATGAATAGTATGTTAGTATGCAATTTTGAACAGAGCCACTGTGACTTAGCACACTGATATTAGCATTTAGCTCTACGCTGCTAGCGTGGCTGTAGTCTTGTTATATTACTGTAAAAAACAAATGACGACTTGTAATGGTGTCACTCATAGTGACAAAACCAGAAATTATTAATCAACTTTCATTCCCCGTTGTATTTAAAAGTAGTTAAGCATCTTGTAGCTCATCGCTTTTGGCAGACAGCTGTTTTTAGTGAAAAGGTCTGACAAACCAGCTGTGCAACTAGCTGGTGAACTTAGTGGATCATTAAGTAGCTAGAAATACAGATATTTTACTGGATTTATATCATGGTGGTCAGAAACCCAATTCCAAATGAATGCTAATGTTACTCCATGTCGGCGCACCGTTTTTGCTAACGTGTCTTCAGCTTGTTGTCAATTTTCACAGCAGACATTTTGACTGGTCACAGTAGGATAAACCACCTGTGTTTAACATTAGTGGACCAATGGACTATGTAGCGACAATGCTACATAGTCCATAGTTTGACAAAATGTGATTTTGTCAAACTGGACATTTATTTGAAGCATGTTTCAGAGGCCAGTCACGTTCAGTAGATATCTTTCAGTGACAGTTGCTGTGACTTGATCTAGAAGTTCCAGAGATTGCACCTTTAGTGGAGGGTTTATATCCCCGACATCTCACCAGGTCTCACAACTAAATCCCTCCTCCCGTTTCAAGATATTGTGAAGATATTGATCACCTCCTCTCATAACATATTAAAAATGTTATGACAGATTTAAGGTTTGTGATGTAAGACTCAGGTCTTCTGTTGTATGCATTACCTGGATGTTTCATAATGTCAGCACAATACTTGCTATTCTTTTTTTTTACGGCCAAGCTGCCCTTCTTTATAAATTACTACATGAGATTACGTGTCCTGTCATTTCAGCAGAAATAGAAATAATCTGTTACCTATGTCAAGTAGTACTGTGCTCTGCTGTTCTGTGCTCAGCCCGTTGCCCCTTCCCATTAGTGCTGTAATCAAGAGCATAATAATGCAATCTGTTTGTTCTGATTGTGTAATCCAGGAAAGGAAATTTGTCATGTGTTCAGCAGGAAAAATGTTCTTCAAAGATCTGCCCTCCTTTTAACATAATTTTTTTTGTTGATTTTAACAATGTCAGGTTAAATATCTATGCTCTAAAATTGCTATAAAGGCATTGTGGAGTGAGGGGGGGAGTGGTGCCTAGGCAACATAGAAAAGGAGGATTAAGATTTTTTAAAGGTGCAATATCAATATCAAAATACTGGAGAGAGTTGTCTCCCCGCTCCCCAGACTTGAAGTTCATGTTGGTTCCCAGGCTGAGACCCCAGCATCATAGCCAGACATTACTTCACAGCACAGTGGAGTAGCTAACGTTAGATGCTGGCTATACTGACAGTCATAAAAGCCTGTGCACACACGGAGCTCTGTGCCCAACTGACAGACACACTTCCTCGCAGTGTTGCCAATTTAGCGACTTTTTCGCTAGATTTAGTGACTTTCCAGACCCCAGTACCGACATTTTTTTTCCAAAAGCGACTAACAACAAATCTGACTTTTTTTTTTACAGAAAGTTGCCAGTATTATCCAGCGAGCACTCAAGGTATTTCTCTCCTGTGGCGGCCAAAACAGTCACCTCTGTCTTCTGTTCTGTGACTGCGAAGCAGCCTCTCCCCTCTTTGCTCATGTGCAGTAGTACCACGGACAGTGCATAGGCAGTTAGAAGGGGAGAAGGGATGGAGTGCGGGGGCCCTGGGCAAGCCAGCTGACACAACCACTAAGCTTTATGCAAATTATTGTGTAATGACGTAGCAAATATGCAAATGAGCTTATGCCGTAATTTAGCAACTTTTAGTGACTTTTAGAACAGCCAATAGCGACTTTCCTTACTGTGGAGTTGGCAACATTGCTTCCTCAGCTTAGAATTATAGTATTATAGTGAGAACTGCTAAAAATAATACCATTACCGTGCCATGCTCTTCACCTGACTTAACACACTTTATTGGCTTAGAATTACGGCCTAATGGTTTAACATACTGCAAACTCAGAGTCACCTCTTCCCGATTTACATTGCCTCTCTTGGCTTAAAATAACTCACCGTTGAACAGACTAACATTACACGTTGTAAATACAATTCAACGTGAGTACACAAATGCACAAATGTTGAAATGACATAAAATGCCCGTTCCTTGTAGCTGGGATAAATTAGCCTTAGGTTAATGCTTAGCCTACCTGTTCAAGAAGAAATTAGAATATAATAGAATATCTTTATTATCATTGCAACAGGTATAACAAAATCAAGTGCCAACCATCTATGAGGTAATACTGTAAATGCCTAAATAAATACATAAATAAAAAATGCTACTACTGCACATATTAATGCTTAAAACACATAGGTGACACACCCATACAGGCATCCACATATAAGCCAACTCGACGTCCTTTTGGGCATGGCTGTAAAGTTACAGCTGTAGTGCGCTGGGTTTATGTTTATAGAGGTATATTGGGCAACCCAACCTAGCTGTTAAACTGGGCAGTTGATAACAACACGCCGAAACACAAACAGAAATTCCTTCACGGAAATTTCAAAAGGAGAAATTACTGGCATTAGCAGTGTTAAGATAGTTTTTCAACTTAGCATTCTTAATATCCAATGATGCATTGGAGTCATTTTTGGATTTATTACAGTAAATATATTGCATATTGGACCTTTAATTTGTTGACGAATTTGGAAAAGACAAAAGGAAATCTAATCCATTCTTACTAAACTAGTTGTGTGTAATAGAAATACTCTTCTATACACTACCAGACAAAAGTTTGGGGTCACTAACAAATTTCCATACTCCTACATTATAGACAGAATACCAGCTGATCTTGGTGGGTGGCTGAACTTTAATGCAATATCTACATCGCCCATTATGAGCAACCATTCCTCCAATGTTCCAAAGGCACATTCTGTTTACTAATCTGATATCATTTTAAAAAACTAACTGAAAAAACATTGGAGAACCCTTTGGCAAGTATGTAAGCACATAATGTAATCTGAAAACTGCTGCCCTGGTTAAAAAACAACAACAATGCAACTGATCTGAGCTGGTATTCTGTCTATAATGGAGTGCAATGGAAACGCCTTTGAACGGTAGTGTATATGTCCAAATATTGAAAAAAATATATAGCTCCAAATAAAGAGTGAAATGAGTTTATAAATGCAGACACAGTAGGTTGTGGACCTTGAGTAATAGCACTCACAGTTTAAATGATTGTTGAATTTACTACCAAGTCTTTTGAGAGATGAAATGTGTCAAGGCTAAGTAATGATGTGTGCATGTATTCATGCAATGACACAAACACTGCATTAGTTGTCAGACAAAAGCAAATGGGGATCAGACACATTTCGTGACTATCAATATCACTGCGTCTTTAGATGAATTCCTAAAATAACTTCCATATAAACAACCTCCTGACACATTTCTGAATGCACATTCTGCTTCATAAATATGTAAACATGCAATTGACATCCAAAATGTTAATGTTTCAATGTATGAGTAACAGTGTTCTAGTCTAATGTGAATGCTCAAATCGAACCTCTCTCTTCACATGTGATATATGTGCACCATAATATTATGCAGGAGTGATAGTTTGTTGTGATGAATATTATATGAGTAGCATGTAGAAAACCATTAACAGTAGCTATTTTCAGTCTTTCTCCATGTTGCCAGTGGATATGTAATTGATGTGATGAAACACAACATGATTTAACTGTTACTTTTCTGTTTGGAATTCAGTTGTAATGGAAAAAAGAAGTGTTATCGTGATTGATTGATTGATTGATTGATTGATTGATTCTTTTCTAAGGGACCGTTTTATTTAAGTTTTATTTAAGGGCCTACCAGAGGAGTTTTTGGATCTTTATTCAAATAAGACTTGACCCTCACCAGCTATACAGTTTTCTATGACCCTCCAAAATGATTGGGAAAAGAGAAATGACCCAAAAATGTATTGAAGCCTTCTGTACTGGTTTGCGCTTGGCAATGATGTACAGATACCAATGTTTTTTTTTACAGTCAGGACTTAACTTCTGCTTTCTCATCTTAAGCCCCTGACACACCAACCAGACGGTCAACCCTCGTCAGAAAGGCAGTTGGACAGTCTCTCCGGGTTGGTCAAAAAAGTGCCTTGGATCACACCAAAGCGACAAGACGTAATATGTACTTAACAGCAGTCGCGCTAATCTGTATTGTTGGCTAAAAATGAAAAATGGGCAGCTGATTGGACGAACGCGTTACGTGGGTCTGGCTTCTCTGGAATTTCAAGGCCAGACTGTCATGGCGGCTTGTTCAGAATCCGATCATATTTTACTATATTTTATTCACCGAAACGTGTTTCTGAAAACATTTTTAGCGATAAATACACCATGCATTTGCTGAATCTGTCTTCATTTCAGATCAACAAAGGTCAGTTTAAAAGATTTTTGTCAGATTTTGGGAGACTCTAGTCACGCTCATCCTGCTCCTCGTTTCCAGGTTTGCACTCTACCAATCAGATTAATCATTTGAGTCCGACTGCCGGCAGTGCCCGCCTTCCAACTGAGCATGTCAGGTCGGCCAAAATGAAGACCGACGACCCCTTCGGACTACGCCAGACGGAAGACGGCACGGAACACATTGAACAGACCCGAGTCACCGACCTCGCCAGATTGTCCGACGGATTATCTGGTTGGTGTTGGTGTGTCACGGCCCTTACACATCACACTCCACCAAGATGGTGGCCATTTCAGTCGACTAATGTGGAAACACAATAAGCATGAAAACTAAATGCACACTTCCTGCATCACTGCATTACTTCAAATACTAAGTTACTCCTCTAGTAAACTAGTATTCACATGAAATTAAACAATAAAACATTGAGACCATTCAACAAAGGGCACTCTGGGTAATAACAAATTCAACACTAGGCTTCCTCAGTCATTGTATATTTAAGCATATAGGTAAAGTTTGAAGGCAAAATCCATATCCAAGAGACCACATGGCTTGTCTTCGTAGGGTACCAGCAACTGTGCCCTGTGATTGGTTAAACTATGGCAGGACCACTATCTTTTTCTCACAGGTGCTCGGGAGAAGGCTGGTGGTTGTAAACAGGAGTGAGCATTGGTGCAGACAGCAGACAACACATACTTGGTCCAGTGGTTTCGATAGATGCTAACCTTGGCAACTGGTTGGCCTCATGGTTGGCCACTGGTTGTCTCAGTGATGTGATGCTGGTGTTTTTGGAGAAATCATCTCCTTGATTCACAGGCCTTTCAGTAAAAGAGCTCTTATTGAATGGGCCGATGTTTCTGTAATTGGTCCCCTGACTATAAGAGCAACTCTGATTGGCCCAATAAGTAAAGAGAGAAAAGGTCTCCACTTTGACCCGGCTAATGCACATGCCTCAGCTGATGAGGGTTCATTATAATCGTCACTCTTAGTGGAAGAGTGCTGCTTCTCTTTTTCATCAAGGAGAAAGCAGGAGAGAGGAGAGGTTTGATCCTGAGTTCCCAGAACACTTACAGTCACGCTTCAAAGACCGTGGAGGAAAAGAGAAGCAGGATTAGGACACAAAACCCAGTGCAGTCTAATGTAATTCAACCTAAATGAGCGTATTTTAGATGCAACACTGTGCTAAATTAGGTTTTTATGATAACTTCCAATTAGAGCCTGATAATTACACAGGAATTATTGGAAATCAGTACGGTAAAAAACGGTCATTGAGTAATGGTTATTCTAAGTTGGTCATACTATTAACTAGTGTTTTTTTCATTGCAATTTCCTTGTATAGTCTGTAAAATTAATTCATTTATTTATCATTATTTGGTAAGTCATCTTTAACACAGATGACTTCTTACAGATTACAATGAGTAGGCTGTTTATTCTGGCAGAACTTCAATGATTAGCTGAATAAATTACTCAGAAATAGTTGTCATTTTCATCAGTAGGTGTATGACATGGCATTTGTGAGTAATATGTTTTTGTCTACATGTTACCATCTTGTGTCGCCATTTTTTTACTCCCCATGGTCAGTGAAATGTTGGCAATATTAATAATAATATTTAAAGAACATTCCTGTAAAATATGATAAAAAAGAAATGATGTGACTGGTTTATGAAATTAGATACTGTGGTTGTTTAGTTGACACAATGGACTAAACAGAAAACTCACACTTTATTACATTTATGAAGGATATAGCCTACATGCTAAATGTAGAATTTTGTAAAGTGCATTTGGATCGCCTTAAATGAAGTAATTATATTGCAATAGATGCCAGTTAGTTTTATGAGCTTCATAGTAAATGACGCTGTTTTCTCTTGCTGGAAACCCATGAAATTGTGGACAAAAGCTACTTTTTATCTAAATAATGACAATAAAAATGCATGTGTTTGCATGTCAGCACAACAATCACGTACCGTGTGTGTCCCACAGTGTCATCTTGTGGCCAGTTTAAGACCTCACACTCTACCTACCTAACGTCACTGTCCTGTAGCTGTGAGAAAAGACATTTCGCAGAGTCAACAGTCCACTTTCTGTGCCAGACCTACCGTCACCTCCCGAGCTATAACTCACAAACTTGAGTGTGACTGATGCTCTAAAATGAGAGCAATCCATTGTTTTACATCTTCATTCTCCATTATAAAGCAGTGGGTTTCATGCCTGGGTGTCACACATTCACCATCTTAGGCCAAGGACTCTGTCAGAGAGAGACAGATCAATATGTCACCATAGGAATTTGTGTGTGGATTTTTGTGTATTATTTGTCATTGTCAGGGTCATGGGGAGGTGATGATCTGAAGCTTCTTTGTTCATGATATTGATTGAGTCTAGCAGAGAGTGAGCTGATATAACGCAGTATCATGCTGGCTCAGGGTCAGTAATGTTGAAGTGAAACGCCCTCTACTGTTGCTCAGATGAAACAGGTTAAGAGATCTACTCAATGAGGTTGAATTCAAGCTGCTTTTTTCTTTTATGAATACTGTTGGTTGAATAGATCTTGGGGGAGGGGGGGGGGTAGAAAGTGTGCATCCACATGTTTGAAATGCTCCTTAAAAAGGTTTTGTAAGGCCTGTGAGACTGACGGATGATTTAGTGAGTAATATAAAAGTCTTCCAGCAAGGACACAGAAAAGATGGGAGGCCCTGCGTGGGCCGATTCAGTGTTTACTATATGACTCACATCCCTCCATATTCAATGCATGCCTGTCCGACAAACATGCTTACAGACAAACAACACATGGCTTGCTTTCAATTTAAGTTACTGGCTGACCACCACATGATATGTTTTTGCATTGGCCTTCATGCATCAAAACATCAAAGTACCAATTCATATATCGCAGGCTGCAGGGTCTGGACACAGAGTCATCAGCAAAGAAATGCTGAGCTAACACAAGTTAAGTGTTTTCTCATGGCCCCTTTTCACTATTGTTTTCCTTTTCAAAGCAGCTTCTCTCTAATAACCATGAAGGAAATGCACAAGCTATAGTAACAACAAAGATTTGTGTTGAACTACAGCTTCTATTAGAAAGCACCATACAACAGAATGAGGTTATGTTGCAATGTACACTGCACATAGAGTCACCAAAATATAAGGCCATCGTTGAAATTAACTGAATTAATTCAGTCCCAAATGTGTGGCTATGGCATATATAATTGAACTGCGACATTATCTAATGTACACAAACTGAATTGCTTTTGCAGGGCAGGGAGGGCACGCATGCACGCACGCACACACGCATGCACGCACGGACACACGCATGCACGCACGCACGCACGGACACATGCACGCACACACACACACGCACACAGTCAATCTCCACTGCAGGGGGAATTGCAAGGAGAGCCACACAGCATGCTAATAAGCCTGCAGTCAGCCAAGAAAAACCCAAATCAGATATACATCAGAGTTTTGACCTCGCCACTGACCTGTAGCAGAAAACAAAGTTGAAATAATGAAATGTATTATTTGGAATGTACATTTCCACAAACAATAGCTTTTGTGTGGCCTGATTATTGTCAGCATGCCTGAGCTGTTGAAAACTAGCTTATAAGACTTGCCTTTTGCACGGTACTCAGAGTTAGTAGTGGCACCAGACAGTCCTGAGACTCTCTCCATGCTCTCTGTTTTTGGGCTTCTTCTTTGTTGCAGTAGAACAAAGGCAGACACGCTTTGAGTTGACTGTGGTGGCTGTAAACTTCCTGTTGGTTGCACCCAACTTGTGTGGAACAGCTGACCAGAGGAAACTTTGAAATGAGCATGCAAGTTGGTCATTATAGAAATGTCCAGTGATGCCAAAGTGATTTTGTATTGTAAGATAGAAGCTGTGGTCTCAGCCTTCAACTTTTAAGTCTTCCAAATATGTTTTACTTTTTTTCATATATTACAGTCTTCTTTTGACCACTTGGGGGCAGTGCAATAAGCTTTGAAACACAGTTGATAATGGAAAACATGATAGCAAATAGTTGATGCTCTGTGTTGCATGCAGCAGAGTGAATGTGTGCATTTAGTCATATTTATGGATACCTAATGGATGTACCTATAAAGTACAATTCATTCCCACTGTACCTATCCAGCACCAAATGGCAGACAAAGTTAGCAATGAGCTGGTAAACAGCTTTTTGCAGCTTTAGAGGTAGTTTTATTTTTCATAAGTTGGTGTTGACTAAAAAAGGTGGGAGGATAAAATTAAAATTAGTCTTTGTCTGCTGAATGTCTAAGTAGGCATTTGTTTGTCACTTGCTACTAACAAAAAATGAACAATGTGTGTGTGTGTGTGTGTGTGTGTGTGTGTGTGTGTGTGTGTGTATGTGTGTGTTTGTGTGTGTGTTTGCTAAAGCCTTTCACCTACAGTACATGCGATCTGTGTGAATAATTACACTCTAACTTGAACAGTGTGGACCAAAATATATCAACTGAGTTTTAATTCCAAAGAAAGAAGCAGGTTTGAGTCCTCAAGGGTCAATAGATGCGTCAAAAAGGTTTGAGGTAAGACAGTGCAGTAGCCTGACATTCCTCATTAATCTTCCCTTTCTTTCCTGTCTCTCCAGCCACCAAGAACATCTTCAATCATCCGTGATTTGTGAAACCAATGTTGCAAACAACACAATCCATGAGGCTGTATCTCAATGACAAATGGCCTTGAATACATAATGTGTGGTATTTCACTCTATGTGTTTGATAACTCTGAGCAACAATTTACCACAGGGAGAAGATAACAAAGACGATCAATAGCCAGTTGACCTCTTGGTCTCTCTTTTTCTCTCTTGGATAAAAAAAAGTGGAATCATCATCAGTTGTATATAGACTGTCAGAGGCCCACAGGCCCTGTAAGAAATGCATAAGGCTTCAGTCAGGAGACCACCAAGTAAGTTCACATTTACTTCTCAGTTTATCATTATTATGAGCCTGTTTTATCACCTGAGACTCCAGCAGAATAGTCTCTCTGGTCTATCTATTTCTTTCCAGGAAGACTGACTTGTGTAGTAGTTGAAGATAACTGGAAAAGGAAGGGGAGGAGTTTTGACCATAAATCGTGACTAATCTCTTTTAGTTGGGAAATATTAAAAACTTTATGTACAAAGACAGAAAAGAACAAACAGGAGTGTTTCCTGCCTCTGTTTACTAGTTTGTATCTTCCAAAACGATTTGATTCATAGAATGTTCTCTTAACAATAAAACGTAATAAGTGAGGACATACACCTGCATGAGGCATGCACGCTGGGTGGGAGCCAATGTGTATCTAGTGTTGAGCCAGATCGACGGTTGTGTGTGACGGATTTTCTGTGTGTGTGTGTGCGAATCTGTGTTCCTTCCACGAATTCTTCGCTGCTCTGTATCGCATCCTCTGAGGGTAAGTGTGAGTAAGCATGTGTGTGTCCAGGATCTGATGTCATACAGCGAAGGGATGAATAAAGATTGTGAAAGGGGGTGTGTGTGAGCTCCCTATACACCCCTACAGTACATCCTACCCGGTCCTGGACAATTCAGGGGGTGGTGGGCTGGTGATTAACAGGACAGAACAGGGGCTGTCTCATACCTCTAGTAACCGGATGGGTTGTGTAAAACGCCTATGAGATTGGACGTGGACTTCCTCATGAAGTCTGACTGGGAAATGCATCCTGAATGGAGCCTTGGAGCCACAAGACCGGGGCGGGTGTGAGGGGGCTAGACAAAGTAGAAAGGGTAAAGTCCTGACTCTAAAAATAGAGATACTGTATGTTCTAAATCATAATCTATCTTGATTTTGTTCTTTTTTAAAACAGTATTCTTTGGGTAAATTGAGACCATCTACATCTTTATCATTTTATAAAAAAGAAAAAGCCGAGCTGGTTGGTGCCTTAGCTGAGACTGAGTGGCAGAGCGGACCTGCAGTCCAAAGGAAGTGACAGATCCCTATTGCAGAATGACAGTATGTAAGAGAGGGTCACACAGCAGAACTAAGGACATAAACCCCGCCAGTTCTGTGGGAAAATGGCACTAAGCATGCTCCGTGACCCTTGTTGACCAACCTCTCCACAGTCTGGTGGGGATTTCTCCAGGGAAAGACCCCAGAGGATACTCCACTGCGTCGCTTGCTGTGCAGAAAAAATAGTAAATCACACAGAAAATCTCTGTATCTCTTTTTCCTTTTCTTTTTCTCATACAGTATTTTCCTGTTAAAGATACAAGTGGATGTTTGCGTGTTCATATTCTCGCAATAATGTTTTGTAATCACCTTGTATTGCGTTTATCGTCAAACTCTCTGTGACTGCGTGCACCGAACGTACAAACAGTTCTGTACAAAGAGGGCCATAAACTTGCAGTGATGCTTCCCAGACTCACAGGGCTCAAAGGGAATCCTCAGTTCTTAAAGCACACTTCACCCTGCTGACGTAGCGGACATGCAAACCCTCTCTGGCTCTTAAGCACTGTGACGTATGCTAAATTCAGGAGTTTGCAACTGTGCTATGGTTATTGCAACTGTTACAGAGTCTGACACAAGAACAGCATCAGTGTGATGTCACTGCACTTATGGCAGCTTGGTCATGTTATTATTGGAGCTACTGTTTTACGTGTAAGTTATTTGTTTTAAATATTATTTTCTATTTGGGTTGTGACTCAGACCTTTAGTTAGTGGTAGTTCTCTTTACCTTATTATGGAAAATTTCATATAAATGCAGTTTTCGAATTGAAACTTGTGGATTTTCTAAAGAATATTGTAGATATTACCAATTATCCACATTTAAGAAAGACAAATGCCAGAAGCAGCTACCATAAATTGATGAAACCTTCCAACACTTGGGCATTTTGACTGTACAATTGCACTCCGACTCCCTTTTCTACACACACATTCATCCCGCCTTTGTATATTCGGATGAATCACCCTTGTGCGCCCCCCTAGCTGACCCTACAACTGTCCTAATGACCTCTGTCTGGCAGTGATGAGGTCAGACACCAGGGTCACAAGGGGTTATCACAACCGGCTATTAGAGCAGTTTGGCCTTGAGTGTTTGAATGCTCCCACCAGACTGACAGTAGTCAAATAAGCCACTCCATGCTAACTCAGCATCCCCCATCACACCCAAACACACACACACACACACACACACACACACACACACACATGCACAAAGAAAGAAGTTACTCTTGAGCACTAGCAGAACTCCAGATTCTGGATTTAACCCCAAATGTTTAGGAACCAAATGTATATATTAGGTATAATTTATATATAGGTTATGTATCTAAGAGCAACAAAGTAAAAGCACTGTCCTTCAAAAGTTTGTTGCTTGCAGTAACAACTGCACAGAAGCAGCGTACATGCATTCACATTCTCTTCAAGATGGTCTTAGTCTCCCAATAGTTTTTCACCATTAAGTTACAAAAAAACATGAACAATAACATCAACAATGATTGATCAGATTTACCTTGACTGCCTTATGACTCTGTTTGATAGAATATACAGTAGATGGCAATTACTGACTGTACTTTTCATTATTTTGAGGGGAGAGCTCACCTGCCATAAACAAATATTTCTTTTCTGAAACGTTATTAAATTTGACCAATGTCTAGCAGCAGTTCTTATATATCATGCCAATTGCCAATGCCTGCAGGGCTAGACAGGATTCTTGAAATACTGAAGCCATAAGTCTAAATTCCTCCCGAGAAGTTGTTTTTTTTACAAGCCACCAACCAAAATCTGTCTCTAGTATATTATTTCCCACTGTATTAATTATTTTAACAGTTAAAATATATTTTCTATACATTTTCTCTCCCTACAATATGGGCTGTGGCCTGTATGTATTTAGATTTTAGCTTGAAACAGTCATCTGGCATTCAGGCTGTTAATTACATGAGAGAGTGTTTTGATGAAGGTACATTCCCTGGATGTTAAAGCTATCAGTTTGGTACAATGGGGTCAGGAGCACAAACCATAGGGGGTGAGTGGGAGTTGTGTGTGTGTGTGTGTGTGTGTGTGTGTGTGTGAGTGGGAGTGTGTGCGTGTGTGTGTGTGTGAGATTGAAGACACAGACCCAGGCGGGGAGGTAGCGATGTGATCAGAGTAAGAACTGATGAATTTGCAGTTATTATTTTCCTTTTTCCCTCATTCTTTCCCTCGTTCTCCTCCTCCCTTCCTCCACCTCCTCCCTTGCGTCTGTGTTAGTTTTAGCTTAATATTTTTGTGTTGTAGTATCTAGGATCAAAACTGTTGCCTGGCTACTTTTCACTTCACTAGATGACTTTTAAGCAAACATGTGCTCTCATTTCTTCAGGCTCTCATTATATGGCACCTGTACGTTGATCTTTGCTCTTTTTTTATCAGGCACTTGGTTCTTGTTTTTAGCCATACAATATTGAAAATGTATGAAAAGACCACTGTGCTGAAAATCTCTTTGAAGTTGTGACAGATCTGTCTATAAACTTCCAATCTGTTCAGTAGGCCAGGCCTGTGTCTCTCAGTAGTCACTAACTAGTCCAAAGTTGTTTTTAGACATGATTGTTAGAGAGGATGAAAGGCAATGAAATCAATGTTTTTTGTCCCATTCACAGTTGATTTTACAAGAAAAGTTGTTGGCAAATACACTTTCTTGCCGAGAGTTAGATGAGAAGATTGATTCCTCTCTCAAATATGAGAGTGGCATCGATCTTCTTGTTTAACTCTGAATAAGAAATGTTTTTTAGGGTTATGGTTTCAAAGACACTGTGTGCAAAGGAAGGTCTGGCTAGTCCACACAGCATTCTGGTATAGGAGAAAAACTTGCACTGGTTTATTGGCATTTCTTTAAACCAATGACACACGCACTCGCTCCACACGGCGCCACTGCAAAATAGCCTTGGGAAGGAGCTTCTTTTGGTGAAACGTGCACGTTCAGGAGTTGTTTTAGGGAGAAAACTCATATTGGACAGATTTCTGAGGCACCAGAGCAATCCGGAAGTGGAATGTCGTGGAAATTAACTAATGGAGATATAATCATGCCCTAACTTAGCAAGACATCCCATTTCTCTTGTCACCGAAGCCAACCACCCAGTAAATCACAAATTCCCCATTACAGGCTATGTTTCTTGTTTCTCATCACCCAGTCTGCCTAGCTTCCTTATCAGCCTACAGAGCTTTCATCTGCATCTCTGGTCCTCTGCCACGCCACCAGGTTCTCGTTTACCCTCCCACCCTGGGAGCGAAGCTGTTGAGAGGAATTATCTTTCATCTTTGTGGGTGGACATTTGGATCTGGGAGGAAACAATGTCTGAGACTGTATGTTAGTTAGTAGTTAGGCTATAAGCTTGCCTGTGTGTGTGTTGGGATATCTAAAAGAGCCACTTTTGAAACCAGTTTGAAACCCTGCTTTCTCCATCATTAATTTAATAGGAGTAGCAGATTTTAAATAACCTGACAAAACCTCCACATCTTTGTGGTCCTACTCAGTGTGTTTGTGCAAAGGGTTTAGGTTACCATAACTGTTTTGCTCCCACTCCTCACTTGGTTTCAGAAGGAAGTGTTTAGTGGTGAGATCCGGATTTTGGACAAGGCTAAGCTAAGGATTTAAAACCAGGATTTGTGAACAGAACGTGAATAAATCTGCAATACAATTGTACTGCCGCTGCAGCCCTGAGTGTACAGCCAATGCTTGGGACTTCCAACCTCTCTTAGTGCTTGGTGACTGGGACCTGCTGATGGAGACAAAGGTCTTGGCTTTGGCCCTCATCTGTACCCAGCTGAGGGACTCTGCAGGCACTAATTCTTCTCTGTCAACCCCTGTCAACCCCTGCTCATTACACCACTTACTGGGAAACTTCTGGTATATACCTCGGCACATAAATGGGACAATACCTTTGTGGAATGCGAAATAACAACAATACACTGTGGGAATATTACACAGGAGCTAAGAAAGGAGGAGGACTGTTCATTAGAAATAAGAGGTTTGCAGTGCTTCCTGCCAGTTTTGAAAACATGTGGTGTTTTCATAGGTTTTGTAGAGAAAAAAGTAGTGCCAATCAGTAGGGTCTGTCAAGCCACTTTTTGAGCAAGATCTACTAAATTTTTCTAAGCAATATATCACAAAAATGTTGAATGCGTACAAGGTGTCACATTGCTGGTGCATTATGTGTTCTTTCATGTTCCTTCTCCAGCCACAAACTCTTGTCATCACTTCTCTCCTTGTATAAACAGCAATCTGCTTCGAAAGCCCCTCGATGAAAAACAGCTCAGTTAGACCTGAGCCGCAAGGTGACACCTGTCATCACGCAGATTTTGAAGAGCAGGAAAATTACAGTTTGTTTGATTGTCTGTGACTTAATAACACAACAACACACAGTCTCTCGAGTACCAACTTTCTTCTCATCCCTCACTCCTCTTCTCCACTTTCCCCACATCCTAACCCCGACTGCTCATTTCACCGAGAGAGCAGAACTCTATTTTGCTGCAGATGCATATAGAAAAGATGTTGTGCATCTCTGCTTGAGTTTGGAGGACATATTTGTGGCTTTTCCTCCCTGCTGTGTTTGCAGGACATTGAAGTTGAGTCTGGGGAATGAGAGATGATCTCTGCTCTGACTCCTCTCTTTTTCCCCTTCCTCCTACTTTTTACTCCTGTTCTAACTCTTCCTACAAGATACTGGTCTGTGAACTCATCCCTCCTCCAGCTGAGCTCTAAATAAGTCTACTCTCTCTGCTCACACTTTCTAGATCTGTCTTTGCTTTCCCATTTCTTATCATCCTCAAGGAATTTGTCTGACAAGTTGTCAACAGACCTGGAGAAAAAAGTTTCACACACTTTAAAAACGGATATCACTGAGATGAACCAAATGTGAATAGTAGTTGAAAAAGGTTGAACAGCACTCGTGACTATAGCTGTAAGTAGTTCAGAATTTCAGAAATCCTTATCACTCTGTGAGGATTTCTTTCAAAGATGTGCATGAATGAAACTGCTGTCTTTGACAACCAATTAAACATTGAAAAATCCCAGTGGTGAAACTCCAGTGACGAACATATTGCATACATAACACTCCTCACTCATGTCATGTCACAGTAAACTTGAGACTTTTCCCGTTTTGATGTTTTGAACGCAAGTATCTGTTTCATTGTATGTTTAGTTGGTGCTGCAGTTTATAAATACAGATGATAGAGCTGCGTCTCAATGTCCCCTTGAGTGATTATTTATTGGTCTGATGAATGGTGGTGTATGGTCACCATGGTCAGGGATGTCAAATCATCGTCTTCCTGCTGTAGCACAACCTGGTGAAGAAAAGAGTAAATATCTGTATATCAACATGCACACCCACTGAGCCCAGTTGTCTTACTGTACTTGTATGTCTGTTACCTGTAGTTTATATAAATGTCAAACACAGTGAAAATATAGTTTTCCCTATGTAGTGGGGAATGGTCCCCTGAGTGCAGGTACATGTGTAGTGGGGCTGAATGCAGCCTTGGCCTGACCCCTCCCATGACCAACTCCCTAATCTGGGCTATAACGCACCTGTGCTCCTTTGTCCTGTCTCTGCTTCCTGACATGTCCCTGCTGTTGGTAGTGTCTCTCAGAGGTGGTTCCTCCTGGCATTTAGACTACTGCTGTTCTGCTATAGGTTTTGCTTAACTTTGCCCTAATTGTGCCTATTTGTTTTGCTTATTTCTTTCTTAGTTATTGAATGTTTTGTCTGGTTACTTATTTAGTCCCATTTCCTATTAGCCTTTCCCTAAGTTTTGTCCCATTTGTACTGCCCCTTTATTGTGGACTTTTTTTGTGATTTTTCTTTGCTTATTTGTTTAACTGGGTTACCTTCATTTTTTCTGATTATTTTTGGATTTAGTGTATTTCTTTTAGAGCCATCTTGTTGGGAGGCTAGGAAACCGTGGTTAGGTTCTTTCACTGTTCTGCACGTGAGTAATTGCACAGGGACCCAATATAGACCGCACCATTTTGCTGTGAGGAATGGTGTGAAATTGCTGTGTTACACATATACTTTGGGCTGAACCTTATTATATTAGACACGTTTCAATTTTTTTCTTTTTTTATATATTTGTTTATTATAAAAAAATCTATTTACCCACCTCATCATTTTATGAAGTTGTTTGTTTATTATCCTTTTCTTTCAGCATTAAAGCCCCTGATGGTTTTGATTAATTTACTATTAGAAATAAAAACATTTGGTATACTTTGAAACACGCCTCTGCCTCCTAAGTAATGGATCGGTGTGCCTTTCTCCCCATTTTCTCCAATTAATCAACGTTCACATAGTATTTCCTAATGTGGCGTTTTCGGTTCTTTCATTCAAATTCCCTTCTCTTTTTGGTGACCTTTGCCACACTTAACAATGGCCAATATACAGGCTTGCAAACGCCACTATACCTGAATTTTAACTTCCTTTCAGCCATACATACCTCCACCTATGATTAGATTAGATTCAACTTCATTGTCATTACACAGGTACAGGTACAAGCCAACAAAATGCAGTTTGGGTCTAACCAGAAGTGCAATAGCAGTAAGTGCAGGATATACAATGGTTCCATGAGTGCAGGACATGGATATGTACTGAATAAATATAGAAATGAATACTATTATAAACAGAATTTTGTCATTTTGTCCTATGAATATAAAATATAGATAACAAGTATTGTGAGCAAGATTTACAGCTGGATATGTACTGAATATCATATACAGGTGGATATTACTATAAGTAGAAATTTTACAGATATGTACAATGAACATAATATACTACTGGTTTACAGAGTTTACAGGTGAATATGTACTATGAATATACAGTATATACAGGTGGCTATTATAGACAGAATTTTTTCAGATAGATATAATAAGTTAGGCTAAAATGAGCAGTATAACAATGATTTAAGGTAGTACAAATAAAGTTTGGGCAGAAGCTATCCGAATTAAAGTGCAGTGTATTGTAAACGGTATTGCAGATGTACAGTATATGTAAACAATTGGTACTGTAAATAAACAGTCAGCAGTGCAAATTGAAATGTAAGTAGTGCAAAAAGGTAAGTAGTGCAAAAAAGATGCAGATATAAACAGTTGTTACTATAGTAACAATCAGCAGTGCAGGTGAACATTATAGTATTGCAGATAACAAAATGGAGGCAGGTGTGAGGAGGGAGAGGAGAGTCTATCAGTATATGAGGGGAGTGGGATCAATGAGGATTAGAGTTCAATAAAGAGACAGCTCTGTGGAAAAAACTGTTCTTTAGTCTGCTGGTCCTGGTCCGGAGGCACCTGAACCGCCTGCCGGAGGGCAGGAGAGAAAACAGTGTGTGGGCTGGGTGGGAGGAGTCCTTAAGGATGCTGTGAGCTCAATGCAGACAGCGTTTCCTCTGGATGTGCTCGATGGCGAGTAGTGAAAGTCATGATTCTGCTGATTAAAACTGCTCGAAGACAATACAGCAGGAAGGAAGAATTCGTAACACATCCTCCACAGGCCCAGGTCGTCATAGCGTTACACATAACCCATCCATTTATTCGAATAAGCCTGGTTAATTTATTACTGCCAGTCACAGTGCTTTGCGTGCTTTTCCACACTCTCCGGCTCACTAATATTAAGGTATGTTTGTTCACATGGCCCACCAACAATGATGCAAACTTGATTCCTGAAAAATGAATCAAATGCGCCCTTGCTTAGCTTGGTCTTTTGACCTCATCGAGGATGTTCTTGCTGAGTGTTGCAGACAGATAAAATGCATCGGTGGTTTGTGGTTGGTGGACCGCAGCTATTCTGGCACAGTTTAAATCCCTGTCTCCTCTGCGCTCTCACAGAGAGATGCACAACTGTGGTCACGCTTTGCCTAACATGAAAGGATAAGTCTAATTAAAACTTCTTAATTACAAAACTATACAGCTGTCCTGAAGTAGTGGGAACATGCTGGAGTTCAGGACAAACTCTATCCCCTGAGGACAATTGTTGGAACTAATAAACATCCTCAAAATGAAATGCTGTATTAATTTGCTGCTTGGAAATATTTCCTTGTAAATCAGTCAAGACACAAATAACAAATTTCTTTATAAAAGGTTCTAGTTTTGGTAATATTTGCAAACATATGCATGCACGCATGCAGGTTGAACAGTTCCTGATTTATATACTGTATGTATTGATGTTTTGTGAAGACAGTTGAGCTTTCTGTAAAATGTCTGGAATTCAATGATTTGTGGAGGGTTTGATAATGACAGAAGAGCTGCCCATAACCATTTTGAGGTTGTAAACACATGAAGCTCTATGGAATGTCATGCATATCACAAACAAACTATCTTGGGTTTGAAAAAATGGAGTTAGAGTTTAAATCATGGCCAGTTTGATTGGTACCAGGCAATAACAAACAAGACTGTCAAGACTCCATAAGCCCCTCTAACACTTGCCTTTCATCTTCCTGTCAATGTGATTAGTTGAGTTTTAACCAAACTCGTTCCAAGCCTGTCTGTTTTGTAAGTTCTGGTTTCTTGTCCTGTGTTTAATGTCAGAATGTAACCTTAGCTATAAGTAATTAATTGTTTCCAGTCGTGCAGATGTGTAATGTGCGTAAGATCCCTGAAAGATTGCATGGGGGGGCTTACCAACTGATAAATGAGGGCAGGTTTAATATGTGGATGTGGTCTGATCATCCACCTGACCATGAGGCCATTGACCCAGACATCTCAAATCAAAGGGAAACAGGAAAAGGAGAACCAGTGTATATCAAACAGAACTAGACTATTTAGTCTATTACATCCTTTCCCAAGTACTTATTGATAACACTGAGCACTGCTGCAGAAACCACAGCATTACCTCTGGCCAGGGCTGGAGGTTAGTTGTCCACAGTGTGTTTCTGTGTGTTCATTACCACATCCTTTCAGTGGCATACTATTAGACGGTGCCAGACCAAAATCATGTTTAACAAAATAAAATCTGTTGTGCCTGTGTCTGAGCTGAATTTACATTGCTTCGTAAGTTCTCACACTACACAAGTTTGTCACATTCTGCCTCTGTCCACCCAGTCACTTGCTCAAAACCTTTATTAAGCAAAGTGGCCTGGTAATGAGTGACTGCTGAGGGATGGCAATAAAGTTCGATAATAGTTGTTGTTAGGGTAAAAAAACAACCTTTGCAAACCAAGTCCATATTTTTTTGTTCTGATATTGATATTGCTTTTTTCTTCTGCTGTCTCCACTGTCTGTTTTCTTTAAGACACTGAGTAGGCTGTAACTGTGTGTGTGTCACTCTCTATCTCTCTCTATTCTTCTCTCTCCCCTAGCCTCTCAACTGTTGGGTGAAAACTTCACATTGTGATACCACATCTCCTTCAGCTTCTTCATTCAACAGCTAATGCAAGTGAACACATTTCCAATCCAAGAAAAATTGTCACGCACAGAAAATAACACTGAGTACTATGTTTTATTATTCTAGCAGTGAGGATTATTTTGTGGTTGCATTCTATTCAAAGTCAAAGCCTGCTAGCAACTGAATTAATTACATGGGGGCAATGCTAGCGCTAGTCCTAAACAGGGCTAATGAAAGGGATTGCAGATAAAATTAGCCTGTATGGCTAAATCTGGCACATTTACATGCGGGACTCAAGTGCTCATGTCAATTAATGTGCATTGTCCCTTCTTAAATACAGTAAACATAAAACATGAACATTAGCAAGAAGCTATGGTGTGTAAATCTGTTAAAAATTGATATAAGTAATCTTTTCTAAAATCACTGCTTGACCTTTACACTACACTACTATTTTGGAACACATCAGTGTCAAAAACACACATACTGTAGATATTTGAATGATATTTGCCCCCTTGGCTGTTGGTCCTGGAAGGTCTTGATGCAGCAAATGTCACCCATTGATATTCTTTCCTCAGATGTCGGTGCAGCAGACAGCATTTGAGTATCACTTACTTGGAGCCAGTCCCAAACTGATGCTGCAGTCTATCATATCCCACATATCCAGCACTATTTCTTTTCTAAGAACCGCTGGAATGTAATTAACTTAATTTACTCAAATATTATACCAAAGCACACATTTGAGGTCATAGCACAATTTCTTGTTTCTCGATTACCCTCCTACGTTCATTCCCTCCCTTCCGCCTGCTTGCCATACTTCCTTGTTTTCCTTTCAAACTGATCTTATTTATTGTATTTACATATGAACAGTAACCCAACCTTTGTGGCACATTAACTATACTGAGATCCAAATCCGTGGAAGACAAGAAGGCAGTTGCATATAAACAGTTTTAGACAAACAAGCAATGCCATCGTCAATCATCATTTTCAATATACATCTAAAGATCCACAGTAAATAAGTAAAGTACAGTATTTAGACAGTAAATCTATGTGTTGTATGTCAGTCAGGAAAGGATTGCACAAACTTGCGGTCTAATTGCAGATTCTTGTTTCCTGCAGAGCTTCCCCTGCATGTCAGAGGAGTCAAAGCAGAGGAAAGAGAAGGAAACATATTTTTCAAAGAGATGATGGCAAGTCTTTTATTATTTTACCTGTAAGGCTTTAAACTAGGAAAAATGTTTTTAAGAAATCACAGACAAAGCCAGTACCAGTCAACCTATTCGCCAGACAAGAGGGACAATATTGGACGGTTTTACTAACTCTTGATCATGTTCAATGATATGTTTTTTTTCATATCCAATGCCAGTTTGATACTAAACAAACACATACAATATAGTATGTAGGAACCTACAGTATGAGAGAAAGTACAGTGATATCGTAAAGACATGGTCACCAATAGTAACCAATGTTTCTCTTGTAAAGGACTTTCCCGGAGATTACACTGTAGTACCAGAATCATCTTATTGTTGAAGTTTTAAATCACCTTTCTCCCATCATGTGTACTACAGTATGTGCTCAAGAGTGTGTATGAGGGGTGTGTACTTTGTAGACAATCACATCTCCCTTGGATGGGGAAGTGTTTCCATGATTCCTTGTTTTAATGTGACCCACCATATGGCTCAGTTCATTTACACTTATGAGCTCATCTCAGGTCCATTCACATCTTTCCTAGAAACACTGTCATAAGATCATTTATATTCTGGTGTGTGTCTCTCTCTCTCTCTCACACACTCCCAGACACACTGTCTTCCTGAGAATAGCAACACAGCAAAGAGATTAGCATTCTTGCTCTTTGATAACGTATATTCATCAAACTAAATTTTATTAGCCATGTTATTTTTGTGTTTGTCCCCACAAAATATATTCTTCCTGTGAAAGCGTCATAGTATGTTTGAGAAGATCAAGGCCACTTCTAAGAGACATTTAACACAGTTCAAGAGCATCACTGGTTAACTCCGTGATACAATTCAGTGACACAGCACTGTGTCACCCCCTGGTTTGCACTGTTTTGTTCAGAAACATTTAGTGTCTAAAGTTTCTTCTCCCCTTAAAGAGAAAAGTGTATTGCATCTCCAAGATTCTCCCAAAAAAAACCTGATACTCATAAACAACAGAGTTTGTGGCGCACATCTGGATTTCCCTCAGATTAAATGTCCCGAATGTGACCTGAGCTGGAAACGATTTGTTCACCGGCAGTGTCGTCACTCCTGCCAAGAGGCAAGAGGACGGGGTGGGGATGGTGGTGGTGTTGGGATGGGGTGTGGGGTGATGATTCCTGTGAAAGGATATGGTGAATATACAGAGTTCCTCTGGTCTAAAGATTTGGTTGGGTAGTAGTATGATACATGGTTGTGTTTGAAGATGTAATCTGCCGTTTGATTTCCATTCAACGGGCAGGATGGGAGGGTGCCGGGTCCCTGCTCCCCTGGGCTACCACATTCAACCCATATCAGGGTCAGGCAGCCTCTCTTATAAACACTGATTTAAACACTGGAAATGGCTGCCCGGCTAAAAGCTCATGCTGACAAGATCCAACAGGATGGAGTGGCACTATGGCAGATGAGCCTAAAATGAAATTAAAGTCCATAATGTACATCTGTCATGATTCTAACTGAGGTCCATTTTGTGGGTCTATTTACAGATATATTTAATCTTAAATTAAACAATGATTCCCTTCTTCTTTACCAATGTCATCTGTTAATTAAATAGTCTTTACATCTGCAAAAGAGAATGACATTTCATTTATTGTTAACATCATCAAAGCAGGCAGTGCAGGACTGTGCTAATCTCAGCATCTAAAACGTAGGCAGTAGGTCCAGAGAGATCTGCTGAGTAGATTTCAGCAGTTTTAAAACAACCAGACAGAGAAAGAAAAGGAGACTTATGTCAGTAGCTGTAGCCCCACATGGAGCCCGTATGGAAAAATTCACTGATTGCACACAATAACACAAGAATGAGATGTGTGGTTTCATCTAGCAGCATTCATTTTCTCCTATTTTCCGTTTAAATATAATGATTGACTTTCATATTTGCAATGTTAGATTTCTGGTAAAAACAACAACAACAACAACACAGCTATTGTGCTGTACTAGGATGGTTAAAATGTAAAGGGAATAATGACTGCATTTTTACATACATTTGGCATTGTTTTTGTATGATAATCACAGTAAAATGATTCTAACAGAGGCTTACTTAAAACATACCCCGTTCGATGCACACAAGGAGCTTTTCCAGAGCAATTCCATTGGAAGTTAAACCTCTTAGAAACATCCTAAAATAAACATTTGAAAACTGTAATTAGAGCATCATCTGTGGCAATACCAGTGTCACGACACACAAGTGTAGCTCTGTCCTCCCCTTGCCAAACTTGAACAGTATTTCTGAATGAATGACCACAACACATGAAAACATCAGAAAATGATTAAAAAAAAATCTGTTAAATCTGATTTAACTGACTCCTTTGCATGTCTGAGGAGAGCACAACAATCTGGGTAATCTGGGGGTCTGTTGGGCCTGCTCATAACTGCCCTTTGCCCTGCTGAGCACTTAGTGGCTGTCTTATCAGATAAAAGCAAAAACTAAAGGAATCATCAGGTAAAAGCTTTAAACTAATCAAATGGAAATTATGTAATCAGATGCATCTGTTGCTCATTTAATTGCCCGGTCCTTATTTAGTGAGTTTTTTCTCAACGGCTGCAATAGTATCTGTTGCAGCACTTGATGTGAGCTCATGTTTTGTGAAATTAATGTTTTTTATCTATTCATCTTTAAATCACAACTATCACAGCATTATAGATTGATAATCATGCACTTTACTTCATGAGGTCTTTATTGACAGTTTAATTTTATTTAATGTGACACAATTACATGCTGTCTTATTGAAATACTCCCTGATTTCAACTATGCTGAAGAAATTTGGCCGTGGCATCATGTAGTTATACTGCATACCATAATTTTGTGCGTTTGAATTTGTTTGTTGTGGTTTTGGAGTAATTCTCAATTTGACTACGACAAAATGACAGGGTTTGTAAGGTCCAAGGTTCTGTACTGTGTTGTTTATACACTGAAATGTATAAAGACTGGCAAGAGGTCTGCAGCAGACAAGTTGACTACTTGAAAAATGTCCTCTTTTTTGAGCTTGTCTCTCAATTCTTATTGTTCACCAGGTCCTGTTGAATGTCAGACTTTTCTGCCTGCTCTTTCATTATTGCCAGTGTAGAAATACTTGTCTATTAACTAGAGAGTATATTTATCTGAACAGACTTATGAGTTGAAGTGTAAAGAAATTACTATGTTAACTGCAGTTTTGATGCGTAATACACTTGAGTTTATTATTTTTTGTGATCAAATGTTTTTTTATTATACAATTAAAAAACAATACACTGAGACATAAGAATGTGTCCCAAGACCAAAAAGCACAGAGAGGAAAGACAGGGAGGGGGAAGACTTACAAATACAAAAACAGCAGAGATGACAAAAGTACTCATTTCCCGTACTTAAGTAGAAGTACAGATACAAGTGTTAAAAAATACTCTGGTAAAAGTACTGATTTAAATTTTTTTCTCAAGTAAAAGTAACAAAGTACAGGCTTGGAAATTCACTTAAAGTGTGAATGACAACCATTTTTTAGAGTGCAAGCTGAGAAACTCCAGGGGACATGGAAAAAAGGCACTTTATATGCCATTGCCTACATTTGAAATGGATGTCTGCCAATAGGCCTAAAACATCACATATATGTTTTTTATGACAGAAACTGGGACTCACGGTTAATAAGATTCTGACTGAGCAGCAAGAAATGAATTCATTTGCGATTCTGTGAGAATTCACAGATCCAGTTTTCTTTTTTAATCTTCCCCTTAAAATTTAAAGGAATCTACATGTATGTGTATGTGCTCAAATATGGCGTCTGGAAAGAAAATAAAGGATAAAATATGAATGACTAAACAGACATTAATTAAGAAGTCCCCCATACTTTTAGTGTTATGCAGCACATTCGCCAGGAGTCGTTCTTGATGCCTAATATCTCAAACATCTCTCAGATAAGGCCGAGGATGATTGGGAATGTCTTGCTGCTTGTCTGCCGAATCTCTGGATCTCTGTTTTCTTCATTTTCAATCATGTCGCCGTCCATACTACTATGTGCTAACGTTAGCACCATCAAGCTGCAATGATTTTCCGCGAACGAATGCAAAATGCAGCCGAATCTGTTGAGTCGTATTAGCGGTGCGTCAAGTGCAGCTACAGTATATTTCCATCCAATTAGATTGAGTTTGGTATTGATGAAACGAAAAATAATATCAGTAACTCCAGTGAAATTATTTGAAACTTGTTAGTGAGGACTAGATTAGGACTGTATTTAAAGCTGATTCTGGTTTCCAACTTTGCCCAGGTGTGTCTGTTAAAGCACGGGCAGAGACAACTTCTCTATTTTGATACATCGTGCAACTTAGCTAACAGGTGAAGAACACAAACAGATATAAAAATTACTAGCTAACTTACTTTCAATGTGCAAGAAATAGAACAATACAACAACAGGCTTAAATTAACTGAACAACATAAGAACTTACAGTTCTCAAAGGACGCACACACACACAATCTCAACTGATTATCCTCCGGACAGCTAGTCACTTTTTCTTTTCTCCCACTTTTTTCTCCAGGTGGCGCACCCGTTCGCGGCGAGGCGCGCGTGTCTGCGCTATTGTCCGACATGCACTTACAATCACACCTGATAGACGACCTCTTGTACAAAACTAAAGTAACAAGCCAACTTTTTAAAATGTAAGGAGTAGAAAGTACCGATATTTGTGTTAAAATGTAAGGAGTAAGAGTAAAAAGAATAGAGCTCCCAAAATTAATCCTGGGTAAAACATTAATTTTGACCACAGCGATACGGGCTTGAATAGATAGCTTCAAACCCATCTTTTAAAACACTGTTAAGAGCAGCAGAATATTATGCTCAACAATCTGATTTAAGCAAAGAAAAACCTCAATGCCTAAATATTTAAACTGTTTAACAATGGGGGTGTAAACAGAGACACTTGAGGTTATGTTTAATGTAATGTAATGTAGTAAACCAAACAGATGACCCTTTACCTCCACATTAATGGCTTTGTTAGCAAGCAGTCTAGAGTTGGTCATTTTCTATCATTCTGGTTAGGGCTCTTGTTTGACACAATGAACATGAAATTCATCCTCTTAGATGAACGTAGAGTACTTTTACATTTAGTTTTTCCATGATTCATCTCAAGCTAAAACATTTTTTTAAGTTTATGGTCACGCATTGGAGTAAAATGGTAAAGCATATATTGGTTGGTTATATGTTGTTGACTTTGCCTTAGGCTTCCACTAGAGCCAGTTGCACAGCTGGATAAAACCAATGCAATGTTATGTACATAATGCATTATTGTTTGCAGAGGACAACCTTTATATTTAGTGCAACATGATAACCTCTGTGTAAGTAAATGAGATATTTCCATATATGTTGCTGCAACCTGAAGAGAAATGGCACTAGGATTTACGCAGTTTTTTTCCCATTTCTTTTTTCTTTTTCTCATTCTCGCTCCCTCCCACTTTCATTCTTTCCTCGCCTCCTTTCATCTGTAAACTGAAACTTCTCAGTGCACGCTCAGTATCTTAAGTGAAGATTAGGAACACTCTTGTTTGCTATTGTCCTGCAGCCCATCAGAATCTTGGCAGTGATTTGCTGAAACATTTGATAATTAAAGAGATGGGGTTGTTGTTGAATCTTCCTGGAGATTAAACATGCATCGTATTCCCCCAACACCACTGCCCACCATCCTAATCAACTGCCACGATTCCCCATCATGTAGATACTAAGGATAGGTCATTTGCTTAAATAGATGGAAAGCTGGAAAGAAATAAGGATGGAAAGAAATAGCAAACAATAAAGCACAGAAGACAAATCTAACAGTTGAACTTTAACATCCATAGGCCTTAGGTTTTTTTAAATGGACCTTGATTTTGAGAGAAGTGACTTTCTCAGACATCAAAAAGAGATGCTAATTGCCATGAGTGGAACCTATAAACAGGTAATTCTGTCCACAGCAGGACGACAAAAGGAAGGAATTGATTGTTGAGGTCCATACAGTATATGAATTCCCTTCATTTGTGCCTGTCCTCTTTCCCCAGGCCATGTAGGGATCAGAGCAGTTGCAGATGGCTTGTTTCAGGAAACCACGGGCCCAAAAGGGATCCCTCTCTGCTGTGCATTTAGTATACAAACTACAAAGGCAGGCTGCGGTCAGCACCCTTGTGAAAGGGGCTAAAATAGTGTCAGCAGGATGTCCAACAGACTGCAGGCAAGCAAAGAAGAGAGCAGAACACAAACCAACATTTCAAAGACAGGGGAACACACTCAATGCACTACTCAGTCACCTTCTACAATGAAAGGGAATTAAGGAAATAAAATATTAAAATTTGCTCTTATCGACAAACATTCTAATAACTGCACTTTCATTCAAAGCCATTTCAGATGCAATTTACCATAAAATACTGCCATTTAAAAAAAAAATCTACTGTGGGAAATGGCAGTTCGCCAAACCCCTCCTATCAGGAGCAATTGTCCAATCATAGCTAAGCAACCGTAACTAAGCACCGTCTGTTTTAAGTTTCTCAACATGCCTAAACAATATTTATTGGGATCTACTAGGAGCAATATTGAGTATACAAACAGTTTTGAGGTTCACATCTTTCAAAAATGACACAACAGCATAAGTGCAAAGAATGGTTTGAATAATTTTTCTGCTGTAACCACTGGCTGTAGGCTAACATATAAGCTTGAAACATTAGCATGCCTGGCTAACTAGGTAACTGCAAAAAGTGATAAGTGTAAAAGTGCCAAAGTGGTAGAATATATAGTACAAGGGCAAACCCCCACAGATACTTTCTTCAGATTTCTGAAAAGTAGCTTAGTTTAAAATGCCCTAAAGGAAGCATGCTGGACAGCTTCGGTTCTTGCTGTTCCAGGTTGAGGGTCAGAGTAGGACAAGGCCTTTTTACCAAAGTCTTAGCCTTCAAATTCATACCCCTTTTTAAAAGAGGCTGCTGGAAAAGTGGGAATGCGTTCTATTGATGCATCTGAGTTTTTTTTCAACCACCTAGCATTAAAAAGCTAGCATTAGCTTATGAAATCTGTTCAATTTTCTTCTGACAACTTTGTATAAAATCAAAGACCAGATGTTTCAAAAATTAATATACATTTCAATAAGAAATCAGCCACCAATAATGCCGTTAAATGCATATGTACTATGCTGAAATGAAAGGTTAACAGGTGGAGCAACAGTAACTAGTTAGCTGCAATGTTAATGTTGACTGTTGAACAGTCTCACTGGGATAAACAGAGAGTATGGCACAGGGGTATTTTGACAGTGTTTTTTGAAGCCATCTTTATCAAATTTGATCAATATAAAATGTATTATATTTTTATATAGTAAACTTCAAACTGGCTTCTGTCAACAACTTGCAACTTCCAAGCTTATGGATTAATGGATGTCTTTCACATTAAATTGAGTGTAAATTGGTTTGGGGCATTAAAACGCTGCTCATGAAATCTGTATTACACTTTGTAGGCTCATTGTCATATTTTGCCAACAACCCCATCCAGTTGTTGCTGTCTCTGAGTTAGATATTGTGAAAGTGCAGCTGTGCAGAAATTTATCTTGCCATTCCATACTGATTACAAGCCAGCCCACATTTGACCACCATTAGTTGATTGCGGTATGTCTCTTTGGTAGGGGTCAACTTTAATCATCACACTGTAGTGATATTTTACAGATAAGGTATGTTACTTGTGCTTACTCACTGACTAATGTCAAAACAGAGCCCTGCTCCTCCCACAATTTCATAGAATCCATGATGTTTTTTAACTTTTAGCATTGTTTTTTTATGTCGAAGTTGGCATTCCTGTAATATTAAAACATTCTTTACAGCTATTTTCCAGCCTGACCTGAAAGGATGTGATTAACAATGAGGTGCCACAAGAGACGGATGACTTTTTCCACCACTTTGGCTTACTTGACACTATTTTGACTCCTCAGTGCCTCAACACCAGATGCTTTGTTCTGGCATTTCTACACTTAATAGAGTGCAAGGGAGTTTTATATATTGATATATTTCTTTGATTCTTTTAAAGTCTGACACGTTTTACTTTAATACACATTAAATTGGATAAGGGTGCTTTATTTCTTGCTCAAAAGAAGAGGCCAGCTATTATCACAGGTATTGTGTAGATATACTGAAAGAGCTAAAGTGTAAATCACACTATTTCAAAATGTCTGGATTGGATTTTACTCTAATAGATCATTGATCCCTTTTACTCAACTACAAAAACATTAAGTATTTCATAACAGTGCTGTGACTCAGGTTAAATTACCATCAAACATTTGCCCAGAAGTGTGGCAGATTATTGAAGTCCCGTGTGCAACTCAAATGAGGTGAGGACAAACTCCAAACGAATGTGTGATGATATGACCTCAGTCTTAGGACGCCAGTGCTTAAACTGGATTGAAACGGAACCTTATGGTGACCCATGTGGGAGTAAATGTGAAAAACAGGATAGCAAGAACTGAGTAGCTCAAGTGTGAGCAATGCTGTTGGTTTGCTTGACTTGCCTTGTGTGTGTGCAGCCTATAAGAAGGATGAAACTTCAGTGATATTGTTAACAGAGACTGGACATTTTTCTGAAATTGCATGGGCAGTTCAGCTACACAGGCCATAGTGGAATATAAAAAATGACCCAAAGGCAGAGTAATGCTTCTTTTCAGTTTTAGTGTATTGCAAATGTCTTTAGATTTTAAGTATGGATGTGTATCAATAACGTCTTATATTTCTCAAAAGAGAAATACTGTCTACAGTACCCAATTTCCTTCATGGACTAGTGCCCTCGCTTTAGTGTCTGACTGAGGAATGACTGTTTCCTGGGGATGTAATCTAAAGGAATCCTAGCCATCTGACATGGGATATTTCCTCTACCTCTGAAGCCATCCATTCTTTAACAGAAACGTACACAGAAGAAGAGGCTCAGAATGGCCAAAAGTCCATCAACAGCAAGGAGTAGGCTAACACATTCAGTTTGTTAAGAAAATACTATTAACAAGATACAAACAAGAGGATCTTGATAGAGTCAGCCAGAACATCAATACGTGTCTTTTACAATACCAGGACTCCTGCATACAGGGACAATGTTGCTCTTTTATTTCCATATCGCTGCAATGTACTTATAGTTTTAGTCTTTAAGCATAATGTCAGCTATGTAGCCATCGAATGCATACCCTTTTTCAAACAAGGTAAAGTGAGCTGGAGACAGATGTTCTGTGTTTTCAAACAGCTAACATTAATAAGCTAGTATTAGCTGATTAAATCTGCTGGGACAGTTGTCATTTTAGCCCACAAAATCTATCAGACAAGACATCTATCATCTTACTCCCTAATGTTAAACCATGGAAATTAATTTTTTTATTTTGATTACTCAAATTTCTTCTAAATCACGCTAGATTTTCAAATCAATTAGTATCACAACAAAAGCAACATATAACAACAAATAAGTTCCAAAGGGACACAGCCACTAGACGACACTAGAATGTCAAGTAAATGATACAAAAAAAATGCAACCAGCTGATGGAGTACTGTAGGTTGATATATTCCTTCTGTTTCTTCCCTACATTTACAGAGTCAGACCACATTCCATGGCAAGCAGGCTCCACAAATTCAAATTCAGATTTTCCCAACCTGGCATGTTCAAATGATTTGATAGGGTGATTATGCAAACACAGCAATTCTCACTTAACCACATTAACACTAAAAAAATACCTAAGTCTTAATGCAGCTCTATTTGCAGCATCTTTCTGGCTGTATTAAACTCAATGCAAGTAGTGTGGTAATTCTTAATAGAAACAAATGCACAAATAGGACCTATACACATGCATTAATGGTGCGATGTCAGAGAGGGCTGGCCATGGATAAGTGGTGTGTTTGGTACCTTGTTCAAGGGAACCTCTGCAGTGCCCAAGAGGTTGACTGGTACCGTATGGGGACTTAAACTGGTGACCATCCGGTACCAAGCAAAATGAGCTAGTGCCCCCTAATCATGGATGTGCTGGCTGCAAAAAGAATACAGTGGTGCTCATAAATTTATGAACCCATGCTAAACTTGACTAAAAAGAGGAATCAAAAAATCATCTTTTGGAAATTGATCTTAATTAAAAAAAAAGAAGGAAAAATCGAACCTTTAAATAGCCCCAGATCATCATGTTAATGAAGGTGCCTCAAATGAGCATCTGCTTATGGAGTCAATATTGTGAGGCCAATAATGTGAGACGACACATTTACAAAGTGGCCCTGCCAGTAAGACCCAGGCCAGCCTATTCAACAAGCCCTGACAGCCATTAAATAGAGTCCTTGACCCAGAACACTACACTATAGCTAATATGACAAAGGGGTAGATAGAGAAGAAGAGAAATAGATTTCACTGTACAGTGATATATGAAAGATCCTGGGTCATATGGGTCATATGGGAAAACAGACAAACTGCTTCTTTTACACCAAATAATATTTTTGCCCTACCACCTGCCTTATACATTGTTTAATATGCATGTGTGATGTTACTTCATTTGATGTACAAAGAGACAATGTCACTTTCACATGCATGAGGAATGGCATATGTTCACGCATGAAAACAATAATGTGGTGAAAATGTGCTTTGGATTAACATGTGGGTCCTCATATGTGAGATAGCCTATATTACCCTTACTCTTATTAAACATGTCACTTTGGTACAACATGAAACAGCTGGAAATAAATAACTTGAGGATCCCAACCCATCGTATTTAATGAGGAATTTTACTTAAATGTATGTTTTAAGCAGAGGCATGATCTTACTCCTTCCCATATAGCCACTCATTCACATCTTTTCTTATACACTTTTTTTGGTTTGTCACTCCAGCCGTGCTGTGTCCATACACAAAGTCAGGTGGTAAAAGGGATCATAACATCTTTTTTTCACTTTCTCTTGCAGCTGAGACTGATTAGGTCATCATGCTGTCTTTTTGTTAAGCATGCCTATTGACCTGATGAGGAAACATGCTGGGGTCAGGGTAAGACTGCAAAAGGATGACATCAGGACCCTGAAAAAGAAGATCACTACTAATATCATTGTAACAGTGAGTCAGACTGGGAGAGGTGGATTGCAAACATCTCACCACAGCTAGCTATGCCCCCAATAGTGCCCTCCACCCTCCAAACTCACCCAATACACCTTCACCAAGTGCACTTAATTTAATTATTTTATGAAAAAATACATGCTCTTCTACAAAGTTTTAGTGGAGGGAGAATTACTTACTTAGGCTAGCCTTCTGTAAACAAAGGAGAGCTATTGAGTTTGGGTCCCTTAGTGTGTGGCATGCATCAGGGGCCAAATCCCAAACTGAGTCCTGAGGACTAAGGACTAAAGACCGGGTGAGGACACATGGGCTCAGATAGGTATAAATGGGATTGGTACAGCACTTACCAAGATAATGTTGCCTTGGCAATTTAATAACAAGATATTGCTGACACTTGCCGGTTTGCTGCTTTCTACACGGCCAAACTCTCTTTTTCAAACTCTAGTTTTACAAGCTGGACAACAGGTCCGTTCCTTTCCATGGTTGTGTGTTGTGGTGTTGTTTACCTTTGTATGGTCTTTGTGGTAAATGTCACAACGCTTTGAACTGTGGGTAATTCCCTTTGGTGAAGTCTGCATCGATGCAGACTCACAGAAAGGGCTCAGTAAGCGTGTACTCCAAACCTCACACCCTTTAAAATTCAACAGTGGGACAACCCTAAGCCCTTACGAATTATGCGAGAACGCATCCCAAAGTCCATGAGTCTGTGAGTCCAGACTTTGGGATTAGGCCGATATCACACTAGTATCCAAGCTACACTGCACTACACCACTGATGACTTCTTCCTCCTCCTCCTCCGTTCAATCTGGAGTCTGATTTAATTTGGTTTCTGGCATGAAGTCTATTGTTGCCATTCCACAGAGCGCCAAAGAATCTGGGAAGCATTCTAAATTTTGGAGGGACCTGCTGACAGCTGCTGTACAACTTGGGCAGAGTCCAGAACGCTATCTTGTGGTCTGTGAAAGCTCCTCCAATGCCCTTATTGCACTTCAGATGTTGAAGTTGTTTTCACTAAGCTCTCACCCAATGTAAACTTGCAGGACCATCCTTAACTTAACATTTACATAATTGCCTCCCTTCCCTGGAAAAGCTCTAATCACCTGCTGTCTGCTGTCGCCACTTAGAAGAAGCATGTGACATAGCTTTACGTTTGAACATGTGTGCCCATCTGTGTGTGTTTCTGTATGGTTGTACGTGTATGCCTGCAGGTATGAGGGAGCCATGTGTCTCTGTGTCTCTAGATGTTTACCCAATTACTGCTGGTCCCAAGTGGTCCCATTCTGAAAGATGTAATAGGTCTGCAGCCACAAAATTCATACTCTGTCCCCCAGTGAAACATTTGCTGCAGGACTCACTTGTTACAATGTATTATGTGCGCATGCGCACACACACACACACACACACACACACACACACACACACACACACACACACACACACATCCAACAGATAAGGGAATAGCCTCATAGCATTGACTGAGAATTAGGCTACAACTTGATCAGGGCATGATTGGCTATTAAAATGCAGCCTGCTCAACCGTTCAACTTGCTGCTGTAAGAACAAATGCTCTCAGGTGATAATTAGAGAATGGTATTTCCATTCCGAAATCACAACTAAAAGTTGACAGTTCCAATGAAATCACAAAAAACTGTATACGGTTAACCAAGCCATTATGTCTCACAAGAAAGAAAGTGTAGACATTTGGGTTGCTTTTTCACATATACTGTACATGTGAAACTGGCATTACTGTAATAGCTTGGCAAAACACATGGCGTAATAGAGTTCCAATAAGTGATAATTCTTCTGTCTTTTTTAGCTTTTTTCCTTTGTGTTTAGTTTTAAAATAAATAAAAAAACTAAAGCATTTTTTTAAATTTCTGATTAAAATGCATCTTCTTGTTTCAATTCAATATTACTTTTGTTTTCCACCTAAATGAATTAAAGTTTTCTCTAGCGTCCATTGTGTACTTTTCATAGTGTGTTGAGCAGCAGCACACAATGAAATAAAATGATTGTGTCCTTGCCAATTCACTACACATGGATGTTGCCTTGTAATGAAGACAAGTTCACGGGGCCACAAAGGTCTGCCAGGTTGGGGGCTGGGCGACACAGTGTAAAATGAAATTTTGAAAGCTCGACAGTTAAAAGTGTATCTCTTGAAATGAAATCCCAGGCCAGGCTTTGCTACTTCATTCAAGCTTTCCGCTCCCTAACGGCCTATTATCTGATCTGGAGGGGAAGTAAAGTTTACACTGCTGATAGCTGCTCTGAATGATAATGCCGGCGCACAACTCAGGAACTCTGATGACCTCAATGGCCATCCACTGAGAACACACACACACACACACACACACACACACACACACACACAACTGTAGTGACTGCTCCATTGAGAAACATGGAAAAAGGTCAGTTCAGTGAAGATGGTGGCCACATCAGTTGAAGGCGGAGGAGTCCCTTTTCAAAGCATTCTCATTGCCACATGTGGCTAAATGGAATCAAATAGCCATTCAAACTTGATAATAGTTATTCTTAGTTTGAAATGAAGGGTGTCTGTAACAACTATACTGTACGGTGACTACGACAACACATTCAGAAATACGGTCACTACTTTTTTTCCAACCTGGGCCCCATTGTGTATAATAGACTGATGTAACCAAAAATCTTTGAATTTGGTCCAGTATTGAGCAAGCTACAATGTAACCTAATGGGGCAATTATAGAGCCTTGCTTTTTGTCCAACAAAAGTGATTTTGTTTTTGCTACTGCCAGGCTCATATTATTACTAAAAGTGTCTGATGACATAACCGATCTCAGGACGTAACTTTTTGTCCGAAGACAGCAGTATGGAGAGTGAAACACGAGACGAGAAAAAGGTGTTCAGGAAGTTGTTTCAGAGTAGGCTACATACATTATAAGCTCCAGTTATCTAAAAGATAGATTTCAATGTAATGGCTCAATGTTTAAATGACTTTGACAGTGTGGATAAGGTCGTTATAATTGGATTGCAGCCTTTATTTATTTGATCCAGAGTAGGCTAAAGTCTTTGGATGAAGTATATGGACAAAGAGCAGGCGAAGGGAGAGAGAGAAAGAGAGAGAGAGA
This sequence comes from Etheostoma perlongum, assembly GCA_026937815.1. NCBI lineage: Eukaryota > Metazoa > Chordata > Actinopteri > Perciformes > Percidae > Etheostoma > Etheostoma perlongum. Next base: position 7,693,557 of record CM049374.1, on the reverse strand, counting down.
GAGAAAGAGAAAGAGAGGCTGCAGCTGCTCAGTGTTTCGTACGGTTAATAGGCTATAATACATCCAAGGTTTAGTGTTATCTAAAGGTCTTTCAATTAAACCAATGGTTCCGATCATGTCACACAGCCCTGTTGATTGGAGGGGGAAATCCTGACGTGGTAAAACAGCATTGTGTCTGATGTTTATCATTTGACACATCCAGACTACAGAAATCTGGCAGCAACAGGTCCCACTTTTGACAATGTATTTTTTGGGCATATAAGGGCACAGCACCCACGGGAGAACTACCAATATCCCGAGCCTCGCAGCCCTTCAGCCGTTTCTTCACCCGCCTCTGCCCGCTGCCTCAGGCTCTCTCTCTTTTTCTTCATCCGTAACGCTGTAGCCTACACTGGCTCAAATGACTAGCCTGCATGTGGTCATCAAACTATAACAACCTCATCCACATTGTCGAAATCATTTAAATATTGTGCCATTACATTGAAAATCTTTTAGATAACAGGAGCCTATTATTTCTGTAGCCTGCTCCGTAACAACAGACTACCTAAACACATCCTGTGATCGACAATGTTGTCAGACACTTTTAGTAACAATATGCGCCTGTCGATACCAAAAAAAACTTTTATTTAACACTTTTATTGGACAAAAAGAAAGGCTCCACAATTGCCCCATTAGGTTGTAGCTTGCTTCAGGCCGGCTCGTCATTGCGATCTTGCTCAATACTGGACCAAATTTAAAAAAATTTTGGTCACATTATTCTATTAGACATATGCATGGGGAAATGAGGCCCATGTTGAAAATAACTGTAGTCACCCTTTAACAGTCTAGTTGTAGACTTTACATACAAACACTGCTTCAGGGCAATTTCTCCCAACTGTTTTTACATACCTGTGACCCCTTCTTCTGTAAAATTAAACATGTATGGATAGTTCTGGGAAAGGGACTTATTTTGAATGGAAGGTTGTGTTCCAGTAAAAGGGGGTTGTGACTTACAGCTGCTCATGTTGATTTTTTAGTTGCACCCTGAGGAAGAATAACAAATAACAAGAAAAACATAGGAAGAAAACCAGCTTGTGTGTGTGTGTGTGTGTGTGTGTGTGTGTGTGTGTGCGTGTGTGTGTGTGCTGTGTGTGTGTGTGTGTGTGTGTGTAGTTCATTACTGTATAACTGCTGAAAATGCTAAAATTTCAATTACCTTAGGAGCATACCTAATTAGTTCCATCATACTAGAAAATAAGTGCTAACTGGTGCAAATTGCAGGGTGGCCCATAGATGTATGGTTGCTGATGTTGGTTTTGGTAACAGCAAAAATCATGATTATAAGACTTGGTGAGAAATTTATTGAAATGATGTTCTCTCTAAAAAATGATTATGACTCACCACAGGCCTGCACATGTAAGGACCATAATGACAGAGGCAACAGAGTTATTTTTGCCTGTCTTTGCTCATTAAGGATCCAGAGGGCAAACATCCCCCGTACTTTATAGTTTTGGATACTGCAGGCATTAAATACGACGCTTTTTTAGGTATGCACCTGCAAATCCAAATTAGCCTCCTAAATGGTAGTGCATGTTTTTTTTTAACTGTACACAACAAATGAGCTGTAAAGTCATGTGCCAGCAGTTAGCATGTATCACCACAGAAGCCTAAAGTGATGTGGCTTTGAGTGGAGTGACGGCATGGAGGCCAACTCAGAACAGAGATGTTGGTGATGTTCATGCCCTGCAAACATTTTCTAATTATTTATTTCTAGTCTAGACAAGACAGAGTCATCTTCTGTAAGTGAAATGTCACGTTAGAAGGTGGGTAACCCAAAAGCAGTCAGATACAATCTTTCTGTGATCAGAACAGGTGCAAAGGACTTGACTGTAAACATTTTTTATCAATATCTTTGAACTTTAATCATTTACGTTACACTAGGAACTATTTTAAGGATGAACCCTAACCAGTGTATCTTAGGTAAACTTCAAATAAAGGACATAACATTACCGCCACAGTAAGTGGTTCTAGCTAGTTTAGGGGTTAGCTCAGCTTAAGGTTCTAGCTCAGTTAAAGGTGCTCAAAGCGAGGTTGGGTGACGTTACTTCTTGTTGACGTTCCAAGTATTTTGAAACAAAACAAAACTAGCTCGCCCCTACCTCCTCCTCATCCCGTCCCCTCCCCCTCCCTTCTGTGCTTCCGCGTACTCACCCTCCACGCCCAAATCCTTCTTGTTGGTTATTGGCTGGAACTCTGGAACCCTGTTTGTGTATGCTTCGTGGTGCAGGTGGGCACAGTTTGTTTTTGTTGCTGTCTGTAGACCCCGGGCTGTCTACAGAGCCCACGTTTTTTTACAGTGTGTTCAGGGGACAGGCAGCTTGCGGACAGTGAGGAGATGCTTGCTGTATGTGACAACAAATGCTGTAGCCTAAAACACGCGTGACATCGCTTAGAGCACCTTTAAACCACATGGCCTAGATATTTATAAGTTAGCTACACCAAAGCTGAAATCTTTGGAAAACAAATATCTGAATTCACACACAAATATGTTAGATTTATTTATTCAGATGATTATCTTATTTTATGAACTGACTGTATTTTACAGTTGGCTACTTTTTCAAAACACAGGTGTTGCTAAGTGCTAATATAATCAGAGTAGATTTATGTAACATGTCATAGCAGGAAAAGCACAATTAATAACATAACAATTAATAACATTAATTGATGGCTGCATTCCATTGAGAATTGTCTTTTGGTATTGTGCATGTTCACTCCCTAGCCTGTCTTACTGTACTTAATTGGAATATTGGCCAAAAAATCTCCTCTTTTACATGAATAAAAATGTATAATTTTCTAGTCTTAACAACTACTCAAAGCGCTTTTACATCATACAGGATACATTCACCATTCACACACTGTGGCCGAGGCTGCCGTACAAGGTGCCACCTGCTCATCAGATAAACACTCACACACATTCACACTCTGATGCGAAGTATCTGGGGCAACTCGCGGTTCAGTGTCTTGCCCAAGGACACTTCGACATGTGACTGCAGGGCTAGGGATTGAACCATCAACCTTTCAATTGGCAGGCAACCGCTCTACCGCTGAGCCACATGTATTTTATTATAACATTCATTTTAATAAAGTTACTGTGTACTAAGAGGGGACATTTTGCAGTTGGAAAATAATTTTCTCAGTGGTCTCTGGTGAAAAAGGTGACACTGTTGCTAAACTACCTTAAACATATTTCTGTTTAATTATTGGGTGACATATAATGATATTGATATGTCTGTGATGCAACTCTACCTATTTGGGATATATTAGAAAACGTTATTAGAACAAGTTGTTAGTTAGTCTGTCTGTAGCTCTGTGTGTGGGGGGGTTGCATGAATGGGGCAGGACGCAGACTGGATAGCCCCCTCTTTGATCCTCCACATAACACAGGCACCTACCAAAGGCTTCCATACAGTCTGTTGTTCTGCTGAGGAGACTATAGTTCATAAAACTATTACCATTATCCCTACACAATACTTATTCCAGCACGTACTTAAGACCTCAAATAACTACTGTATATTGGCTACACTGCTTGCCAGTTTACATTTTGTCGCTATGTGGTCCCATGAACTTCTAAGTATACAGCCATGCCCAGATTATCTTGCTTGTGGCTTCAGGGCAGGCATTTATTATATGGGCCCCACCTCACTGTCATAGTCACCAAAGTACTCTGCACACTGCAACTGCCCACCCCTCTAAAACCTGCCCAAAGCTATAGAAATGATTTGTGTAACAGTAATTGTATGACAGTGCAAATTTATAATTGAATCACTCCATAAATATAAATAACCTACTTCATGAAGTCAGTTATTTGAGGGATGTTATGGTCACTGGGAGTATGGATCCTGGTGTTAACTTAGAATTGTATACAACTGCCCGAAAAGACTGTGGGAACAACCCAGACACTGGTCATATCATCCAAAGTGGACACTATGTGACCACTTTTTGTCACTACAGTGTATTACGGGAGTGGCTTCTCTAGCACCAGTGTACCTTGCCTGGCTGATCCCGCCCCTAGCTGGGGAGAAAGCTGGTGCACAGGCTTGCAGCGGAGCCCCTCGCAGTTGACTCTTTGAGCAGCCCACCCATCTGCAGTATGCATGTTCGCCAGGGAATCCGCGAAGCGCTCACGTCCCAGCAGTGTACTTCACCGACCAGAGACCATATACTCAAGAGTCAAGGATAATAAAATTGGATGTGGCAGGCGGACCGGAGGCGGAAAGTGTGTGAGTGACCGGAGGAATACAACATTACTACAGGAATACAGGCTGCCGCTCTCCTCTGAACGTGGACAATCATGCATGTGCTCTTCTGGGGCTTGGGGTTCCTACTATTCCCTGATTTCTTGTATGTAGTCGCATCTACGGGGAAATTGCTTTTGAATTCAAGCACAGGTAAAGTATTCCGCTCTGACAACCCCCCTGCATTTTTTTCTTTATGGAGCTATTTTCTGACATTGAGGGCAGAGAATGAATGAGTTTTGAACTCAGCCAAGCACATGACTTGCAGCGCTTTCTAGATACCCAAAGTTCCCAGACTGATTATCATTTACTTGCAAAGCTGTTTAACAACATCTTTTTCAAGAAATTACTTTGATATGTAAATCATAATCAATCGATTAACACATCTGGGCTCTTCAATTTGGAGTAATGCTGTTGTACTGCTACTTAATCCTTAATTACATTGCTATTCTCCTGCCTTTATTCTCCAGTAAAAGGAGGAAATCGGCGCTTATGAGATTGCAACACCGGTGCGAGTGAATGAAGCCGGTGACAAGTTTCCAACCAGTGTGCACTTTAAGAGGAAAAGACGAAGTGTGGACGATAGCACCGACAATTCTACGGATCACTGGGCCTCGCCAAATATCCACTACAGGATATCTGCTTTCGGACAGCATTATCACCTCAACCTCACGCTGGATTCGGGATTTCTTGCACCTCTCTACACTGTGACAGTACTTGGAGTGCCCCAAGGAGATAACATAACGGATTTTTCAACAGATGGGGATGTGGAGGAGGAGGACACGGAGTTAAGACACTGCTTCTATAAAGGACTTGTAAATGCACAAGCGGAACACGCCGTGGTCATCAGTTTGTGCTCCGGACTGGTGAGTTTTACGCACGGTTAGACTCGTCGTGCATGTGATGACTTTACAACCGGTTGTTTTACTTTTCCACCATGGGTATTTAGGGGCCATTACTGCTGTATACAAGACTTGTAAAGCAAAAAAAAAAAACATTTTGTAAACACAAACTTTGTGCGCAACCTGCTTTTTGTATTATTTTTTCGTGCAAATATCAAACGAAAGCATTCACACGTTATAGCATTTCTAAACATGTTTGTATTAATTACTAATAAAAAGAATGAAAACCTGCATAATCTAGTAAATAAGCTACTTAAACGTTGTAAATATATATTTTTTTAAATTTAAGACTGCATGACAAAGTTTTTATTTGTAGTATGTTGTGGGGTGCTTCCAGAGACTACTCTCAAAATAGCGAACAACAGTGCGGACTTGAGTGAGCTCCAAGTCCATGGCCTATAGTCAAGTTTAACGAACAATACTCTTATAATCTTACTTACATGCCTCCCTCTCGTCTCCCGGTTGTCGGTGACGTCTTTACGCACGCTAGTACAGCGGGAGTACGGGTGGTACCGACGTCATCACAAATAGATCCCACTCCCGGGAATATGTTTCGAAGCGGAGGAAAATTGTACTGGTTTTATAAAAACCACAGTGAGGTGACAGACATGAGTAAGAGGTCGAAATGCCAATTTAAATTGCCTGAATGCTCTGTTCTGCAGAGAGCTTTAGGCGTAGAGCTGACATTTATGGAGCATATCTTACTATTTATTTAAGATTTCTGAGGGCACATTTGTTCTAAAGCAGGCAATACTGTTGATGGCCACCATTTCAGTACAGCCTAAAATAATGTGATACTGGTTTTCTTGCAGGGAAACCTGTAGGGAGAGTCTCCTTTGCCTTGCCAACTCCCCAGGTCAATCAAAGTACAGGTCCTAATGAGAATCCATTATCTTGCTCTAGGGAATACGGAAGAAATAAAGTTTCTGATGTGTTCTTGTGCCCCCTTGCATGAAGAACAATCCACCATGCTGCATATGTATTGCAAATGCAGGAGAATGATCTTTTTTTTCATATTATCAGGGATTACTAAAATGACTCATGCCAAAAGTAATTGTGCAAAACTAGTATCAGTCCCCAGGGCTACTATGATGATTCCCCCAGCCAACGAGAAACAAGTGAAATGTGCTTGGGTTGGCATGTACCTTATCTGAAACATCATAGACCTCCAACTTAGCCAGTAACACTAAACATGCCATGTGAAATACAAATAGCAAGGCTCTCAGGAAGCTTGCCAAGAACATACAATCTCACTGTTTTCCTGATAGGCATCACAGGTTTCAGTATTATGCTTTTGTTATGGTTTTGGGACCATTCTTACATGCATCCAAATTCACTTATTTCACCTTTTTATAAAAAAACATTGCTTATGTTCTCTAATAACTAGTAAATGAGCCACATTGCACTGTTGCTTGCTATAAATATTTTGTAATTAAAATATACATTGCCTTAGAGTGCCGCTCACTGATACAAAAATATCTTTGAACTATATATTCCCCTTGGTCCTGTCTGTGTAGATTTAGCAAGTTCTTCTCCCCATGTTTGTATATGTTGTTGCTGTAAAGGATTAAGCATTTATAGAAAATAGATGGACTGAGACTAACTGGTATGCATTTTTCTGCCATCCAGCTTGGCACTTTTAGGTCTCCAGAAGGGGAGTATTTTGTGGAGCCCCTACACAGCTATCAAGGAGAACACTATGAAGAGGAACACACAAAACCTCATATTGTATACAGAAAGAGTTCATCAAAGAAACATACATCTGGGGAGAACTCATCTTGTGACACTTCAGGTACAGTCTATTACATGATGTATATGCATGCATGCAATTTGCACAGAAGGTTGTCACAAATTAAACATGCTTATAGACGACACAAAAATACATAGATGCAACCTTAATGCCTCTATACATTTGGTTGCAAACACGCACATGCACAGCTACTGTACGTGCAACCAGTGGTGATTTAGACCTTACCACTGAGGTGGCCAATCAACTGACTTAAATATCTGTTCCAGTCAAACTGTACCTAGTGTCCCATTTCTTGCTAACCAGCACACTGCTGCTTCTGATCATGGACCTACCAAGAGCTTTATGTGTAAAAACAAAGCAAAAAACAATTGTGTATCCAGTTGGTTCATGTGTTTTCATGGGATTCTTGTTGATTGTGAGTAGAAAAAAATGCCATTTGCATGTCTGTATGTGCATGCATTATGTGACCTTTAAATTGTACCCCACAGTTAATAGTAGCTGCTTATGTTCTAGTGAGTGAGCTTATTGAGCTATTATAATAATTGTAGCATGGTACTAAAACAAGGACAACTTTCGATTTTGTCTAGTTATTGAGGTAGATTTCGAAAGGCAAATATTTAAGAAGAAAATAGCTTGCGGAGCTGGATACTTTACTGTAAAATCCTAGAAAAAATAATGAGGAAAGAAAAAGCTCTGGAAAACTGATGAATTAATGTAATTTGAACTATTCCAGATTTTTTTTTGCTATCTGTTGTGATATGGTAATGAAATGGCATATGTAAGACATAGTAAGCTATAGCCTGCACAGTGCAGTGCCTAGATTGCAGCACAGTAGTAAAGGCAACTTTCCAACTCGCACACAGGAAAAATCATTTGGAAGTTTAACCTTGTATCTTTCCATCTCAGTTTACTGGCTAAACTTCCTGTTGACTCTTGTACTTCCTCCTCTTCTTTGATAAGAAAGTTGGGTCGACCCACTGCCGTGAACAAGCAGTGTAAATTTGTATAGTAGAAAAGTCATGCCACTTAAAACTGTCAAATGATCAAAACTAAGAAAATAAATCTGCAAATATTTTCTCTTTGTTTGCTGGACATCTTTTGCAGATGTTTGGTTTCACTATGCATGTGTGAGTGTGTGTTTGTGTGTGTTTGTGTGTGTGTGTGTGTGTGTGTGTGCTCTTGTACTTTGTATTTTGTGTGTGTTTCTCTTTTGGTCCATTCTATAATACAATACGTGTGTATATGATATGTGGGTGATATCATAGGAAAGGAAAATACATTTGACTAAGAGCCATTTTATCATTATACAAAGTTCCAAGGTTAGCTCGCAATTTTGGAAGTAGAGCAAATTGTTAATTTTCAATTATAAATCATATATCCTGAAAGCAGATCCACCAATATGATGCAGTCCATATCCTTGTTATTTAGCTGGGGATGTATTTCTGATGGTCCACTAATGTTTATCTGCATGAGATGAGAAACAAGACTAGCATTCAGCAATTTCGTTGCTATGTCATGATTAAAATCAAAATTAATTCCCCTCACTGTAAGAGATTTTTCTGCCCAGTTGTGGAACTGACTTTTTTTGTGTGTGCACTGCAGTTTGTGCTCCATCTTTTTATGGCTGGGTGCCAGGTTTACCTAGTCTGAACTCTTTGCCCTCCTCTCTTCTCACTTCTGAAAAAGAAGGAAGAGAGAGAAAAAGGCAATCCAGGCAACGTTCATTTGTCAACCCACAATAAACAAAAATAGAGAAAGAGGCAGCAACATATTTTAACAATACCCACTTCCAGACAGCAAACTTACCTCATTTATCTCCACCTTAACATGCATAAAACACCACTTTAGCGTAATTGTAAACACATTGTCACGACAAACATTGTCTGTTTTTCTGACTGAATGCATTTCCCATCATCCCTCCATCTTTGTATATTTACTCATTCTTAATTCCTTTTGACGTCTCTCTCCAGGACACAAACAGAGACATAAGAGACACAAGCTTAAGAGAAGGCCAGTGGCTGGGCTGACCACTATTTCCAATGCAGCCCCTGTGGTCAGTGCTGGTATATTTAATGACTTGGGGTCACTGAGTGCTGGCCTTGCCAGCGATGCTTTGCTAAGATCGGTGAGCAGCAGTGCTACAGCTAGAGCATCAAATGATAGCAGCGGTGACTCAGGACCTCACAGGAGATCAAAGCGCTTCCTCTCCTACCCGCGCTTCGTTGAAGTCATGCTGGTGGCCGACAGCAAAATGGTGGAACATCATGGCAGCAACCTACAGCACTACATACTCACATTAATGTCCATAGTAAGTTCTATCTTCATGGCTGCTTGTAGAGAATGTTTGGTTGGTGGAGGCAGTTAGCTGGAAGATGGAAGTGTGTTTATATGTCTGTATGCACAAAAATCCTATCCTTCAGACTAAAGAAAAAAATCAACCTCGAGCTCACCCAGTAGAGCGTGCGGCCCTTTGTAGGCTGAGTTCTTTGCAGCAGCCCAGGTTTAAATCCGACCTGCGGCCCATTTGAGTGTCATCCCTTCTTTCTCTCTCCCCCATTTCCTCTCTATCCACTGTCACTATAAAATAAAGGGGAAATCTTTGTTTGGTACAGGTCCTTGCGAAAATCACACTATAATAATTTTCATTTTAATATTTTTCAATGAAATTGAGAATAATGACACAAAAAGATCATTCCCTCCAATATTGTGAATCAAAATAATCGCAGTTAGATTTTCCTCATATCGTGCAGCCCTAATGTGTGCATATTTGGTCACTAAATGTATATGTACCTGTGGTGCAAGTCAGTCAGGTGGCCTTTGGAGGAGGGGTATGGAAAGGAAAAGGGCAGCCTGGGGCAGGGGTAAACACCACTTTCAAACGGCCAGGGGGACGAGAGGGAAGCTTGAGGTAGAGCCTGCCTGCTTTGATGAATGTTAAAAATAAACTCAGGTATGTCACATAGACTGCATACTCTCGGCCACTTCAAATACTAGCTTCCACAGGTGTCTGGGGCCGACAGTCCTCAGGGGAAGTCTGAGATGACCTATATTCTGTTCTTGGCAAGGCTTACAGTACTTTCTCAACAGGGGCTCCGGCCACTTGATCTTCCAATCAACCAAATTCCTGGTAGTTGTTTTAAACTGCAGGAAAGCAGTCCATGTTACATTAAAGTTACCAGTAAATATATTGCATGACATTTCAACTGGTTTAAGTTAAAGAAGATATTGTAACATATGGATTCTAATATTAAAACTAGTCTTATCTTGATTGAGCTCATATTTTGTTTCCTTTATTCAGGTATCTTCAATCTACAAGGACCCTAGCATTGGCAACCTGATTAACATTGTGATTGTAAAGTTAGTCATAATAAACAACGAGCTGGTAAGATTGCTAAATATGTTTTAATCTCCATACTTACACACTTACAACATGTATGTGGATTACATACTAATCAATACATTTCACCTTTGATTATTTCTTTATGTTTGTTCTTAGGATGGCCCAGTCATTTCATTTAATGCACAGACCACTTTAAAGAACTTCTGCATTTGGCAGCAGAGTCAGAACATTTTGGATGATAACCACCATTCCCATCACGACACTGCCATCCTAATCACCAGGTGCAAGAAATTTATCAAGTTATCAAATTCTTTGCTGCATTCAGCTCAGTCATAGATGTAACCATTTATTGCAACAAATGGAAATACAGTTATGCTTGGCGCCGATGGCTCCGCTCTTGATAAAGCCCCCTGGACCAGCCAAGCAGCATGCTAAGCTGAACCAGGGAGCGCTATGCAGAAACCCCCCTGAGTATAAAAGAGTGATCTAAAAGAAAGACATTGAAAACCACTTTAAACTTTGAGTCATGTTCGGATTGTGAAGTAGAAAGGTGGATGCTGGGGTGGTGGAGGCAAATTGTTGCAAGCAGCAGTGAGTGAGTGAAGCAGTGTCAGTGTAGCAAGGATCAGTGAACTAACACTAAGCTTAATTATATGCTTTGAACAGGCTTTTAGGTAAATATCCCATGAACCAAATCACATTGTAATTAGTATACATTATTGGAGAATCAGCTGCATCAAACACATAGATCAAATGGGGTCCAGATGCCTGATGAATGCAACTTCTGTTTACCTAAATAAGGAGGATCCCCTGAAGGTTGGGAAAGTGTTCTTCTTTTCTACAGTGCCATTGACTGTGACCCATTATCTGTGTCTTAACCACAGGCAGGACATCTGCAGAGCAAGGGATAAGTGTGACACCTTAGGTAAGTAGATTTGGTTTTATAAACTAACAACCATAGTCTAATATATACTGTACTTCATGTGTTCATATTGGTATGATAATGATGAAAAATTAGGAAAACTCATTTTTTTATAAGGACTTGCAGAGTTGGGGACAGTGTGTGATCCATACAGGAGTTGCAGCATCAGCGAGGACAATGGTCTCAGCACCGCATTCACCATCGCCCATGAACTTGGCCATGTGTAAGCTCAGCATGTATCCATTGATTGCTTTCCTCAAGTACTGTTATCACTTCAGTTAGTGAAAGTTTTTGCTTCAGTGAGACATTGGTGGAGCTTTAAAAGTCTTTCTAGGAATCAACGCATGCCTTACCAGCAGATGGGGATCAAGGGATCTTGCATACGTGGACAATACAACAGCTGTACATTCCTTTATGTTTTCGGTGTGTTTCTGATCATATCTTCTAATTTTGCCTGCCTTTCATTTTGAGAGAAAAGAGAAAAGAGTCTGTAATTTGCAGAATTTGAGGAAAACCTGCCCTTCAGCACACTGCATTTTCCAATGTCCTGAGTCAGCCATAGCTGGGGGGGGAGAAGGTTAGCGTTCTACAGTGGAGACTGTTACAGACCTTAACAGCCCTCATCATCTGTAACAAATGCTCCTTCTAACCACTAAACAAAAGGTGTGATTGTTCAATTCCACGTTTATCCGCATCAAGCGGTGACAGCATGCTTGACGACTGCTTAGCCCCAGAGCTCAGTGTTATATGGTACCTGTCAGGTGGGGAGCTGAGTAGCTCAGGGGGAAGGCTGCGGTCAATGTGGTGCTGTACCTGTCCACCACCAACCAGGATCTATGTATTTACCATGCAGGAGCTTACCGGCTTCTCTCACTACTCAATGGGCTCTTATTTTAACATCAATTCTTTTTTGACTATGTCTTTTGTCCAGTGTTCATATAATTTAGTAGTGTACTTTATATTGCGTGATATATATATACCAATTAACAGAATTATTACTCGAAAAAGGAAAACATTTCTCTTGGTAATGTAATATATTTTATGATACCTGAAAATTGCTTTTCTGTTATCACTCTGATAGGTTCAACATGCCTCATGACGACAGTAACAAATGTAAGGAGGACGGAGTTAAGATTCAGCAACATGTGATGGCTCCCACACTTAACTACAACACAAACCCTTGGATGTGGTCCAAGTGTAGCAGGAAGTACATCACAGAGTTCCTTGAGTATGTCATACTCTTTTCTACAAGATTATTCCAAACATGCATGGGGATAAGATCATGTAGATAATGTTCTGTTGCTGTTGAAAAGTTTCTAAACAACTCAAACAGCCTGAAATCAAATAGTATATGCAAAGTAGTATGGTCAAGTATTTATAACTATCACATAGATTTCACAAATATGTTTCCTTAAACATTCAAACACACACACAGAGTGCATTTTGTACCTACTTTTGGCAGAAACAGCCACATTTCTCGGCCTAAATGCAAATAAACTGTCATCATTTCTCAGGGCTGTTGCAGCCTCTAGACTCTTCATTTCCTAAGGCTCCTCAACTCACTGAGAAAAACCAGGGAACTACTACTGTAGTAAAGAGCAAATGGTATAGCATCTGACTATACTAACTATCCCAAATCCCTTTCCTTTCCCCCAACTATCTAAAGTTCTCCCTGGATCCCTAACTCTTGAGCTCCCCACCGCTACCTTCATATAGCTGATTGAATATAAACAGAAACCTGTCAAGATACTGAGCAAGCTGTGTGTACAGTAGTGGTTGTATATATGTACAGAAAAATGATATCTCCAGCTGTACTGAGTGTGTTTTCTGTTTGTTTGTGTCTCTTGTTTTTTTCCTTTTTTTCTTTAAGTCATTTTATTTGTATTTCTTAATAGCACAGGATATGGTGAGTGCTTGCTCGACGAGCCCGTTTCTAGGCCATACAGTCTCTCGCAGCAGCTGCCTGGATGGATATACAATGTCAATAAACAGTGTGAATTGATATTTGGGCAGGGAACGCAGGTGTGCCCTTATATGGTAAGGTGGAGTCGGTTTGCAAATGTGTCATGTTGCACATGTGGGTCTCTGAGGGAAGCCTCCTGTGATATAATTGTGTGCTGCAGAGGTTCTCGGCTGCATTTGAAGCCTTTAAAGTCACTCGCTGCAACATACTAATAGTTCTTTCTGAGATACAAGCAAACAAAATGTAATGTAATGTATATAAGTGATGATGTCAGCACCTATATATTTTGTTTATAACTCCTTAAAACATGAATATGAAAAAAGGTGGAAACAGGTGAGAATCATCACATCAAACCATCCAGATACGGTATATTTGTCTCAAAAATAGGTTTGACAACCTAAAGCACTCTGGAAAAGTTTTTTGACTCATGCTATCTGGCTAGACAGAAAGGCCTTGTAAGGCACTGGCTAAGAAACACCTGGTAAATGACACGGCTGTTACAGCAAACTCACTGTATGAAGTCACATTCTGGCATAATGTTTTATAATGTGCTATGAATTGGATGTCTGCCATATGGAGTCCATGTATTAATATGGTTGTCTACAGTGAGGTTATTAACAATATATTTATGTGCCCTCTCTTTCTGATTGTCTAACTTTTGTGTGTGTGTGTGTGTGTGTGTGTGTTTGTTTGTTTGTTTGTTCGCTTGTTTCTCAGACCCAGTGCCGGAGGCTGTGGTGCACCAGTCCAGAGGGCGCTCAGCGGGGCTGCAGGACCCAGCATATGCCGTGGGCAGATGGCACTGACTGCTCTCTTGGAAAGGTAAGTGCCATATGGAACATGACACTTACCTTTGATAATAAAAAAGTGTCAGGAGTAAGAAATGAAACGATTTTATTTATGCAAAAGTTTGAGGTGAACGTGTAACGGTAAAATTGCGTGAATTGTTTTTAACACTCATTGGGATTGCAAATTTCATTCATTATGATTTACTGTAATACTGACATGGTTTTGTGTTGATCTGATAATCCTCACCATGTTGCCTTGTTTTGATCTTACAACTTTTCTAATGACTCAACCAGAAATTGCTCATAGGGGTTTGACACATATGTAATTGAACATGGCTGGCATGTAAGTAGGTGGTGTAAAGCTGTAAATGATGGAGGCGACTTTCTTAGTGTAGCTTTTAATTAGGACTTTCTCACTAACCCCTTGCTTCCTGCCACTATAAGACATGAAAGCTAGAAGTCCAAAGACACACACACACACACACACACACACACACACACACACACACGCATACACACACACATTGAAACCTTTTCATGTTTACACCAACCTCTCATCCCATGCCATGCAATACACCAGACTAAACACTTACACTGCAGTCTGTTTGTTGAACAGTGTAAGATTATCCGTCTGTTATGAGCCAAGATGTATTTATTGACAATGCGCGTGATATTTCTTGTGAAATGTCTTTTTAGGTTCCTATTTTTTCCTTTTGCTTCACTGTATAATTTCTCCCAGATTAGCATCAAAGCATGGGAGAGCAGATAGATGTGTTGCCAGTTCCTTTGGATAGGATTTAATGTGGTCACTCTTATCCCCTCTCTTTTTAACTTTTTCTACGTCTTGCTCTCTTCATTCACTTTATTCTTCTTTTTTCTGCTTCTCTCTCTTATTGTAGCACTGCAAACACGGCCTGTGTATAACCAAAGAGCATGACGCCACACCTGTGGAGGGGGCATGGGGAGTTTGGAGCCCTTTTGGTACCTGTTCGCGGACATGTGGCGGGGGCATCAAGATCGCTGTGCGCGAATGCAACCGACCTGTGTGAGCAGTCCCTCTTTGTAGTCATGCATGCCCAGTGGACCTTGTCTCCATCTTAGCTGCTGAAGTCAATGTTCCATAGATCAAGCCTCCTTGAGGGAATTCTTTCCATAGTTAGTGTTCAATCAAGACAAGCCCCCTGAGATCTTACAGGGTTGTTTCCTGGTAAATAAAGAACCACTTTAGTCTCCTATTTTATTAGACAGATAGAATGATGAGGAAGAGTTTGAACATGAAAACAATGCAAATTGAATACTTTAGGTGTGTGATGGTGAGCAATAGGGTTAAAAGGAAAATGGGCAGAAAGATGAATGTTTGATTCTGTAAGGGAAAAGGTGGAAGATGTTTTCTAAAATATCTACTTACAATATGCATTTAATCATCACAATGATTGGTCCATTCACTTCCTCAATCTTGTTTTCAGGCCAAGGAATGGAGGAATGTATTGCGTGGGTCGCCGAATGAAGTTTCGTTCCTGTAATTCTGAGCCCTGCTCCAAGCAGAAGAAGGATTTCAGGGAGGAGCAATGTGCAGCTTTTGATGGCAGGCACTTCAACATCAATGGTCTACCTCCTAATGTTCGCTGGGTGCCCAAGTACAGCGGAAGTGAGAATCTTTTTTTCAGTCACTGGCATCCTGCTCTCTCCTTTTGTCAACCCTGGTTTACTTATGCATAATAGACATAATGTAAATTTGACATTTACATCTTTTGGTATCAAGTTTTCCTCTCTGTCTTGCTTCATTTGTTAGTCCTGATGAAGGACAGATGTAAGCTGTTCTGCAGGGTGGCCGGCAGCACGGCCTACTATCAGCTCAGGGACAGGGTCATTGATGGCACGCCGTGTGGACCTGATACCAACGACATCTGTGTCCAGGGCCTGTGCAGGGTGAGGTTCCTAACTCTAATTAACTTTAATCTTGTCATCATCTTGTCAACTATCGGTGGCCATTCTTGCATAGTTTGGAGTGGATATAATCCTTCTTTCTATATCACAGAAAATATAAATAAGAACCATTTCAATCCCTAGACTGGGTTTATTGCCTTAAACCTGTGACAGATTTAGTTTTAGTTTTAAAGCTTGATTACTAACACACCATAAACGTCAATATGCTTCTTGAAAGAAGCAGTGGGTTGCTCTGTGTACACTCTAAACCACATACAGTGTTTTGATAAGATTATGGTTCAGTAAGTTGCCTTCTTTATAGAAAATCTGATATTTGTCTTGCTAAAACAAATTACAAGCAGAGCTCAGTCACCTAAATTAATTTCAGATGGGTGTCAGCAATATAGCTATAACTAAATAAGTTTATATGTAACTATTTGTAGGGCCACTGGGTTTGATTTTTTCTTTCTTTATCAATATTTAATCAAGAAATAACAGAAGGCCATTTATGTTGATATGCTTGCTCTTGGGGGAATTACTAGAATTGTTGGGTCCTTGTAAATTATAGAGTGTGTTTTGGACCTACTCTATCTGTAAAGTGTCTTGAGATAATTCTTGTTATGATTTGATACTATAAATACAATTTAATTGAATTGAATTTATATTGCAGTGTTGAACTTTTTCTAAGCAACTGTGTTAGCTGAAGAAAATCTTTTTTTTGTTGAAAAAGCTGTCTGACTTCCCTGTACATTGTCATATAATGTGCACACCCTTCTCTTCTTTATCCCTTTTGTCCTACAACTTGATCTTCTCTCTTGCTTTTCAAACTTTTCTTTCCTTCTTTTTGTCCCTTTCCTACTACTACTATTTACTCCTGGCATTTTCTTATTTTAAATCCCTCCCTTCTACCTCTTTAATGAGCAGCAAGCGGGCTGTGACCATGTCTTGAACTCTAAAGCCAGGAGGGACAAGTGTGGTGTGTGCGGAGGTGACAACTCTTCCTGCAAAACTGTGGCTGGCACCTTCAACATCGTCCACTATGGTGAGCTATAACCTTTTAAAAATTAAACTATCATTTCACTTTCAGCAAGTATAAGACATGTTGCTTTAACACATTTTTATGTGTGCTTAGTTGTCAGAATTAATAGCCCTGGAAATGTGACTCACTTGCTAGCATAGGCACAGACCTATAGTAAACTAATGATCTGAACACACTACTCATGCTGTTTGCAGGCTATAATGAAGTAGTGCGAATACCCAGTGGTGCTACAAATGTAGATGTGCGGCAACACAGCTACTCAGGGAAACCGGAGGATGACAACTACCTCTGTAAGACATCCAACATTTTGTTTAAAAGAGACTACTGTTCATATTTTAATTGTATTTCCACATTTCCATAAATACTGTATTCAGTCATTTCTAAAGCAATGCGCTGTTGAAAGCCTGCATGTGTTGTCTCTGCCTGCCTATCTATGTGAGAGTGATGGTGTTCAGCTTTAAGTCTAAAGCCATGTAATGCAAACCCAAGGAGTTGGCATATAGCGTGCATGCTAACATGTTAATGAGCCAGAACTAAGCCTATGGGTACCATTCCAGCAAGGTCAGTTGGTTTATAAGCGCTTGTATCTTGTGTGTGTGTGTGTGTGTGTGTGTGTGTGTATTCTTTGACCTCAGATAGCCCTCTGGCTTCCATTCCATCAAGGTGTAATGTATTTGTGTATAAGCACAGTTATTAGGTGCCCAAAGTGGAGACAAATTCTGCACGGTCATATGAGTGTAATGTGTGAAATGGCAAGGAAAGTAAAGGCAGGAAATTAGCTCCATAATCACATTAAGCTGAATGAGTTCAGTGCAGCAGACTGGTAGTTGAACAGAACAGGATGCTCCTGGATGGGACTTCTGCAGAAACAGAGAAATATTTTACCCCGATAAGACTTTACTTCTGCCTACTGCGTGTGCCTTATTGTTAATGAAAATGTTAGCCACAATGTAGGCACGCTACCCTGACGCATGCAAAAATAAGCTATTGTTTTGTTTACTTTAGCTTGTTAGTGTAATAGGAACCGTCATTTTCACAAAACATTTCACAATGAGTAATGCTCATTCTGGCCCTCTGTCTCAGTGGGATCAAGAAAAGTGTTTTTTCTCTTTCTGCAGCCATATCAAATAGCCGTGGAGAGTTCCTGCTTAATGGAGAGTTTGTGGTCAGCATGTTCAAAAGGGAAATCAAAGTAGGAAATGCCATCATTGAGTACAGTGGCTCTGACCATGTCATTGAGAGGATCAACTGTACTGACCGCATCGAGGAGGAGATCATTGTCCAGGTACGTTTTCCTTATCACAATGCCTTAGTTTGCCATGGAGGAGATGCAGAGGCGGACTGATTTAGAAGCAGTGGCATGAGTGAACCTTAAATACTTGTGTAAAATGTTTTACTTTTACTGTACTTTCAAAGATGTGGACTATCCATGATGTTAGAAACTCATAGTCCTACTGTATAATAATGCATATCACATTGCCTGCATTTTCCCCAGGTGCTGTCTGTTGGGAACCTTTACAACCCAGATGTCAGGTACTCCTTTAACATCCCCATAGAAGACAAACCTCAGCAGTTCCTCTGGGATGCCTATGGGCCCTGGCAGGAGTGCAGCCACCTGTGCCAAGGTGAGGGGGAGGCATAAGGGGTTAGCACAGTGAGGTGATGGGAGGGGTCAATGATAAATGGTGTGGTGACAATAAAGATGAGATGGAACGGAGAGAGGAGATGTGAGAACTGCTGAGCTGGAGGCATAGGAAAGAGAAGATTGTTTGGCTAAACTTGACAGCTTCATGCTAGACATATAGGTTTGGAACAAGTGATTAAAGGTCGACCTAATAGTATGCTGTGTCAGATGTCCTTCTTTGACCTGACCTAGCATATGTCAGAGTATGTAGGCGTGCAGAGGCGGATCACAGGTAAACTCGAAAACCTGTTATGTGTTATGACTCAAACACTTTGTCTGAGAACTTCTTTCTCCACTTTTTGACACTGCTCTGCTTGAACATCCAACAGTAAATTCCAAAGAAATACCAATGAGTTCACACAGCAGGATAAACAGCTAACATGTAATACCCTCAGCACCTTTTGATTTTCTGATTTATTTGGCTTTTCTCTGGGGGCACACAAAGCTCTCATAGCACTGAGGTGCAAACTTTGTAACAAGAGGTACTGATAGAGAATCTATTTCCTGCAGCCACATGAGGTTTAAATCTCTCTCCCACTGTACAGTTGGTGCACTGTGATTCAGTGCAGGGATGTCAACTCAAGAGCTAAGGTGAAGTACACACACATTGCTGCTAGTAGTTGTTCCGTTCCTATGATGATCTATATTGTACTTTAGCAAGCTGTTGCCTGGCAACTACTTGCAGGATCTTACAGAATGTGAGGTCAGTCAGGCAGTGGAAGTTAAGGGAGTTTGTTTTGAGGATGAAGTTATAAAACCTTACATTGCAACTCTAGTCATGAATCTTGCACATTTCTTTGTGTCTTTCTCATCCAAGAACAACATTCAATGGGAGAAAAATAATTTCTTTGTTTACATATACACAACAACACATTTTTAATATCCGTAACAAAAAAATTGCTGTTTTGCTTGCAGTATTTCAATGTTTGTTTGGTAAATGGTGCTAAGAGAATTCTAAGAGAAACGTTTGACTTTTTTAATTTACCTGCTATCCATACTTTTATCATTATGTCTTCATAGGAGAGCGCAAACGGAAGATTCTCTGTAGCAGAGAGTCAGACAGGGTCGTGGTGTCAGATCAGAGGTGTCATGGTACAGCTAGACCTGCTGTCATCACTGAACCCTGTAACACTGAATGTGAACTCAGGTTTGTCTTAGTTCAATCAGCCTTTAGTAGCTATATGAACCAATCAATAATTCTTTCTTCACTTGGTCATTTAAAAATATTGACCAGGATTTTCTCTATCACCTTTGATGCAGTTGGCATGTGGCTCGTATGAGTGAGTGCACAGCTCAGTGCGGCCTGGGATATCGTACCCTGGAAATATACTGTGCCAAAATTAGTCGCACAGATGGTAAAACCCAGAAGGTTGATGACCGCTATTGTAGCGGTCAGCACAAACCGGATGACAAGGAAGGTTGCCATGGAGACTGTAACCCGGGTGGCTGGGAGTACTCCCCTTGGTCGGAGGTAAGATTGTTGTAGGAAGTGTGGGTTTTGTGTGTGAGCATTATCCAGAGGTTTGTCAAAGTTTATGACAGGGTGTGTATATGCATTTACACTAGCTGATGTTCAAACGTTTGTACTGCAGTGCTCCAAAAGTTGTGGTGGGGGCACCCGCCGTCGAGGGGCAGTGTGTCGAAAGGCAGCCGATGAGAGCAAATGCAGTCAAAGGGACAAGATGACCGTCCAACCCTGTAATGAATTCCTCTGTCCACAATGGAAGACTGGCGACTGGTCTGAGGTCAGTTCAGCTCTTATTGTATTCTCTTTTCCATTAGAGGAAGACCGGTACGATATTTACTGGTCACATGTATTAGATTCAGGCAATGATAATATACACTTAATGTTTACGTTAAAATATTCCTTTCTTTAATTTCAAACCATATACATAGTCATTATTCCTCTCAAGATGTTTTTTTCTGTCATTTGTGAGTTTCTGTTAAGGCGTACAGTAACATAAGGCTTGTGGATTTACATTTAAATGTGAGTAAGACTTCCTGTTGTTTATGAAGCTGGGTTTAGTCAATGTAAAGAGAAATGGTGTAAATACTTAAGTTGTAACCCAGCAGTGATTTAGATCAAATTGATTATGCATTTCTCAGCTTTGAGAGAATTACTCCCCTTCTTCCACTAGAGTGTTGGGAAATCGCTGATTGCAGGTTAAGATTGTACTTAACTGCTGTACAGTTTACACATTGTAGCGCGAGGAGCTTGCAAAGTGTTGGGCTGCATTCCAGGAATACTTCAGATCTCCCATGTGGCCCTGATAAATACAAACACCTACTGTACACTGCACTGTATAAACATGCACTGTACTTACACATAAATAGATACTCTGGCCTGTCTTTAAGTCCCTTCCAACCACTATTTGTTTTGTAATCTGCATATCCTGCTTTCCACAACACTAAGTGATCTCCCTCTGTCATGAATTCCAGCAGGCTCAATGGCTGGTAAAGTGGCCAGTGTTCATGTAATATACTGTATTCACATCTGTCTCTAAAACCTGAAATATGTTCTTTTCAGTGTCTTGTGACGTGCGGGAAAGGCTATAAGCACCGTCAGATGTGGTGTCAGTTTGGTGAGGACCGTTTAGACGATGGCTTTTGTGGCTCATCTAAACCTGAATCGGTGGAGATGTGCCAACAGCAAGAGTGTGCCTCTTGGCAGGTGGGACCCTGGGGACAGGTGAGTGTTAACAATAGTATAAACTATGCCTTGTAAATTAATTGCTCATTTGTAATAAAAACAAATGATGTTAAATAATTAATTTATATTCCAGAAAAGATGAAACAGCGGATCACTCTGTTTTGTCTATGATTGGATATTGCACTGTTAGACTTATAGAGACACCAGGGGCCATATCATGCACCACAGCACGGCATAGCGCAAAGCCAATGCAAGTGTCAATTACCCGTCCAGCGCCCACGTTGTTTAAATAGGTAAAGCATCTGCGCCCGTGGGCATGCTGGTTCAGGGGCATCTTTAACGTATCTTGAGGCAGCGGAAAATAATCACGCTGTTGACCAACAAAAACCTGGTCTAATGTCATTAGCGCAGCATTTCATTGTTATTTTAACAGTGAATTAGTAAAAAATTAGTAAACAAAGCACATTATGCTTGTTACACACACAGGGAAGCGCACCAGCTCACAAACATGCAAAAGATTACAAATAAAAATATGATGGTGCAAATCCGCCATCATAATAGCAATGCGCCAAGGTACAAACACGCCTCGCATTTAAAGGGAATGCGAGATGGCACTCTGATTGGTTTATTGCATGTTATGCCCAAAACGCACCTATGAATTAATGAAGACACTAAGTACCATCTACCTAGTTGATGGAAAGCAGAGGCTGAGGTTGACAAAAAACTGTTTCTCTGTAATTCTTTTCTCTGTTGAATTCTGCCCAGATGCAAACCAAGGGGAGGACACAGATAAGCTAAGCTCATTATTTAGCACTGTCCCCTTTTTTCTCTCGCCTGACACAGAGCACATCCTGCCAAAATAAATATACAAAAGCTATGGAAGCATTATATAGGGTTATGAATACAGTATATAGTGTCTTGTATGTTTAGTGTCTCATTTGTGTCTGTGCACAGAGAACTGAACACCCAAAAATTTGAGATATTTTTGTGCCCCCCATCAGAGGATGTGCGCATGTTAAGGTATATTTGAAGTCGTTTAATGAAGCGTTGTCAAATGTTAGTTGAAGTTGCCGCCACACAAGTTTGACCCTGTTTCATTGAAGGCAGTGAGGCAGAAGAGAGCGAGGGGTAGTACCCTCTGAATTGGCTGCAGTAGAAAAATGACAAGTGCAATGTACATGAGCAAAGGTTCCTTACTCCTATATTGAGCCTTAAGACTCTTATTTGCTTGAAACTTGGATCTGGATGTTTGTCATGGGAGTGGAGGGGTAAAATAAGCTTTTTGATTTTATATACCTGGTTCACAGTTCTTTTATTTGTTTGTGTGAGGGAGTTGCTTTTTTGGTTCAAATTAACTTTTTTTTGTTGCTTGCCTTCCTTGCCTCTTTCTCCGTTTTCTCTTTGCCTTACTGTTGCTAATGTTCCCTCACCACTACTTTTTTTTCTCTCTTTGAACCCAGTGCACTACCTCGTGTGGGCCAGGCTACCAGATGCGAGCCGTGAAGTGTGTAGTTGGCTCTTATGGTGCTGTCATGGATGATACTGAATGTAATGCTGCGACCAGACCCACTGATACCCAGGTGAGGAGGGCATTATCTTCCTCCGTTCCTTGCATTTTTTCTCCCTAACATCTTTCCTCTTTCTTCTCTCAACTGCCCTCAGTCTTTTCCATCTTGTCCTTGCTGTAAGAGCAACAGTTGTTCCATGGTTGAGTTTCAAAGTGATTTATACTGTGAGAAGAGAAGGACGCATCCATGCTTATGCACATGACACTCAAAACACACACAGGCAAACACACATTTAATTTCCACCTGGTATCAATCAAGCTATGTTGTCTGATCTAGTCTGGCCTAGAGAGAAAGACAGAGGGGGAGGTTATACCGGCCTCACTGTCCCTGCATAGAAAGCCCAAATGTTTTAAGATAACCAGTGTTATTCTTTAGAGTAGAGCTCAACAGTGACCGCCCACTTTTTTAATGGCTCTAGTTCCGGATTCGTGGGTACGGTAAACGGTTGACATTGCTGTTAAGTTTAGGATTCTCCAAAAGATCGCAGATAAAACATGTTTTTCTTAAAACAAGGTTTATTTCATACAGACTTCTAGCTTTTACAGGAGCAGAAACGTCTGTTTCACAACCACGTAGCTCATGGTCAGTCTACCTCGGATGGTTTAGACATTATGGTTGATAATCTAAATCCTTATGGAGAAGATCAATGGGATTTTTACTTCTGGAACCACACTGTTGAGCTCTATACTCTTATTTTTATTATGTACGATACACTAAAGTCTGGCAGAGCACATGTCTTTCTTTTAAGAATTTAATCTTAGTTTGAATCTTACCCATGCTTTCACTTCAAAACATCCCTTGACAACTAATCTTGGACACTTAACTACAGACCTAAATAAATCATAATTTACAGAAATATCACAATCCACATTTAATGGCTGTTTTTCAAAAGACTAATTGCTAATATTTAAAGCAGGTTAGTTAAAACAGGTTAGTGAACTGTTTTAAATATTTCTCTCCTATATCCTCAACCCACTGGTAATGCATACTAAAACGGGCAGTGTTTCACTCCCACAGGTTTAAATGTGCAATTGTTTTTGTTGTCTAAATCTGAGTGTGCATCTGTTTGTTAAGTGTTCCACACACACAAAGAGACAGCATCACCAAAGAAACCTATAATGAGCTGAATCAGAGTTTTGTTTGGTCAGCGTGGGGCGTAAACCTATTTCAGAGGGCTGAGCATGCAGACTCAGTATGAGGCCCCCCTCTAGTCGCAGCGGCTCTTAATTCCGGTGCCTGGGCCGACAGATCCAGTGACCCTAAAGCAGTCGCCCCACCTTGTTGTGATTTCAACCAGCCAGCCATGAAGTGGGTCACCAGCCGCTCGTCCCACCAGCCACCAAGCAGGGTTTAGATTAAAGGACAGCTAGATAGATGGAGGTCTGTGTACAAGGAGTAGAGAGGTGGAGACAAGAGATGCTTTGCTTGAAACTTCCACACGTAGATTAGGATAAAGGTTGAACAGTTATGGACACTGATTGGGCCTGTTATATAATTTATAAAAGCCCTAAAGTTGTAATATATAAGCATACACATAAACTCATGGTCATCACAATATGATTTTGTGATGACCATGTCAAATGTGGGTCTGACAGGAAGTAGCGCTACTTTCGGGGTTCCATGAGGATTTTTTGCATCCGTCAGGAGGTGGAGTGTGGAATGTGGAGCCTGCTAAGAGCCTATGCAACCTGATTAAGGCCCTCATTCCTAGAGACTGGGGGTCAGAGGGCACCAGAGGGCGTGGGGGGGGGGGGGGGAAGGTGAGGGACAAGGGGGTGGATTAGGGGTGGAGTTTACAACCACGCCAGCATGGGCATTGGAGCCCTGAATACCACTCCACTATGACCTGTTATGACAGGGATCAGGGCTTTATGCTGAGTGGCTTACTGCCACAATCCATAGTTTTAACTGACGGGGCGGACCCTGTTAATGTTGTTTTGGTAAGGTTGGGGAAAAGGGTTGATGAGAATTACAACTACTCTCAAACATAGAGCTGAAGGAATATAGTTTAAGTTGTTAATGAATGTCCCATGCCAGATGAGCTATCCCTGATATTCATGGTATTTGTGGTCAGGGACAGATGTTGTTACAGTATATTCATTTTGTTAATCACTGCATGAATGGGTGTATGTGTCCTCCTTTCAACAGGACTGTGAACTGGCCCAGTGTCCCAGCATCCACCCTGTTCCCCCAGGGACTAAAATCCCCTACAACCAGAGCCACAAAACCCAGTGGCGGTTTGGTTCCTGGACCCAGGTTGGTAGTTCTGTCACATCTTCAATTTGTTTGTCTTTATTGTTTTCCAGCTTCTTAACCTTTCTCCTCCGCACAACAGTGTAGTGCCAGCTGTGGCAAAGGGACACGTATGCGCTATGTGAGTTGCCGGGACAATCAGGGTGGTGTGGCAGAGGAGTCAGCATGCGCACATCTACCAAAACCCCTTGCCAGAGAAGTGTGCTCAGTTGTGGCCTGTGGACAGTGGAAAGTGCTGGAATGGACAGTGGTAAGAAAACCACCCTTTATCAGTTATTAATTTGTATCTGATCCAGTTGCTGCACCAGATTCAAATAAGTGGTCATTTTAGTTTTTCTGTTGAATCAAAATTTTCCCTCAGATCTGCATCTTACAGTTTTTGCCTATTGCTTACACTATTGCAGAATTTGGCTCATTATGTCAAAACTCTACACACTAGCCAATCAGACATAGCACTTGGAGATTAACAACTCAAATCTATACCAAAATGAAACATTGCAATCAAAACGTATCACTCCTTTCTAAAAATGAAATTCTTGCAACAAAACTATACACACAAGCGCCATTTGAATTACTCTTTCATATCACCATCACCACATTGATGGGCTTTATATAAAATAAACGTCCCTTTCCCGAGCCACATCAACCACCTCCGACTGGGGGATCCCGAGGCGTTCCCAGGCCAGGTTGGAGATATAATCCCTCCACCTAGTCCTGGGTCTTCCCTGTGGCTTCCTCATAGCTGGACATGCCTGGAACACCTCCCTAAGGCTATTCTAAATATAACTCCTCCCATCTCTGTTGTCCGAGATTTGGAGAGTTGTAATATAGTCTGCTGTGTATGACATTGCTCTGCTGATATGGTGGATCTCATTCAGACCGTCTGACAGACACAGAGGCCCATTTGGGTCTCTGGTCTCTGACAAAGTTTAGAGGTGGCTGTACACTGCTCATTATCGGAGGTCTGCACAGATGCAACGCATCACTGTCCACAGCAGAGCGGGTCCACTAAAATGAACTGAAGTTGCTACACTACCAGCCGTGCTGCTCACCTCTATTGTTACAGAGAGTGGACACGAAGCGACGGACGGGTCTGTAATACTCAGAGCACATACCTGAAGCCGGGGAAATGCACCTGGGATGGATCGTGAAAAAAATTTTCTCAGTTTGCGACAATTCGAAAATTCCACAGACAGGGAGCGCTCTTGAACCCCCTCACAGTCTCTGAAAGCACATGCTAGTCAATCACGAGCAGCTCAACAGGTAGATCTATAGATAAACTCATCTTTCAGAAATTTGACCGACCGGGTTGACACTTCAGCGTGAGAAATCGGGGGTGTGGCGTGTGAAACCAGTCAAATGCGTGCGTCTCATGGCCAATGCGTAACAGTTGGCAGCCCTGCAATCGTAACAGGAGATTTCGTTTTTGAACAAAGTGTTTAATGTAAGAAAAGTTGTGTAGTGTTTCGCAATAAGTGTGTCACAGATTTGCAAACAAAGTGTATAATTGACAACGTGTTTAAGTATGCTACAAGAACTTACACAATAAAAATGAATGCTTAGACCAAAGCCTCAATATCTAAACTATTGAGGCTTTGGTCTAAGCATTCCTTTTTAGTGTGTAAGCAATGGGCAAAAACTGTATTATACTGACAGACAGCACTGTTGATAACTGTTACCTATGTACTTGTGTGCCTTCAATTTTGCCATCCAGATGTTGTTTTCCCTGCAAAGTTAATGTATTACAGTATTCTCTATATTATTTGTCACCCACGTTTATTGTGTGCGCATGTAGATGTTTGTGCGAGAAAAGATGGGTGGCAGCTGGAAGGCAAGTGTGTATCCAGGCATGGAAGAGGGCTGGAATAAGGCAAGAGAAGTGAGAGAGAGAGAAAGAGAGAGAGAGAGAGAGAAAGAGAATGGGAGTGAGACAAAAGTGTCTGAAACAGGGAGATGCAAGGGGCTGCAGTGAGGGGCTCCAGTCTTGTTTACAGATGTTTCTCATCAGAGTCCTGGTGATGCAGTACAGACAGACTGGAGGTCTGGTCACACACACACATACACACACACACACACACTCATTAGAAATAGTTCATCCTTAGGCCGATATAATATTTAAGAGGCCATTGACTTAATGTATATAAAACCTTACAGTATCTAAAATTATGTGAAATCCATAACATTTAGACGGAGCAGTATAAACCTCTGGACAGCGTAATCCCAAACAAGGTTTTAGAGTATACAGCTGTTGCATAAGTCTAGTAGATCACCATATGCAAGACAGAAAGTGGACTCTGCAAGAGTGGAGCTGAGTGAGACACCATTAGTGCTTGGCAGAAGATCTTATTTTCCTAAAAAGAAAGATGTGTGTAGTCAAGTCCTTACTGCATTTTCAGCCAGTGCCAGAGCCGCAGCCTTTTTCTTCATGCCATGTTTAACTGAAATGACATTGGGTCGGCATCCTCAACACCAAGTTAACTTTGCTTTCGGTTAGTGTGACGTCCTGGCAAGACTAAAGTCCTATTCACACAGGATTAGTATCATCTGGGGACCTCTTATGATTTAGAAATTACCCCCCCCCCACATCTGAGTTTTGTGCAGGATTTATCGCAGTTGATAAGCAAAGCCTGCTTTTACCCGAATTTACTGACTTATCTGTACCACAAGAGTTGAGTACCTAGAAGCGCACTGAGGACGGCCAGGGGGAGGCTGCGGCACCACACTTCGGTCGGGATTCCGTATCGTTTTGGGCAGGCCTGGTATAGGTTACCAGAGGCGCAAACTGCATATCAAATTATAGACATGTTCGACTCCAGTTTCAGCAGAAAAAGGTCACCAAATTGGGAGTTAGTTGCCACCCCCTAGTGAGAGGATTTAATTATGTTAGGTTTTGCCTTGTACTTGCCGCACACCAAGTTATAATGACTATTTCTTCATGTGTGTGTTTTCAGTGTTCAGTAACCTGTGGCCAGGGAAAGACGACACGGCAGGTACTGTGCGTCAACTTCAGTGACCAAGAAGTGAATGCTATTGAGTGTGACCCAGATGATCGTCCTACCACAGATCAGGACTGTGCTATGTCTCAATGCCCGTCCCGCTCCAGTGAGTCCCGACCTTTCCCGTCCTCACCAAATGCCAGTGCCAGGAATAACCTGCCTCGCAGCCAATCCCACCAATGGCGGACTGGACCCTGGGGTGCGGTAAGGCATCTTATACACAGCAGCATCACATCACAGTGGTCAACAAACCATTTCTCTGGAGCTTGACATCTAAAGATGTGGGCTCAATCTTGTTCAACCAAACCCTCAGCACAAACAATAGCAGTCCAGATAGAAAGTGAGAAGTGGGAAAATGAAACATGTAGAAATGTTGTCCTCATTTATTGAACCATTGGTGTGTTTAAGCAGGATTAAAGGTACAGTTATTATGGCCCTATAGGCAGTACCTATTTTTAATTTGCTTCGGATTACACAAATATGAGATAACAATAACATTAATTAGAGAGCTTTAAAGGTCTGTGTAAGCGAATTTTGTTTGGACAGAGCCAGGCTAGCTGTTTTCCTCTGTTTATAGTCTTTGTGGTAAGCCATACTAACCAGCATCAGGTTGTAGTGTTATATTGACCATACAGACATGAGAGATCTTCATCTAGATCACAGCAAGAGGGTTAAACGTAGTTTCTTTTAAGGTGTCCTAACTAAATGTGTCCTCATGTTACCAAGTATTCTTTACTCTCCTTGTGTTGCTGTGACTAATGTAAATTGTAATGTCAAGCAATTTCAAGTAACAGTTTGTGAACTATTTATTAACTTTCTACAATGTGTTTTGTAACCTGATGCAGACTTTGACAAACGCTTAGTGGCAGTTCTTCAGGCCCTGTTCTCTTTTTTGAGGATTTAGCCTTTGTGAAACACCACACGATAGCAAGACCCAAGAACTACAGGCTGTCCCCACCATGGATCTCTTTCTTTGTATTGTTCAGCTGTTTAAAAAAAAAACTGTGTTAGTGATAATCTCTGTCCAAAAATAACTTTGACCTTTAAATAATTCTGGGAAGTGATTAAAGCTATTTCTGGTGACTCTTCCTGTCTCTGTTCTGAGGATATGCATTTTAATATAGCAGCAGGCATGGTCCGTCATTTGACAGGAGATGTTGCTTAGTCTCTGAGTTTTTGTAGGAGTGGGGGCATTGTGTGCACGCTATTTATACCACATAGTGCACATTGATTTGTAACAAAGTGTACTGTTGGCATTAACCAACTAGCGATTTTGTTGACATATTGATTTAATACTTTGCAGCTGGATGTTTAGCTTTAGTGTGTGTTTTTACGCCATTGTGTCTAAAGGATATGTAAAAAATATACATATATATATATATATATATATATATATATATATATATATATATATATATATATATATATATATATATCCCCAATGGGACCTATTTACACCTATACACTGAGCATCTGTTTGTGAGAACTATCTATTTGAGAACTCTTCACTCTCTGTACAACAGTGCTCCAGCACATGTGCAGGAGGTTTCCAGCGGCGTGTAGTAGTGTGCCAGGATGAGAATGGCTACCCTGCCAACAGCTGTGAGGATCGCAGCCGGCCCAATGAGCAACGATCCTGTGAGTCAGGGCCATGTCCTCAGTGGATCTATGGCAACTGGGGAGAGGTAAGGCAGACATCACTTTACCAATGAATTTACCATGACTCTTGAGTCTCCTTGACAACCAAGCTTAGAAAGAAACTGTGGGATGCTCATTTGTATTTGAATAAATATTTTGACTGATGCAGGCGTTGCTTAGTGTGAAGGTTTGAAAATGCATTAGAACTCAGCTAAGGCGCAGGCGCACATTCTTCATGTTTCACACAAGACAGATCTATTTTAACGGAAAAAAATAGCCCTAGTTTTTTCTTCACACTCAGAAACCTTTTCCCCATACCTATCTGTAATATACAACCTCTCCTCTTGCTGTCTTTAGTGTACCAAGCCATGTGGAGGTGGGATAAAGACAAGGCTGGTGGTGTGTCAGCGTCCAAATGGCGAGCGTTTCAATGATCTGAGCTGCGAGATCCACGACAAGCCACCAGATCGTGAGCAGTGCAATACTCAGCCATGCCCGTCTAGCCCCCACTGGAGCACAGACCCATGGAGCTCGGTACGCTCATAAAAAATACTCATCTTGTTTTTCAACCTCACACCTTTGACTTTGGTGCTTTTGCACTGGAAATTACATGCTTCCCTACTTTTACTTTTAACCTCCTCCACTTCCTGCTCCCTCTCTGGTGCCTGCGATTGGTCAACGTTTCCTCAAGACATTCGGAAAGTTAATTCTGTTCTGTTCTGCGTAAAATGGCAAAGAAACAGTCACTTGCAATATGCCAAAAAAGTTGTGACCACAAGAACATATGTATTAGTCTAGTTAGCATAAAACTGTTGTTGAGCCTTGTATTAGTATTTGAAAAATTCAGGATAACTTTGTATTAAAATCAAAGTTAGTTTTGTAAAATATTGTTTTTAAAGATAATTTATTAAGATATTTTTCCTTTTTATCTTTTGTATATAGCATTAACTTTTAAAAGTGATTTATTTTGTGACTTAGCTCTTTGTATTTAGCCAATCTCTGTTCATATGCAAATACTGATGAATGTTTTTGTATATCAGGAATATACAATAAGATGCCTTGCTCTTTTATTATAAATAGAATAGCCCGTAATCTCCAAATATGTGGTGCTACAGATTCTAGTCTATGGTTTGTTATGAAATTTAAAAGTAACAATTTGCATAGGACTGTATTTGGGCTGTGTACTACACTTTGTACTATATACATTTTTGAAATGGCTATTCTATCAAGATTCAATTTGTCTCAAGGCACATGTGGGTTTTTTTATAACAGAAGTTACTAATCTTATTTAGACACTTTATTTTACAGTTCATGTTTTACTTTCTGCTATGAAACAAACAGTGGTGTTACAT
Organism: Etheostoma perlongum; assembly: GCA_026937815.1. Lineage (NCBI taxonomy): Eukaryota > Metazoa > Chordata > Actinopteri > Perciformes > Percidae > Etheostoma > Etheostoma perlongum. Next base: position 7,662,512 of record CM049374.1, on the reverse strand, counting down.
TGACATCTATGCGTGAATATGTTGACTCAAAAGTTGCTAAAACGTCCAGTATCAGTGGTAAACACCAGCAAACAGCAGCTGTACTAGCACTAGAAAATAAAATGTCTCGCAGAGTTTGTGGTAATTAGTACTAACAATTAGTAGTAACAGCCATTGTATTCCAGTTTGGCTGAGGGTTTTGACCCAGATTTCCTTAGTGTGGCCAAAAGAATAGGTTTAACGCTCTTTACTCCAAAGGTGCTTGATATGAGTGTATTTACATTGTGTTAGTTAATATTTTCTTTGTACAGTAAGTACTTGGAGTTGCTAAATATGCTATGCTCAACAATACCTCATTTGGAACAAAACACAACTCTTTTAGCCATTAAACTATGATAACCTCCAACACTAAAGTGGTGCTTTGGCCAAACAAGGGAGATTTAAATATCAAGAATGAACCATCACATTTATGGTCGGTTAGGTGTTTATTGTGGCATATTGCTTTTTGATGCTGCATTTTCTGTACTTTTTATTTCTTTCCATGAGCAGTTAGTTGATTGTTAATCAGATTGATCAGCATAATGCAAAGTGTATCACAGATTTGATGAAATAATGTTGAATTGTCTTTGAATGTCAATCAAACAATTTGCTCAACCTCAAAGAGATTGGGCTGTTAAAAGGACGTACTTTGAACACTTGACACCTGTGACCACGTCAAGTTAATAGTGTTTTGTATCCAGAGCTCCAACTCTGAGCCAACATAATGTGTCTACCTCAGTCTCTGTTTTGATTGCCCCCCTACCGTATATTTCTCTCCCTTGCACTGGAGGGACTTTGGCTGGATAAGATGATTCATGAGTTGTTGAGGCTCCCCAGTGCAGTTGATGGACAGGGTGTATGTCTTATTTCCCACCTTGTAATCTTTGCAATTCTGTTGAAGACAGTAAAAATCAATCCACAATCTGTCGGGGCAACATTTTCCTGCAGCCCACCCAGTTGACTCCTCCTGGTCATAAATGTCTTAACTGATGTCACACCTTATTTTAAGGCGCCTGTTGACCAGCAGTGAGAAAAAATTTTAACCACACATCATTTACTAATGAGAACTATTGCTTGTAATGACTCCCACAAGTGTGATTGTACGGCAGCGTAAAGTCAAATCTAGGTTAAATCAATGAAAGCGGAACACAGTATTAACAAAGCACATCCTATTATTCCTCTTTATTTTCACTTTTCAGTCTTAGCAGTTTGACTCCTTGTGGTCAACCTCCTGGTGTAAATAGCAGTACAGATCAAACACCATATTGACAGGCATATTGTATTTATCTTATTCACAAATGGCAGTATTAGTTTGTTTTTCAAGACGGTTTCTGTATATTAATGTAATTACGTGTATTTATTGTTACTTCATTATAATGTGATGTCAATATTTAATTTTTTCATGGATTTGTTGGATTTTTGTTCATTTCCAGAAAAGGTTACGATTAAAGTGAAGTAGGTACTATCAAAGGCTTTTTTCATTTTTATTTGAACAATATTGTTCAGTAATGCTTTAGATTATGGCCTGCTACATACAGTGTAATTATTCCCAATTTACAGTGTCCTTTTTTTACCAGTACAGTATGTACCAATATATACATGTATGTGCAAGGGAACACGATGTGCAATATAAAATAAAAGTGTGACAATTTGGGAATTTAAAAAATATTCATACTGCAGGTATTATTTTTTACTAATGGGTTACTATTGTGCTATATAAATAAAATGATTATTATTATAATATTAAGTAGTACAGTGTGACCTACTGTGCAGCAAGCCTGGACCTTTGGGGGAGGATATGCTAATGAGTTCTGTAGCACTTTATACATCTGCTGTGACTTAATTCAAAGTTTACCATACATCACAAACTACATAGTTGGTTGATTTGATACATTTCATAGTCAGCACATCTTTTTTAACAGTAAACTAACTTCAAACAATTTACACTTTGTGTGGCTTTTAAGGAGGGCCACGCTCATGAACACTGTAATATTAGAATAGTTACCTGGTAGTTTAAAAACACCTACAGATTGTTAATTTATTCCTTAATCCCCTTAACTCCACATCTTGTTCACTTGTACCTACAGTACATGTATGTAACAGTACGTACTAGTAAAACATTTACACTGTAAATTTGGACGCAATCTAAAGGAAAAGAATAACTTGCAACATACACAGACTGGTTGTCCAAAAACGCCCAAACCCGAGACAACAGATGCAAGTACCAACCTCTAACAACATTCATTACACCAATAGCCTCGCTGTTGGCAACATTGTAGACCCGATGCTAAGCACTGTCATAAAGTATTTAACTCAAGATTACCAACTCCTGCTTTATTTGTGTTTGTGAATAAGGAAGTGTCCTATATTATTTAGTGTTTTACCTTTAACTTTGGCTCAAAGATTTAAAAAGAAAGGCCTGGCAAACAGCTTATCAAGAAGTCCTCCCAGTCTATTCAACGGGGTGTTTTTCCTGAATGAAAACGCACAAATCACTGAGCAATATCCTTGTTATTTTTAGAAGTCAGAGCCTCTGCTGACCTATTTGAGAGATCATGCTTTTACCCTCTGTGTCAGGAGTTAAAAAACCTTTCCATCAAGGTAAATCTTTGTCCTGTCTGACAAATGCCTGTTTCATTTACTGTGTTCATTCACTCTTAATGCCTACCCCATCTTTTTTCTGGGACACCGGGTAACACATGCTCCACTATGAAGTTGTCAGTGCCCTTTGCCCTTTTCTGTCAGGCTCCTCTACTCTGGTCCAATGCAAGTTGATGACAGTGTACCAATATGGGTGACAGTGACTCGAACAGGGGGCCATCAGGAAGACAATGCAGTGGTGTATTGGTGGGTCAAGGGTTATGTTTGATCTGGGGAGGTGCCCCTTTCCCGTACATCCCATCAGCACAGAGTTCTGGGAAACTGCAGTGATCCTTGAGGGGAGGGGCAAATAGGATTTTTTTTCACATTGTCCTTACCAATGATTTGCCTGTGTGGATTTTTATTTATCTTATAAATTGTATGATTTGACTGATGCATTATGTATCTGTAATTCCATGGATTGTAATCACCCTTTGAACTTTGTTTAGAAGGCAGTTCAAACTTTGACTGCTTAGACTTGTGGTGTATAGCTATATGGTGAACTAATACAGCGCTTTTCTCCCTTAACAAGACTGCTTTGCGGTGTTCATTCACCCATTCATATTCTCGCTCACACCGATGCAAGGCACTTGCCTGCCCATTGGGAGCCACTTGGTTCAGTTTATTCATCACTTTCACATGTGGACAGAAGGAGCCAGGGATTGAACTACCAACCCTGTGATTAGCAGATGACCTGCTCTACATCCTGCAAATAAAACTGATGCAAATAAAATTGTTTATATAGTGTATTTATTGTATGATAAAGTAGAACATGTTAAGTTCAAGTACGTGTGAGTAGTGATGTTTTTGTTTTTGTGAACTGCTCTGGATAAAATTTAAAAATCTATCTAAAAAAAAAATCTACAATTTTCCTTCGGGATGAATAAAATATCTATCTAAAATACAGAATCGTAGAGAAGTCCATACACTGCATGGGGGGGTTTGATGTACACAGTGTTTTAAATTGTCACATTTGTACTGATTCTCAAAGTATTATGAGGGCATTAATGCACATGACAACAGCAGGAAAGCTCTTGTAAAAAAGTATATAAAACCTTTTTTGAGGAATGACCAGAACTTTGAACACAACAGCCTGGATGACTGCCTTGGATTTTAAATGGTTCTCTTTAACGACTTGAACCTTTACTGGAAAGCCCAGTTTCCCCTGTGACGACCCACTTGTTCTCCACAGTTCATCTGACTGTTACATTATATTTTGTTCATGTCAGGCCAAACATTAAAAATTCAATCTCTGTTGTTAATCAGTGGTGGTATTTAATATTAGGAAAACTGTAAGTTTCTACGATTCATCATGGAAAGCTCTATCCCAAATACATAAGCAACATAGTCAGTCATTTCAATAAGATTTTAATCACAACAATATCCTTAGTTGGTATGGCAAAAACATTCTAAACTGAGTCCTCAATAGTTTTCATTTTATTGATTAACATCACCAACATTAGTAACTCCAATAAATCTAGCACATTACCAATCAAATTGGGATGTTAGAAAAAAGGGGAATAAGCATTTTATTAGCCCCTCTTTTGGTAAATCTTCCTCCGCACTGAATAAGGTGGGAGGTCACATCATGTTCCTGTGTAGTACAGTCCCTTGCTGGTCAGGACAGCACCACACGCTGGGCCGCATTCTCGATTAACTCTGAGTCTGTCGCTTCCCATCCATCCCCACGTGCCACGCCCCCTTTGATTATCCGAGCACAGTCTAGCCCTTCTCCACTCCCTCAGCTAATGTTGCTGTGTGTGTGTGTGTGTGTGTGTGTTTATGTGTGTGTGTGTGTGTGTGTGTGTGTGTGCCTGCCTGTCACACTGAGTTAGACTCCCAGTAACTCGGTGAACCCGGAGGTGAAACAAACTGCTGCCGTGGTCATCTGGAACAATTTGCCATTGGACCAGCTACTCACGTGGAACTGGGTCTCATATCACATTTCTTTTCTTTATGTTTTGACTCAAAACATAAAGAATCCATAGATCCACATCCATAGATCAACATTTACCTAGTTTATAAATAACTTGGCTTGTTTTGAATTATGGCTGTGCTGTTATCTACCTTTTATTATACAAAACATACATTTTGATTTCAATTTCACTTGTTTTTTTTCTTTTGACAACTTGTAGTGCTCTGCCTCCTGTGGAAGAGGGTTCAAGTCCCGTAAGGTGGGCTGTCTGACAGGGTCAGGCCGCCCCGTCCCAGAAGAAAATTGCCTGCATCTGGCACCTAAACCCAGCAAGCAGAGGCGCTGCAGAGGTGGTCAATGTCCAAAGTGGAAGACTGGCAACTGGGGCGAGGTAGGACTCTTTGAATCCTGCTGCTAAAAATCACTCCTCTAACACCCTTGTTCCCACGCTGCCGGACATGAAAGCTTTTTTTTTGTAAGCAAATATGTGCTTATCTGTGAAAACATCTGCAGCTAAACCTGACTGTGTTTATGCACCATGCCAAGCCACTAACTAAGGCAGAGTGCTTTTACACATCACACAGTAATTGCAGCACAGGCCTCGAACGGCTGCTAACAGGGGTTTGAGGTAATATATGCTGGGCCTGCAACTTCACAGTACAGTAAGTACAATAGCAGGAGGGATGTGCACTCCTAAGTCCAGCCTGTGTTGATCTACCCCTCATCTCTACCATTTCTGTTCCTTTTATCCTCCATCTAACTGTTGCTCTTCCACCCCAATGATCACTTTTTCTTTCAAGCTCTCTTTCACTTTTTTTCCTCCCTATCTCCTGCCTCTCCAATAGGAACCACATGTTAGTCTTTTCTTTTGAATGCCTTACTAAAGCAGCAATCCACTAACGCCATCATGCCAGACACACTCCGGCTTGCTGGAGAGCCCGTCTGATGCCTGTTCCCTTTTTCTTTCCCTTCCTTTACTCTCCATAGACCTTTTGTTCTATACCTTTTTTTCTCTCTCTCTCTCTTTTCTCATGTCATCTTTTTTTCTGAATTCACCCCACTGGCCAAGAGTCCAAGCATCGAGCCACATCTGTGCTCCACACATCAGAAAGGGTCTCTTAACAGCTGTGGAGCAGGACACATGCCAGGAGAAAATGATACTCCACACGAATGGAATGCACTAATCCTTACTGCATTCCATTTATCTCGGAAGTCAGAAGCCAGAGCTGGGAATGACGTCACACCTGAGTTGACTTGGTTCTACTTAACGAATTGGAATTCACAGTGGGATTTGCTCTTGCCAGGTTAGCCATTGATAACAACCCATTTTGCTGTTTTTTCTGCATACAAACAGCATAACAACATGTCCACCGACAGAAGTTGGACAGGACTGTGTGTACAACTGATTTAGTGAGACACAAATAAGACACAAGTGCTAATAAAATGTATGTTACTACGGCTTTCACTACTGTTGATGCACGGAGCAGCCTTGTTGGATTTTGAGCTTGGGTTACAGTAAGGTTGTTCCCCTTCCCAACTTGGAAATCCGAGTTCCGGGGACGTGTTTCCAACTTTGAACCCAGAAATTCCAACTACCGAGTACAAATGGAATGCCCCATCTGTCAAGTACAGCATGTTCACCCATGATGCATCAAGGTCAACTGCTGAAATGGCATGACAGATAATACACAGCGAAATATGTAAAGTTGTGTCACATATAAATAGACGTAATGTAAATATGTCTGTATTTTGTATAGATTCATGTAAACTCAGGAATCTTTGCTTAATCATCTGCATAGTTCATCATGTCCTGCTCCTTTAACCTGCAACAATAATGAGCAGTTATGAGGCTGGTGTCAGTCTCTCATATACACATACACAGAGACTTAAACTTTGTATCAGTCATACTCTGTGATATTGTATCTCAAACATTCCTTCACTTCAAAGCTACATAAGTTATCTATTCGTATGTAGTGGGGTATTGTTTGGATTTTTACGATTCCGATGCCAAACTTTTACTTTTAAAACGATTCTGATTCCTAAACCGATTCTTTTTTTTAATATTAAAAATGATTTAAATTGATATATATATATATATATATATATAACATTTTAAAGTACTTAAATATATAAGTAAACCTAAGTCACCTAACACACAACTACAATGATTTAACAACAAAGTTACACTATTTAACAACAAAATAAATGTTGAGTTGGTTTGCTGACCAGAGCCCAGAGGGAAAATATGGTATTATAAAAGTAGCCTACATTTACTGTAGCTAGCTAACAGTAGACTACAGAGAAAATGGGATATTTTTAGTTTCAGAGCGACTATTTCAGTCGACACATTAAGTGGAACCAAAATGACCGATTGAGTAGGAACCGGTTCCATAGTGGAACCAGGTTTTGGTACCCAACCCTATTCGTATGAATGTATTATGCAATTCAACATTACATAACATCAGTACAGTGCAGGTTGTTCACAATCCTCAACATCTGTTTGAAAAGAGACACAAGAGAGTTACTGTTAAATATTACCTCCAAAAAGATTTAAAAAAAGTTTTATTATATTATTATAGCAGAACACGCTTTCATTAAAAACACAGTTTCACAAAACCATCAACTGCAGGTTCAAACTTTTTTTCAATTTGTTCACATTTCTGTAAAAAAAAAAACACCAGTTAAGGTTATGTTAATATAAACCATGTAACTTCAATATGAACATGCATATTTCATACTCATCATTACGCCAAGCCCTGTGTGTAATGCATTTACATTGTTAATATAACACTTTGGTTAGTAAATAAAATAAAATAACCAAATAGTGTGCATTTACTTGATGAGTCAATGTGAAGGGACACAAAGTGATATCTAGAACACAAATCAATAAATATTTGTTGGTATATTAGTATATTCTCTTCAATAAATGCTATCGTCAGTCTTCATACTTTAAAAAAATCAAATATCATAGCTGGCAAACACATGAGAACTATTCTTACTGTAGCCTAGGTAATTAAACTCACTGCGTATCGCGATCACCACACTACTACTTCTCTTCAGGAATATTAGCTGATCATTTGATACGCATTACAACAATATAGTTAAACGGAGTAGGCCTAATAATGGCTGAATGAACGTTTTCAAAGTACTTATCTGTCCTGCTTTCAGTGTTCAGCATCGTGTGGCGACGGCATCCAGCGACGGGAGGTGCTCTGCCAGGACGGAGCCCGACGGAGCCCGCTGGAGACCGGCTGTTCTCAGCGCTCCAGACCGGCGTCCAGCCAGAGCTGCCGGGTCGCTGACTGCCCGTCTCGGTACCGGTGGAGAGAAGGAGACTGGCATACGGTAAGCTGCCTGTGCAGAAAAGAAACCTGTGTGCTGAAATAAGTAGCCTACTTGTACAGCTCTGTCTCCACCGGGCGAGGATGGATTTGTCTCAGTCATATCTGAAGTTTGAGAGTCGCTGTTTCAGTCGGAAGTATGCTGCTGCCAAGAGGCCACATGGGAGGAGATGAGCTGCATGGCTCTTGTGAAAATCACATGAAGGTTTTTTTTGTCTTTCTGGTCTATTTCGCTTTTATAGAAGCGGTTGAAATGTCAAGTGTAGCCTAAGTAAGTAAATGCTCAACTGTGAGTCATGATTTTTAATTATCTGAACATTAAGCCTACATGTTGCTACTTAAAAGTTAAATTAAACCCTCCCTAAGAAAACCAATTTTCTCAGTCAGCTTCTTATTATGAGTGTGGACCTACATAAACAGTATGTTGTGCCAGTTTTGGCTATTTCTTAAGAGAGATTTACAAATGTGTGCTTCACACTGGTTTGAAGTGGGATGTCTCAGTTAAAAAAATAGAGGTGTGGCATAGTATACAGTTGTGCACCAATTAGGATTTAGCAATATTTGAATTAAAATGTGAATACAGTTGTGGGGTTGTTTGCTTATGTTTTCCCGTCACTGTCAATTAAATCTCATCAAACCACATGCAAACAGTCCTGGTGAAGCAGCTTAGTTGACTTTTTGAATTTATACTCTTATTAATAATACAAATTCTTTTTCTCCCCTAACTTTTGATTGTTTGCTTTTTTTACTCAAGAATATGTTATGTTATTGAGAAATGTATATAAAACCACATTTACTGGGACTTAACAGTAAAAAGAATTATCCTATTAATTTGATATTTTTTAAATCATAATTGAATATTATTGTTTTTTAAAGCACATGAATACTGTTATATATCTTTTATCTGTTCTAAGATCACTCAAACTTAAAGAGTCATACCTAGGCTATAGCTAATGGGCATTCCTGCTGAGCTCTTTCAGACAGTTTGTATCCTTGTTGAGAGTTGGGATTATTAGAGCAGGCAGCTGCAGCAGGAGTTTCTTCATCACTGTGTTCAAGGGATGTTGAATCTGGGTCACTGAGCAGCATGAAATGCCTCCTCTGATAGGAGAGTCTAATTAATCTGGAGAATTGTTTGGAGCTCTCTGCCTGGGTGTTCTAATTAACAGCTCAAAGTAATTACAACAGTTCACCTGGCACGGGTTATAGACTTTCTACACTGTGGAGTCAATATCCACAAATCAGAGATGGCCTTACACCAAAAAATGGCCTTTTCACACGTAGCTCCTTTCTACAGGCCTAACCTCTAAAATGTTTTTGCTTATAGCTGTGTCTGCTGTTGATTACTAAAACCTGTGATGCAGGGTAAGTTTCATTCGTGAATAGAACAGCAGCCTAGCAGTTCAAGGTATTTCAGTTGTTTGACAGTGTTGAACATATTAAGAGTGATGAAGACCAGCTGGGGTCGGCTGGATTTGTAACAGCACAGAGTGTTTCTGACGCACGTGGAAGCCTCTCTGAGCCCTTGCAAAAATGTTTAGTGCTTAACTTATGTCTCTTGCAGATTGAATGTCGTAATAGTTGAGTTATTACATGGACCTGGATGTAGTAAGAAATACAAGATCCAGTTGATTTGTTGGCTTTGACCTTGCAGTCAAAACACTTCATTTAAGGACACCACTTTCATAGCAACACCAATAAAAAATATGTGTACTCACCTTCTTGCAGAGATCTCATGTATGTATGTTAAGTATCAAGCTTCAGCCACTTGCTTTAACTGTTTCTTGGCAAGGTGCAGTCACTTCCTGTTTTCCACTGCTTTGAGCCGTTATGCTAAGCCAAGCTAATTGTATCCTTGATCTAGTTGAACAACAGAGAAAATAAGCATAATTCCCAAAATATTGAACTAAATCTTTAAATCCACCCTTTCTGTAGCCTCCTGATTGAGAAAACAATAGGTGTCACAGAGTAAGGGCTTATGTTGTTTCATATATTTCGAGTAGCAGCTCTGTTTAGAAAATACAGTATTTATGTAGGTCTGGTCTAATTTGTGATGAAGTTGTGATGTGACAGACTGATTTGAATGGGGCAAACACAGGTTTTATCTGTAAAACATTGAGATAGTGGATGATGTGCCAGCAATTTTGTCATTAATTAAAAGCATTGCCTGTATTGTGATATTATTGTCTTTTGGGGAACAGTGTGAAATTGCTTACTGCTAGTGAATCTCCACTCTGACCTTTCATTAGACAATTTGTTGGCATGGACTGTAAACTGTTTCAGGACTTACAAATTGTGTAATCTTTTCTAAGGACTTGGCCGTGTGCTCAACTCAGGTTCTTCTGCTCAACAACACAGTGCTTACCTCCCAGCTCTTATCTACTGTTTTGACATCTTGATGCAGTAGTCCCATGTAGTGAAGGTACTGCTTCACAAGAAGACACAAATCTCAGACTGTTCATCCTTGCTCTACCTTTGCATTGGTACCATTACATTGATGATTGATTATTTATTATCCCTATGTTAAAACCTCAAAGGTGCACATGCAGCTTCATGTTTGCAGCTGGACAGATGTGCATAGTTAGGTCCACTTTAGTCTTGCATTGCCAGACCTATCTCCACAGTGCTGTGTCAGTGAGGGAGTATGGTCAGACTACACTGCCTATCTACTTCAAGATAGCAAAAAAACCTCTGGTTTGTTTGTATCTATTTGTTATTTTTTTTGTTTAACCTTTATTCATTCAGGAAAGGTTCACTGAGAAACAGCCTCTCTTTTGCAGGACCGGCTTGATCCCATTCACACAGGTGCACACATTCATAGAGAGAGAGGGGACGGACTTTATCTTTATACCAACAATGTACAGTACATCCAACAGAGACTAGGTCCACTTTAATCAAAAGGCAAAAAATGACATTGCATCTAGATGTAGGAATGTCATAATGCTTCTCCGAATACCACTCATACATGATTTGCCATCCTTGTAAAAGGCCAGTGTTTGTCTTGTCGCCACTATAGTGCAGTAAGTCGTGTGGAGCAGGCCACCGACAACGAGCCTTGCAGTGTGTGGACCACGACCAGCAGGAGGTCAATGAGATCTACTGTGTGAACCAGATCAGACCTCCAGACATAGAGAGCTGTAACACTAACGCCTGTGAATTGATCTGGATCACAGGGGAATGGACTGAGGTGAGAGGCAAAACTGTGTGCCATTTAGATGATGTAGCCCCACTAAAGGCTAAATTTGCTCTGAATAGGCAATACTTGACTCTTTGAAAAGACCAGTGATGTGAACCACCATCTTATAATGCAGTGATGCGGAAATGACAGAAATCACCCATGTTTCCTGCGTGGAATATTGTTTTTATTTCATGCCGTTGATTTATTCTCTCCTCTAGTGCTCAGCCAGCTGTGGTCAGGGCTACCGCCAACGTCTGATCTACTGCAGCGAGGTGCATGTGGAGAATGACAACTATGAGTACAGCCATCAGTCTTTGTCCAACTGCCCCGGCACCCCTCCTGAAAGCTACATGCCTTGTAATTTGGACCCATGCCCGCCACCACAGGAGTGGAGAGTTGGAATCTGGCAACTGGTGAGTGTGTCCATGGTTCTATATGTTGTCCAGTCATTTATCAGTGTCTGTTTTGGTGGAACATTCATGCTTAGTGTTAGTTTCCGATGAGACCTTGTGAAAAAATAAACTTTAGAAAAAGCTAAAACATTAATAAATTCAAGTTAAACAAGTTTTTTTCCCTCCATTTATTTTGTGACTTTTTGTAACTATTGGCAATAGTTATCCAAATTAAATGTTTTGCAGTCAATTCCTAACATTCACAAAATGGAAATGTACATTAATTCACATTTTCTTTTGCAAATCTTTTTTGCTATATAAATTAAAATTCTGTGCTTATTTTGTTTCAATGGAAACTTCTTGAATTTTCTTTCATTTCATAAAGCAGCCACTTATGCATATTACTTATTGTATAATGTGATTCATCAAGTTAAAATATAAATGAGTTTTGCCTGATATTAAGAACATTGTACCTTTTGCTTCAACCTGTGTCATAGCCAAATGATAAATAAGCAGTATTTAAATGACAAAATTATACATGCACATACCCTTTTATGAAGGGCCCGCTTTTGAAGATAAAAACTGCTGATATGACAAACATCCGCAAGTTTTAATTTCATACTGTCGTGGTTCTCTTCCTCCCCTCCAGTGCTCAGTGAGCTGTGGTGATGGAGTGGTGGAGAGGACAGTGCAGTGTGTGTCAGAAGATGGTCAGGAAAGCAATAGGTGTCCTAAAGAGGCCATGCCAGAGGCCAGGAAAGTGTGCAGAAATCCAAGCTGTGAGTACTGGGAGGAAACGGCCGCTCTTTCAACATAGGTCACGGCTACCAGGGTTAAGTACAGGCCAACTGAATGCATCCCAAATTCCAGTATTAGGTATGGCTTGACTTGATCCGGTCATCTCAGGGATTTGGCCTTTAGTGAAATATTTATGATGCGAGGCAAACATCAAAGATTCACTGTCCAGTGTATTTACTTCCCTACGGTAGGATGGGACATCAAAGAGTGAGTGGCTATTCGTTTTCTTTGATTCGATGCAGCGATTTGCCACACTTGACTTAACTCCTGAAATTTGTGTTTGCATGCGTGCACATGTGTGTGCATAAAGCCTGAGTGCTTGTCCTGGGTTAAATCTTTGCATAATACATTGTTTACATACTTTTTATCTACTTCTTTTGTGTTTTTAAGGCCATTTGCCTTCCAGCTGTCAAGAAGTCCAGAGCATGAACGGGCTCCTCCTAGACAGCGAACACGTCCTCAATATTCAAGGAAAAGCGCTCAAGGTGCGATTATAGAATCTAATTACCTCACAAATGCACAGAGCACAGTTTATGAAGCAGGTGTATTTTTTTATTAACAGGTATAACAGGTATAACAGGTTTTATTTATGAGGGGAGAGGGACAATTGCAAGGTAGGTCTTCATGACTCCTCTTGTGACATTTTAGATGACTTAAACACTGACAGAACATTTTGTTGCTATTTTGTGACTGTTTATGTGCCTGTATTACAGTGCATTGTGCTTAAAATTCATCTTTACTACAATGTGTTGTGGCATATGCTTGGTGTTGCAGCTTAGTGTACACGTTTGCGTAAGATGCAGCATATTTCCCAACACACTTTCCCAAAGGAATTCAAAAGACCGTCCAGTTTAGGGATATGTGATAGTGTAGGGATTGTCTGCATTGTTCCTATGTATTTGATGGGGCTTGCAATTGCAATCTTAACTTCTTTTATTCTACTCCTTCTCACCACTATTATTGTTCTTCGTTTCCTATTTTTTCTACTGTCCGACCACCTTCATCTCTTTCCTTCATTCCTTTGTTCCCTTCTCCTCCTCCTCCTCCTCCTCCCCCTGGATACCTCCTCTCCTTTTTGTCCTCCTCCTCTTCCTCTTTTTTCTCCTCAGGTCTACTGTGCAGGAATGCAGACAGAGACTCCACAGGAGTACATCACCTTGATGACAGGGGGAGGAGAGAATTTTTCCGAGATATTTGGCTTCAGGTAAAGGCTATTAGGATAACAATAATGTTTTATTAGAGGACTCCTGGCAGTGTTTTTAGTCTGTAAATGAAGAAATTCCATGGAAGTGTAAAGTTGAGCTACGGTATTTTGTGTGTGTGCGTGTGTTTGCCAGACTCAACGACCCCACTCAGTGTCCAGCCAATGACTCCAGAAGAGAGGATTGTGACTGTCGGAGAGACTACACCGCTGCCGGCATCACCACGTTTTCCAGAGTCCGCCTGGACCTCAGCAAGATGAACATCATCAGTGAGTGGCTCATACACACGCAAAAATCTGATTGCATACACAAACACACACACATACGACAGCATCCTGTGCCAGTGTTAACTCCACATTACTCTCAAATCAGAACTTCTTTTGCCATTTAATTATGTGCGTGCTCATGAGGGTTAATGGGTTCAAGATGTCTTCAAGGTTCATTTCAGCAACACACAATTACAAGGCTTGAGGGGATTAAATAAACCTGCTCTAAGTAGATGAAATTATACTGATATTGCCATTAGGCTGACCCTAAAACTAAGGCTAGATTTAGACTGGTTATACTGTATAACACAAGTCATTATGGCAGATGTAAGGCTATCATTATAAAAGTTCATCTGAGGTCCTGTAACAAGAATATTTGTCACATCATACAGCTACAGATTGGCAGTTTTCTGTCACCCATGAAGGCAAGAGTGTTCCGTTTGCTACAGCTGGAGACTGCTACAGCGCCGCACGTTGTCCACAGGTGAGAATAACAACAGCTGTTAATTACTGTATATGACGGGAAGGGAAGACCCTTTTTCACAGCAGACTGCAAACTTGTCGTAGCAGGAAAAGCACAAATGTAACTAGTAACATTAATGATGGCTCGCTTCTTTTAAGTGTCCTGTTAAGCCATTCCATTAAGCCAGAATGCCTTGCAACAGACATACCTAAATGGTATGCAGTCGTTATTAATTACTATTCTGCTTCTCTTCAGTATGACATGAAAACATGTCTGCTGTTAAAGTGCTTATTATGATAATTTTCAGGTTTGTAATTGTATTTAGAGGTTATATCAGAATAGGTTTACATGGTTTAATTTTCAAAAAACATATTTTTGTTTACTACATTTTGCTGCTGCTCCTCTTTTTACCCTGTGTGTTGAGGTCTCCGTTTTAGCTACAGAGTGAGGCATCTTACTCCTTTCCATCTTTGTTGGGACTTGCACATGAGCAGTATCTAGGTAAGGACAACTATCCAGTCAGAAGCAGAGTTGAGGGTGTGCCACGCTAGCAGCTAGGCGAGCATTATAACACGTGTTACAAAGTGACGCACGTTCGCCGTGCAAGTAAAAGCGGGACGAAAATAGAGCTGTTTGGAGCAGTTGGTGAACAGTGTTTTCTGTTGGAGATGTTAAGTCCCTTTGGGGTGGACTTTAGGCTTTTTCACTTTGTAAACCTATAACGTGCACAAAAAAGATATATCACACAATGAAGGAAATAGAAAGCCAAAAAGTATAATATGAGGACTTTAAAAAAAACTTTATCAGTATCCATCCTTTTACTACCAGTTTTGGGATATGTTACATTTAAAATGTCCCAAAACACTACAGTTAGCTTGTTGTCATTAATTGATATAGAAATATTTATTCTTGTAACGTCCAGCACCTTGCCTCATGTCTTATGTCTTCTTTGACAGTTCTTTGATACATTTCTTTGGGATATCTTATTTATATATTCTCGCTCTCTCTCTCTGTCTTTGTTACTTCTTTCAGGGGCGATTCAGGATCAACCTCTTAGGAACAGGTTTTAAGGTGGCTAAGGACTCCTCGTGGCTCTCCCAGGGCAACTATGCAGTGGCTGATGTTCAAAAATCACAGGTATTAGCAATATGTCCCATGTTCATAATCCAAGAAAACTCCCTAAATTACAGCAAACTTCAACCGAGCTGTTTTAAAGATTTTGGGTACACCCTATAAAAAGGTGACAGATAAATAACTCTTATTATAACCCCCCATTCATTCATGATAAAATATCGATATATTTTCGATTTCATCTTGGCACTTAAATGTAACATTATTGTTGTTATCATTATTGTTCAAGGTCCTCTGGCAACACTTTTACAGCATACATTGTTCTACTTATCTGTAACTCTATTTGATTAACTGCCTCATCTTCTCTATTTTCTGTTTCCTTTTATACTTCATCCCTAGCTCCACTATTTCTTCTCTCTGCATGTGCTCTTGGCTTCAGAGCTCTAAATGGGCATAATGCCCAGTGGGTTTTGTATTTCCAGTTTCACTTCTCACCATAAACTCGCTGAGAGAGGACCCTTATTGAGCAGCTGCTCTCTCAAGTGCCCCCACACCCTCCTCTTTTGAAATGGAGCTCAAGCTGGAGAGTGCATTTTGGTAAGGTGAAAACAGGAGCCGGTTGTATGCCAAAAAGCGCTCATGGTCTGATATCCATAGCCAGCCGGCCCGCTGTGGGCACTCCAGGCAGTTTAAATAAAGCCAGGTTGTGACAGTGGAACGGGGAAAGCACTCCAGAGAAGATCAGTCAAGCCACTCACTGCGTGCTGAGGCCATAATGTCGTGGCTTAGTGCTTTTTGGTGTACACGTCTGATTCAAGTTCCCTTTTCTTTCTAGATGTTTGGATGAAACCGTCATTATGCTGCTGTATGTGATTACCCAATTCATACCTGGTGACAAGCTGCATGGTGGGCCTCAGCCTTTGTCTGCTTTTTGCAAGGAAAAGCTAATTTGAGAGGCACCAAAACAACCCTCTTTTTCTTAACACGCTGATAGTTTAGATTAGTGACAAATGTTTCTTTCTTATATTCATCATCTGAATGGCTGACGGTCACTTAAGCACCAGTAGCACAGCCACACCTAACTGATGTTATTACTCTTGTGTCCACAGGATGGCAGCAGAGTGTCAGGAATGTGTGGAGGCTACTGTGGTAAATGTAGACCGTCCTCTGGCTCCAGTCTGCCTGTGACAGTGGAGTAGATATAATACCATCAAACAGGTGTGGGATATATATATATATAACTAACATTTTTCAATTATAAAAGGCATAATCTTTAATACAAATAAATATGAGAGTTTAGCCTCAATCACCAAAATTCAAAACATGTAACTGGAACCTGCTGCCCAACTTAACTAAAACTTATGTTATTAATGTTTTTAATGCTCCTAAGGGATGATCTAAACCAGTAAAGCGTGTAAACAGAGGAATAAATCACTTCTATTTTCAGTCCAGAGACAGCGGTCAACTGAATTTTTGATATAACAAACATATATGACTACAATCTGCATTTCTGTTCACTGAATATCTTTACTTTGTCCATTCTGTTTAATGCTGTGCAGGTTTATTGAGTTAACTTTTTGAGTTTAATGAGTAACTGACTGATTGTTAATGTAGTTGGCATTCTTTTTTTTCAGCATTTCTATTCATCTTGGCAGTCGTCTTCAGGTTGTAATTGTATCAAGATATCCCTTCTTTGGTGCTACAGCCAATTCAGAGCTCAAACCGGCCCTGACCTCTTTTACTCCCATGTGTGTATAGTGTAAATTACTCTTCTGTAAGTACTGTACATAGACATGTCTTATTTATTGTACTCTCCATGTATTTTTGTTTTGTCATATAATTTAACTGTTTTGTTGTCAATAGCGAACACCACACAGTTCCCATTTATCATATTTTCGCCAGAATGTGCCTTCCAATTTGGATATTTGCCATTTGGACCTTTTAGTACTAACATCACTTTGCACGTCACTGTCATATGTTCCTTTTTAGACCAATTTATTAAGTAACAATGCTATTGTTGTGTGATGCTCACCAGGCTGTTAATAGTCAGTGTGGTGTCTCCGATCAGTGAGTCTTTTTTTAACACTTCAGCCAGATTAGCGGACACATGCACAGATACGCACCAGCATTGTCCTGTTTTATACTGTGTTCCATTGAGCAGCTCCTTAAGAGGACTTTCTTGGTTTAGTGAAGTGTAAGTTTAGTGAATTTGCCACTCAGATGTTACCAGTAAGTCCAGTTATCCTTCTAGGTTTTGGGGGCAACTCTTGCTGCAATTTCATCGAGCTACTTCCAATTAATAAGCTAATGTACTTTGTGGCAGTCTACAACACTCAGTGCCTTGCTCATTAGCACACTTCTCATCTCGGTACGTTTGAGCTGTTGTATTTGTAGCCAATCATATTTGTAAGTGTGTATTGCAAATCAACTGGATTGTGGTCAGACTGGATTATAGTGTAATTCTAATTATGTTTAAATTAGAAAGATCCATTCATGCTTTTGTCTGACATAAAAGTAAACCATCACAGCTTCAACCGCTTTGCAGTAAGAGGACAGAAGGTATAGGAGAGCAACTGTCAGGCAGTTGAGGGGTATAATAATAATGTATGTTCCTAGAATGAGTTGGTGTGGAGGTGGGATTTACAGGCCAGACTGGAGGAAGTGAGACGTTTACCCATACACATACATATTGTACACACACAAACACATTGGAATACATTACTGGATGACTGAAGAAGGTTGTTGGTTACAATAACTGTAGAGATTATGCTGCCAGACATCAGAGAGAACCAAATTCCTCTGTGTTGTTGCGTGTCTCTCAGGTAGCATGCAGTGACCAACGGGAGTCATTAGCCTTTAGCTTTTACAAAAAAGACAGGTTATCTTATCTGGAGTAACTTGAAAGAAAGACTTCAGGCCAATAAAATCCCTGTAGATACTCCAGAGATATAATGCACTGGTCTGGCCCTGGAGACACTTCTCATACTGTTGAGCCCACAGGCCCCGCAGCATGATTTTTGTCCAGATGCTGCCTGTAAACCATTGCCTTTTGTACCTCATATTCTTCTCTTCTTATTTTTTTTTAAAAGATCTATCCAAACTGTACATACTGAATGCTTCTTTTTAGAGCATTTTGACATGTTGGGTTTGTGACAATAGCAGGTTACCTTTTGTGTATAGGTATGTTTTTGAATCTCTTTAGTCAGGTTTATGCAGTTTTGTGAGCAAATATTGAAAGACACAAGAAAAATTCAGACACATTGGAGGAAATAACAAAAATCTATACTTTTTAAAGCCATAGCTGTGCATATGGTAGATTTGCAGGGGGCATACTTTATGTACAACCTTTTGAAGAAGCCATATTTGCTTTACTAAACCTTTCTGTATATGGTGCTATTTCAGTGCCTTACTGTACATGATAATGTGCACATTTCAGCTAAAGGGAATTTTACAGTCATAACCTGCCTCTATACAAGTATGAAATTATCTTTAAAGACACAGGGAAGGGAACATTTGTGTCTCACAGTCAGTTGCATCTGATCAATGCACTTCTCATTGTGAATGTCAGACTTTAGTACAGTCAAGTGATTTCTCAGGTGTCATACTGTATATGAGGGATTGTTAGGATATTTAATTGTATTTATCTTATTTTACACATTTGCCACATATTAATCAGGTAACTGAAAATGTATTATTGAAGTTTATCAAAGTAAATTGTCATTATGTATGCTTTTTTTTATTAGCAAATATTTATTTTACCTTTTTTATGTGAATGTACATAGGCTTTGACCATTAGTGACTAGGAATTACCATTCAGTATTGCCAAAACATTTCCTGTTTTGTGAATACATTTATTCATATGTAAGGCTTTGTCATAAGTGCATAGACTGTATAAGCAGAGTTTGGTGCTGCTATAAGAAAAGCATGATTATAAATGAGATCAGATAAGCAATGATATAAAATATAAATAAATAAAAATGCCTGATATATGTCATGTTTGCCTGTCTGCTTTTCACACTAATAAATCATTTATACTCCACTTCATCCTTGATGTATTATCCAACTACAACACTGGCTGTAAAAAATATAATAAATAGTCCGACTATAACCTTCTCGCTCCAAGCTGCTACTGCCTAATTATGATTACACAGCTTCTACTATCATGACAGTCTGGCTTGTGACCTGACAGATGTGTTATATGGATCTCTGTCTGTATGTATTACAGTGAATTATCAGGCCATCTACCAGTTGTCAAAACTGGTCTTCCAAAATAAAAGTAATTCTCTGCTGAGCAGATTTCAGAAGACAAAAAAAACGTGAAATTACTTTTATCAAAGGCAGATTCAAACCTGTACTGTCGTTTAAAAGACTCCCTTCAGATAGGTTTTAGGACAATGAAAAACTACTCTGCTTTAAAGTATGTGTCTGGTATGGTTATTCAACAAAAAAAGTTCAATTCCAGAATCTGTTATCCAAAAAACTTCCTCGTATGTATCCTCATACCTGGCAAATAAAGGTGATTCTCATTCTGTTAATATCCAAATATATTTCAGTACAAAAGTTTAACTGCTGAACAACAGATATCACCACTAAAAAGTCCATTCTTAGTGTACTGGAGGCTTGACGTTTCCTTCCTTCGTTCTTTGGAACATAATTAGCTTCCAAACTAGGTGTGATGTCACAAAATCCTGCTTGTGTGTACGCATCTTTGGGTGCTTTCACACCCACCAGCTTCATGACAAAATCATGCAAAGTTGAAGGAGCTGATGGGATTACATTTTACTCAAATTGTACACCGTACATTGTACAATTTCATGTGACGAATAAAAATTGATTGATTGGTTGATTTTCCATTATTCCATACTTATCAGTTGGGGTCACAGTGACCGCAGTTCCACAAAAGTTACTTTAAGGTGTAGCTATAGCTGTAAAATGTTGCGCGTGTGCAGCAGACTCTTGCATCCTGTATGTAACTTCATAATAATTTGAAGTGGGGAATAAAATGTTACAATTGACTGTGGGGCAGAATGAATATGCATTATAGCTCTGAGAGACATGATCTGTATTTCACAATGTTTTGGTAATCTCAGGTGGCGCAGAGCAATAGAAGCCAACACACAATTTGGGGATTGATTCCTTAAATGCATGAGCTGCTGTTTGAGATTATACAGGGGATAATTCCACAAGTGTGGAAAGAAAAGAGAGGGAATGCGGGTTGGAGATTTCAGCTCCAGAGGACTTGTCTAAACCTAAGATCGTGATACAGAAATCGATTCCCAGGGTCACTTTGTAGAAAAACTCTCTGCATTTCCTTTTTCTCTTTCTTTCTCACACATGAAAGCTGTGAGACAAGTCCTCTATAGAGTAGCTAAATGACAGCAGTGTGTCAGCAGGTTTGTATTACATCAGATATTCTGAAAAAGAAATGACAGACTTACAGGGAAATCTTTTTCCTGATGTAGCCAAATGCAATCCAAAGAGCTCTCCCTCCCTACTCATAAATAGTTGCATTACTGGTAAAGGTTATGATGAATTCCTCCAAGCATGCTGAAAGCGGGGTTTAAAATGACAAAGACAATTGGCTTCCAGCTGTGCGACTCACGCCAGGTTTTTAGCAGCATATCTGAGCAAAACATAAAGTGGCACCGATACTTACTATGTGCATAGGGACTCAAGTGAACCATAGTTTGGAAGACATGCTCATGTTTTTTATTGCAGAAGATAATATGTCACGGTCCACTGGGAAAGAAGAGGACACATCTGATTTGTTGTGCAGATATTGATTCTGACTCAGAGGGTGAGTTAGTGCAAGAACATGGTTTATTTTGGTTGATGGCACGTGTCAAAAAGCGTTAGATGTGCAGTACCTTTAATGTGTATTTGACACATGTATAATGTGTGTTTATGAGAGTTTATGTGGGTTGTCAAAGGTCTCCATGGCAACCTCACAGGGTCGTGTTCTTTTTGACACCAGCTATCAGCACATGCTTTCAGGCTGGGCATGTGGCTCAAAGCAGAAACAAATACTCATGACACCTTAGAAGTAAGCGTACTAACTCAAGATTTTAAATTTAAATTTTTAAATAAATCTGGATTTGCATGAATCAGTATCCTATCCGTCAATCCGTGCATTTGTGAATTGTGCCAAAACGCATTCACTGCATATGAGTTTTCATTGTACATAAGATATGAGTCCTGTAAGCCACTGAAGACCTTATCATTTAGATATGAATATGTGAACTCTAGTTCTAATAATTACTATTTCAAAGGAATTCAAACCATATGAATTTAAATATGTGGTTTTAAAAGCAAGATATTTTCAGTTGTATTAAATGTAAAATCGTTATGGCATTAACCAAAGAAAGATAAATATTATGAAATTATTACGAAAATATGATTTCCGTATGTCAAATTTATGATTTTTTATCTCACAATTACAAGAAAAGATCACAATTTCATACCTTCAAGATCTGGTTTTCTTAAAATTAGGAGATCTTTTCTCCTAATTATGAGATAACAGTAAATCATAATTATGAGATAAGTCCATTGTTTTTGTCATAAATGCAAGTCCATACAACAATATTTGAACAAATGTATAAATATATATCATTAACAAGTAACAACCACTCTATTGCTGTAGCTAAGTCAGTATTGTTTTATTGGGGGCTTCACTCCACTGTTCTTGTTGGTATTCTTCACTGGCCTGTGGTTATCATCTGCTCCTCTGCTTGGTCCTTTCAGTGACCTGCAGCCCTCTTGCAGATAAATGTCACCTACCACTGCCATCATTTTACCTTCAGCAGGGTATAAAAGCACACTGATGTGCCTATGTATCCCTGTAGAAAACTTATAGTAGGTACTGGTATTACTGACCAAAGAACAGGGAGAGGGTAAATGATGTAGCAGGCAATGACGATGAAACAGTTTGGTTTTTGACTGTCTTTAATGGGGCAAGAAGTTACTGTCCTCTTTAAATGTTAAGTGTGAGGAAATGTGCATATAGGTGCTTATCTGGGAAACAGATAGAGTGTAGGCAGGGGGGGGGGGGGCAGAGAATATCTGACACCAGTGCTGAAAACATTCGCTCAGCAAACTGAGACAGGGGGTATCAGATTTTTCCATTGTGCAAACATGGTGATGAATATGAATAATTGTAATGAATACCAGAAACATGCACATAGTTGTGAGTGCAGTATGCACTATGCACTTAGTCTCACAGACCTTCCCACAAGGATTAGACCTAAGTAGGCTTCTTACTGTACAGGACATTCCCAACACTTCTGAACGTCATGTCCGCCACCTTGCAAGCAGCTGCTCATTGAAGCCAAATCAGCCCTGACAGACTTCTGCAGGTCTAAAGTTCAGTGGCAAGATATTTGAGATAATGCGAGGTAAAATGCACACGGCCTCAAAATCCTGGATCAAGTTTCTTTGGAGACTTTTGTGAAATGGGCAGCAGCAAAAAAAAGCCTGATATCAACTACACTGACAATCACGGTACTGATGAATGTACATCCAAATAAGGAGATTTGGCTCAGAATAGCATGCAAGCTGTTTTGTATTCTGCCAACAGTGTTTAGGCTCTTAACTCAGGACTTAATGAGGGGCGTTTTAAAGTTATGAGTCTCCAGGGTCAGCTCCCTCTACCATCATTATCATCATCATTCCTTAAGGTAAACTGGGATGGCTTTGAACTGAGGCTTAGTAGTAAGACTCACTTTCATTGTTGCTTTTGATTGATTGACAAATATAGACTTTTGAAGATATACTACTAGAGCTTCACATCCTCTGATCCACGATGAGAACAAGCATCAATCAAAGATAAATGATATTAGAACATATCATTATAACTCACATCAATGTGCTGCATTAGAATCTGATTAATTTTTCATACATAGTGAGTGTAATTTTGATCATTTACACTTTAAATGGCCTAAATAAAAGGGCAGCGCTAATATGCTGAATTAAGCTATGGATATACTGTACATGTGCACCAACATATTGTTGTAGTATCAATCTAAACTTTTTAATTAATTGAAATTGAAAGTCCATTCTTGACTAACCCTAACCCTTAAATTCACCAAATGGATACATACAAGAGCCCAAATGATTACTAATGTTGCTCCGCATGTGTAAACTGGCAACTTGTAAGATTGTATGCCAATGTTATGTTTACACCTGGTTCCTAATGAACCCAAGTGGCCTAAAAGACAGTTTTAAATTGTAGCTTTAAACTTTAGAAATTAATTATAAGCTCAAGAACAGCTACTGAATGGACCTTGTGTTGAGATGGTTGGCACTGTGGTGAGACCTTAGCACTGCCACCTGCCTTTCTGTCGACAAAACAGCCCAGCGTTTACAGTCCTTATGCTAAAGTGAATTTTGATTTCAACCTTTAAAGTAATTACTGCAGTACAAATTGAAAATGCTGGAGAAAGTCATTTCCCCCGCCCCATCCTCCCCAGACTTGCAGGTTGCCAGGCTGAGACCGCATCATCCACAACAATGTTGCTAGATGCTTGTCTCACATAGCCAGACATTACTTTACAGCACAGTGGAGTAGCTAACTTTAGATGCTGGCTATACTGACAGTTGTAAAAGCCTGTGCTCACATGGAGCTCTGTACCCAACTGACAGACAATCTTAGTACAATTCCATTTAAAAAGAAAAAGAAAATAGATAGTGTGTCCAACAGAAAGAATGACATGACAATCACCCTACAGCAATACAACATATTCTTTGTAAATAATTTCCTAAACGAACCAAGCAGGCCTGCCTTGTTGCATGATACAAATTTCCCCTTAAAACTTGCCATTTTTGAAACCTGTAACGTTGCTCTGGTTAATGTTGACCGATTCAAAATAGGAAAGGTAGGAACATCCGGTGGAACTTCTGATGGCACCGGAACTATCCCGTAAATGAACCGTCGTTGATATTGACTAATGTTGTATTGTGTTACATTGTGACTCAGCAGTGACATTAAAATGTGAAAGTATTTTGGGAATGTATTCACCTTTTCAAACTGAGTCTTTTGGCATAATGGCATTTTCTACTTTGCCTTTTAATGCATAGCAAATAATAGGAAACTGGTTATATGAAGACAGGGTGTTTAAAGAAGAATGCAAGCATAAAACATTTATTTCCTCAATAATTACAGGGTATGGTATTTGCCTTGACATGTTCTCAGACTGGACGTCAGTACTCAGCTCGCCCACACTGTCATTTACAACAGCCTCACAAGTTTTGTCCAAGTGTAATAATTACACTTGGACAAAACTTATAATTACACTGTAATTATAGTTTGTCCCTTTTCTTTCAAAAGTATTTTCCTAGTCCTCTATTGGCTGTGAGGGTTGGAAACAGGGTGGAGCTACAATACGGAACAACTCCATTCATTAATGAAGGAGGTTAATAGGATAGGACTATAGCCTGGGCTCGTTGCGTTTGAAAAAGTCGTGAGGACATTTTATCAAATTTTTCCAGTTTCGTATGTGTGCTATTTGTTCCCGGTAGTAGCCGAGTGTGCCTTAACGCTCCTGTCATCAGCCTGTCATGTTCAGTCGCAGCTATAAGAGAAGAGATTCCAGCAAATCGGTAGGTAGGCATAATACAGTTAGAAGTTTGGTGGTTTCCATAGCGCATGACTCGACTTGCTTTTGCGCCTTAATTAAAAAATTAAGGCTTTAATGTTGACTTACGCATGCAACTTATTTTGATGTGAAGTTTTCCCCTGTTTTGTTTCTGCTCTGTCCTGTTGCTAAGGGCATCAACTTACATCTGCTCTGTTATGATAACGCTGGCACAAGCCTCAGTAACAACACAACATGGAACATGATGAAAGATATGTTTCTCTGTTTCAACCAGTGGCTTTTGTTGTTGAATATAGCACTTTTTTTGTAGCACATTGCTTTTGTAGCTGATGAAAAGCCAAAATAAATGTGTCATGTATTGCTTTAAGGTGTTTATTTTCTAATTAACTCATTCATCTGTTTACTGTAATTAATGCAGGTAACATGAATAACTCGATTTAAAATATGTGCTAAAATAGCACATTACCACTGTATGTTGGGGTGCTTTGAAATCTATATAGACACAGGTTTTGTGCAGTAGGTTAAGTAACTCATAGAATAAGTCAACATTTAGCAGATCACCATTGCTCATTTAGAGCAATGTTGGAAATGGACAGAGCTAGTGGAAACTATGACCCATCATCTCATCTTCCTGTGTCTCCGAAGCTGAACCCTGCAGATGAGCCGCAGAGAGGACAGCCCTGCATCACCTGTGGAGAACAGTGTCCTGGCTTTGACTTGCACAAGTGGAGGTAACAGCTTATTTTCGCTCCATGCAACAAAATCACATCGATGCCCACAAAGTCATTGTCATTTCCAATGCAGATGTTGCCTTGCCAAAGATAGGACTTCTTTTGATATTAAACCACTCTTGAAGACTCTTGTGAATTTGCAGTCAGCTGAGGCATCCGTGAGTGAATTAATACATAATGAGAGTTAAAACGTTGAATTATTTGCTGCATGTAACCAGCCTATAAAGTTAGTAGCAATTTAACAAAGTAACTATTCTACCGTGTGATATTTTAATTGTACAAAACAACAGTAAGTTATTTTCTTCAAGTAGAGTGGCATTCAGGAGGAACCCTTACAGATCTCTGCTACTTTGAATAGAATCAGCCATCCATACTACTGTGAAGAAACCATTGTTCTGCCCCTCTGTGCCCTGAGATAAGAGTTTTTACTGTGGAGATCATTCATTCAGCAGGGATAATTCATGCCTGTTGTCTTCTACAATCACTCTGTCACAACAGGGAAGGACATATATTTACTTACTGGTATGTTGTAAAAGAAACTGTATATTGTAATAAGAAGTGATACTGCTATGAAGTACAAGTGGTTTGGGTTAGTGTGTGAAAGAGTGTGACTAATGTTTGCAACTATGTCTTAGGAATGCAGTACAAATAGCATCAAATATTTTCGACGAGGGCACTTAGCACTGTTAGTTAACAAGTATGAGCTGATTCTTATAACCACCAATCACTCAGTAACAAAGTGACTCTATGAGCAGTACTAATAAAGATGTTGTGGGCTATATCAGTGTCTCTGTGCTGTTTAGTAGCTGCTAAAGCTGAGACTGTGGAATCAACAAAACCCAAAGACGCATCATGCACTGATTTACAAATCCTACATTGTAATCGGGGAGCACAATAAGCTGCTTCCACTGAGGATTACTTGGGGAGGAGAGGTCCAAAATTACAAGAGCAACAAAGCCGTTCAATTCAGTTTAAATTTTATTTACACCTGCACAACTTCATTCTGTAGCACACCAGAATTCCCCTTAATACCAATTTTCATAAAAAAACACTGAATTATTCATATTAAGATACAGTATTTTGGTAAAAGAAAGGTCATCCAGGTTGGAGCCAGTTTGTTCAAAGTTAACACGGCAGCCATGGATTCGTCAGGTATTTTCTCTTTTAATGGGATTCCACTATAGAAGGGGAGGGTCTGAACCATAAAGGCCATCCTGCCTCCCTTGCTGTAAAGTAAACTATTACAGGGTGACAGTGGGCTCAGGAATGCAGCCCTTAATTGTCTGTCTTTGCAGTACCACAATAAAAAGTCAACTTATCCCCCTCCAACAAACTGGAATAAAACGTTGTCAGTGGACACAGACTTAAGGAGCCCAATGGAGGAAAAAGGCTGTTTTATGGCTCCAACAAGTCTTTGTTCTTGCATAGAACATTTAAAGAATTTCCTGTTTTTTTCCTCATGCAAAACTAAATGGGTTTTCATGCTAATTTAGCAAGGTATGGTAGTAAGGGTTTGCTTTGGAATGTGGTGGACTTTAAGTGACCCTGAGGTTAGAGATATGGAGATGAAGGGGGGCAGGTGTGCGTATACTGTTTTGTCTGGTCCCATATGCTGTTTGTCTGTTGCTCAATTGACTAAGGCAAATATAAGTTATGGTACATGTGGATGGTTGTATTCTCAAGCTCACCTGTACTCTACAAGGTAGGTCTTTTCTTAAGTTCCTTCAGCGTTGTTGAGATAGGTCTGGCAATGTGAGACTAAATTTCAGCTAGAAAAAATAATGTTGCTGATGGTTTAATTTTAGTTTTTTCTATGTATTTTATTCAATGGATTTCTAGAGTCTTTATGAGGTAAAAACATTTCACAAAAAGAATGCAAAAGTAAAAAATTCATAAAAAAACAAGGGGACCCCTTAAATTAATCTTCGAACTCCTTGAGTGTGTGTGTGTGTGTCTAAGAATTCACTGAACTATTGATGATTCTCTAAATATTTAATAATGAATGTACATTACAAGCCCTGTTTTTCTCCCTTTTCATTCTTCTTCTTCTGTACTGCTTCTGTATAAGATGTTTCCACTAAGCTAAACTCCGGGGGGTGTTTCTTTTATAGTAAGTTGACTGAGTGTGTTGAAGCATTTCCAACTCATTCAGAGTCAAGAGAGGAGCCATTCTAGTGTTGGGTATTTAAAATCACCCAGGCCTACCAAAACACTACCCTCAAGAATTTGCTGTAGATGTTATTTGACTCAAATGTGAATGTGGCCTATGTCTATACACTTTCAAGTACAATAACTTTTTTTCCTTAAAAAATGTGATTACAGAAACAAGTAGCTAAGATCAGGATTGTCTGCAAACACGTTCTATGTGGCGGATGTTTGCAGTAGAGTTGCTGCTTATTTGCAATGAAGGGAGTTCACAGATAAGGATGGATGCCCATGTGGAAGTGCATGTTGAAAGGCTTGGTAGAAAATACAGGACAGTGTTCTGCTATCAGTAAGATCTATCTGGATACAGTGGCTGAAGTTGCGGAAATTGCTGTGAAAAGGACATCCTGGCTGCTCTATTTACCCTAAAAAATAGGCCGATAAAAGAGGAGCTTCTGTTACCTGGCTGCTTGTGTGTCAGTGTGCCTGTGTAAGATGAGTGGGCTGCTCTGGGCAGGTTGGCCATAGGAGTAGATTATCCTTGCACAACATGCTCCTTCTGAATTATTAATACCTGCCTTTGGCTTGATTCGTTTTCCTTGTGCTAATGACACTCATTACCACACTTATTAGCATGGGCCCTGTGTATTCTTGTGCTACCTGATCGGCCCCATCACCCTCTTCTGCACGGTGTTGGTGTGTTTTAGAGCTGTGTCTAATGTGTTCTTAAAAGGCTACACTTGACTTGTTGGTATGGGTTAGGTCAGTATAAACACAAATCGGACTACAAAGAAGAATTTATGCCATGAGATGCCATTTGCTATTTCTTCATTTCCTCCAGCCAGCAGCACAACTTAAAACGTCAATTAAAGCACCAGGTTGGCTGGACAAAGCCTGTCCTTGTTCTTGTATAGCTGAAACTTTAGCTGGCTTAAGAGGGTGCAGTAGGGCAGCAGTGAGAGGGTAGAAGAGGAGGATAAAAGATGGTCGCAGATGAACAAGAGGAATTGAGGTTGAGTTTTAACCCGGCCCTGAATGGCTTGCTGACGTCTGTCCCCTCAGTAACCCAGTCTGATCTGCATAACACAGGCCAGCCCCGCTATTCACTGTGTTAACAAGACGGCCTAGCAAATAAAACTGTCAGGACGCCCAGGCATATGAAAAGACTCTGGCTATATGGGCACAGAAGAAGAAGACTCAGTATGAGGTGAGGTAAGAGAGAGAAAAGAAGAAGCCATTGGTGGTCCATGCCACACAATAGAAACTTAGCAGATGTATCACTAAAGCTAGTATGTCTGTGTATTTGCATGGAGATGGTAAGCCGCCTCACTTGATAGTGTCCAGGTTTGAAAACATTCCCTACCCTGCTGTCTTATGTCCCTCCCTGGGCTTGTTTTGGAGCAGAAAGCAGCAGCAACATCTGTGATGGCATGGTATAGGCCAGTAGGCAAATTACTTTTTAGTGAGGCTTTTTATTGTGTAAATAGTGTGTTTTAGCTTTGCCATTTAGAGGAGATTTGTTTTGAAGGGGTTATATAATGACAGGTCTGCGGGGTTGAGTTATGTATGAAGGATGATAACAGATAATTCAAACCTGGAGAGCTGTGAAGCCCTGTTATAAATCATAGTTTGACCTTTGGATTCTCTGACAATGTTGGGCTGAACTTGTCACTTCCCATCCCTCTCCCATCACTCTCTTGGTCTTCTTTGTGCTGTTGTTTCTTCTTTTGTTCTCTCCAGCTTTTTGCCCCCCTCTCTTCCTGTTGTGATTTCCCTTTATTTTTCCCTTTCTTTCCCTATCTAAATCACGCCATACTACCCCTGGATAAATATAACATTTGATTTGACTGTAATGGTACGGACTTTGTGCAAATTAACATGGCAGTCACAGAGTCAAAGATGGTCTACGCCGAGCCAAGCTGAGATCCTGAGGGGCCTGTTGGTCGGCTGAGGAATTCCAATGAAATCCCGGCATCAAAATTCAAGCACTAGACAGATGTGACTCAAAAACACACACACATAGGTCAAAGCTATACAGCACCATGGTTTAATTCAAGTAGTGTTCCTCATCCCCCCCCCACACACACACACACACTCACACACATTGTGATTCCATTATATCATTTTTTTTTATATTCGAAATGTATTCTCAATGTATTGCTTTTTTCAGGCAGAGTAGTGTTACAGCTCTTCTGTTTGATTTAGTGCGATAGCGGCCAGTGTGTTGGCTGTTTTATTGGCTGGCTGTGTATTTGTAAACCCTATCAGGAGAGAGGAAATGATCCCTGTT
This sequence comes from Etheostoma perlongum, assembly GCA_026937815.1. NCBI lineage: Eukaryota > Metazoa > Chordata > Actinopteri > Perciformes > Percidae > Etheostoma > Etheostoma perlongum. Next base: position 7,632,472 of record CM049374.1, on the reverse strand, counting down.
ATCTGGTTTAAATACAGCTTGTAATAGTGCACATCTGACACCTCTGGATCAGATGCTGGAGCTGGAGACACAAAGAGCATGCACGTGTCTTTAACAAAGATGGATGTGTCAGCAGTGAGCTATAAGATATAACAGCAGGTAGTTCTTTCTCCCCCACCAGGTGGGCTCCAGACATAAAACATGAGATCCTGTAACTTTCTGTAGCTCCTGTATTATTAGTCATGCATGCCATATTTGACAAATACCAAATGTAGTTTTATTTGTCATTTATGCTGCATGTGAAACTAAACATGACAGTAATAAGAGTGCACTGCTGTTGAGCAATCAGTAGAATATATGTCCATTTTCTTTATATTTGTCTTGTTTGTTTGTCCTTGTGTTGTGAAAGAGATGCCGAAGTGAGGGCTGTTTTCTCACCTCAGTACATCAGACAGACATGATGACTGTGCCCTCTGTTTTTATCTTCAAACGGAGCTATTCAAAGGTCAGTGTGTCCGCTCAGCATTATAATTATTCCTGTCATTTACAATGTAGGAGTTTTGTTTTTTAGCTAGGTTGTCTTTACAGTATATTTGTGTGTGTTGACAAGAGCAGTGTTGATGGGAGGAGATTTAATATTTCCAGTAAAGCATTGGGAAGGAAGGAGCTGTTATTTTGATGTGAAATTAAAAATGTTCTGTTTAGCTTATTAGATTACAATACTCCAATTGAATTGCCTTTCTGATTGATACTCATCTCATTGATTTACAAAGTTGAAAAAATGAAGACCTGGTATGTCAGATTAAGTGAGATATATGCTCTCACAAGCTGTTAACAAAGCTCTATTGTTCAGTCCAAAGCTGTTTTCCTCTCTGGTGGTGAAGTGCACTTAACCAACCAGCAGGAGGCAAATGTGTCAAACTCCCACACTGAACTCCAACAGCCACTTTGTAGCTCCTCCATGGTTCCTAGACCTAAGATTGAGACCAGAAATTGAATTTGCTTTGATTCTATTTTTGGTGCAGTTATGGAGTTTTAAATGGTAACTTCTAAACTATCACTAAGGGGTACAATATATAATGGGGGAAAAAGAGAAATGTCAAATAGTAAGTAAGTAAATAAATTAATAAATAGTGCGCTGACATATGTACATAAAGACTTATCCTCTCTTTTTTAGGCATTTTATTTCTGCAGGACAGATGAAGGGGAATGACATGCAGCAAAGGGCCACAGGTGGGAGTCAAACCCGCAGCTGCTGCGTCGAGGAGTAAACCTCTATAAGTGTGCACCTGCTCTACCAACTGAGCTAACCTGGCCACTTTTATCCTCTCTTAAGGACATTTAATGATAAACCATAAAACTAAGCCAGGTATTACTACTCTTAAGCTACGTAGCAGCCAAAAGACAAAAATAAGTGTCCACATTACAACCCATAATCAAAAATACAATATTGCCTAAATCTGCACAAATTGCATCGCTATACTTCAGCAGTATTGATTAATGAACTGTGTTATCTACTCATACCCAACATACTCTCTTTCATATAGTCTTAATAGCGCTTTATTCTATAGCACAGCTGTGTGAGTCTGTGTAGTGTAGTAGCTTTTCTCTGATCCACAGCTCCATGATCTTCCATGCTTCTCTTATCAAGGTCATCTCTAACAGGTGCTCGTTCATTTGGATAAAGAGTGATAGGCATCAGAAAAGTCATTTTAGTCCCTCACAGAAGATGGTATGTTTGTGTTGATGTGTGTACTTTAAGTATAATATTCTCTTTTATTTGTATATAGGTTTATGCATAAAGATAAGATAAACAGTAAATGTTATTTAATCTCTCTCTTTTTTACTTATATATATATATATATATATATATATATATATATATATATATATATATATATGTGTGTGTGTGTGTGTGTGTGTGTGTAATCAGTCTGTTATGTCTCACTTGTTGAAATCCCTTCAAAAATGAACTTGTGAAAAGAAAAGTATGCATGCAGGTCAATAGTTTAGTGGTTCTTTCTTCTGTATGCCTAACTAACTTTTTTCTTTACATGTCAGTCATTTTGCATGGATGAAAGGCATCAGGGATGGTGGAGTGTGTTACTATCTTCTTAAGAGAGTTCAGTCAGAGTTAGAATGAATGAATGAATGAATGAATGAGAGGATGAAGCACATGAATCCCACAGTAAAACAGGAGGAAAGTTACAGTGTCCCTGGTGAAATGATGAAAAGATGTGTTACCTTACAAATCACCGTCAAAGATAAAAACTTTCCCTCTGAACTTAAACACTATTTAGCATAACTGCCATGCACTCGGCAGTTGCTCTAAATGAACACAACATGGTTGTAGCCTTGTACCACTGGTAGCTAGTTTTTATTCTTCTCACATCAGCAAACCACATCAGTAATTCACCCCCACCTGTGCGCTAGCGATACTAATTCTCTCCAATTTTTGCCCTGGTGCTGATCCATGCCTTAATGAAGGCTTAGCATGCTAAGCTGCCTTTGAACAGTCACTGTAAATAAAGGGAGGAAGGCTCATTGCTGTCATATGCACAGCAAATTAACATTTACTGTGCTCAGGCCTACAATTCCAACCCGCCCACCCCGGTAGAGAGTTCATTCATGTCATCCTGATTGCTTCTCCTGTTCGTTACTTCGTGCACTTTGCCTGGTGGAACGTTTAGCTTTTGACTTTAGCTAACTGATATCATTGCTCTCTAAAGCTGCTCTCTGTGCTTTCAACCAAAAGCACATTTTCCATTAATTGTATAGCTCAGGCGTTCATTTACTGTATAAGCATTTAGTGCAAGCAATAGTAACACACACTATCTCTTTACCACCAACTTTTCAATCTCTGTCGCCCACATACACACACACAGTACACGTTATCATTGGTCCCTTTTGAATTTATCTTAGAACACACACACCTGTTTAGGGAGTTTGATTTACATCACCAAACTCTCTCTCATGTCAAACAATACTGGTCAACTAACAATTATTTCCTTTCTTCTGTGTTTATTGATTTTTGATTCTGACGTACCCTCTGTATCAATGCATCTACCTCCACTCACTAACCCCTCTTTTTTCCACTCTGCGCCCATCCATCCATGCACCTCCTCATCCATTCAGGCCAGTGCAGCAAGGTTTAAGCCATGCACCACTTCAAAGACCTCTTTGATTCTCTCCTCATCTTATTTTATCCTCCTCCAGTTCTCTCCGTCCAGCCACCTGTTTTCATCCGGGGGGTGGGGGTTGGGGTGGACGTGAAAGTCCTTGATCAGAGCTGTACCAGCGGTGTGGTTTGAACACAGTCCTGCATGGATTCATGTGTTTGGAAGACTTCCTCAGGGGTGGTCATTTTGGGAAAAAGAGTTCTCTGTTTTACATTTAAGATTGTAGCAGCCAATAGAGGTCAGCATTGTACAACAGCAAAGTATTCTTTTCCCCGGAGTCATCTTTGTATCATTGGTTCATACATGAAAGTATGTGATTTTTAAAGTGACCAGGAGTGAATATACAATAGGAATGATAACACATGCTCAGTCTACCATATGACACCGGTCAGAGATAATAACTTTGTTGATTAGGTTAACTTCTTAAGTTAGAGAGATGCTGACAGTTTGTCTTTGACTTTCCCATTACTTTAATGACTTGTCCTATTTTCATTACAGAACCCAAATCCCATTGGAACCTAAAGCCTCATTTGTCCGAACTGAAAAAGAGGAGCTTGATGACTCTGCAGTGTTAAATTATTTGATTGGTTTATTGATTCAGCAAGCCTACTGATTATTGGTTGGCCTAAGTGGCATATTGACCTGAGAGAATTGACTGTTGCTGTCTAATATTAAAGAAAGGACGCAGACAGCCACTCCATGAAACAGCACTCAAGAGTCTCATTTTTTGTGTTGATGGAGAATTTTGATACCCCAATATCAAATGTGTGTGTGTGTGTGTGTGTGTGTGTGTTAAACTGCACTTGCTTGTCTTCTTTTACCCAATTAAACTCTTTTTAATCTATCGTCACAGTTTGTCACAGCTTTGTCCCTTGCTTATTCCTCTTAACCCCCATCTCTTTCTCTTCCTTCCTCCCCGTCTGTCTGTCTCTGTTTGTAATTTGTCGTCATCTGAGGAGTGGGCAAGTTGTTGTTGTTCTATTCACAGCTCTGCATGAGTCAAAGCTGGATCTAATAGGCAGAATGAGCTGTGATGCTGTCCCTGCTTCTGTTCAGCTGGTTCACCGACACTTTTTCGTGTGTGTGTGTGTGCACATTTTAATATTAGCAGAGATGCTTTTAAGTAAAGGCTATATAGTCCATGGATGAGATGAGGGAGTAGGTTGGCTCACATTGCCAAGTTGTGCAGGTATCTGTCAACTGGTCTGGGTGCAGAAAGAATAGAGGGGGCAGGAAGCAGGAGATGAAAAAAAGCTCTGAAGCATGGCCAGCTTCCTCTGATAGAGGCCTGAAGTAACACTCTGCTTCACTGAGACATAAGGTCAGCACACACACAAACCAGGGAGAAAACAGGCAGACTACTGTAATGATTGTGGTTGTGCTGGGTGGTGTTGAAGTGTTCATCTAAAACTAGTCATACATAGCGGTCGTAGACAAATAGGCTCCAGTTCTGCTCATTTATGGATTTTGCTATAGTCCATCAGATACTTTTTTTAGGCCAATATCAATAATAAAAAGTTTAAAATCCTCTGAAAATTATATATTGACAGGGTATTTTTGCTACACATGGCTCTAGGGATGGTATTGATGAATTGTAATTATTTTGGTGATCCCTTAACTTTTCTTATATCTATTAAAAACAACTCTTTGTTTGATTCAAGCTAAACTTAGATAGTAAACATTATACCTGCTAAACATCAGCATGTTATAACTTTTTTACTGAGTGAATGTTGGAATGTTACAGTATGTTGTGGCGACGCTGTACCTTAACTAACTACTTCAAACATATCTTTGGATTTCTGTGCAGTAATTTATTCGTTTTTAGGCACGAAGCTGGCGCCCGATATGTCAAATTGGACGATAGTTCCTGCATTTTCCATTTTAAAAATGCACTTTTAAGGGTGTATTGCTGAGTTAATATACAGTTAAGATTAAATAGATCGATAAATAAAGAGATGACTTGACAATGGTTGGATTGAAATGCACAAAGCACATTTTTATGGTGCATGCTGTAACTAGTCCAGACAGGATGTAAAGTACAATGAGCTGTACTTTAAAGGCCTGTGTTTTGTAAGGAGACTGCGTGGGCAAAGACGTTGAGTAATTTTGGATTTAGATGGATGGAAATGGGAGCCAGTGATGCAGACACCTGCCAAAGCAATCAGATTGAAGCCTTATTGCGCAAAATAATGTCTCTGTTGCTAACTAGTTAGAGCTCAGCTATTCTTTCTTCTATATCTATCTTTATCACTCATCTGGCCAAGTTTATTTATGCAAGTTGATCGGTTGCCAAGGCGATGAGTGTGCTGTAACTTTGCTGCTGCCTTGACAACATGCCAGACAAGTACTGCATTATCAGTGTGACAATGGGAGCAGAACAAATAAGAATAGACAGAGTGAACATGCATACAAGAGAAAGAGAGACCTGAGAAACAAAGAGCTTGCTGATGTCCAAATTACATCAGACTTCGAGATTAATACACAAAGAGAATTAACATTGTTTTTTGAGGTTGTTATTGGCTTTGATTCAATGAAATGTTTTAGTGTTCCATTATCTGAATGTTGTTTTCAAAGCATTTGGACCCCAGCTAAGAAATTTCTGTATGAAAAACGTCTCGCCTTTTTTCTGATGAAAAGTGTCAAATTTAATTAAGTTGGGTGTCAAAATATCAGCATTAAGTTGCTTTAGCCTAAATAAATATTGAACTTGAAGTGCAGACCGTAAGCTTACCTTGTTAATTTATTTTTGGCTTTATTCAAATAGATGCTCTAGTCAGCAGGAAAGTCTTGTGCTTTGCTTGATACCACAAAGTTTGTATTTTTGCCAGTGACATTTGATTGACTTCCTGCTGTGAAACATAAAACAGACATACACATAATAAGAATCAAAACCAGATGTTTGTGGCGTGCAATACGTAGATATACAGTATATGTAAAGAAATGTCCCTGATTCACTCTTCACTGAGTAGTGTGGCCCCAGGAGTTAGGTATGCCTTCCATTTTTAAAGTCTGAAAATCTTGTGAAACCAGAGAGCAGAGTAACTCGCCAGCAAGGTAGTCTTTCATCGTAAACCCCCTCTGTGATGCATTTCTCAATCTGATACTCTTGTAGTTATGGCTAGCAGACAGACTGTAACAATTCTTGAATTTGATGTTGAAAGAGCTCAAATTAGCTTTGACTATGATTTTGATACCCAACACTGGAAACATGTATAGCTTGGTAGGTTAGAGTTGGAAAAACCTAAAGTACACCTGGAAATATAATCAAAATGGGAGTTTGCAGTTTCATCTTTGACTTGGTCCACTTTATCAGGAGATGATTCACATAAACAGTGTGACTGTATCGCACATTCAGAGGCTGATGTAACGCCAGTATGTGCGATCACACTTGCTGTGCTTTCAGCTGCGTCCCAGGCTGTCGCATCAACCGTCGCATCTTTCACGCAACAGACTTGTATACAGTTAATAATTGTTAACGTGCACAGCCATGACAGTGAATGTGACTTTGGTTAAGTGACAGCATGACGGAGGGTGGAAAGCAGAATAAGCTGATCTGTTGAACCAAAAGGCTGTTATATGCATGTCAGAGGTCAGCTTTTAACCAGTAAATCCCCTATTTCTCCAGTCTAATCCTCTGCCCTGGGATTTTCCCACACCACAGGGCTCACTTCGGACCAACCAGACCCCTGACAGACAGGCGTGATGGCTCCTGAAAGCTTTCACAGGCCTCAGACAAGATATACAAGTAATCCTATTTCCAACAAAGATCTTTTTGGCCTGCACGTATAGCAGAACTGTGGCCACAACTCCAACAAGGAAGTGCTACATTAACATGTGATCATGTCAGAGGATTCATATTTTACTACATATGAGTTGATTTAAATAATAAACAAAAGTGACACATTTATTTGAGAGCTTAATTTGCATTTTTGTGTATTCATAGGCGTACACTTCTATATACATTAATAGAGAATGTTTTGAAAGATTAACTCTTTGATGTTAACTATCAGTTTATACACAACTTGATACTACACCAAAATCATCCCCATCTCCCAGGTAAATCACTCAGTTGGGCTTTCCATGTTACATTTAGCACTTTAGCTTAATGCAAAGTAAAGGTAGCTAGCCTGTGCCAGTTGTTTCACATTTGTGGCCTGTGTATTTACAGATTTGTATTCACAAAATGAAATATGAATTAACTGAATGCACAATTTTAACGTAATTTTAAGCAAGCAACTGTATTGCCCACTGTGTAGTGATACTGTAATTTACTAATGTTCTGCACAAGTGTTGCGCTTGTTATCCATTTTGCAGTTTTGAGAAAATGCTAGCTAGTTGCAATAACATTTTTATAGCTTGGCACTTGCAGCATGCAAAATAATATGGTTCAGACCCTTATTACAAGCAGCTGAAAAACCACTTCAGACCCCTAGTTGCAATTCCAAATATAGGGTACATGTATTAATATGATTTTATTAATCCAGTCAATTCTGCTAATTGAAAAAGAGCCACACAGAATTGGTTTGTTTTTGGTTATATTTGTTATAGGCAGGGTTGGTTATGTTGAAAAGCTATCACAGTTTGAAAATAGCATCTTTTGGGGCTCCCGACACACACACACGTGCACATGCACCACTGCTTCAGAGCGGAGAAAGCACTGCGGTGACGGTGCACATTGAGCTCAGGCTTGTACACAGTAGGGGTTAGAGTACGCGCAGCAGGGCAAGGAGGCATTCCATTGGTTCTTTCTAAGTGGACTGCAAGGCAGTGATTGGCAGGTGAATTCATAGGATTACAGCAACTACCGACGACCGACCTTTTTCTCTCCTTTTCCTTTTTTTATTTATTGCTGTCGGGGTGTGAAGACCCTTGCAAACAATATTTTAAAAAGGGTATATTGGAAATAGTTAATAACCCCACTTTTAAATGAACCGCTATACATTTGTAACACAAAGTATCATCAGTCCACATTTGCTCAAACAGAGAGAGTTCGCAGTAAAGCTGACTAGGCTTCCTCAGTCAGGGATGCTGGTGTGTCTCTGCATTCTGATTGCAGAGACACAGCTTAGCTTTGCCTCAATTCAACCTTCTTTGTAAAATAACGTGGCCTGGGGTGTACAGAGTCCACATTATAAACACACACACACACACACACCCCAGGCTGTATTGCTCATTTGGTTTGAAGATCAAAGACTTCAATATTTATAAGTGGTCTTGGGGTGTAATTTGTTTCTCGTTTGATTCTGACAAGACCATTCCCGTCTGCCCTTTTATTTATCTAAGTTTATTTATTTATCTGTTTAAACCAAACCTCTTCTTCCTCATTACAGCAGCTTTAATGTCCTTGCCTAGCTGAAACTTAATTGACATATAATGAACGCCGTGCAAGCACAGTCAGAGTGAAATGTAAATTGTTTGCCTGCAGCTGTGGTGATGAAACAAGAGGAAGACAGATTGGATAACCCACAGTGTATGGAAAGTCATGTCTCCTGTCATGTGGGGACAAGGAGATCACACTGCATGAGCTCGTGGCTTGTATATGTTTTATGGTACATTTTAACTCCAACCTAGTTGGCTTATGAGACTCTTGGCTTTGTTTGTTTGTTTAACCTCTAATGTGTTTTAAGAACTCTTTCCTCTTCTAAGCCCTTTTATGAGCCAGTGTTTGATCCGCATCTGTCATGGCCGCGCGTAATGATGCTTCAGTTGTTTCATGAGCAGGTTTTCAGCCAGTCGGGTTAAGCCTCTTGTCTATGATTAACACATAGAGAATAAGTGACAATGGGGTCAGATAGGAATTGTTGATATAATGTGTGTGCGGGGATGTGGAGACAAAAGAAAATGTTCACCTCACTCCTGTTTTCTAAATTGATATTGGCGTCCTCACACAGGTGGCATACAGAGTGTGTGGGGCAGCATGTGTGACAGCAGGTGCTAAATGTGGGAGACTCTTTGTGTACCTTAAGGGATGCCCTGAGGCAGGTGTAGTGTGTTTGTGCATGCGGCCGCATGTGCCTGCCCGTCCTTGATGGCATGCGGAGAATAGCCTCCGCAAAGTTTAAAACTGTAATATTTAATAGCTTGACACCTGAGCCAGAAAGCGTGCCTCAGTTTATGTCTCATTGTCAGATGGTGTTCAGCCCAAATATCCAATCTCATGTTCCATTCTGGCTGCATTGCAAGATCGGATGAATGGCAGTGGGACTCCAAGCATGTGTGCATTGTCTAAATGGGCTTTTGTTTTAAAGTCCATGTTGCAGGTTTAATTTTACAACGAATTTGTGCAATTTGCTTGTTGGTAGTAAATATTTGAACTGTTATCCATTGTTTTTGATGGTGTTGGATATCGCAAAACTGAATAGAAAAATGGGCACAATTTTACAGTGTTTCATTTTCCCCCCACAATGCATTGCATGACGTCACATTAGGGAGATAACACAGCAGCCTGCGTTGTATTTACCACTGGTCTGGCCTAATGTGGCTTCTAGTCTTTTAATATTAACAGTCTATGGTCTCGACCGAGTCCATGTGACTTTATTATATTTATAATAATATTGGAGGGAAAGTGAAACACAGCTTAGACGGGGGTGTTGTTCGGCTTTTCACAAGTTTAGACTGCTAGCTAACGCTAGCTAACGCTACGCCGCCGGACGTTAGCACAACAGCGTTAGCCTAGCCTGCTAGGTAAATATTACGACTGCCTTTGGTGTTGCCTATATATGCGTCCATGTTGTCATGTTGGCATTAGTGCACCTGTTGCACCATAATTGTATTGAACAAAATAGTAAGCTTCGCTCCTACGAGATGGGGGGTTGATGGCTATAGTTAGCCTGTACAGATGCTAGCGGATATAGCTAACGTCGCGTAGCCAGCCATCAACCGGCAGTAGAGTTTCGGTAAGCTAACACGACCGCGTTGTCGCCCACAATCAACCTGCAGTGATGTTTGAAATATAAACAATTACAATACTGGTGCGTGCTGGTTGGGGAGGACCATGATCCTGCCTGAAAAGTCACAAACGGATTTAGGCATCTTCAGATCAGCTGATCGCGGGGCTCGCTCCCCGACCGGAGGCACGCTCGCTTCCCGACCGGAGGGGCTCGCTTCCCGACCGGCTCGCTCCCCGACCGGAGGCTCTCTCGCCTACAGCACCCGCACTCCATCGCAGCTTCGCCGCCACACACACAAGCACCGGCCAAACAGCGACACGTTTTCACCGGAGGAAGAGGTAAACACTTACAAATAACACTCGGGGATGCCTTCTATTACTATATCTAGATAAGTGTAGCAGTACTTATCTGAACTAACGACAGGATCCCTGTCACTAGATCGAAAGAATACGTTGACGTTCACTCGGTGCTATTCACTGACAGTAAAAAGTAAAGTCATTGTATGCACTGCTGCGTTGCTAAAATAAAGGAGATAAATGAAGGAGACTTCCCCACAATCTTGACAATTCCTCATTTGCCCTCTCACGTCTGGTAGGTTCATAATTTCGGCTGCTGGCCTTTCCTCCTCTTCCATAACCCAGTCAGTCACCGTAGTTCTAGTGCTAGGCTGAGACTTAACTCCCCACTATGACGTAATCACCGAATTCACTTCATAAACCCGCGAACACCAAAAATGACCAAAAATTAACTTTTAACACTATTTGGAGACATTTTTAAAAATGATATACATATCTTGAGTGATTTTTGTACCCAATAATCAACAGTGGTGGTTAACTTGCAACATGGGCTTTAACCTGACACGATGCACTGATGTTGTTAATCTCTACATTGTGACCTTTTGTTATCAAGTCTGGAAAAAAAAACTTCATCAGTCATTGCTCGAGGCTCCTCCCCTTCCTTCTGTGTTGAATGTTGTGTGATTTGACATGCATGTAGAGGAAACACACACATGTCAAGTTGATGAAAGTGTAATTCAACTGCTTCACACGTGCGTGCGTGCGTGCGTGTGCTGTTGAAGGTACATCAGATGGGCTGCTCACTGAGTCCCTGCTCCACCTCGGGCCTGTTTGAATCGCAGATGCTTTAACTCAGACAAGGTGTGCTCCAAGTCCTTAAATAATGAATCCTGAGCACAAGGAGAATGGTTGATGGTAGCATGTATGTGTCTGTGTGTCTGACTTTTGTTTGTGGATTTCTGTGTGTGTGTGTGTGTGTGTCTGTCTCTCTCAGCCTTGGTTAGTATGCTGGTATGTTCGTTATGTTGTTACTCCAGCTGGTGCTCTCACTGCAGATGTTTCTGTCCAAACTCTTGAGTGTGTGACAGTTAATTGATATAAAAGATTAGAGTGGCTCAGCAGAGATTTTATAGATATTATGAATGCAGTCATTTGCAATATATTCATAATTTATTCTGTACAAATGTAATGTTAAGAGTAACAATTACAACATGCTACCATTAGAGGATACTGCATATATACATTTCTTATTGTCAACCAATTCCATGAAAAGACTAAAACCAACAATGAATTGATCCTACTGAGAAGTATTCCCTGTATAGTGAAACTCTGATAGTCTATAGATTGGTTCTCTGTGCCATAGACCACCATTGTTGTAAAACAAGTAGTTTAACATTTGCATTATATGAAAAGATTAATACTATTAATTAATAGGGTCATGACCGAAGAACGAGATCAAGGGTACAAGCGGCCGAAATGGGTTTCCTCAGGAGGGTGGCTGGCGTCTCCCTTAGAGATAGGGTGAGAAGCTCAGTCATCCGAGAGGAGCTCGGAGTAGAGCCGCTGCTCCTTCGCGTCGAAAGGAGCCAGTTGAGGTGGTTCGGGCATCTGGTAAGGATGCCTCCTGGGCGCCTCCCTAGGGAGGTGTTCCAGGCAAGTCCAGCTGGGAGGAGGCCTCGGGGAAGACCCAGGACTAGGTGGAGAGATTATATCTCCAACCTGGCCTGGGAACGCCTCGGGATCCCCCAGTCGGAGCTGGTTGATGTGGCTCGGGAAAGGGAAGTTTGGGGTCCCCTACTGGAGCAGCTGCCCCCCGCAACCCGATACCGGATAAGCGGATGAAGATGGATGGATGGATGGATGGAAGATATTAATACCACTTTCTAGAAATGCTATAATGTTCTTATCTGACTTTCAACAGGAAAGCAAACAAGCATACTTACCAATGATTGAAATGAATGAGACATGTTGTTTCCTTGCTAATAACCTCTGCACTATAGTTTATTTTCAGTTAACCCAACGTAATATTTCTGATTGCATCTACTACATATTAGTCTACATCAGAATGTAGTCCCAAACAAATTCACTATTTACTTTGTTTTGATTCACATTGACTAAAAACTACTGTGCCCGGTTTATTTTTGAAAATGACCTTGCCTTTCTTGAAAGTAAAACTATAGATTTGTGAGCCAATTAAACAAAAAAATATCTCTGTCCACCAAGTGCCACAGACAGGGAAGTCAGAAAGCAGTTAGAGACTAACTTAATGTTGGTTTTTGTCCGATTTTGTTTTTTTACATGGAGTTGTTGACAGTAGGACACTGTCATTGTACTCACTGGGTTTTTCTTTTGTGAGTTAGTGGTGCATATTATTAGCACAGAGACTATATTCTGTCTGGTCTAATTAATTAACTAATCTACCAATTAATGATGTGGGACAGCAGAAAGGAAACACACACACACACACACACACACACACACACACACGCACAAGTCATTTGCTCTTGCCTGATGCAATTGGATTTTGGTTAGTCAACACACCTGTGTACTCCAGTAGGTTAAAATTGGGAGTGAGTGATGAAAAAAAGTAAATGTGTGTTCTGCTAAGTACCTGAGAGAACTAGAGACACAGTCTAACCCATGTAGCTAGCTGTACATAGTGACATCTAATCCTGAGAAGTCTTACTGTACTGACCTGGATATTCAGTCCAGGGACAGAATCATAATATTGGTCGACATCAAGCTTCACAAGTCTCTGTGGAAGCGGCTGTGATAAGAAATTCCTGACAGCTGCAAAGCATCCCCAGAGCACTCAATGTATTTGGCAGTTCTCCCGGTGCATGAGCATGCTCAGCCTAATATGTTTACAGTCATGATTGCACAATGGAGGAAAAAACATCAACGCCTACACACGCTTATGTTAAGCATCACTTGTATTGCAAGGAGGTTCTGACCCTGATGTTGCTTGGAAGTGTCATTTTCAAAACTGATGAAATGGTGCTTTTTATCAAAATCAGCTTTATTTGCCAGGTATGGGGACACATACAAGGAATTTTGCTTTCGATCGTATTGCTCACAATGCGCTTACTCATACAAAATAAAACAAACAATATACAGTATACACACTATAAACTAAAACAATATAGATGGGTATGCAATGATGAATGCAAAGTATGCAGGTACATTATAATTATGATAGTTATTATTCTAATTATGGAGCATAGTGCAAAGGATGCTGGAATAAATAGGATTATGTTATTATATTATTATATAAGTATTATATTACAGTATGAACAGCTCTGAAATAGAGAATGATGAGAAAATAATAAGTGGAATCAGTAAACAGGTGCTGATTAGAGACAGTGTTGCTGGGTTATTGCACAGGAACTGAACCTGACACTGTGAGTAAGAAGTCAGCTGTTCATCAGAGTGATGGCTTGTGGAACGAAACTGTTCCTGAGTCTGTTGGTTTTGGCATAAAGTGTTTTATAGCGCCTACCAGAGGGGAGTAGGTATTGCTATACCATTGACACACTGGCTTATTTTTTATAGTGCTCAGCTTTAAAATTTGTGGAGCAATTTATGAGAAGATCTGTCAGACCAGCTTCCTCTCCCAGAAGGCTTTGTGATTCTGATAAATGTAACTGATTACAACTGACACCTTTTTGAATCCGTTTCCTCTGTCGACACTGTGTGAGGTTTTCATTTATTTTTTACATTTTTGCTGTTGTTAAACTTCTGGTTTAAGCATGTAATATAGTATGTAAGCTAAGAAGAGCCATCAGAAGCAGAACTGATGTCTGTCGACCTGACATTTGGCAAATCGGTTGGTTGTTGTAGTTGTCAGTTCAAAACTATTGGATGTATTGCCATTACATTTACAGATATGCGTTCATGCTCCCTAGAGGATAATTCCTCTTTAGTGACTGTGGTGATCTTCTGAGTTTATGTCTAGAGCCACCTTTCTTCTTGTGTCAAATATTTTTAACTTGGTAATATTCCCTTTTTTATAACTGCTAGAGATCAGGTAGGGCACTTGTTCCAAACTACTTTGGCTTGTTACCCTTTAAAATGAAGCAAGGTTTACTTCTAACCTCTGGTCACAGCAGGTTACATTATATGTCATTGAGATGCATATTAATCAAATAGTGATATTCCCTACTCAGTTTGTTTAATGTGGACAGTTTTTAGATTTAACAAAAAAAGCAATAATTTAAGAGGCATTAGAAAAAATAAATCTTGTGACTACGAGATTTCTCTTTTGATCCTTATGGGTTTCCAACCTAGACTGGATAAACCCTGCCCACTCTGCCTGCCATTTGATTTTGCCCTACAGCTCGGTCTGGAAACCTGCATGTTTTAATTTTCCTGCTTCAGTTCACAATTTTGTGGGAACCAATCACATACTGGCTTATCTACTTGGCGCGCTATTGGCAGGTTTAACACGATCACGATAGAGAGGTGACCGATCAGTCTCTAATCTATTGAGCTTAGCTTGGTCTGGTGATAGCCAGACTTGTTCCAACCCCCAGTTTGTGAACCATTTAGGTAGAGAGGCAAGCCAGGCAAAATTACTTAGCTAGCCAGGCAAAATTACTATAAGGAAAAGTAGAGATGACTTCCATAACCCAGCTGTAATGCAGCAGTATATTTGTGTGGGTCTATGCTGTGTTTAACTAGAAGTTGACAGAGTTGTACTAATCCTCTGTCTGCCATCTGTTGTTTGACCTCCTCCTTATCGACACACAACCATCCTCCACAGGTGTGTGTGTGTGTGTGTGTGTGTGTGTGTGTGTGTGTGAGATAATGTGGTGTGTTTGTTTGTATGTGCAGACCATGACTGTCAGTCAGCCATCATGGACCAGACGAGGGAGGGTGGGGGTGTCATTAGCAAAGGCCCACCATAGGGCTTCGTTAGGGTTAATAGGGTCATGCTCCTGCCAAATGTGCACATGTGGGACTTATTTTGGTCCAGAGGTTAGCCTGGCAGAGGGGGATGGCTAGTTTTGGGGTTCACTTGCTAAGTGGGAATCCATCATGATCATATTTCAGAAAACTTTCATTCGTTGATTCTAGTATCTAAGTCATTACAACTCAGGAAGCTGATTGTATTTCAACCCATGAAAAAACTCTCAACACTGGAAAAAAAACAGTATGAAAGAATAATGAACAATTGGCATTGAGTGATGAATTGCTCCTCAGGATTTCACTCAAGTTTATTGAATTAAAATGCATCAAACTCCTTTCATTTAGCTTATTAGCTTTGTTTGCTTTCAGCCCAGTCTCATGGAAGTTTGTAAAATGCATAGCGCTCCCTGGTTCAGCATAGCTGGTCCAGGGAGCATTATCAAGAGTGGAGCCATCAGCACAGAGCACAACTGTTTTTCCATTTGTTGCAATAAATGGTTGCATCTATGACGAGAGTGTTCCTGGCTGAATTCCATGATTATCTCCTCATATGCCCAACAAGATTATTGATAACATGATCACACCTTAAAACTGATCCTACTCATAAACAGATCACGTCTCAGAGCTCAATGTAAAAAAAATTGATAATTAATTCACTTTCAGTAGTTCTATACATAACAGACACTGAATTGCACAAATCCCTCTGGCCAGTGGGCACACAGCTTGAAACCTTTTGAAAGCACTTCTGTGTTCTTGTTTTAAATATGATCTTGACTTTAAGCAGTTTACTCAGATCCTGTTTGGAATGAATAATCACAGTGAGCACAGTGCTGTGAGTGGGCAAGCTTACCTGACTCTTGAAAGTCCAGAGCTGATAACATTTTTATATGCCGTAGTTTCATGGTCTGTGTGAAAAGCCTTTTAAAGAGCTGAAAAAGAAAACTTTAAGTGCTCAGCCTTTATGAAGATTGAGGTCAACAGTCGTAATGAGACATGTTTGTTCGTCATCGTGCTGAAAAATGTTATTTTATTTAGTCCAAGCTGGTGTATTTTACACCCACTCTGCTGCTGTTGTTCTCTCTTTTTCCACTGTTGCGTCACAACAGCTTATTCTTTAACTATTTTCAGTGATATTTCTGATGGTCTGTGGCATGAGTCATCCCATTTCACTGCAATTTTGTCCTGAAATAGGTTTGAATTGCGACGGCATCATTTTATTTCGATTATTTTTTTTAGCTCCGTAATGGAAAAGGTTAAAGCAGAGTTGTGGTCGTGCGGAGGCAGGCATAATATAAGGTCCTGTCATGAGCTACTGTGTGGGATGTGTACTGTTTGCTGTTGACAGCTTCTCTTTCACAAGTTCTTGTCTTCCTCTGAAGAAATGTTTGAATATACTTTGTCAATGACAGGACGCAGCTGGTATACAACTCTAAAATATCTGTAGAAGAAGATGGCTTAACAACACTATTTCAAAGACAGAAGTAAAAGTAAAGACTTGTTCCTTTCCATTTTTGAAACACTACACAGAACATCCGGCATTGCCACAATAGCACTACAATGCTGGCAGGTATGAACAGTTCCTCTCTGCATTCTTCAAATCCCACAACGGGAGAACTATCCAAGGCCACTTCTGCTCACCACACCAGACTTCTCAGTGATTTGTGTGATGTCTAATTTGTTCTCCACATGGTACACACACAAATGCACAGACACATACATATTGGCTAATACACCATACACACCAACTCACACATACACACAACCCCTCCCAACCTTTATATATTTCTTTTTCCAAGCTGCAAATATAAACTGGAGCACATCTGCCTGTTACAGTGAAGTTTCTAAAGAAAGGTGCAGGTTGGCTGTCCCCATCAACTAGCATTAATCTGCTAGATTGGATTTAATGATCCCCATGGGATTCACCTGCCATACGGGCCTGTCTGTAACTGCACAGTGTACAGTTTCCTGGTTAAAGTAGGAGACTTAGAGGGCTCGAAAACAAGACATGGTTTCTGTGGATGCCTGCTCTTTTCCAAAAGCATTCTGTTCCTTGGCTTCTTTAGAGCGTCACCTCTGATTAAACCACCTTAGAGGAGCAGCGGCTTGTCTGACCAGAGCACCTCACAGGGGTGGGGCTTTGATGTAGAGGAAATGAGGCTTGACTGTGAGACGCCAGGGAGGAGAGGTCACATCATCACTGGATGAGCTTGAGAAGATGCAGAGGCAGGGAGTTTCAGCATGTTAAACTCTTGAGAGTTGCTACTTTCCACAAGAAGGGAGGGGGAGCGAGTGGGAATGAGATGTTGAGAAACAGTGTGTATGTGTGTGAGGGTATCTGCTGAGTTTCCAGGTGGTGTACAAAGATGGCGACCTGTTGCATCACTACCAGAAGGAATGATTATTTTTCCACAGAGCAACGCTTTGAAGTTCCTATTTCTCTGTCTTCATCTCTCCTTTTTTCTTGATCTCCCGTTTTCACTTTCACATTGATTTACATCTTCCTACCTTTGTAGTGCAAAAGGAAACCTCACTTTAATTTCAGCTAATGAGTGCTGAATTTTAAAAAAGGCATATTTTTTGGGATGAGGCCACCTTTTTCAGGTGAAAATTTGCAATGCAAGTGGTGTGCGTAATATCATTTGGAAAAATAGGGCAGCAAATGTTTGGAAGATTATCTTTGGTTTGAAGGAGCTTTTTTTCCTGCAATAACAGCAAGAGCTGGGAAATATCATACCAATTAGAAAGTTATTGTAGTTTTGACTTTACAACGAGCAAATGATGCCCATCACTTTTTGTCATTTTATGACGCGGTATAAACTACAGTATATACTAAGTACTTACTAAGTAAAGAGTAAGGAATCAGGACAGCAGAGACTTCAAAATGGTAATTTAGGGAAAAAGTGAGAGTGAGAGCCCTATTTCAACTCGCCAACAATATTTGGGAGATCCTTGACAAAAGCCTCAGATCGGAGGCAAATAGGCGTTGGCTTGGGGCACGCTTTAATGCATTTGAGTGTGTGAACTGTTCATAAACACGAGACGAGAGGCTCGCTGGGGCCTCACAGACACATGCAGCAGCTGTCAGGAACTCTGCCGGGAAGCTCCAGCCAATCAGAGCGTAATCATGGGCTGAGTAGAAACCAGGGTGGAGGGGTTGCCTGGAACTTTACTGTATGTGTTGCATTTGCAACACGGTCCAAAGTTGTTGTTGCACATAGAGAAATCAGCCTAAGATGTGTGGAAACAAGATATTTGTGAACATGTGTGCCAACCACAATGCCCCCTAGAAGCACTCTGTCTGATCTTTCTTTCCTTCTTTGTTTTTGTTGCTGCAAATCAACCACCAACACCTTAGAGTTTATTTCTGGTGGACATAAAAAATTGTGTCTTGCATATGGTATTATGCAATGTCATGTCCTATGTCACTTCTCGCATGTATTTTTGTGACCAAGTGTAGTTTGGAGACTAGACACCGGGATTCCTTCTGATGAAAGATCTAGTAGTGTGTGTCGTCAGTCATTTAGTGTGAAAAGAAGACAACAAAAAAATAAGTTGTGTATTGTGAATAGTACAGAGGACTGGCGACTTTGAAAGTCTTCTAGTGGGAACTTCTATGTGAAGTCAGTTTAATTTTTAATTAATTCTTTTGTATTTAGCCAGGTTTGTCCCATTTAGATCAAATATCTCTTTTACATGGGAGACCTAGCCAAGAAAATTAGCACACACAGTTTTAACAATTAACATGCACGGAAAGTATTCAGACCCCTTTAAATTTTTCACTCTTTGTTTCATTGCAGCCTTTTTCCAAAAATCAAAAAAGTTCATTTTATTTCTCAGTAATGTACACTCAGCAACCCATCTTGACAGAAAAAAACAGAAATTTAGAAATTTTTGCATATTTATTAAAAAACAAAAACTGAAATATCACATGGTCATAAGTATTCAGACCCTTTGTTCAGTATTTAGTAGAAGCACCCTTTTGATCTAATACAGCCATGAGTCGTTTTGGGAAAGATGCAACAAGTTTCTCACATCTGGATTTGGGTATCCTCTGCCATTCCTCCTTGCAGATCCTCTCCAGTTCTGTCAGGTTGGATGGTAAACGTTGGTGGACAGTCATTTTCAGGTCTCTCCAGAGATGCTCAATTGGGTTTAAGTCAGGGCTCTGGCTGGGCCATTCAAGAACAGCCACAGAGTTGTTGTGAAGCCACTCCTTCGTTATTTTAGCGGTGTGCTTAGGGTCATTGTCTTGTTGGAAGGTAAACCTTCGGCCCAGTCTGAGGTCCAGAGCACTCTGGAAAAGGTTTTCGTCCAGGATATCCCTGTACTTGGCCGCATTCATCTTTCCCTCGATTGCAACCAGTCGTCCTGTCCCTGCAGCTGAAAAACACCCCCACAGCATGATGCTGCCACCACCATGCTTCACTGTTGAGACTGTATTGGACAGGTGATGAGCAGTGCCTGGTTTTCTCCACACATACCGCTTAGAATTAAGGCCAAAAAGTTCTATCTTGGTCTCATCAGACCAGAGGATTTTATTTATCACCATCTTGGAGTCCTTCAGGTGTTTTTTAGCAAACTCCATGCGGGCTTTCATGTGTCTTGCACTGAGGAGAGGCTTCCTTCGGGCCACTCTGCCATAAAGCCCCGACTGGTGGATTGCTGCAGTGATGGTTGACTTACTACAACTTTCTCCCATCTCCCGACTGCATCTCTGGAGCTTAGCCACAGTGACCATTGGGTTCTTCTTTGCCTCTCTCACCAAGGCTCTTCTCCCCGATAGCTCAGTTTGGCCGGACGGCCAGCTCTAGGAAGGGTTCTGGTCGTCCCAAACGTCTTCCATTTGAGGATTATGGAGGCCACTGTGCTCTTAGGAACCTTAAGTGCAGCAGAAATTTTTTTGTAACCTTGACCAGATCTGTGCCTTGCCACAATTCTGTCTCTGAGCTCTTCAGGCAGTTCCTTTGACCTCATGATTGTCATTTGCTCTGACATGCACTGTGAGCTGTAAGGTCTTATATAGACAGGTGTGTGGCTTTCCTAATCAAGTCCAATCAGTATAATCAA
Organism: Etheostoma perlongum; assembly: GCA_026937815.1. Taxonomy (NCBI): domain Eukaryota; kingdom Metazoa; phylum Chordata; class Actinopteri; order Perciformes; family Percidae; genus Etheostoma; species Etheostoma perlongum. The sequence goes on along the minus strand of CM049374.1, from coordinate 7,612,153 downwards.
ACACAGCTGGACTCCAATGAAGGTGTAGAACCATCTCAAGGATGATCAGAAGAAATAGACAGCACCTGAGTTACATATGAGGGTCACGGCAAAGGGTCTGAATACATATGACCATGTGATATTTCAGTTTTTGTTTTTTAATAAATATGCAAAAATTTCTAAATTTCTGTTTTTTTCTGTCAAGATGGGTTGCTGAGTGTACATTACTGAGAAATAAAATGAACTTTTTTGATTTTTGGAAAAAGGCTGCAATGAAACAAAGAGTGAAAAATTTAAAGGGGTCTGAATACTTTCCGTACCCACTGTAGATTTGAGTAACATTAAGAATGATCAGATAAAACATTTACACACAAACGGTAATGTTATAACATGTCAAAATTCCATGAAAAGGGCTTATATCAAACCTTTGCTGCTTTCAGCTTCTCAAATAAGAATATTGTCTGCTTGTTTGTCTGATTTCGTAACATTGTAAATTGAATAGCTTTGTTTTTTTAATTGATCGATAAATTGAAATAAAATAATCAGTAGATTAGTCAATAACATACTCATAATACTCATTTGCAGCCCTAATAATTTCTGCACTCCTCTCATTGCTGTTCAAATACGCAGCTTCTCATGAGATTTAATCAAGCATCGAATTTCTACCAGTGCCTCAAATGAAGTAATTAATTTAGGCTTCACTACTTTTCACAGAAAGAAAACAACAATTCATCTCATTTGCCGCTTTATTTTTTGACTGAGCTAAGGGAACTCTTCTTTAGGGTTAGACTGAAGACCATAGTTCATTCCACTGCTCGTGCAGGCTTTCTGTGGCCTGGTACAGCTCTCATTAGATCTTTCTAACTTCTCCCGGTGTATTTCTTATGAAGTAACAAAAACAAAAGACATTGATGGCATTTCCATCAGCAAAATTTAATATTTTCCATTGTTTTGAGGTTTCCTATTCTTTCTTGTTTTATTAAAATACACCGTCCAATATGCAGCTGAGACAAAACAGTGGGCAGCATGGCAGCACTCCAAATTACTGGTGGGGTCTTTCTGGATATTTGTATTTTCCCTCTGTCTGTGCTCGGCTGGGGCTGGTAGTTGACAGCAGATGATCCTTTCTTTAATGAGATCTTTTTTTCTCTCTCTGTCTCTCTTCATGGCGCCACAAGGGAATCATCTTAGGCAGATAGAAGCCCTGAACCATGAACAAAAAAAAAAAAACTGGACACAGATAGGACACCAGCACAGAGACAGATAGGGAGGGGGGAAGAGAGAAAAGGAGAATTGGATTAAAGGAGGGATAGAGGCAACGTGGAGACAGAAAGGGAGAAATTATAGTCATTGTTGTATGCTGACAGATGCCTAACTCTCAGTCTCTCGTCAGTCATAGTCATGATCTTTATTTCAGATATGAATATCAACATTATGTGATACAGTTTGCTGGGGTAGCTGACACATCACTCTAAGCTACAATTTGCTCTTCATAGGTGTTAATGTGTTGGATCTCACATTAAGTGACACAATGTATTTGTTATGATATTGCAGTATATAGAAGTTTGCAATTGAGTCCACAATAATGGCTCATGAGTATGCATAATTCATGCATAACACTTGTAATTATCTTAATATGTCATGTACAGTACATGTAAGTCCCCTGGGTTGTCAAGGTGATGTTCAGAATTCATCTAAATTGATTTAGAGCTAGATCTTAGATTTATAATACATGTCACACTCCATCTCTCCACTCATTCATTATTCATCCCTCATATCCAGGTTCTTCTACAGCTTACTAGGACCTAGTGTACTAGTACTTGGACCATATTTACATCCATCCAACCATCCATCCTTTATTTCTACTTGCTGATCATGATAATGGAGGGCAGTCAATGACAGCATGCATTAGGTAGAGGAGCAGGCAGATCGACGATAGCAGACAACACTTCACACTTGCGGACAAAGTTAGATCGTATTTGTTGAACCAGCTTGTGTTTCGACAGGACTAAGAAGAGAACATGCTCCTCTGGGTCATATTTCCTGCCACTGCTAGGGGCATTAATTAATGAAACACTCCTATGGGTCCTATTGAAGGGAGGGAGTAAACAACCTACCTCATCGTAAGGAAACAGGAGCACATCTGCATAGCTGGTATACACACTAAAGTTTCATTCAACCTTACGTTGCCAAAGTGGATGATCAGTTGTCTTATTTGTCCCAGTTTGTCTTATTTATTCTACATCATTTTGGATGTTGGTACTCAAGTGGCTTTTTCAGCCGAGCTAGAGCTCTTTCTCTAGGGATGGCAATGTTGGTTTGTAAGTCGATCGGTCTGTCGTCTGTCAAGTTTGTCCAGACTGAAATATCTCAACAACTATTCAATGGATTGCAACACTATTTTGTACAGACATCCATGTTCCCCAGACAATGTACCTTTAATGACGTGTGATCCCCAGACTTTTGATTTATCATCTGGTCAAGTTTGAAATCTGTCCATTACTTTGTTTCTGACCAAATACCTGCAAAATTGTCAAAGCTTTAATTTTACTCCAATGTTATCATGCTAACATGTAAAACTAAGATGGTGAATATTGTTAACATTATCATCAGCTTTAACTAAACACGTTATCACTAATATTGCTAGCATGTACCTCTGATTACTTCTTAAGCATACTAACATAGAATACGCTGATCTTCAGAGCTTAATAAGTTTATTTACAGCTGGATTTTATACATTTTATACAAGAGATCTAATTAGAATCTAATTACCCAGAATTCATGTTAACCAGATGTATTGGGGTCATTTATCTGTCCATTAATCTAGCTATCTATCTAACCACCATCTAGCCATACAGCCAGCCAACCCCCCTCCCTCCATTGTGAGTAATGACTTCTGCTCAGCACCAACAAATCATAATGAGCCCATCTGACAACCTTTATGGTGCCTTTTAGCCAGAAAGCAAAAGCTCAATGGGTCTCTCAATGGAAAAGTGACTAAATTCACCACAAATGACATTCTTTATTGTTTACCAGAGAAAGTCTGGAGACAGTGGGAGTGCTGTAGAGGGGTGGTAGTGGTGTACATAGTCGGGGGGGTAATGAGAACATGATATCAAAGTAGTAGAGAGGTTGTATAATGGTGTGGTAACCACATCCTTACCATTATTACAATCCTACTGTGTGTTTGTGTTTGTTCTAGCATTGTGGCATGTGGGGTCTGACTTTGAGCCTACTGCCTTTTCAAAAACCATCCATCCTTTGTTCCTTCTCTTTTCCTCCCCTACTCCCTCTGTTTCTCTCTTGAAGCCTGGCTTCCTCAGAAAGAGCTTGATATATGACATCTGTTTGACTGGAATTGGATTGTGGACATCCCTAGTGGCACATGGAAATGCATCTCTGGCATTTTCTCCATGCGTTGTGCATCTGGATTGAGGGATGGGGCTGTAGAGAGGGAGAAAGGAGGAGGTTTGGATTGAAAAAGAAATAACTTAAAATCACTCACAAAAGAGGACTCACTTATTCACCTCTGTAATGTCTTCCTAAACTATCAGCAATCCCAGACAGGGACAGAAGGAGAGAACAGAGAGACGGAGGAAGCCAGATAAATATGGAAACACACAGTGTAAGAAAATCACTCAATGAGAAATAGAGGGAAAGAGAGGCTATAAAGAGAGAGGAAGGCCAACATCAAGCCTCGTTAAACTGTCTGCTGCCAGAAAGCTTATTGCCTTGTTTCCATCTGAGTGATAGACCTTCTTAAACTCTTGTCTTCTTCCAGTATCCACTTTGACTCTGTTTCCTGTTTTAAATGTACATCCACTGATAAAGTAGAGGAATTAGGAACTTTAGCAGCTTTCTGTTAAAGCCACTAAAGAGAAGGGATTTCCTTTTTCACGGTCAAGTTATTGACCCCCTTTTACCTGCTGTCTTCAGTTGAATGTTAAGTTAGAATACAGAGGATGTTCAGACCATGTGCTTTGAATGCCTTGTTGGGACAAGTGGCTTGGCTTCCTCACAGAGAGGCTGATATGCAACATCTGGTTAACTGGAGCTGGATTGTGCACATAAGGGGAATATACGGAAGAAGACCATTAGCTACAGCTAAGGGAATTTAACATTTTCTGTTTTTGTGTGTAGTAATGTGCTTCTCACCCAAAAAACTGAAAAAATATTTTTTTCAGTTTTGCAGGTATTTGGTTAGAAACCAACCGATAGTTGTCAATCAATCACTGCTCCACAACAGCAATCCCCTGACCATTTTCCTGTTAACACATCCTGTACACAACACATGTAAATTTTCCTCTGGATTAAAATATAAGGATCATTCAAATTTGTCATCCATCTATTGGTTCTGATGAATAGCTCAGAGGAAAACTTTGAGTCTGGACTCATTTGTGTGAAGACATGCTGTGTTTAAACTATGGAGTGTTGTGTAGTGGGTGCTATCTCATTTTCCATTTCATTACCCCAACTTAAATCTCTCCCTGCCCCCCACTGCTTATCCTTAAACAGTGTCTGCATTATGCATGGACCAGAAAGTGTATCATAGTAGATATGAAATATGCATGAGCCCTTGTGGTTTGACTCCCCTCCCCATACCCTCATTCCTTCCCCCCCAAAGGAAGGAATCGTTTTGGGATGTCTGATTGTGTTAGGGGCTAGGATCAATGAAGTGTGTGTTTGTGTGTGTGTGTTTGTGTGTTTGTGTGTCAGATTTTTTTAAATGGCAGGGGAAATAATAAAAAAAAAAGACAGGTGTGCAGAGTTGATCAGGGATTTGAAGAGAAGTACAGGATGAGAGAGTTGAAAGAAAATAGATCTGGACTCAAAGGTCAATGTATGATTGAAAGGACGAAGAAAAAAAAGTCAGAAGAAAGAAACAAGGGCGACAGATCATCAAACAGAAGGAGACTCTTCTGGGGACTGTCAATAGAGCAATATCCACTGATAGATTGTGTCACTGTGTCACACAGTGCTGATCCCTTGAGACCTTGTTGTGTTTCTGTGTGTGGAGGGAAGGGGTCTGGGGCTCAGGGCCTCAGCTGTTGTCAGAACAGGGGGCCACGCGCCAGTTTTGGAAGCACTCCAGAAATCCCATATTGTGAAGCTACAGTCACCACAAAGGGAGTGCCTCCATTTTGTGGGAATTTTTTGCTCCTCCACCCTGTTCTCAATTTAAAATTGTATTTGTTTGGGCGCACGAGAGAGGGAGGCAATGGCTTTATAATGAGACTGGAGAGCAAAGCATGTTTTGTGTGTGTTGTGTGTGTGTGTGTGTGTGTGTATATAGTGAGAGGTTTAGTTTTGGAGTGCTACACTTGGAACTGATTATTGAGGGAGGTTTCCTCCAGTTTTTTCCCACTCCAAGTTGTGAGGACTCGCCATTTGGATTTGCATGACATGAGGCTTTTAGCCACAGTTCATCAATGTGGCTGTGGTTATAAACAGAGGCAGCATCTCCCCCTTACAGACCCATAGATGTGCACACACACACACACACACACACACACACACAACCTGACACAGAAGAACACACTTTACATAGATGACACAAACCTTTTATGGAGACTTTTGGAAAAACAATCTGTATAGAAAATTGTAGTTAGATCATGAATTACAGCTTGAGCAAGAGATGCTTACGTCTCTCAGGCATTATTCAGAAAGTGAAGACTGTCTGTGTGCATCACCATGACACATGTGCGCACATACACATAAACACAAATATGACCCCACACACAGATAATCCAAACAGGTTAGGGTTCACTCAGGTCATGGCCTAATCAGACTGCGTGTGTACGTCGTGTGTGTGTGTGTGTGTGTGTGTGTGTGTGTGTGTTCGTGTGCGTGCGTGTGTGTGTGTGGCAACCCCTGATTTCATGTTACCTTCTTTGTCTGTGATGAGATGGCAGATGGACTGTCTGCAATCACAGCCATTGGTTGATTACTCAACTAAGTGTATGCACGTGTGTGTGGAGTCGTTAGGACTCCCGCTGAGAAGTTGTCCTTGATGGTTGATGATGTAATGACCCTTACTGGAATCTGATTCACCAGGTAATTGACATTTCAGACATTTAGCAGTCTTCTTAAAAAAAAAAAAAAAAAAAAAACTTTCCAGCTTTTACAGCACATTTTGCTGTCAAAGGACATAGGGCTGACATAGGCTGTTTGGATTAGTTCAAACTGCTCACAGGTCCTGTGAGGAGTTCTGTAGCCCGTTGGCTAATTTGCTTCCTTACCTCTACATTACTCTAGTCTTTCCTAAATATTTCAAAATAAATTGACATTATTCAAACTGTACTGGACATAAAAATATTTTTATAAGCACTGCAAGACATATATTAACCAAATGTATCCAATTGAAAATTTGACCTCAGATATATAAATAAGATATATAAATATAAGATATAAATAAGATAAGATATATAAATATAATAGTGGCCTAAGAATCAACCCGTGGGCAACACCATATTGTAATAGTGCTTTCTAAGAATGGCAAGCCAGCATTCTCTGCAGCATTTGTGTCTTCACTGCAGCAATAAGGAAAGCACCTCGGAGTGGAAGTGGTGGAAACAGGGGAGACGCTATTGGTAGGGTTTGATAATTTGCTAGAAGCATAACATTTGTTTTTTTTAAGGGAACTGATCTTTTGATGGTAACTCACTATGTCCCTATGTCCTTCATCTTTGGTGATCTTTGCTTCTGTGCTTTTGTTTTGCACTACGCAGTATCACGTCAAAGTATCCGTGTGTGTCCGAAGAGTGACCCAAAGAAGCAGTAACTGTATTAAAACTTGTAGTGTTTGAATCTCAGTCAGCAGTAATGTATTCACATTAAACTGTTACCGATAATAACTTTAACTATATCATTTTAGATTTATTTTATTCTCTTCCTTTTCTTTTAAATAGTATACATGCATTTCTTTATTCTCCCCTACACCTCTTGGAAAGTGCTGTCTGAAATAAAATATATCACATTGAAATCTATTCTCACTGTGTCCTCATTATGTCTGTCGAGCTCTTTATATTCACCTCTTGCACTTTCATTTTCAATTTGAAAACAAAGTGATTGCAACAAGTCTTTATCATTGAGATACAGCTGATGTTTAATTTACTTTAATGTGCTGTCCTACTGTTTGGTTTGACTGACAGCTCTCACAGCCACTGTGCACAGGTCATTAGCTGGTGTGTACTCTGCTGGAGCTTGACCGGACAGTTAATAATGACACAGTAACTAACTGGGGAGACTATGAAAGTGTCCGTGGGAGTGTGCGTTTGCGTGTGTGTTTGTGAGTGTGTGTGTGTGTGTGTGTGTGTGTGTGTGTGTGTGTGTGTGTCCACTCTTCCCCAGAGATTTAGGATCTATTGAGGTAATGAGAAGGGAGTATAGATTGAAAGATGAGATGGAAAGAGAAAAATAAGGTTTTAAAGATACAGAGGATAGAAGACCCCTTCTGATCTTGATAGCTTGATCTCCCACTGCCTTGAGCTCATTCCCCTGTATATTTAGCTGTGTGTGTAGGGTGATTCCTCTTTACTGTAAGCAGGAATTTTCATGGACTTTATTTGTGCAAGTGAAACAGCTGGGCGTTGTGAAATCCAATTCTTCCTCTAAGTAGGATTACCCCTGCAGAGCTCACTGAGGACGTTATTAACTCCTGCATGACTGCATGTGTTTGTGTTTACACACACACACACACACACACAGTGTTATTGTAAGTGGCAGACAACATCTCTTCTCTTTTGCCTGTGCTTCTCTCCTTCCTTATTTTTTGAATCCTCACTTTCCATTCCTCTTGGCCCACGAGAAGCTCAAACCGATCGGAAACAGCTGTAAAAATTATTCTGGCTAATAAGGGCCAATCGTGGCTTCTCAGTTAGTTGGGGTGTGAGGCCTCAGACATTTTTTTTACATAGAAAAGCACCCAGCCTCAAATATCTCCTCAAAGTTTGCTGTGTGTGTGTGTGTGTGTGTGTGTGTGTGTGTGTGTGTGTGTGTGTGTGTGTGTGTGTGTGTGTGTGTGTGTGTGTGTACAGGGCTACCCATATGCAATGGATACCTCAGTTTCTGCCAACAGGCTAACTGCCATGCCAGAGAGAAGAGAATACAAACTCTTTTCTCATTCCTCTCCTGGCCACACTCCATTTATTCTGCCCTCTCCCTCCTCACCCCTCTTTGTTTTTATTCTCCATCAAACAAAAGAACAACTATTTCAATCTCTTTATTTTCTTCTTCTCTTCGCTTTTTAAGCTCCCTCGATCGTTCACTCTCTTTCCATATCGTTCTTGGCGGAATCTCAGCTAGTGGTTTTTTGCCTCACTGCTCCTCATCACCCACCACACAGTCTGAGAGAGCAATGCAACCAAGCCAACAAGCCGAGGGAACTAACAGCCAGAAACCATGAGATGATGAGTTCACTGCTAAGTTGTGTGGACATCCCAGGTCACAAGACAAATTCCAGGCCTGCTTGTGGCTACATGTGATAAGTGTGGCCTTACAGAGTGTTTACAACATGCACACTGATTTCATAGATTTCAGAGATGTCCTCACTGTAAAGTTGTCTTTGTTTTCATCTTTGAAAATCCAATTCCTTCCTTTTCAGAGAAAGGAGTGTTTCTCTTGCAACATATGCCATCATTTTTATGCTGATCAGTCCATATTCAGTCTGTAATTAGCCAAAGCCCATTTTCAACATGACACAATTGACTGAAATAGCTGCAGCTGTCTTACTTTCAGCCTGCTCATTCTTTGGCGCTCTGTAAGATTGATTCGTTTTGTACCTCTTTTACTCTACATTTGCATAGGTTCCATCAAATTAATGCTCTGAACAGCATCTGGCTGTTTATGGACAACTAGTTTCTACTGTGTATAGACATAGTAATGATAGTTGCATTTTGTGTTTTTGTCTGATTCTTGACAAATCCTTATGGTATTGGTATGCATACAATAACTCAAATAATAATAGAAAACGCTATTTTAGATTTCATTAGATTTTGGAGCAACTTGCTCTATAAATTAGCATATTAACAAGGGAAAACATATTTTCTTGATACTACTATAACTTCTTTAAGCTTTACAAATTTACAAAGCAAACACAAAGCAACATTAACATATAGAGTCATGTTTGTGTCTATTTGATCAATGTAAATCTGTTCTTCTTCTTAGCTCTGTTTTGGTCTCTACCAACTCCTGAGGGACATACCTTGCTCTTTAGCTTCTAAATATATGCTATGTGCAGACAAGCATTGTTACATATACAGATTTCCTCACTTATAGACCTAATTAAGAATAAAGGACTTATGAATATGTTAGATCATGTAGTGACAGCACTATGGCATTTACACTTGCATAAACACATATGTATTTAAACATACAAATTGGCATTTGTATACAGAATTTTCTGTCTACTACTGTGCTTTAGGGCTCCTCCTTGACACAATCATCTCGTATTCTTTGAGTGTTTTTGGCCGCCTCAGCTTTGATCCCTGAATGCCTCTGGCCCTCTCTTCCCTCTTTCCGTGGGATTGATTGATAACTTCATTTGTTCCCGAAGGGAAGAGGGAGATGTGTATATGACTCTGTGTAGGGATGGAGGGGTTGTTTCTTTCATTCTGGACGCACCTCAGGCCCTCTTCACGCACATTTTGTTCTTAACAGTGACAAATTATCTAATTTTTGAAAAGCATTAGGTCGGTAATTAGGAAAGTGAGGTGTAGGCTCTTTTTGTCGCAAGAGAGTTCTTGCATACAGTCAGGTGGTGCCTGGTCATTTTTGCTATTTTCTTCAGTAGAAAAGGAACCAATTTTGCCTGGCACAGCAGGGTGATTATCAGCATATTTTGGGCATGATTTTGTACCAGATTTGAATGATGTGGAATGCAGTAGTTCAGTTTCATTGTAGCAAGAAAGGAAACATGAGACGTTGTGGCTCGTTGCCTGTAACTGATTTAATCTACATAAATGTTGTGAGACGTGTGTCTTAAAGGCTGGTGATTGGCATTGTGTAAGCATTATTTTCTTTCTTTTTTGTTTTTCCTTTTGTCTTTGTCTTTATATTGTGTGTTTGTGTGTGTGTTTGTATGTCATTGTTAAATATGTGAATACCTGAATATTCTCAGCAGAGACAACAAAAGTCTTTGTTGTCAGGTGTGGACAGGAGCCACCTCGCTTGGCTAGAGCGCTGCTTGTTCTCCAGAAATCCATCAAGATTTACAGCTGCGGGTCTGGCTAGCCCACACTCTTGAGAACAGTGGGTGCATAGTGTAAGCACCACAGAAGAAGTGATGACATTCTGCCCGCATCACATTCACTTTCCGTGCCAGAAACCTCAACCTCAGACTGTGCAGAGATAGATCACTCTTTCCTGGGTTCACTCTCTCCCTCACCGTTTCTCTTCCTGTATTTATTTGACATATGACTGGCAGGCAGGGATGGGGGGGGGGGGTTTAAAAACCTTCCCTCAGAGTTGGCCATTTTTGGGCTATGGTTAGTTTAGGATTTGGCACCCAGAGACCTATTACAAGGTCAACTTGGGCTGATTTAAGTTATCCGCTGCTTACTGAATGTACATTAGTCCAACTTTTTCAGAAGGGTTTTTGGAAAGTGCTCCAGCAGATGTTTCCATAGACTGTTTCACCTTTGGATTCAAAGGAGGGAGAGTAGACTGATTGACTGCCGAATACTACTCAAGTACTTTCTGTAAACGTAAAGGTCAGTCACTGTACAGCTAAAGACACCTATTTTGCATTACAATTTAATTCAGTGAAACACCGTTTGTGCTCATTCTTAAAGTTTAACATGCATGCTTTCAGATTCAAACACTGAGCTGCTGTGTGGAAAAGACAGGACATACACACACACACACATACACGCACACACTTATTCTATAGTCTGCTGACTTGATACATTCATGTGCTACACATGAATCAGAAACTTGAGTAATTTAGCCGGAGTAATTTTGTAGCCTCTTAATGCAATAAGATATCAACATTATTTACATGCATTCTTGTTATTTGTCTTCTGGACTGTTTCTCTATATTTAGGTGGAGAATTTAGATCTGGAAATTCATTTGAGAAGATAGCTATTCCTGATTTGTGACAATTATCTGACAAATCAAGGTATTTAATTTAGGGCTGCAATGATTATTTTAATTCTTGATTGATCTGCCTATTCTTTTCTAGATTAATCGATTAGTCTTAAAAATGATGAAAAGTAAAAAATAATAATAATAATAATTACCATCACAATATCTTAAAGTCAAAGGTGAGCTTAAAGATGGTCAGTTTACCATAATAACAAGATTAACAAAAGCAGCAAATTCTCACATACCAGAGAGTTTCTAATGTAATCTTAAACGATGAATTGATCATCAAAATAGTTGCTGATTATCTTTCTGTTGATCGACTATTGATTAGTTGATAAAACCTTGCAGCTTTAATGAAATTGTCAAATTGATACAAATTTGATTTCCCCTCCCCTTTCTCATTCTCCCAATCAGAGAGAGATGAAAACAGCATTTTTCAATTAGGGGGAGCCACTGAAAGTGTTTACTTCAGGCTGCCGCACTGCTGCTGCCCCCCACACCCCCCACACCCCCCCCGAGATTCTCCTGTCGTTTAGTGTGTTTCTTACCCCCTCCACCTCATTCTCAGCACAGCCAGGGAGGAAGCGGGACACGGTAAGTAACATTTTCATCCTTATCATCCAGCTGCTGATTTGTTCGTGCCCGCATCTGAGGCAACTGATTGGTGGAGAAGAGTTGTCTTTGGCAGGTATTCAAAACTTTTCCCCTGGGTGGTGTAAATTCTGCAGTTTGACACCTTTTACTCTGGGTAGCTAATCATCTTAGTGATTAGTTAGTTTTCTTAAGAACATTGTTGACGTATCTTGACAATTAAGACATTATTGAATGTTTTAATTTGAGGGGGGGCATGCATACCACAACAATTTGGGCAATCTATGGTTGGTCTGGCTGTATCCCTGCTTTCTCAAATGTGAGTGCACGTCGGTGTGCAAATCTATCTGTGAGATTTTTACTGTGAATTACGACTGACTAGCAGTAACCACTGAGTAAAAGCGTCACTTGAATCTTGTCTTCCCGTTCCCAAGGGTGCTGCTTTGTTGGGCTGCCAATGCAGTTGTCAGGAGTGAGTGGCGTTATCTTTAGACAAGAGGGAAGAAGATGGAAGTGAGAAAATGTCTGTCTAATGGATGAATAAATAAGCAAGTGTACAACAGACGAAAGGTGAGGAATAGGCAGTTGAGAGACAGTCCCTTGTCGTCTCAGCTGTTGTGATTTAAGTGGGCTGACAGCACAAAAATCTCCCAGCATCTCACAGCTGTGCGACATGCCTTCCCCTTTTTATTTTTAACCTTGACCACTTATATTAGGCTTCCAGGTCCAGGCGGTACCAGACTATTGTCTCCAAAATTCTGTATGTGTGCTTCCATGTGTTTGGGTTTGCATGTGCCAGAGGGGGAGAGGGACGGGGTCTTTGTGTGACTGTATCAGAGCATGCCTATATATGTCAGTGCCATGAGTTTCACTGCCAGACAAATCGAGGGCTTCTTTCCAATATCCTCCGGTGTGTGTTCTTCCTCAAATCATGTCATATGTGACAAGTTTAAGAACAGTTTACATGTGTGAGGTCCAGCACCGGCTCAACAGTCTTTATTGACCATGTGAGTGTGTCCGTAAATTGCATTCCACACAGACATGCTGCCAGCTCTGTTGATGGCACCCTTGTGCGAGTGCTGGTAAAAGTCAACAAGGGGATGAAAAAAGAGGCTTGGATTAAGAACACAGCAAGTGCAGCTTCCTGGGCCCTATGGAGCTCGCAGTGTCTCTGCACCTGGGCGGCGAGCACCCACCCACAGCGACTACACCTACAAAAATGGCCTCTGTGTTGACTGATTTAAATGTGTTGCTAGGGAACGTCTTGTGTATTTTTGTGTGTGTCTGTGTGTATCATCAGTGGAATTAGATGAAATGGATTTGTTGACAGTTGTGGAAAGACCTGCCCTCTCATCCTATTACCACTTCCTTCTAGACCTCAAGAAAAACACCCCTCACTTCCAAGTTTCTCCAGAGTAAAGAAAGATTTAAAATCTGTGGAGTCGCATTAAATCTTACTAAAGCAGGAGGAAGTCAGACGTTTCAGGGTCAGGAGGGAGGGGGATGGAAAACAGAGGGATGAATTGGCTTCTGCAAGTGGATCTTTAGTTGCTCTTCAGGCGGTGAGAGTGGCAATTGATTTGGTAAGCGAGCGGTCGCCTCACCCACCCCCATCCCCCCATCCTTCCTCCCATGCTGCTGCCAGACCTACCGCCTGCATTTGTGCGCTGTCAACCAATCGATGTCGAGGAGCTGGCTCACAGTGGTGTATCAACTTAGAGCTGCATTGATCAATTCCATTGATTTTAATCCTAATTAGGTTTCATCATCTGAATCTCTAAAAAGGCCATTTACTTTTTGTGTGCTATAACTCCATAAAAACATATCCTTTATTACTGTTTTTTTTTATCATTATACCATTATTTTTCTTTTCTTTTTGTGACATAATTTATTTAATAATACCTCCTCTTTTTTGATCAGTATCAAATGTATTAAATGACAGAATCCAGGGTCTGTTATTGTGAAGATTCAACTCTATCTTATCTTAATGTTTTAGCTGTGAATTTACACCTCCCACACGTCATCTCCTGGCAATGTTGCATAGTTCCAGCCTGGATGCAAGGACCATTTTAAATAACTAGACTAAGACTCTACACTGTAAGAAAAAAATCTGTAGAAAAACGGATAATGCCCTGGCAGAACATTACCAGTACCTTTTCCGTTAGGTTTATAGACATTTCTGTTCACCCAAAAATGAAACATTCTGTAGATTTACAGTGTATGCTCTGTACATTTTAACAGACATTTCTGTTAAACCAAAAAATTAAAATACTGAAAAAACGCCTGTGAAAAACCACTACAGAAAATTCCTTCATATTAACGGAGTATATTAGCCGTATTTCTACGGACTAACAGTCATGCTAGTTAGTGGTTCTGTCACGCTGTACTTAGTGATAGTGACGTAGTGTATTTAGTGATAAAAAGTAATGGACAGATTTAAAATTGAATCTGATGATTACACTAGATGAAAGAACATTTTTGTACCAATTCTTATACCAATTCATCCGAAGGTTATGAAGACATTTTACTCAAAACCACAAATGTCAGTCTCATTGTGACACTTGATGATGATCACTGCAGTCAGTAGGAAATATTGTTTAATTATGTTACAGTGTATCATGAATGTCTGTGCAAAATGATAGCAAGTAGATATTTCACAGGATGAGCAGGATTCATTCCTTGGGACCACAAATGTATGTACACAATTTCATGGCAATCCCATCAAATAGTTATTAGATACAGTAGGTACTGTATAGTCTGGACCAAAGTAGTGGTCAGACAACCGTCAGACCAAGCAACCAACCAACATTGCCATCCAAATAGCATTGCTAGCTAGCATGGTTAGAAATTGAATTTCAGTTGTCAAGCATTGTCAAACATTTTGGCTATAATGTGACCACAGTCAAGATTTCATTCATTGTGAGATTACATATTTAACATTTAAAGACATCTTTGGAGAGAAGAGACAGAAAGCATGAGTCCCCTTGCATAGTTCTTTCTGCTTCTCTTTCTCATCTTCTCTTCCTTTTTGTTGAATCCTTCTTCACTGTTTTCCATCTATTGATCGTTTGACAGTACAGAATCTGTACTTTATCTCTATCCAGTGCCAGACAATATCAGTCTTGGGACATTTCTGAACTCTCAGGCTGGCCGTCTGAGGGATCAGACAGGATGAAACTTGAATGAAATAACATAGTACTTGGGTAATTGGGTTGTGTCACAATTATGACTGATTTGGTGTGGGTGTGGGTGTGGGTGTGGGTGGGTGGTGTAAACTGAAACACAAGCTCTTTCAGCCCCACTGACATCTGAAGGTTATTTCAAATTAAAAAAAAGGAAATATCAGCACTTGTCTAATTTGAATTAAACAGCAGTTTGCAATTATAGTCTCTAGTGGATTTTTATCAGACTGGCCTGTTCTCAAATGTGTCAGAATACACACACACACACACACACTCTGGAGATGACCAGAGGTGAAAAGTGCTGCCAGAAAAAGTAGGCTGACACTCAACTCTGCCAGGCTTGGCTAGTGATAAGGTGGACCACAGGGAGATGTCTGCACTCAGGACCTGTCCATCAAGCACAAGAGCCCGCTTCCCTCCCCTCTTCACAAGAGAGTGATGGGAGTGATTAGGGGGGAGGAGTGTGAGAGGAAGATGGAGAAGCAGGGAGACAGATATAGAGTGGCTTGGGAATAAGAGGATTGAGGCAAATGAATAAAGAGAAAGGAAGTGGAGGAGGGTCAGAGAGAAAAAAAATGGACGAGGACAAAATCCATGAAACCATAAAAGATTGGAAAAGTGAAAAAAGAGAAGGGGAGTCTACAAAGAATGTGACCCTCTTTCCATGGAGCCAAACCACCCGTCCTTAACAACACTCCGTACTGTAGCAGCATGTCGAAATGATCACAGTTAAGCTAGCTAGAACAGCGTTCTCCATTTACTTCCATCTTAACCACAACTTCACCCCCTGTTCTCTTATTTCTTGCTGTTTACTGCCTAAAACCTGATTAGGTTGCAAAGATTAAGTCAATTACCATATAAATCTCATGGAAATCAAGTCATTGTCATGATGAGACCCAGGCGTAACAATCGCGCTTTATTCAAGATTCACAATGGAAGACATTTTTTGTAAACAGAACCCTGATTCAAAAATGTAAAACACATTTAAAAAGGCCTTATAGCAGCAGTTTTTAAGGGATGTGTTGGTTTGAGGTGGCTGGGTGAATAGTTTCCTCAGTATCCTCTAGTTGAACTTTTTCTCTCTGAACTTTTCTGCTAACAGAGAAGGAAATGAGTTTTTGCTTGTGCCTTTTTTTAAACAGAGGATGAACACATCACTCTGAGTCATTTGTGTCCTTGATGACACATACACAAAAAGAGAAATATGTTCAGACTCACTTTGTCTTTATTAACTTTTTCCTTGATTAATTTCTCTCCCGCGTAGAGTCATCGGTTATCAAAGAGGCCCCAGATGTTGTTCCTCACCAACTCCTTTCCCAATCTCTTGACATTGTTGTGAAAGTGGCCTGAGTAGCATTCATTTAGCTGAGGACTGCCTCCAGTACTGTAGCATCCATTACACATGACAAGATGGATTGGAGTTTCATGAGATGCGTAGCGGCCTTACATCTCTGGCGAAGGTTAATAGGGAAACTGAGACACACAGCTGAGCCACAGCATTAGTAACGAGCTAACTTAATTTTGTTCCTCCCTTCTTCCTCATCTCCCTTGTTTTTCTGTCATGTTTTGGTCAACAACACAGAGCCACACACCACGTCTGTCTGTGGAAAAAGATTCACGGTGGAAAGTTTGGCAGTGGAAATTCTTTGTTTTTGATCCATCTGCGGCATGTGCCACACAAACAGAGCTATTTTTGGTTTTACTGCGGAAGTGCCAGCTCTCACACAGTCCATGAAAGTGGGTGATAATTATGAACTGTTCAATTGACATGCTTCTCACCTGGACAGTGTGGTAAAGCATGGCCATTATTCAGGCTGTGTGAGGGCAGCCTCTCCGCATTGAGCCTCAGCCAATGAGCTCAGGGTCATGTGTTAATGTTTCAGTGTCATATGTCTTCTGCTCGGATCACCCTGAGCTAGTCCCAAAGGTATGACTGCTATGTGGGATAAGCATAGAGAGGGAAAAAGGCTGGAGAGGAGAGCTTTGTTGACTATATAACTGTCAGCTTGATCAGTGTCATAGATGGTGAGAGCAAGATAGGTCGAGACCCCTCAGTTAATCTTCCTATAGTGCTTTGCTTTGGTTGCCTTTGAATATTTTAGATTCATTTCTAAAAACAGTTGGGTTATGAATATATCGAAATGGCTAAATATGACCTTATGACCAGAAAACCAAGCAATTTACATGACAATGACTATTCACAGTCATAAAGTGGGCATGTAAGCTGCCATTGCTGGTTAGCTGCTGCTTTTGCCTGTGAACTTTTCTTCTGTCTCTATGGTGACGTGCAGAGAATTTAGACTTGTCTCTGCTCTCCTTTTATCCTTATTTATAATGCCAAGTTGCCATAAATACACAACTTCAGGGAGCACTTATGGTAATACACCCATTTTGTGGGGCAAAAAAAGCTTTAATTGAAAGCCAACCATATGGGACAGCAGGTAGGCTCCCAACACGTGTGGTCCAAACAAGCGCACACACACACACACACACACACACACACACACACACACACACACACACACACACACACTGTTGTGCGCTGAAGGCTCTTCCTTATGGTTTGAATCCCATGGAAAACATTAAAGCCTCCCTAGGTGTTGATAATATATGAAAGGCAAACTACTACCTTTCAAATGATTAGTTCAACATTTTGGGAAATGCGCTCATGTGCTTTATTTCAAAAAGTACGATGTAGCTACAGTCAGAAGCCCATTAACTTACCTTATCATGGCTGGAAGCAGCTGGGAAACTTGTCTGGTGCTGTCCAAAGTTCACAAATCTGCCTACCAGCACCTCTAAAGCTCAGCAATCAACACTTTGAGTCACGCTTGTTTAATCCATACACAATTTAAAATGTAAAAACAGCTATTTGTAATGTCAGAGGAAGTGGTGTAACTAATTCTTGATGAACACATTATCCATCTGCCCAATACTTCTGTGCAGTGTTTTTTTCCCACATGAGTCTGGTGGTTGCTGTGAACGATTTCCGCCTGTCCAGAAATAGCACGTAACATCCTTTAAAACCACCAAACTGTCATTTTGGCCCAAAAGAGCAGGTTGTAGCTTAAAGCAGAAAAAATTGGTTGGCAGTATGACACAATTAATACACAAAGTTTAGCTAACTAGTATTGTAAACATTGTTTAACAAGCTATCATTTTCAACTTTGTAGTTTTTGTTGTTGTGGTTGCCATGGATACATTGCAAGCTGTGGCGACAAGAACAAAAAAGTTCAACCATCATTAATAGCAAATAGCCCTGCACAAAAAACGCTTGCTGTCTGAAAGTACCTTCCAGAGGCTGGTAGCTGCACATTTTAACTCTGGCTAGCTGAGAGGGCAGTGGACTCCACAACTTAGCTAATTTAGCGGACTAAGCCACAGATCAGTTATAGGAGGAGGAGCAGGAATAGAATAATGTAACGGGAATGAAAAATGAGCCCACTTTATGGGAAAAAGGAGAGAGAAAAGGGAGTAAGGAAGTTAATGAAAGCCTGGGAGGGTGGGCTGAGACAGAGGGGCATGGAGAATTAGGGAGAGTTCATTAAAAAAGAGAGGGTATAGGGTGAAGCTTAGAAAAGGTAAGTGAGAGAGGGGAAACCATGGAGCGAGGCATACAAGCAGCAGAGCGAGGTGGAAGTATCAAACCAGAGGATAGAAGAGTAAGAAGCAAATAGAAACAGAGGAACAGAGCACTGAGGGAGGGAGATAGAGGTAGAGGAGATGCTGAGCGAGGGACTTGTGCAGCTGTAAGTAGAGAGGAGCGAGGGACGAGGTTAAAGGGAGATGGGAGGGAGAGGAGGATGAGGGGGGGCTGAGAGTGGTGCCAAGCTTTCCCAGGGGTGATGAATGAGGCCATAATGAAGTATCTGTGCTCCTATGCTGCTGCCTCTGGCTGGAGAATAACCGCAGCCTTGGCATGGCCGCCAGACCCGCTCAATCATGCCATGGAGCACACAAACACACACAGACACACACACACACACACACACACACACTCACACAACAGACTTTGTGACAAGCTCCTGCATTGCAAAGCACATTTTTACACACAGGAACTTATGACAGATGATCTGTCTGTTCCTACCACCCACCATATACCCAACACACACACACACACACACACACACACACACAAACACATTTTTACCATTGTTCTCTTTCTGTCTCTCCACCCAGACCAGTGGTGGCAGGAGTGTGGGTTTTGTAAAACAACCTATTGTTCGGTATGACAGGCTGGTAATGCACAAGAAAACTGTTTCTCCATTGACACACACACACACACACACACACACACACACAGAGCAAGTGATGGAAGTCAACACAAATGTTAAATTCCTCCTCTGCAGTAAACAAGCTGTGCTGTCCTGTGGTTTTTACCGCTGTCACCAGTACACTGAAACGTCAGCCTGCCTGTTTGTCACTGGCGCACAAACAGTACATGTTCAGTGTGCAGAGAACAACAATGGCAGTAAATGTGTCTCCCCGCCCCCCCTTGCATGTCCGTATGCTCGGAGGCCGAACCACTGTGATGGAGCCCAACTAAAATATCTGAAGATATTGTCAGTCAGTGAGGATCCAAGAGATGAGAGCAATAAATGTCAAAACATATGAGTCTGTGTGGCATCTTATATTACAAAATGATTTATTTCAGTTGAAACAAAAAGCAACAGTCAACCATCATTGAACTGTGTCACTTTTATGTTCTGTGTTGCATTGCAGTGATGCAACCAATGATAGCCAAAAAAACAGGATTGTTTTTTTTTATTCACAGTGTTCTGACTTGCGTTTCAGCCACAAATCTCTGCATGTTGACTAATGTCAACAAGTATACACGAACGTCAGGGAAATCTGAAAGTGTTGTTTCCTAGCTGTGTCTCTGCTTGTGGTTGCCTGTCTCCTTGATTATTATCTAGATGTAGACAGTTGAAACCTCTCATTCAACCCTAAAATTGTACTATGACACACCCCTCTCTGTAGAAAACTAACTTCTGTTGATGCAATGTGGTGATCTTCATCTGTGAAAGGGGGATCAGTTTAAATAGCTGTTTGCCCAATGAATGTATGTACTATGTGCACATGTGTGTGAATGTTAATGAATTCAGATGCCATTTTGTGCAAACCTGAAAGTCATGTGAATTGGTGTATCTGCGGTGAAAAGTGGATTTCTGCTCCCTTGCATTGGTGGTGTCGTAGAAGGGAAGCTTTGAATTAGTATAGCCTGAACTCTGCTGACAGGCGGTTTTTAAGAGATCCTTCCCAAAAGACTGGAGCTGGGAGAAAGAATGAGAACTGCTGTGGAAAGTAGGACAGCACCAATAGATCTTTCCCTTACTCCATTCTCTTTGTATGACTGTTCACAGTAATCTTTCTGGGCTTTTGTGTGCCTATCCATGTGCATGTATCTTAAATGTGCGTGTGTATGCAGCATGGACAGCACATGTTGCTGCATGGAATTCATTACCTGAAATGTCCAAACATATCCATGTTGGATTAAAAACACTTTACAGTAACGGTAACAGCCATCTCTGATGCTGGATGTCCCATCTTAGAATGATAACCATCCTGATGTGTCCTAGATGTGACACATTCATACTATACCACCCACTGGCACTTCATCTGGCCCCCTGCTACCTGCCCACCATGGCAGCCTAGCAAGGTAGATGCTGCTTGTCTATATGCCTGGTTGGGTCTATATACAGTACATTTTTCAGGAGCAGGATCAGTGGAAGGTTTCATATAATAAGTAGTGTGTAATGGGCTATAGACTAGGTCTGATAAAAGAAAATTACCATATTTAGATGTCAGGGCTTATCGTCCTCATGTCTAAAATAATGATAAGCTGGATGGTCTACAGTTGAAAACTGTGGATCTGTTGCCTCTGAAATTATCCAATTTCCACATACAGTATCATATGTGTGCATTGACGTTGTCTTTCTGCGGAAAAGGAATTTTGTGTTGGGTGGTCAAGTCAATTTGATTTCTATAGCCAAATATCACAAATTTACCTCAGGGTGCTTTACAATCTTTGTTGCATATGACACCCTCCTGTCTTTTGTCCTCTTTGAAGCTTACTTTGGATAAGAATAAACTTCCCCTAAAAAGCCTTTTAACTGGGAAAAATAGAAGAATCCTCATGAAGAGCAATGTAGGACAGACCGAACACTTAGGAGACAGTAAGTGTGTACCGTTTCATACCATTGGTGTGGAGTAATGGCGAATCTTTGGCTCCCCTAGCCAGTTAGCTGGTGGCTAACTTTGCCTCCTGTCTGGGGCTGGGCAGGTTTATCATGTTCAGGGTGGTGGAGGTCAGTGTGTGTGTATACTTTGGCTCAGTTTCATACAGACGAACAGCCTGTAGATTGGCCCTTTTCCAAACAGGTCATCTTTCCAGCAGACCAGCCAACATGCTATCTATAACAGTTGCTGCAAGCTGTTCCTTTCCCTGCCACATATCCTTATTTTCACAATCTCTTTCCTTCTTTCTTTCTAGAGTATTACCATCTTTCTTTCTGCCTCTCTCTGTAATTTGGCCAGTAATGGTTTACAAATTGATTCCCGACTGATCCATGTCTCCTCACGCCAAACCTGTACAGAATAGAATGCCAAAAAGCAAACACACACGCATAAACATAGCATGTTCCGTTGTCACAGTGAATTGTTGAGGTTTCTTATTGTTTCTCTTTTACAAGGAGAGTTTGCATGTTGGGTTGTGTTTGATTTGTGAAGCAAAAATAAGGGAGTGAGAGCTCAACATCCGCAGTGATCAAATACGAAGGAATGTGGAGCAGAAGAATGGGGTGAAGAGAGGAGATGATTAAGTTTGGTGGAAGGAAGATGAGGAGAGACTGACAGAGATGAAGAAAAACGCTTTCCCGGTACAGCTGTAGAAAGAAGTGTGTGAAACCTTTTTAAAAGTAATTGCCTCTGTAACCTCCTGTGACATTACAGAAATTTACAGCTCAAAATTGCTTTTTAATACACTTATAATACCATCATATTGACAGAATTTGGTCACCAGTCTAGAGTTATTAGTTAGATTAGTAACCTACTAATGCAACACAATCACACCCTCTCAATTCCCTTTTTTTTAGTTTCTGTCACCCATTAGGAATTCCCAGTCTGGCTCCCAAATGGCAAAATCTGAGAAATCAGTCTGGAGGCCTGCTTAATAATAAGTGAATAGTGTGGCAACTGTTGTTTTGGAGGACAGACTTTTTACTATGTGTATGTGTGTGTTGGTGTGTGTATGTAACCCCAGCGGAGCGTGTAACACTAATGAGCAGGCCGGAGACAGCCCTTATCACCAGCTTTCCAGTCCTGGCCAGACTTTAATTAGCTCATAAATGCTTATTGCAGACTTTGCTGGGGCACTGCAGGGCTGCGCAAAGTTACAGACACAAACACGCAAGCACACAATGGACATGCAAATGCTTATACAGACACAAAGGTGCACACAAAACCGTACTGACATTTGACGGCAGTGTGTGGCGGGTAACATTTGGATGACTCAAACCAAACCAAATGCATGTGTGATGTGTTTGTTAGTGGTTGCCTGTGTATGTGGAGGGTCTTGGTGTTTGCCATGTGGTGGTATTGTTTTTGTGTGTTCACATATATGAATAAATGACTAAATAATAATACTTTACTAATTAATGAATGTCTTCCATGTATGTAGGCTAGAAAAATGTTGCAGGTATTTAGTGTGTGTGTGTGTGTGTGTGTGTGGCACTTTTAGCCTATCAGTGACTCGTAGCCCTCAGCGTTGAATCATAAGCCCCATTATTACGTTTCAAATGACTCTCTGGAAAAACAGTGATTTTTAGACCACCCCTGAATGTTCCCACAGTCCCAAAACGGCAGATAAGAGAGCCCCAGTCATTCCTTTGGAAGGCTCTTATCTTTATACGCCCAATACTGTGTGACAAAACTGATTTCTTTATAAAATAAAAATCTAAATTTTGTCTTTCCAAGGGCTCTCTTTCCTATTCCTTGTGTTTTATGTCTGCATTTTCTCACGGTTGCAAAATGCTTTATAGTTGTACCTCTGTCCCTTGCACACACACACACACACACACACACACACACACACACACACACACACATTTGCTGGTGACACCAAGGTGTAAAAGCAGCCACTGCCTTTAACCACCAGCCCCCACCGAGAAGTCAAAAAGGCCTCCACTGTTTGCTTCAGGTCAATGTTAGTGGAGAAGGTTGGTTTTACCCTCCTCCTCTGCCACCCCCATCCATCCATCTATGAATGCATCTACCCATCCAAGCCTGTGTGGGTGTCTGTTCCTGACCAAGACGAGACCATAGCCATGCACTGCCAGAAACTCAATGGTGTCTGTCTGCTTCTGCATCGTAAAACAGCACATAAAGTCAGAGGGGTTTTTGGGGGGATGGGTGGGTCCTTTGAAGTTGGACAATGACCTCCAACTTGTTGCTTTCTGACAACCCCCCTTCCTCTATATTCATACACACACTTCTGCTACATCCCACTGCTGCAAAACACTTCAGAAGGAAACACTTCCTGTGTGTGTGTGTGTGTGTGTGTGTGTGTGTGTTTGTGTGTGTGTGTGTGTGTGTGTGTGACTGGCTAAGAAGATTAATATGTGTATGTGGCTATGATAAATAGTCGTTGTGTTAAGCTTGCTTTTATTTTGCAGCCTGTTGGTCTACAAGAGGTTGTTACTGCGGGCGATAGGGCATCATGGAGATATCTGTTGGAGATTTAGTTTTTTGGTCATTAAAATTATCCTTCCTGGCCCCGACTCTGATGTAATCGGAGTAGACCGCACCCCCCACACAGCGCCGCATGTGGCTGAAGACCTCCATCAACAAGCATACAGAGCTAATAGGAAGCAGATTTAGGCTGTTAATTAATCTGTGTAATGCAGTTAGATGCTGTGGTATCTGGCACACCAAGTTTTCCCCCTTTTCCAAACACAAAAAGATATTATTATGTGTACTCAGAGTACACATAATAATAGTTTCCTTGGTCCTCATTAAATCTGTCAGTTATCTGTCCCTAAGTTATTGGAGGAACATTGAAGTTGGCTGCACGTCTCTAGCAGAGAAAATCAATGTTGTAAGGATCGGAACAAACACTAGTTAAACCCCCTGCGAGACCCCCACAGAACACAGCTTTCATGCTAGGGTACGAGTCGATGTATTGGAAGTAGGCTAAACTTGTCACTTCTTTGATTGGAGCCACTGGAGTGTTTTGTGACAGAAAAGCTCCCTTCATTTGTTAGCCATTATGTTTTCTCCCTTCCTCTTTCTCTATCTCTACATGTGTTTATTGGTCTGTGTGTGTGTACATGTGTGCTGCTGTGTGGCAGGCTGGTGGTCTTGGGTAATGAAGACGCTGAGATGGTGCCAGGAGGAAGTGAATCTGTACTTCTCAGTCATGTCGTTCATTTATCTCAACTGTGCTGTCGATCTGTCTCTCCCCATGCAGTTATCACAAAGCCCTCACAATCACAAAAAGGCCATTTCTCTCAGGTGCACTTGCAGGCACAAGCATGGCATATATCTCCCCTTCAAGCCTCCTTTTTACCTTAAATCATCTCAGATAGCCACGCACTTCAATGTCAAAAACAAAAAGCAGAACCCACTTTATAGCCAGCTGATACCCTGCTGTGACAAACACATCATTCACTGCTGCTTGTTGAGCACTGTCCTTCAGTGCCACCATTTTGCATCCTTCATGTTAATGGTACATTAATCAGCACATGCCATATTTTTGTTATGTATCTTCCAATGCCAGATTTTATGTTCTGCCTAGATATGACACTATAGCGGCCACCTGCTTCCCAGCTTAATTGTTCCCAATCTGTGCAGTGATTGAGTCCAATTCTGGTCGTTGCATCTTAGTAAAAATAAAGGAATATTTTTAGAATGACAAAGTCATCCTGGCCTTTAGCCTGCTGCTCTGAACAGTTTGTTTGCATGTTCTTTTTAGCCCACCTCAGATAAGGGCAACATGGCAGCATGCCAGTACAGTGCAGTTCAGATACTGTATGTGCTTATTAGTAGTCAGATGCACTGCAGCATAGTTCCACTTTAAAGTGCCCTGCTGACAGATGGGACGTGATATGACTTGCTTAACAAACAATTTACTCACCTCAGCATTTTTGTAATATTCCTCTTTGGGGTGCCCATTCTTTCATACTTTTGTTGCAATATCCCTGTCACCACCATACAGTAGACCTCAGGCTGCTTCATACTTACTTATACCCTTTTTCTACCAAATGTTGCAGGTATATGCAGGTTTTTATTTTTATTTAAAGGGGAACTTTGCCGTTTTGTTTGTTGAAGTGAACAGCTTCTGAGTCATTGAAATGGCTTTTTTTTCGGCTTGAATGGTGGTTGTTTTACGACACTGCACACATATACGCCTCCATTCAGGAACTGGCTAGTTATAAGAACAAGGTAGCGATGGGGTTTTCCACACTATCGTCATGGCTGAGCCGGCAAAAAAAGAAGCAGAAAGCTAGGAAAGCATTGTCGGAGGAACAGAGAAAGGGAAACGGCAGACTGACCGAGCAAGGAGTCAGACAAAAGTGAACATCAGAGCTGCCAAATATCTGTTCCGAAGCTGTAGGGGGAGCTCTATAGAGAAACCTGCGAGAAAACAGCGAAGAAATTGCCAAAACTGCAAAGCACCCCTTTATTATCCCAGTCTGCCAGTGCTGTTGGTGTTTTCAAACGCACACTTTTGGACTGTAAAAGAAGATGGCATGATTTAAAGCAGAGGACACCTCTTATAGATGTGCTTCAGCTTACCACCAACTCTGAAGATGCTAATAATTTCACTGTACCTGTTGTGTGGCTGTTGGAGCTGATCTTTTGCCATAATGCTCATTTGCATAAGTCCCAATTTAAATATGTGCTAATAGCACAGGAGCACCGAGACACTATTTGCTTGGCAGCGCTGTTAGGGATGCATTATACCGTTTGTTGACGTGCTTAGACAATGACACCGTTTTTTTTGTCTTATTATAGGTTTAATTGCCACAAAAGTTGTACAATTATTTTGTGAATTTGCCACTTCAGTTTGTAAAAATCAGTAGCTTGCCATTCTGTTTACCTGTGTTCCTCTGTGTACACTTTAATTTGAATTACAACAAAAGATCTGAATCATAATTGATGATTTGATGCTTAAGAGGCACCCCTAGTCATTGTGTTTGGTTCCCATAAACAGTATGTTTTCCCTAAGTTACTTACAATTACAGCTTACAAGTGTGAAATGTACAAAAGCAAAGAAAACTAAGTAATGATACCGAATTGTATTCGGCCATTTAATGTTTTACATTCTGTAAATCTATTCTGACACCTTCAGAGTCAGAGAACAGTCTATTTAGTCCAATGGTGACATAAAAACACAGTGACTAGCCCTGTCTGTCACTGTCATGATGACAGTGTTTTTACAGTAGTTTTGCATGTGTCGTACAGATCCAGGTAACCTTGTGAATCACTTGAACACAGACACAATCAGCAATGATCAGAGCCAACATCTGATTTAAGATGCAGGTTTTTATGGCAGATATGATGGCCTTTTTATCATCATTTCATGTTTGAGTGCATCAAATGAAGCTATTGCTGCGTCACATTTTCATTAAATTCCTGTTCCTATATGGGAAGGTTAGGGGTACACACACACACACACACACACACATAGACAAATACACACACCCATCCCCTGGTTGTGTGTCTGACAGACCTCTGAGGTTTGGCTGAACAGCAGACCATAGTGGAGCTCTTAGTGGGTGCAGGCAGACCAGATGTGGCTGTCTAACCCCACAGACCTAACAAGTGGCTGCTTGGCCAGTAGCCTTACCGCCGCTCGGCTGCTTTGCATTCTGCCTAGAAAGCAAGTGGACACGGGAGCGAGCCACCAGTAGGGTGCTGACTCCAAACAGAGGCTGACTGAGGTTTGCTTTGAGGTTTAGAAGAGGACTGTGCAGGCCATCTTAAAGCTTCATGTTAAATAGGTTTATTAAAGCCATGTTCTTATGTCTTTGTTGGTTTGTGTGCTGCTACAAGGATTTAATGTGGCTTTGGGTCTGTGGTAGCCCCTGCCAGTCTTCATAAATTCATACTGTTTTTGCTCATTATTAACAGTATAAAATTGAATGTACTCAGTAATGTTTTGCAGGGAAATTATATTTATTTTCACCCAGCAGAGACTGGTAAAGTAATGAATTATTGATGCAGTTTCAGTCTCTCACTGAATTCTGGATTGACATGTTATCATCCAAGAGATTTTTTTTTTGTTCAATCAATGTACTTATAGTTTTTCTTACTTTTAGCAATCATAGAACTAAAACTATACTACAAAAAACAATCTCCTATTGAAAACATTTCTACAACTTGGCATTTATTCACCAAGAAAAACAGAACATCAATTTTGCATGGTCTCTGTGATTATTCATGTAGCAGCACAACAAAAGTGAAGTTATCCTAAGATTTACACGCAAGAGTCGATACAATCTCCAATTTTGATGGTTTAATGGAAATGTCACATTATTGTAGTATTAGAGCTCCACTGGTAATGGAATAAGTAAAGGATTGTTAAAAAAGAAATGTGGTTATTTGGAAATGCGGAGCTTAGCTTAGCATAATGATCTGAAGCAGCCTGGCTCTTTCCCGGAAGGCCAAGATATAGTCCAGCATGTAACACGTCGGTTTCTCAAAACAAGATGTGACATTCAAATTATTAAGTTTTTTTTTTTTTACTTTGGACATAGCTAAATCTAGCCGTTTAAAAGATAAGCTAACCTTCTCCTGGTGGTAGCTTCATATTTACCGTACAGACATGAGAGCGGTATCGATCTCTTCATCTAACTCTCGTCAAGAAAGCGAATAGGCCTAGTTTCCTGAATGTCAGATTATTTCTTTAAGGCTCTTAAAGAACATTACTTAATAACCATCTAGTTAATAACCATCTTTCAGCATACTTCTCTAGTTGAAGGTCATTACAGTGCCAAGTTTATGATCAGAGTTTGTAGGCTGACACAGGATCTTAAAAGTTTACTCAGCATGCCAACCGTAAGGGTGACAAATTCCACTCCTCTGCTCTAAAACAGTAATTTGCAGCTAAGAATTCCGGGAGTTTAAAGTGGTGCATTGGATTAGTTTTTTTTTTTTGCTTCGTAGTTTTGTAGTCTTTCAGTTCTTTCCACTTTTATCTGACATTCTCTACTCCTACTCAAACCCGTGTGTCTTTATCCAGCTTCTCTGTCTCCCCCCCTCCTCACCCCTCAGTCATTCTATGTCAGGTCCTCTCCGAAAAACTTTGTTTACCATGCTGAGGTCACAATAGACCAAACCATGAACAACGGGAATAAACTCCCATCAACAGATTACAGACTTGAGCATGGCTTCGTTTCCAGAAATATGTAATACATTGCACATGGATACTAAATGAGTCCCAGATGTAAATAGTATATGAGTTGTTCAGGCTGTTCTGTTTGCACCCCAAGATCTGTGCTATGTCATCAAAAAATTGTGCTCCCTCACATCCGCTTCCCAACATGGGAGACGTTTTTATGACCTATTGTTTAAGTCGACACAACTATCTATTAATTTTCCAATTTAGATGTGGTAAAGCTTGTGATTATTCTCGCTTAACCTGCTGACTCATCCAGAGCATTAATCAGATATTGTTTGAGAAAATGAAAGTCTGTCCCAAAAGGTTTAAAATTCCAGTTGATTTTTATAGGTGATCAATAGAGTGCATGATGCATGGCGAAGCAGCGCTGTGATCTGTTGGTAAACTATGTGCCTTTGGCAGATCAGATAGATAAGCAGGGTCAGCCACAGCAGTTAAATGCAAAATAGCCCATGATCAATAGAGATCAGAACCAGGTTGTCACTGTGTGAATAGGTCGAATTTTAGGATGGAAGCCTGCTATTGGCCATATTGATTGAGGACTCAAGGGGAGTAAGGCCTGGACACCAGAAAGTGACAGAGTGAAGTTCTGCATGTAGAGACTACTCACACAACTAGTTTGTGAACTACTTTGGCTGACAAACTACTCGCTAACTCGCCTGCCAGCCTGGAACATGACCAGGCTGTGTCCAAAATCATTCCATATTTACTATAGTGTGCTATAGTTACTGTCCTCCATTTTATTTTATTTACCAAAGTGCAAATATGCTTAATTTATACACATCTAAAAATCTACGTGTGAATTTTGATATACAGTATGTACATTGACATTCACATTTCTAATTACTATACACAAGTGACTTTGATGGGAGAAAGCAACACATTGCCACAGACAATTAATGGGACTACTGTAAGTGTCTTGAAATTCTGCTTGTTTATTGGCTGATACTATTGCAGCAGCCTAGTGTCAGATTCCCTACTGGTCTGATCCATCATGAACTCTAAACCGTATCCTCCACATATACCACTGGGCGGCTTACTTACAATAGGAGGTGAACCAACAATTAGACGGATCCATAGGTCAAATCCAGAGAATGCATGAATGTATTTGCATGTAGCTTGGCTGCAGATGGATGGGCTTGGTCATGCCATGTGCTCTCCCTCCCTGTTGTGTTTTTTTCTTCCTCATTGTTTCCCTCTCAAGCTTTGACTCACAAGCCCTCCTGATTTTTACGCTACCTTTAATGTTTCCCTCTCTCACTCGGTCCATCACCCATTGATGTTGCTTTTATGATCCGTTTTATAATCTCTCTCACTCTTTCTCTCTCTCTCTCTCTCTCTCTCTCTCTGTTTTTCTCTCTCTGTCTTTCTCTCTCAGCTAACCTCTTGGTGTTCTGCAGGGAAGGAATAGCAGACTAAGTGTAAATCATTCTGACGCTGGCACAGACTTGGCATGCAGATACACACATACACACACACTTTCCTGTCCAGAGTTTACTCTACTTGCTGGTATGCTGCCCCAGATACCAGAGAGGAGCCAGAACAGGCACCAAATGTACTTGAGCTGCAGTACTGTGATGTGATTAGACATGGAGGATATTGACAGCGCCTTTTCAAGGATTAATATGTAACTCTGTTGTGCTACCCATAGCTGTTAGGTTTGCATGAATTTGATAGAAAACGGTAGCTTTAGAGACACAGATATGATTATTTGCATGGTTTTGTGTGTGAACGAATGTGTCGTACATGTGTTATTTGGCACACACATGCCCAGAGCGTGAGTGTAAAGCATCATGCGTTTGCACTGTCTCTCTGTATATTTCTGTCTGGCCAAAACATGTGTTTATGTGAACATGTGGAGCCTTGCAACAGAGGCGAGAAGAATGATACACAGTGATTAGTTGTTCCACGCTTCAGCAGTCACAAGTTTTTTTCTTCTTATTTTTGTCCGTAAAATAGCTTCAAGTCAGTGAGCATGTGTGAATATTCTTTAGGGAACTGATGCTGATGATCACTTTCATTTGTCATCCTTTCAACTCAAACCATGCTTTGGCTGCTACTTCTCCTGTGGTCTTCTACATGTTTGTGCCTCACACACGTTGGAATCTGATGAAAAGAAGAGATGTTATATCATCTTTGTCAGCTTGATAGTTTAATCATAAGAGTGAATGGTGCATTTATTGCCAGTGACGCCTGTACTGCTAATTCAGAGCCACCCACACATAAATGGAGCTGAAAGAGCAACTGCTAGTATTTTTAAAAGAATAGCAAAAAGGTAGATAAGTCTTTCAATACATTTAAATGGATTTAGATGAGCCTAGCTCTCTGTGTGCACATGTTTGTGTATATTTGATTGTGTTCTTAAATCATGTGTATATATGCGTGTTTCCCTACTGTGTGTCCATGTTCTCGTGTCTGAATGCTTGGAAGCCTTTAATTTTCCTTGTCGCTCCTCCAGTCAGTCTGCATCTTTTAAACAGTGGCCTCATTGATGCTCAGGTCTTCTTATCCTTTGCTCTTGCCTTGGACAGTTTAACCAATTCCACACTCACCTTACTGTTCTTGTGTGTGTGTGTGTGTGTGTGTGTGTGTGTGTGTGTGTGTGTGTGTGTGTGTGTGTGTGTGTGTGTGTGTGTGTGTGTGTGTGTCACGCCTTACATACATACAAAATAAGCACACATAGAACTGCATGCATTCTTGCTCACATGTGTGTGCATGCTACGTGGCAGACTTGTCTGTACATTTTATGAATGATTGTGTGTTTGGGCATATGTGAATGTGTAAGAACCAGGCTGGGATGTCATATGTGGGTCAGCAAGACATTATTGTGTCTGGAGCTCCACGGGGGGTGTAAGAGGTCTGTTTTTGGCCTCCTTGTGTCCAAGTGGTCTAGCACAGAGGCCCGTCTGTGGCCTGAAGAACCTGAGGAGCGCCAGGGGGCGAATAAATACGCTGTGAAAAGCGTGTTAAGAGAGGTGTGAAAGAAATCCAAGGGTGAAACACTGGGTTTTGTGTGTAACAGTTCCCTCCCCCTCGCCTGCGCAGTATACATGCTCTCTCTTTCTTTCTCTGTCACCCACACACGCTTACACTTTTCCTTTCACACACACCTCACATGGAGGTTCACAGTTCAAATAAACAGTGGCTCAAGCAGTGGGGCTGGTTCTGGTGTAAACAACAGGGGTGATTTAGTTTCTCTCTGGGCACAGCTCTCTCTCACTGCTTCCTAATGGGCCATGCTTTAAATGGGGAACGTAGGGGAGCAGCAATAAGTGGGAAATAAAGTGGGTGAAGAAAAAGCTACATTCACTTTGATGTGACCTGGTATTCAAAACAAGCCCACGGTACATTTTAAAAGGCGCGATAAGTGATTGTTTGAAAGCCTGTCTTTGCTTGGAAATGTGCTAACTCTGAAAGTTTGACCTCGGGCCTGATAAAAGTTGTTTAATGGGATTTGTGTGTGTGTGTGCGTGTGCGGATCGCTCAATGAGACTCATTCCTCCTCCCCTGCCTGGTCTGTTGTGTGCATGCGTGTTTGCTGCCTACTGTGTGCCCTCTCGGCAGCGATCAGTCAATAAAGATCCGGGTTCACTGTCTCTATCGGCCCGTGATGAAACACACCTCCAGTCTGTCACGTCCTGGAAATGGCAATTTCTCCTCCAATCCATAATCTCTACAGGCCTTCAAGATCCTGTAGGGAGAGGACTGTGGTGGGCTCATTGACATGAACGTGGTGTCTGTGTGTGTGTGTGTGTGTGTGTGTGTGTGATCTGCTCATCATCCAGCCCCTCCTTGTTAGGGTAAACTGTGTAAGAAGATGAAATAAGGGGGGAAATTAAATAGCGTAAAGCTGACCGAGAGGAATCATTTCAAAATAAAACACTGCAACTTCATCAAAATGGTACCTTTTGAAGAATTTATGTAGGCTTTCAATATATGTCCCCGGTGGTTTTACTAGTCTATTAGTTCAAGTGACTCTGGTGTTTTTGCTTAGTCTCAATCCGATTTGAGTGTAATCTCCTTATTCCTTCTGAGAGATTCATCTGTCCGTTATCTAGACTACCACATGACGTCATCTAGAGATTATCTCTTTCTTTCTCATACAACTCATTTACATTGTTTCTCCAATGGCCTACTGTATATGAACACAATTGCCCCATGAGATGCACAGCTATTGAACCGCTCCAAGCTGGATTATTGAGGTGAGAAGGGCAAATTGAATTAGAGGGAGGAAAGGCTGCCCCCTTCCACCATTGAGTATATTTGGGTGTTTCTGTCTATGTAAGTGAAACTTTCTGCTGTGAGGCCACCTGTGAGTGCACAAAGGCTACAGCAAAGATGCATTTTAATGAAGTACAGAAAGACTCTAAAACCTACTTTCTCAATCAGCTTATTACTGAAAGCAATCAACATGAATCATGAACAAAATATAAACAAAATGTTGTAATTTTTTAGAAAGAGATTTCTATATTTTGCCAGGGGGTGCATGTACAAGTTTGGCGTTGTTGTGTGTGCGGTACTGTAACAGAACAGTTTTGTTTCTTTCCTGCTCATTAAGTTCCAAAATGATTTAGGCTCTGCTACGTCTTAAGTCTGTGCTCTGACACCGGCTTTGTTTTACTGCAGCGCAGGCTAGCCTATGTTTTGGGTTACCATAAAGTTGACCTAGTTTCAACACGCGAGAGAAGCCGGCTTCCATTGACAATAAATGACTTCCGATAACTTTGAAGCTCAAGTCGACTTGAGCTGCAAAAGATACTCTGGCTGCTCTATCAAGGACGCGTGTCAAAAAGTATGGGGAAGCTTTTGACGCTTTGGCTGCTCTGACGTGGCAGCATTCTATGTTTGATCATGGAAAAAGCACAAGCAGCCACTGCACGGCCAATACATTAACACTAGAAACCTTTTATAAATGTCATATACAATGAGAGAATTGTTATTGTTTGTTGGTCTCAGCAGTGTCTGATAACAGTTAACTCGTACACTCGGTGTGTACATACAGTTAAGATGTGCCATTTCTGTGTCTGTAGCTTTAAATGCTATTGAGGAGAAGGGGAGGGTGGGGATGTGGCCTTTGTCACTAACCGATGAGTCGAGTGAGTCGAGTGTAGATATGAGTAGCACATGCTCAGATTTTAACAGTTTATGACATAACGTGTCATACTGAAATTTGTGAAATCCATGAAATAATAGACGTATCTCACTACAAACAATAACAGAAGATGGAAATCCTTTCAATAACATTTTAGCTATCTATGATTATTTGATTGCCAACGTTAGCTCAAAACACCATTCAACTGACAGCCTTTGTTTTTGATTGGTATCTTGGATTGGTATCTTGTAGCCAGCAACGAACTTCGTTAAGTAGGTCCATTTTTACTGTATTGACATAAGTGTGTGTGTGTGTGTGTGTGTGTGTGTGTGTGTGTGTTTGTGCGTGGGTGGTGGTAATATGAAGCGAAATCTATTTTTTTGTTGTAGTTGCTAATCCAGTTATTGAACGTTTGTGGTATCCCCATAATTGACTTAATTAATTATCATCATTACTCATGTTCAACTATATTTTGCTATTAATTATTATACCCGAAGCTACACTCAAATTCAGTCGTCCAGTTAGTGTGTTGAAAGAATCTTTTTCCATCCAGTTATATTGTTTTGATAGCAAATTGCAAACCAAACATACGGTGTAGTTTTACATAAGCACAGCGCCCTGCCCATGTACGTTGTTGTAGTTCTTGAGTGGATCGAAAGCCCAATGTCCAAACTCTGTTTGATGGACTAACGTCTGTCGCTGCTCTACCCCCAAGTCCTCCAAAGCTAAATATTTAAACGTGGCATAGCTGAGTGTTGGGGTTTATTTAACTAAAGGTTTGAGTTTAAACCATTACAGGAGAGCTCTGGAGAAAGTTCAAACAATCCCTCTTGGCATAGAATATTTTTTGCAGATGCAGACTATGTTTACATCACTAGGGCAAAAAATTTTAAGGCCGATACGATACGAATATTTGGTTATTTATAAATCCGATTTGCCGATATATACTGTATTTTTTTTTTAAATCCAGAAACTCGTTACAAAACAAACAGATTTCAATAATATTAGTTATTTGTAGGTATTAATGAGTTCTTACTGAAATAATATGATAATATTTAGTTTTATTGTCACAACAGAACAGAGTAACATCAAAATATATTGAAGTTTTGATAAATAAAACGTAAAAAAAAAAAATACAAACTTAAGATATGAAACTTAAAGTCCTTTGAACAAAAACAATCGGTGAAAAAAATATCCTCACCTTCTATTTCACTATTCAATCCCATGTTTCTCTGGTTTTCCTTTTATCAAATGTTATCTCTAGATTTGATCATTACGGGGGTATTTTAGTCTTTAATAGACAGGACAGCTGTAGACAGGGAAGGGGGGAACTCAGACTTGAACTCTGAGCCACTCGAGGACTGAGCCTCTGCGTATGGGCGCCTACTCTACCAGGAGAGCTACCCAGGCGCCTGTTACCTCTTTATAAATTCATCGAAGTACCATAAACCTATTAAGTATCTGCCTGCTCCAGAGGCTGATCAGCCCAATACACATTCAACATGTGTGTCTTTTGTTGCACTTTCTCAAGCTAACTGTATATATTGGTTTTACATGGCTTTTTTTTTCTTCCTTTTTTTTTTTTTTTTTTTTTTTTTACAAAGAACTGTGTACTAACTCTCAAACTCTTTTGTGTTGACTTGCCTATTGAAAATAAGCAGTAAGATCATATATCAAGACTGCGGCTGCCAACCCACAATTGTGGTCCTGCTAATGAGTATGCTAATTTTCATTATTAATGATGGAACATCTGGTAGGTCAGCTTGTGGCCACGGGCGAGGGCTGCAAGATGATTGGTTACAGAGAGAGCACCAGAAATAAAAGTCAGAAGAGGTTTAGTTGATGGAGCGAGGTAGTGAATGAAACAAAAGCCCACACGGAGAGAGAAAAGAGAGAGAGAGAGAGAGAGAGAGAGAGAAAGTGTGAGTGAGTGAGTAGGGAGAATGTCAGAAAATCAGTTATCAACTCCCACACTACTCATCTGGGTCATGATGACAAGGTGGAGAAGAGGAATATCAGTGGAGGCTGAATGAGAGAGTTGAGTCAGAGAAATGTGCTGCAGGGTGCTGAGTGTGGGAGGTTCGGAGGTGGGTGGTTCATTCATGGAGCCACAAGATCATTCTGCATCACAGCTAATGCTTAATGTGTTGCTGTGAGAGAAATGAGAGATTTTTGTCCATTACTTCAAAACATTTTTTTTTAAGGCGATTATTTTTCAGCACAGATGGGTGGGTTGAGCACTCAGAAAGTTAGTGTCAGGAAACCTGAATAATAATAATGTCCTAACTAGGCATGGTCTGGTATACGATTCTGACAGTATGATAGCCTTCAGCAAAAATATCACGGTTTCACGGTATTGCAATTGCAGCTTAATCTTGGTTAAAAAAAAAACTTTGAACACAATGTATTTTATTTTCAAACACATTGCGCACTAACAGGGAGACACATTTTTTGTCCTTGACCACTCATAAACAACTTATACCTTAGTAACGGTATGACAAACAAGTGGTTTTGAAACCGTGACTTTTTCAAAATGTGGTATACTTTGAATCCCGGTAACCAACCCATGTTGTTTGCCATTCATCATATTCCACTTCATCATATTCCAGTACATGACCTAGTTATGTTTTGAATCAGAATCCACATGTACAGTCGGGTTGAGAAAAGCGCATTGACAAACTGCCGTTGTTGGGCACAGCGTGCTGGAAATTTAACTGTGTCGCCCTGGAGAGTACTGTCTACTGTGGAGATGGATGGTCTAATGGATAGATGAAGGTGGAGGGCTTGGGAGTGTGTTTTTCCTCTGTGCTGGAGAGCCCTTGTGTGAGTGGGCCAGGAGGGGCAAAAAATAGCTCAAGTCCCCAGGAGGAGTCACTCCACAAAGTCAACTCCTTGACCTGGGCCTTCAAGCGTGAAACTAAGTGTCCATGCTCTTTCTTTCTTTCCTCTTTCACTTTCTCGTTGTCTCTCTCTCTATTTTCCCCTCTGTGGTTTAATGGCTTACCCATGCCTCTGCGTAAGTAAGGTCTCTGCAGCAAGAGTTGAGTTTGTGTGCTAACGAATCCCCAAGCTAATTAGAATTTCAGCCAAGCTGGCTGCGCTCCTCATTTCCTTGCCATTTCCCTCCCTTTGGACAAATACAATTTCACCCCTCAACCCGTGCAGAATTAATCCAGTTAATGTTCAACATGGGGTGAATAATGGCCACTTATCTGCTGGGAACATGGGTACAGAGAGGATCTTGGGTGTAGGACCCATAGTGAGCCCCCAGTCTTGTGTCACACTAAATCTGCTTTCTGGGCAGAGTAGTTGCGCCACAGTACTGATAGTTCATGGTAGAGGGGAGGTCAGTGTGTCTTCAGAATGACACTGCTCTCACTGAATGGGTTAAGAAAACCAGTAAACCTTTTATACTAAAGCCATTTCCTCTTCTTTGTGACTGGATGCGAGTGTTCACATTCCATTACACACTTAATGTAGCGGAAGGACCTTTATCCAACAGCAGGTAAGCAAACAAACTCACCAGGATTATCTGCACTGGTTGTCAACGACGTCCACATCATCTTCAATGTGTGTTTAACACCCCGGTTGCTTGATTTGTTGGTCTACGTCCTAGCACACAATCCAGCAATTAAAGATTAGCTCCAGGTTTTCTTTGGTTATGCTTGAAACATGCTGACTTAAACAAAGACCACGTCTATAGGCCAAAGTGTCCATAGCCGTTCCAAACGGCCTCTCTCAATGGCGGGGTAAAAATCCTGCCGTCATGGAAACCGGCGAGACCTGATTAACCATTCTTATTATTTGACAGAAATAGTTGTGTGAAGAATAAAAAAGGAGAGCCTGAGAGAAAAGTTCATGCTTTCTTTCTCACCTCTATACACTATTGACCAATCTCTTTTTGAAATGGGCGAGCTTTCAGTAAAGGAAGTTAAAGAAACTGTTATATACAGCCACCTGTTTCTGGAGCCGAAAAGGTGTACAAGAGATGGATTCAGGTGCTGTTAAGTCATATTTATAGATGTAAATTGGGTTTGGGTATAGAAAGAGTTTAGTTGCATGGTGGCTACATGAGTAGGCTCAGTGGTATAGCAGGACGTTCGTTAAATCCTGGTGACGTTTTGACAAGCAATTGGCT
Organism: Etheostoma perlongum; assembly: GCA_026937815.1. Lineage (NCBI taxonomy): Eukaryota > Metazoa > Chordata > Actinopteri > Perciformes > Percidae > Etheostoma > Etheostoma perlongum. The sequence continues at coordinate 7,574,686 of CM049374.1, read as the reverse complement.
TTTCGGCATGCTGGCACCTTTATACTCCCTGTTGTCTTTATAGAAGTTTTTTTTCACCTTGTTAACAATATTATTTGCGGTTTTGGAGACCTAACCTTGACCCATCTGTACATATTTTACTTTACAATTTTGATTTATTTGAGATCCCGGGACTCTAATTGCAGTTTTACAATTAATTTGGGTCACTTTTTCTCCAGTCAAACCTCCAAAATCCCCTTGCTGCTCACTATATTTCTCATTACAGATCAGATCTGGTTGCTAAGGAATGATATGAAGTGATATAATTACCCTGCCCTCAAAATCATGTTTCATCCTCATCATCCTCAGTTCTAGATCAGTTGGTTTAAGAGGCTGAAACACAGTTCAGTAGCCAGTTGGGGATCCGAAAAGTGTAAATACATAGAGTAGTTATAAATTAGCTTAAGAAACCTGCAGCAGTGGGATAGAAAAGCTATATGGGACAGAAAGCTAGTTCTCTCCCTCCCTCCCAAAATGTCTGAGCTATCAGCTGTTGGGGTGAGTCCCAGCTGCCTCGTGTGTTGACTCTCGAGTGATAGCCATCAGCATTTGCCACATGAAAGGAGAGGAGACTGGTGTTCCTAAAAAAGCAGATGAGAAATAAAGATTAGGACACTATGTTGGGATGTTGGTTACATTTCAAATTCGAGATAAAGGCATTGATTTATCAGGAGTGTTTTTCTGACCATATCATGCAGTATATAAATCAGTTCCTTCCCTGGTAAGACATGAATAATAATGTAGGATAAGATCCTTTGAGGCAGTACAACTTTCTTGCATACTTCAGATATGGCTCCCGGCTCCCAGGTGAACATGTATTTACAATATCTCGTATCCTGTGCTTTGATAGAGACAAAAACCTCAATATGCTTATGCATGCTTAGGAAGGGAGTAAACCTGGCTCTGTGTCTAAAATTACCAAGCAGGGTCTCTCAGTGCATGCCAGGGATCCATGCATTCAGTGCTATCTGTGGTATGTCCCCCAAGCTGGCCTCTGCTGCTTTTATTCAGCCCTCTCATGGCATTTAAAACAGCTCACTGCAGGTCAAGGAACACTTTATTGGGGAAAAGGGAATGACTTATTGGAGTAAATGGCTGGCCCCAAACCAGTTGACCCATTCTGTGGTCGCTCCGAGCAGAGGACACTGTAACTTAGGGCTCCTCATAAAATATTGTGGATAGCTTGTAAGTACAGCCTGAGCTGTAATTGATATTCTTGTGTTTGTAAAGGGGCTGCGATTATATGTATTTATATATGAGACTAAGTCAAGGCGGGAGCCGTCGCGCCACGTGTGAGAGGAGAATCCAGGGCAGAAAGACTGCTTTCACTAAAAAAGAAAAGCAGAGCTTTAGTCTGACTCCAGGGAAGCCAGGGGAACCGTTCTGAAAGGAGAAAAGAGACTGGAGCACTGTCCTTAAAAACTGAGGTTGCTCACTGTTTTCAGCAGCTACAGCAAAATTCTTTCTTGTGCAGCTTTGCATGTTATTTCAAAGTAAGCTTTTTTTATATTCCTTGACACATTTTGTTTTTACTTGTGTTTGGCCAACATGCAGCACTTTGGGAAAAATATAGACAAATCTTGATTTAATTACTCTCTAACCCATTTCCATCCATCTTTCAAGATGCCTTCTGAAATCTTCCACAAATCTGTTCAGTTTTGATTGCCAGAAAACGTTTGGCCATTTTTCCTGGTTCTTGACACATTTTGTCTTACCCAAATATGCAAATGAGGAGCAGCAGTGGAACGTGGTTTAGCACACACATCGTAGGAACAAGAGGAGAGAAATAGCAGAGATTGTCATGTGAGTGTTTGAGAGATTAAGGAACCAAAATAGCTGAGATGGTGGCAATCTGCTGGGGAACTATTGTGCTGTTTATGTTGTTGCTAATAGTGGAGCTAACTGACTCCACATGCTCATATAAATCAGTCCCTGATTTAATTTCCTTTTGTATTTTGGTCGGTTAAATTTTGATAATTATCAATGTGGGAAGCAGTCTTTATTTATAAAGCATGTTTCAAATCAGAAGTTGCAAAATGATTTACATTTAACATGTAACACTAGTGACTAGAGAACTATCTATCTAAAATACAAAATAATATGTAGAGATGGTCATTAAATATTTATAATTAGAGTATCCTCTTTACTCTATTAATTAATCTTTGGCAAAAATACAGACCCCATGTGTGCAATGCAGGTGGAAATATAGGCTACTTTTATGATCCTGCTAAATTGTCTTTAGATACATTTTTTTTATTCAAAGGTTTTTCATTGGTCTGTAGCTAATGTCCGCTTCTTATGTTAAACAACACTGTTTTGTTTACAGGGGCTTACCTCCCCATTTCCTCATGCAGGTCAGTGCCCTGCAGCTCCTCTCTCCCCTCCCTCCTCTCTTTCCTCCCTCCTCTCTCTCTTCCTCTCTTTCTGCCTCTTCTTGTCCCGGACCAGTTGATTCAGTGAAGTGGTTTAATTCACATGCAAATCCCCCCAGAACACCAGTCGTTCATGCTGCTAATTACGCCAGTGTTGAGACGCTGACTTGCTGACATCACACCGGGATATTAGCATGCAGGGAGGGGGGTGTAGGAGGGTTGGTGGGTGCATGTGTGTCCTCGCGCGTGTGTGAGTGCGCCTATGTGTGTACGTGTGTCAAGTTACCCCAGAGGGGGCCCATAAAACAGGAAGTAAGCGACGTTTCCTTGAAACAAAAACTTAATGTGAGTGGTTTCACTCAGGACAGAAATGAATAGAAGCCAACCATTGTCTGGAAGGTCAGAAAATGTAGCCTAGGCTTATTAAGAATGTATATGCTTTTATGATTAAGTAGGATATTCAATATAGAAGTAATCTGATAAAAAGCTAATTACTAGCTGTGGTTTTCTCAATCATTAGGCCTACTGAAAGGTTTAATTGTTGAGTTTAAATGATTGATCAAGTGTATGGCAGTACAAAATAGGCCTACATAAAATCTTAAATTAAGGTCCACATAGTTTTTTTCCAGAGCCTTCAATCTTTGTTTTAGAAGATTGCTTATTTATCACTGAGCTATTTCCCTTTGTAACACACTCCTTTTGCATTCTGTCTTTTAATTTGGTAAAAGAAAAACCCGATTGTTTCCCAAATATTGTGATAGAAGTTACATAACATACTGTACATATAACATGGATTGCTTACATATGTACCGATGTGTTGCCTTTACATGTACGGGGATAGAAACAACTACATCTCATAGGGGACATTTATTAGATTAAATTATAAACAAAAATATTTCCCAAAACTTTTAACAGCGATGCTTTTATTTTGAAAGTGCAAACCGGAAGCGACCATGTAATAAATACGCTCTTGACACCGGTTAAAGATTAAAGCGCTGCTATTCAGTGGGTCTGTCAGCAGTGGAGCAGCTCCAGCGCTCAGTGTTTTAACGCGGCGAAACTCCGCACGGATCTTCATTTAGAGCCGTCAGCAGTACCTGCTTCCAACAGAGATTTATGTCTTATTCATTTGGATTTTTCAAAAATTTCGTCGGAATCTGCGCTCTCGTTTGGATCTGGAAATGGGGATCTGATTTTACGCACTTTAAGTTGGCTCTTCGTGTGCGCTTTTCTCGTCATTTTCTGAACTCCTGAATGTGTTTGCGGAGAGCAGGGGGTTGACAAAAGGCTTTTAAACGGAGGGGGTACATGTAGCAGAGGGGTGCAGACACCACGCAGCGGGTGAGAGTGGGGTGTTTGCGTGGCAAAGCTGTGGCGTTGGAGTTGTATGACAAATTCTGCAATGAAAAAGACGCATTTTAAAACCCGCACCACCACAACCAGCACTGACGCCAGGGCTATGGCTGACATCCGTCGCAGTTTGTAAGAAGGTGAGCAGCTGATTATTGATCGTGTTAATGTTGTGTTTGGAGCCGTTTATAGCGCGACGGATGACTTGTTGGGGTTGTGAAAGCATAATGAAAGAGATAATTGTGTCACACGTATTTAAAATGTATGAAATCGAATTTGTTTCTGACTAAGCTTTTTACTCTCTTTGAAATGTGTGCGTAAAGTAGTCACCGCACTAACAAAAAAAGCCATGGGCTTTGAAAATAATTGTTTGGTGTTATTTGAATGTAAATAACATCCAGAATGCAAAGTTGTTGGACTTGCACTGCAGCTTTCACCGTTTTAGTATCCCCCACCCCACCACCTGTGGCGCAATGGTCAAGCTACTGTGCGCTTTCCAGCCTGAAAGTCTTTGTTGTGCAGTCACTCTGTGCCATATGGACTATACATTGCTTAGTAAATTAACTGATTAACAAGCCTCTGTAAAATATTTAATCCCCCCACCCCCTCCAGATCAACTTGCTTCTTAATATTTCTTCAGTCAAGTCTCATTATATAGACATTGAATCTTCAGAGTAAAAATGCTCTAATAATGTCCTGGAGTTTACTGCAAACTGCACCGGAAACAGTGGCATAATCGCAGCTCCATGGCAGTTTTTAACACATTACAAGACTCTATGCAGGCTAATTGAGCCATTTAGACGGCTACTTTTTGGCCGTGTAAAGGGTCACTGGATTAGCACATGAATGGGCTGACGGGGAGATAATGAATAATGTGGCTTCAGCAGCTGGCTGCAGTATCATTGGGCTCTTTGGGTCTGAGAGAAGCCCAAACATTAACTGAACTGACAGGAGCCTAAACGCCAGATCAGGGGAAAGGGGGGGGCGATCACGGCATTGGTTGGTGCTCTTTAATCCCCAATAACAAGAAAGAAAAGTCATCTTATTATGCCAAATAAAATTCCTAGAAGTATCTATTTAAAAAATACTGTGACCATTGAGCCCTGATGTTGTTGTCCTTGTAGTCATGCCCTATTATCCAAATGGGCAAGTGGGCCAGTGCCTAGGGGCACCAACAATTCGTGGGGAGGGGGTACCACATGATAAAGGCTTTAAAAAATATTTTTTGTATATTGTTATATTATTCACTTGAAGTTGTTGAAAGACCGTACATTACTTGTTTATGAACACTAATTTCACAATAATGATAATACATTATAAATAAATCAAGATTACATTATTATGTCAGAGTTGGTCCACAATTAGCACAAATTCATCTTTTTTTTTTAAGACAGATGGGCCAGGAGGCTTTTGAGATATATCGACCAGGGGCACCATATTGTCTTAATACGGGCTGCTCGTAATACATGTGTTGTGTGTGTGTATTGCATATCTCCAGGTACTATAGGTTATATTATAAAGTTGAAAGTCTCACCCAAATTCATCATTAGGTTGTGTTCCACTAACTTTTGGCTCCCAATTATTTTGGCATTGAAATATGTCTTTATCTCTTTCTGAAAACCTGAAACATTGATCCTAAATATGTTAAATAGCAATTTACCTTATTGGACAACACAAATAATTTCAACCAAGATGAGTCAGTCATTATTTCGCATGAGTCTTAGGTTCGCTGTTATGGGTGCACTAGCGGTTTTTGTACTGTACTTTCATAAAGTTGGGGGGTCCATTGATTTGAAATTGAAGCAGCACAGGTCCAGATATCCCAACTTTTTAAGTCTCTAGTGTGGGCCAAGATCCCAAAACACTGGCTCCTACAATTCCCATAATACTCAATAGTATCTATGATTAGACCCCCCGCTGCCTCGTAAATGCCCAATTTTGTTGAACCCCACACCTCTAGTTTCTATTGTGGGCTTTCTGTTGAAAAATGTAAGTTTCTGGCCCAATTTGAGTAATGTGCACAATTGGTGTCTCACGGGAGCGTTTTTTTTGTTGAATGCTAATGAAATACAAAGATGCCTATGTCGATGTCCATTACACCAGAGGAAATCATCATCAGGTTGAGGCTAGTGGTCTAAGGCTAGTTGAAAAGAAAGCATGACTTTGGCTCTTTATAATTTGTAATGACAGGTGGATGCAGGCCTAATCTCTGTCCTCGGCAACATGCTGCCTCTGGTTCTTACTAATTAGCCACTAATGGAAAACGTCTTTGTCGAGCCTGATTCTTGTCGGGAACACCTCCAGTCATGTTCAACTGTGATTAGCTCCTAATTGCTCTGATGTCAACATGCAGCCAAGTATACGTATGTACAGAGACCTTGTTTGCATGTTGGTCATTTATGCAAGCAGGGAACATCATTGAATCCTGAAAATTCCAACAACCGTTTCAAAACACTGGACAACAAAAATGTTGTATTCACCAAACAAAAGGCAGTTAAAGAGAAAAGAGTCTGTCTTCCTCTTCCCCCACTTTCAGAGAAAACAAAAGCAGAGGCAGGAAAAAAAGAAGCCCATGCTTGGCTGCAGTGTGCACCCAGCTGTTCTCTTCTCCGAGCTCTCCTCTGTTGTCATCTAACCTCAGTTTTTGTGCAAAGCTTCCATTTAAAGATGGGATTTTAATCTGGCAATCTAGAGCAATGCCATGGAAAAGCTGCAGTGGTTTTGGGAGCTGATCAGGAATTAGAGTGGAATGAGACTTCAGCTTCAAGGCTATACTCCCTCCACTGGCTCTTGGATACAGTTGAATCAGATGGTTTTCTAAGCTTGGGTTGAAAAGCGTCTCCTAAGGAATTATCGATACAACCCTAGCCCTATTTTTTGCCTTCCAGAGATCATTTTGAGTCGACTTTTGCTTTGCTTTGAATTACATTTACTAAAATGGTAGATGTAATCCCAGAGACAACAACATGACTTCTTTGGCCAACTTTGAGACCATGCTTGCTGAAGATCTTGCAGCAGTAATCTAATACAATTGAACTCTTATGTAACTTTTAAAGGTGCCTAGCAGACTCCAGACAGACTAGTTATGTATTAAAACCACCCGTTACCTGGGTTACAGGGATAATGTAGAGGACCAAGACGATGATAATTAACCCAAAGTGTTGAATCATTCTCTACTGACATGGTCACGGGGATTAAGGTACAAAAACAATACCCCCCGGGTCTTGAACAAACCTCACACTCCACCTGACCAATGATATATCAGCATTTTACATCTACCAGGGGATAAAAGCCCAGTCATGTTTGAATTAAAAAAACAAGGCATTTAACTTCCTTCTCTTTACCTTTCAGTCATTTATGAGGCGACAGTGATGCACTTGACTTGTATTACCAAAGACACAAAATCTCTCCTAATTGAAATCACATAGTTTTCAAGGGGAAGCTCGGGGATTAGGTTTCAGTGGAGGGGAAATCCCAGGCATGTGCATGAAGCGTGTTGTAAATCATGAGGATAGAAGGGGATAGAAGGAGCAACAGGCCCCTGTAGGCCTACAGTATCTCTGCCAGTGCTGATGTGGGGAGATCACATATTTTTGAGTTGAATCATTTGAGGAAGGTCTTTATCACACATCTGGACTGAGAGATTTGGGATGTATAGGTGCGTTTCTTTGAACTCCAGAGACCATAGGCAGAGTATGTGGCAGGGAAGTTGTAATGTGTCCTCTCAGAGAGGAATGCAGTGTGAAATGCTTTCCTTCAGCTCTGGCTATTTGTATACTCTTATCGTCAAGAGTCCCTCCTCACGCCAAGGCAGAAATAACTGCTAACCACCTGGCAGCGTGTCATAACACTAGAAATGGTGTCAATGCTTTTTGTCTTCCTCTTTGGTGTCATTCACTTATACTCATCATCCTCGCTGCAAGGGTGTGTTCTTGGAGATGCACACATTTCTGTGTGTCGGCCAGTTATTCCCCCTTAAATAAGTAATGATGGTGAAGGTGCTGGGCAGTAATGAGGCACGCTGCGTCCCCCCTTGGCTATAGCTTCATGCCGCTGGGACAGGGATTTTCTAAAGAGTCTGCCTGCTTGACAGCTACTTGATGACTTTGTCTGCCTGAGCTGCATCGCTGCTCTGTTTATCATAACATTAATATTTATGCTGATGATATCTGGCCACTTAATGTGTAATATTTATGGAGTTAGTTTGTAAAGCTTGTGACTTGCCCACTGCAGAAATTGCAGAGGTCTGCCTATCTGCTTAGGACAGTGTTGAAAGCTGGAGCTGACAGTTATAGGATGGCGATGAATTTCAATTGGTGATGGATTCTTCAAACTTTAGACGTGTATATTTGTATGTTTGCTTTCTAAGGATTACATGTCATATGTTTTGGCATGTCAATGGGAGTGCTAAAACTCTTTCCATTGTCCATTCTATCAACAAAATCCATCAGTTCTAAGCCACGTAGACTGAAGTGTTTTGTTAACCATGACTCAACCCTTGGACAAGAAGAAAATTGAATTGAATTGCCCATTTGAACAACAGACAAGGTGAGACTTGGCCAGCTCTCCACATGGTGCTGTCTGGACTCCAAGTACTTTATACTACCAGATCCTCAGCCGACCAAGCTGTCAGTCTGTCAAACGGTGTCCTGATTGTCCTTAAGCTCTTCCGTAGGGCTGTCAGTCAGATAGGCAGGCGTCCGTCTGGGAAAGTAATGGGATTGTCTCCCTGGTTTAGACACCTAAGTGGAAGCAAGGTTTAGTAGAATGCAACCTTCTGGCCACCCAGAGTTTACATCTCCATTCAGGGGCTTAGAGCTGTCAAGGACACAGGAATCAGTATGTATGAAGTGTCTTCTCCCTTTGGATCCAAGTACAGACCAGGTGAAGGTGGCCTATATTTTATTTTTAATCCATGCGCTCAGGTATTTAACCCACATATCTTACATGCTCTGACATTTTCAAGTTTTCAAATCATTTCTGTCTCCTAATCCCAATATTTTGTAAGACAAAACTTCAGAATAGTAGTTTGTGCGTTACAGTGCTGCTTTCCATTACTGTCATTGGCTGTATTTGCTAATATCCAAAATCTGTTTGTGATTATATCCTTGTTCTTGGCACCCCAGAGGATTGTTGAATGTTGTATTTGTGGAACCCACATTTTACTGTGAGAGCTGCAGTGGGAAGCCTTGACCTTTTTAAACTGTAGAGTTCACATCCTTTACGAGTAGAGGGTCTGCAAACAGACTCCATGTGGTTTTGAACAAAAATCAAGAGATTCACAGAATTTTTGAGGGGGCTTTACCTCAAAAAACAGACGAGTAGGTTGAGTGACAGATTTTCCTTCTTTTTTTTCTTACAGGTAGTCTTTCATGGTTAAATTTTGATTAAAATGTAGGTCATTTTTATTGTTGGTAATTAATGGCAGGCTTCAGAGGCCCAAACAGCAACTGTAGTATGACATCTTGTTTCTGTTGGAAATTTTTTTTAAATTTATGTTTATTGTAAATTTATTAAATTGAGGGGTGGTTTTTACCCTAATGGTGGTGTATTCTGGGGTATAAAGTGTTAAAGTGTACAAAAGTTATTTGCAAAGCACAATTCACACTAATTTAGGAGGTCAAATAACGTTAATTTCTAATCTAAGTCTCTATTCCATTAAATCTTTCATTCTTCTTGAACCAAAGTTTATAGTCTTCATACAACATTGGCTTAACAGATGGTCTTTGTCATTTTTTTTTCCGTGGTGTAGGAAGATCTGCGTGCACTGTAAGTGTCGCCGTGAGGAGCATGTTGTAACAGCCATGCCTGTAGAGATGGAGAAGACGGTCACCAAGCTGATGTACGACTTCCAGAGGAACTCCACCTCCGATGACGACTCGGGCTGTGCCCTGGAGGAGTACGCCTGGGTCCCACCGGGACTCAAACCTGAGCAGGTATTAAGCACATCTTACTCTCATCTGAGCCACATTAAATTCACACTGAATGGCACCACTGAGGTCCAATTGTGCAGTAAACAACAGACTGGCATGTCAGAAATGGATCAAATGACAAATGTCTTATGTATAGCTGGGCAATATATCGATATTATATCGATATTGTGAAATGAGACTAGATATTGTCTTAGATTTTAGATATCGTAATATGGCATAAGTGTTGTCTTTTTTCCTGGTTTTAAAAGCTGCATTACAGTAAAGTTATGTAATTTTCTGAACATACCAGACTGTAACTGTTGTAACCTTTACCCACATAGTCACTATATCTACATTACTGATGATTATCTATCAAAAATCTCATTGTGTAAACATTTTGTGAATGAACCAATAGTCAACGCTACAATATCGTTGCGGTATCGGTATCGAGGTATTTGGTCAAAAATATCGTGATATTTGAGTTCTCCATATTGCCCAGCCCTAGTCTTGGGATCACATTGCAATAACACTCATCAGCAGATTTCATTATATGTTAACACTACAATATGAGTTAAGGGAGTTCAACTGTATACATGAGACATGTTTGGTGTATCAAACATTTGATTGTGAATAAATTGACAAAGTAGAGGGGGGAATGATTTCAGTAATACGCACAGAAAAGTTTATATATGTACATACCAGTAGTGTAAACCTAATGAAAGTTTGTGTTACACCTCATGCCAATATTTTGTAATTGTTCAATTAGAGCTCCACCTCACCATTAAGATAGCTCACCAATTATGCTGACCGCTCCTTCTGCAGGCTAATGGATAACAAGGATTATGTGGCACCAGCTGTCAGTCAAATTTAATCTCCAATTCATTTCGCCTGTAAACATGTTGACAGTAGGTTTCGTTGCTCTCACAGCAACAAAGCTTAGCCTGAGTAATTCACAAACTCATTAAAGGTTCCATGCATGTTGAAGAAAATCCTATTTTAAAATGCTCAATTGAACCGTAGGTGTGCACGTATGGGAGGCTTTCCAGTTTTATAGGACAATAGTAGTGTTTATGGAAGCTGGTTTCATGTTGTTGATGCGCTGGAAGCAATAAAAAGGCCAATACAATGTTATTACGCCCCATAGTTTTCACCACCGAGGACTGAGCGCAGCTATTTTTCATCCCCGTCAAGGGTTACACGTCTAACCTTGAAGTCAATTAGGTTTATGTCTAGTGGTGGTATGACCTCAGGAACAGCCAGGCCATAATGTAACCTGGACTGTGCAGTATTTCATCAGCACAACACTATAAAAATCCTGAAATGACCTAGCTATTTTTGTGTTTTGTGTAAAAGATTGTGACAATTAAGAGCACGTCTAACAGCCTAGATGAAGAGTGACCTTAGCTGTAGCAATTAAAATTTTCTCACACTTACGTCCAAGGCATTGAAGCTGTGTAAACTTGTGTGACCTCTTACAGAGGAGCGGAAGTATGCCTGATGTTGGGCTTTTCAACACCCAGCCTTCCTCTGCAATAGGGAAAGACAGAGTGAGAATAGAAGGTGATGGTAAACACAAAGCTAATCTCCAGGATCTAAACGGTGGGTTTAGGTTTCCCCATGGGGAGCCGCAGCTGTGATAAGTCTGCTATTCAGCCAGCAGTAGTGTCAAGTCACCACTCTGTAATGAGAGATTTCAGACCAGGACAGCAGCATTCAGTCAGCTCTATCTGAGGATTATGAGGAATAACTCTGCACCTATTTAGACCTTTATCACCAAACAGTCATTACTGAGTGTGTTGTAAATGTTATTGAGCTGCAGTGTTAAGGAGGGCCTGCTAACATTATGTCTCCCACTGTCTTCTTTTGCTCTCCTCTCTCCATCCTTTTCAAATAAAATTCTTGACTGTTGCCAAGTTACCGTTTGTCAAGGCCAAGAATGTTGCTCAGCATTGGCCTGTCTCTGGTGTTTTATTTGTTTTACAATAACGTAGCAAGAGCTGCACTCTGTGCAGATCCTTTTCAGCATGTACCAGGATCTGATTTTAATTTGCATTCAAACATGAAGTCTGCTTTTTCAGGCTGCACCCATGTGGGATATTTGAATAGAAAGTCAGTTTAAGGTTTTTCATGCAATCCAGGTTCTGATGTGGATTAACTTTCAGACAGCAAAGAGCTCGTCTGAAAGGTACCCAAGGCTAGTTTGACCTGTTCCAAATGGACCTGACTGATTCCCATATGAGTTCAAGGACCATGCCAAATGTCAGCCCTTTACCTGTTTACAGCCAGCAGCTGTGAATGGGAGATAAATGATATAGCTATAAAATGGCACCGAAATGAGGCACCGGAATCCCTTTTATATATCGCTTGTTAAGGGTAAAGGTGCAGTATTATGACAAAGTAGTATGTCCCAAATGTATGCACACTGTACCATGCAAGGGCAAATGCAGTATTTACTAAAATTAAATAGAAAAAGTATGTGATTTGGAACATAGCTGATGGTGACAATGGTAAACATTGTACCTGCTAAACATCAGCACACACTATCATGTAACTGTGAGCACCGCTGTCCCTTTACAACCTCACAGAGCTGCTAACATTGCTGTAGACTCTTAGTATATTGAGTATAGCTTATATTTCATGCTTAATTAGCACATCTCAGGCCTTTCAACTTTCAAACTCAATAAATTTGCTCCCACAACTGTGCTGCTGACTACAGTGTTGAGCTGTGGGCACTTTTCAGCAAAGACTTCAGAAGAGAAGGACATAGAATGAAAACACAGTTGTTATATCTGCTAACTTCACTATGAAAGCACCAACTTTCCCACTGTGATTGGCTGTAACTACCAGTGTTTTCTCAACAATATATCTACAGTATGTGTCCACTAACCACTGTGAAGTGGCTTGTTGAGAAATTGTCAGGACTGGTGCCCAGTGGTGTGATTTCCTCTAGTTGTCTGGCATTAACAGCAATAGAAACCAGCTGTGTGAAGCGTGCACTCTTGTCACTCCGATGCAAAATCCTACCATTTGCTTTAGCTTTTTAAAAACACTCCTTTCCGTACAGTTCTAATTTTTGCATCTTTAGTTCTGTCTGCTTTCTATTACAGTTATTACCACAAGCTGCTCCTCCAACTGTGTCCATTATCTTTCTTTAGATTTTTTCCTTGAGGCAACAATCCCTTCACCTCTAGATTGTAACCCTGTTGTTGTTGGTAGCATGTTTCATAATTTATCATTAGCAGTATGCGTGTGTGCATCTGGAAGCATAGGCGCTGGTGTGTTTTTTCAGTGCTTGACCACAGTGTGTCATGGATCATCCTGAGATCTGCCCGTCGTCCACATCCATGCTGCTGGACACGGATCCGGCATCCCTCACCAACACCGTTGGAAGCCAATAAAAGCAGAGCAGAAAGGAATAGGTTACGCTTACAACAAGATGTCCCTGCTATAAATTCATCCCAACAACAAAAATGCATTTAGACTGTGGCACTTCAGCATCAGGACAAGAAAACTTAAAAATGAGTTTTTAAAAGCTAAATGTATCATTTTGGTCTCAACACACAGATGTGTGTCTGCGTTATTCAAGTTAATCTGTTTTGTGTGACTCTGTGTTATTGCCAAGGACGAAGCTAATGGCGTCTAGGCAGTAGATCCATTGGGTAGAAAGATTCATTAAGATTGGCGTGACCTTGTCAGCAGGTATCGATCATGTTTCTCTTTACATTCCAAGTCTTCTTTGTGTGTTCTTCTGTATTGTTTTTGTTTCTTATATTCAATCAAACGTTATCTTTATTCTTCTTCTACTTTTATTCTCTTCTTCCATCTTTAATTTTCATCACGTCTTTCTTTTCCTCTCCCAACCTCTCCTGCTTCACTCTTTCTTGAACCTCTTTCCTTTCTTTATAACCCTGTGGCTTTTGTGGTTTGCACCCCCCTCCAATCACATTCGTATATGACTGCCTGACCTCTGTTATACCCCGGCCCCCTGTTACAGTGTCATTAAAAAAAACTGCAATAAATAACACAGAGATGACACTCATTGTCTGCAGCTGTAATGTAAAGATTGCCCAAAGCAATTTGGAATGGCCAGATAAGCATTAATCCCACTGTCGCACACATTGTTATGCACACACACTGCTGTGTGTATGTGTGTGTGTGTGTGTGTGTGTGTGTGTGTGTGTACATTTGACAGGTCAGTGACACATTCCCATGTCAATGTGCAAAGATGGAGAGGTGCGGTTCCATTAAGTCTCCGCTGGTGGTCCATAAATCAAAGTGATTTTGTGTGTGTGTGTGTTCACTCCCAGTTGTAGATCCTGTTAATTTGGTCTCCTCACAGTTTTTTTTTTTTGGTGCAGAAATGATAAATAGACCTCTTAATAAGAATTTAACAGTTTTCTGTAATTTGTCCTGTAAAATGTGAAACGTGTTGGTTCCAGCTTCTCTAAACACAGATTTGTAGCTTTTCTTTGTCTTATTATAAACTATCTGGACGTTTATCTGTTTTACTCTTGTACAAATAAATTAAGCAATTGGTAAAGGGTAGAGTATGGGAGCTCTTGGATTTTTTTCCTTATTTTGTGACATTTCATAGACAAAATATAAAATCAATTAACCAGAAATAGTAATTGAGGATTAGGGTTAGTTAATTGCTAATGAAAATTGTCGGTGTATTTTGGGTTTGTCAGCTACTTTACATGTTACAGATATTTTGTTCTTTTTCATCATGCACATCCTCTCTCTGTCTCGTGCTCAGGTTCACCAGTACTACAGCTCCCTGCCCGAGGACAAGGTGCCCTATGTGAACAGCCCAGGAGAGAAATACCGAATCAAACAGCTGCTCCAGCAGCTCCCACCCCACGACAATGAGGTGAGAGTCCAAACTGACCCCCTCCCCCATCTATTTATCTATCACCCGTTCATCCCCTCCTTCAGGGCAGTACAAAGATAAGAGGGAGGAGACAGAAAAAGTGAAATAATGGAGTCTGGCTTCTTAATGGGCAGGAAGGTGGTGTGTGTGTGGCTTCCTTTTTACATTAATAAACCAACATTTTGGTACAGTACCAAAGTTTGAATAGTTTAACGGTGCTATATTGATTTAAAAATACAGAGGCAAACACCTTTAACTCTATGCATCTGCCTAACATATCCCACTTTACAAATGTACGCTGATGTGATTGTATGTGTCTAGGTACGGTACTGTAACGGGTTGGACGATGAGGAGAAGCGAGAACTAAAGCTCTTCAGTAACCAACGAAAACAGGAGAACCTGGGCCGCGGCAACGTCCGGCTGTTCCCCGTGACGATGACGGGGGCAATCTGCGAACAGGTATTGTACAGAAATATCCAAAACATACCTTTTTGTGTTGTTTCCCCAGCAGTCTAGAGATGACGATATTATCTAAATGGCATTACTGCATTGCATGACGAGCGAATTAACCCTTCTGCTGTCCTCCTGTCAACCGTTTACTACTTGTCCTCCCGGGTCAAAATTTAAAATGACCACCTTTTTGACGCTTTTTCTGACATTTATATCCCTTTCATCAACACTTTGATGCTTTTTTTTTCTATGTTTTTGTTGCTTTTTTACATTTCTGATGCTTTTGTTACCCAACCGCCATACACCACTAACACCAAGTTATTACCGCTAGGTTTACACTTATTTTTGGAATTCATGGACAATAATCCTCATTTGTAGGAAATTATACCTAATTTCTGAGTTAAAAAAAACAGAAATTATGAAATATTTCGACTAATGTTAGAGGAATGTATGTTGATGGATAATAAGAGACTTGAAAGAGTCAACGTTTAGTCAGAATACAGTTTTAATATCCCTTTCAATTTTCTTGAAATGGCAAAACTCAAAGAAAAACATCCAATATTCAATAAAAGTAGTGATCATGAATTGTACACGTGAAGGGCATTGTATAGACTCAATCTTATTTTTGGGTAATATTTCTGATTTTGAAATTTTAAAAACTGGTCAAATTGGACCAATGGACAACATAATGTAAGTGTTAAGTGCAATGAGGTCAAAGGTGCTTCATGTGGCCGAATTAAAGCGTGTGACAGACATACTGAACAGTCCGCTGGCATTTCACATCTTTGTAGTGATGTACGAGAGGTGCTTTATGTTGACATATAAAGGGCAGTCACCCGCTTTTATCACACCGTTGTGGCCTTGTCAGCCTCACCTCAAAGTGTTGTGTGTGTTGTGTATCATTCTCCCCACTGCAAAACAACTGTCTACCAACTACAGTTTTTGTTTGTCTTAAAATGTAGCTTCACGTAATACCTCTGAGAACTAAGTTACAGTTAAAACTGCTATAAATCCCTCTGAAAACATTTCACAGTATTACCCAGTGTCCCATCAAATATTTAATGTATTGTCTACATTTATGTTCCAGTGGCCTGCAGTGGACTACAGAGTGCAATGGAGAGTGTTCTTTTAACAACAAACTAGCCCACTTCAACATCCGCTTATTACAGTGTGTAACAGGCTCAAGCAAAACGGAGCTACTCTCTGTTGTGTTGGTGCCTCGGGTGTATAGCTGTTTTAAAGCTTGTGTTTCTCATTTGCTCAGCAGACACATACGCATACACAAGGGAGCAGATTGTTGGGAGAGTGTGTATTGATGAGTTCCCTACCCCCCTTTGGCCTGCTTGCTGCAGTAGCCTATGTGCCAGTTAGATAACCTGATTGTAACTCTCGCTCCGTCTCCATCTTCCAACCCCTCTAAATCTACTTGGCCTACCCGGCCTTAACCTGCGCACTCCCTCTCATTTATCTTTCCGGCTTCTTTACCTTTACACCTCCACGCCAATCTTGCTTTCCTTTTTATCCTCCCATATATCTCTCAATTTTTATTTCTCCCCTATTGCCACACCAATGTCTTTTTCAACTTCCTCTTTGTCTGTGTGGTTGTTCTCCCCGGTCACACATGTAAACACACTTTCGTGCACTCAACTTTTCATGCCAAATTGTGTTAAAGACCGAGATGGACCAATCCGATACAACAGATCTGTATCAGCACCAATACTGACCTTATTAAAGATCCCATGAAATGAGCTCTTGAACTTCTTGGAAAACTGTACATCTTCAGTTAGGATCTGCTGTAGGCCTGAAACCATTAATTGATTGTCATTTAAACATTCCCATGTTCCAGCTTTTCACTTGTAAATATGTGTTGCTTTTCTTTTGTCTTTTGTGAAAATGAATAGAATATCTTTGGGGTTTTGGACTGTTAGACAAAACACGCAATATGAAGACATGACCTCAGGCTTTAGGAAATTTAGTTTTTAGGGGTTCCTTAGACGTGGCTGACTTCATGCTGGCCACTCACTCACATGATATGGAAGAAAATAATTTATTGATACTGATCTTCTTTAATAGAAATTAAGACTTTAATAAAAAAATTGGGGTTTGTAACGCTCAAATATTTATGAATCATTTTACAGCCTTTTTCTTTTGCCAGGATTGTACTAGGGGAAAAAGTCACTCTGGACAAGTATCCATTACCTTAAATTACTTAGGTTCTCAGTCATTGACATAAGGAAATGTTAATAACAAAGAAAGTAATAGAAATTCCACAAGAGGGCGCCTGGATAGCTCAGGTGCCTGGATAGCTCAGGTGCCTGGATAGCTCGGGTGCCTGGATAGCTCGAGTGCCTGGGTAGCTCACCTGGTGGAGGGCACTCCCACATACAGAAGTTCAGACCTTGATGCAGTGGCCGCAGACTCAACCTGCGGCCCTTTGCTGCCAAGCGCTTCACGCCTTGTGCTCAGATTGTTAAAATAGGGCCCTATCAGTGTATTAGGTAGACAGGAAACATAGGGAGCATGAGAAGTCCACCACTTTGCCACTGGGTGTACGGAACAAAAACTTGCATAGTTATAGAACTTGAACTTGGTATCAACCACTACTTAGAGTTTAGGTAGCGGAATTGATATTGCAGAAAAAAAGCGTCTTCTTCCTCTTTCTCCACTTCTTTCTAGTGCGGAGGCCAGATAAATGGCGGCGACATTGCTGTATTTGCATCACGGGCAGGTCACAGCGTGTGTTGGCATCCAGCCTGCTTCGTGTGCAGCATGTGCAACGAGCTTCTGGTGGACCTCATCTACTTCTACCAGGACGGGAAGATCTACTGCGGCCGGCACCACGCCGAGAGGCTGAAGCCACGCTGCACCGCCTGCGATGAGGTAGACACTGTTTACATACACACGCAGCTGCCATCACATGGACAATCATGTGTTCACGGACACAAATATCACTTGAACATACTGTGTCTGTAATGTGGGACAGTGTCAATAGAGCTTTTTATTAAGTGTTAACAGGCACAGATTTGCAAAAGTGCATGACTATAGCGCCAAACTGCTGTCATATGATGCTTACAGGCTTCCATACACACTGTCACAGTGTAGCACATGCAAGGGTTTTTCTGGTCTAATGGGATCGGCTCTCAATATCCTGATCTCCCAACCATTAGCACTGAGTTACTCTCTGCAAATGGGGACGAGTACTTAAAAGGCACCCCAGCAGCGTAATTAAAAGTAAATGCACCATCTAGATTTCACCAAGTCCCCACACACATTAGCCTCCTACACAAGTCAGTGACAAAGAGGAAGATCTAAGATTACTACGCTGCAGAGGAGTAAACTGTGCGTTTGGAGGGGGAGAAAGGGCGAGCCGAGCCTTTGTCCTGTCATTCAGCGGGCAGTAATAACCCAACTGAGGTTCTACCTCTGAGGACCTGTGATAAACGATACTCTTTCTTATCTGTCCTTTCTTAGATCATCCTTGCGGATGAGTGCACTGAGGCAGAGGGGCGTCACTGGCACATGAAGCACTTCTGCTGTTTCGAGTGTGATACTGTGCTGGGGGGCCAGCGCTACATCATGAAGGAGGGGCGGCCCTACTGCTGCTCCTGCTTCGAGTCCCTCTACGCAGAGTACTGCGACTCCTGCGGGGAACATATTGGTATGCTGCCGACTTCTGTCACTATTGATACAAAACAGCACTAATCTCCAGTAGGTCAAAAGGGACACTTACAGAAAAAATATAATGCTAAATACATGGATACATGGACAAAAAAAGTAAGTAAAATGTAATTGGGTTGCAGTTTTTCTTTAAGGATGAAAGAGTGACCTCATTTTTTGCATTGAGTAACACACGAGAGAAGAGCTACAAGATGTGGCCTGGTTTTTAGCAGTTAGTCATTGAATGATGTCATGGTCAGGCATTTTAGGCACGGGCACATAACAGAGGAACGCATATCATTATGCAGCATGAAACCAACCTGGGGCAAGGGCATGACTGTCAAGTGACTTTTTACCTTCAGGATCTGTTTTTATCACAGATACATGCACCAAGCATCTGTTAAATACAAATTTAAACATCTCGCAACCTGTGGAGTTGGAGGCAAACACACTGAGAGGAAAAGCTGTGGTATTTTTTAGCAGGAAACCTTTTATATTAATATGTTTTGACCCCATGGTCTGTGTGCGTCCGTCCGTGTGTCCAGACAGGATGCCCAGGTGTGATTTTTGGCACATACCTCTCAGCAAATCTGCTCTGTAATTATTTGTTAGACAGGATATAGAAAAGTATTTGGCTAAAAAGCACAACTGATTATAAATTGAAACCACCAGAAAACATGCTTTAACCAGATGGCAGCCATTAGCAAATAGCTGGTTTTCTTTCCCCCTGCAACAACTGCAATCCTACTCAAAATGCTATGTGTTTATACAATGCTGGGAAAGCACCATAATGAGTTTGCCCCAGGCCCAGTTAAGTTACTGCCTCCAGTTCTATTTTCTCACTCAACAAGCAACTTGTAATAAGCCGCTATTTTGAAATATAACATTTTAAATAAAGACATAACGATTTTTCATTTCAGCTCTCTGATAAAGACATGGTGCTTTGAATTTATTTGTGCATTTTAAGTTCCATAATCTTATTTTTATATAAATCCATATGTATCTTTTCTGCAGGCATAGACCAAGGCCAGATGACGTATGATGGGCAGCACTGGCATGCCACAGAGGGCTGCTTTTGCTGCGCCTGCTGTAAACGCTCTCTGCTGGGTCGGCCTTTCCTGCCCAAGCAGGGCCATATCTTCTGTTCACGCTCCTGCAGCTTGGGGGAGGAGCCTAATGGCTCAGACTCCTCTGATTCGGCCTTCCAAAGCGCTCGCTCCACCAGAGAGTCCAGACGCAGCTCCAAGGCAGGCAAGAGTGGAGGAGGGGGTGGAGATCAGACTGAAAGATTTTCAGGGGAGGTGGACCCACTTTCTTTACAAATGGATCTTCTGAGTCTATCCAGCCAAACACCCAGTTTGACACGCGAGCCACCTGCCTGGCAGAGCCAAGAGCAAACAGGTGATGGCTATAATTATGAATCCCAATCTGATCCAACTGCCAACCCCACCCCTCTCCAGCTTCTTAGCCAGTGCAATGTCAGGACGGCCTATAACCCCTCCTGCTCTGGACAGAATAATCAACAGCAAGATCACAGGATCAAGGAGAATGGCGGCTTAAAGAGACCACCCATCTCAGCCATGAAGGGCCACTCTCTGAATGAGATGTGGTTCCAACAGACTGCTCCAGAGGAGTACTATCCACCCAAACTGCGGACCCAAAAGAGCTTCACAGAAGTGTCCCATTGTTCTCAGCACCACAGCGGCTTTTCCTCTGACAAGCGCTCCATCAGTTTGCACGGCTTTCAGAGGGACAGGGACAGAGAGGCGGGGCCTCCAGCAGCAACCCAGGTGGCAAGAAGCAGGAACCCCATCAATGCACTTAACTTCACAGAGCAACTGACTCCTCTGGAGCAGACCCCAAGAGGATCCATGGAGTCCTTGGCCCTGTCCAATGCAACAGGTGGGTATGGTAGTGTTACTGGTTTGGCACCATGTTAGCACGACCAAGGGAAGTTTTGTTTTTTTTGTTATACAATAGTGCTTGTATTGTTAGAAGTATACATTACAACTTGTGTTAACTCTGCTTTACTTTACGACATGTGAAATTCAGCTTGACCAAAGTACTACTTCAATTTAATGGGATGAAATTGAATAAACAACAAAGATGACATAAAATTCAACTCCTTCTTTCCATACAGGCAACTCAGCAGATGGAGGAGGAAAGCGTCAGGAGCACCTTTCTCGTTTCTCAATGCCGGACCTGAGCAAAGACTCTGGAATGAACGTGTCAGAGAAAAGTAACATGGGCACCCTCAACTCCTCTGTGCAGTTTCGTAGCTCTGAGTCTATTCACAGCCTCACCGCCAGTCAACCCTACATGGAAATGGATCCTCACAGGTCCTCCCAGTACCAGGTGCAGTACTGCAACCCCCCTGGCATGGGTGTTGGTATGGGTATGACTCATTTACCGCCTGGCTTCACCTTCCAAGAAGAGGATAGGGTAAGTTTGGTAAGCAGCGCCAACGCTGCCCGCCTGCCACCCATTAGTGAGCGCAGGGTGGGTGGAGGCGGAGGTGGAAGGGGAGCCAGTATCCGGATAGATGCTCCGGAGGATACTCCTCAGAGGCGTCGGCACCACCACCGCTCCCGTAGATCCCGCCGGTCTCGTTCAGAAAATGCTCTTAACTTGGTGGCAGACCGAAGAGTCAGACCTCAAGAAAGATCGCAGCTGCGTGTCTGTGAGGATTACGACCGTTTTCCGCAGCGAAGTAGCACCAGGGACCAGTTTGGAGTAGGAGGAGGAGGGGGAAGATACCAGCCCCAACCCTTCAGGCCATGTCCCAGAACCACTTCAGACCTGACTCTTCAGAACCCTGGGGCCAGCCGGCGCACTGGCTTGAACCAATACTCTTGGGATGATTATGATGACGATGGCTGGTGCTCCACCTGCTCTTCATCCTCCGAATCAGAGGATGAAGGTTACTTCTTGGGTGAGCCAATCCCCAGACCCATCCAGCTGCGCTATCTCAGCAACCAGGAGCTCGTCCATAAGTACAACACAGGGATCGGAGGACCCAACCGCAGTGGGCAGTTACGCAAACGCAGAAAAAGCAAGAACTGCATTATCTCCTAACATCCTGTCATCTGGTAAAGGAAATGACTCATTTTCCAGCTTGTGTGCACTAACATCTTCCATCTGGAACGTAAAAATAAATAAAACACACAGTCCATTTATTCTGTGTTGTTGAACATCATGTAATTGAAAGTCAGTGATGAATTACAGTCAGTAAACAGTGAAAAGCAGCAGTGTTTGCATGTTTGTTCATGTTAATGTTTCAGAATATCTCCTGAGTATTAAGGCTAACAGTTATATGTGCGGTTCTATCAAGTCACAACATTTATCAAAAGCTAATGTGCAATTACATTGTTTTGTTTTTTTATCATAACTTAATTTCCACGCAGCAAACAAGTGTGTCGGTTTGGTACAGTTTAGCTTTTTCATGCAATGTGATTTAGATATAGGATATACTGTACTATTGTATTTTAGTTCATAGTATGTACATAGGTAAATTAATTAATAATTTCACTTAAGTTAAGGAAGTCCATGTAAATATGGTTGTAAATGAGGCCTCACATATTTTTATATTTTGTATGGATAGAATCATCTATGTATTAAATATCTATAATGTAGAGATAGAAAATGACAAACACAATGTATGCATGTTTTATTTGGCTGACCTGCTCCTGTATTTGAAATAAAGGAGAACTTCACTGAGTGTTTTGATTGGCAGCTGGTGTTTCTCTCCAAAGAATGGCAACACTTGTGTCTGGTGTTCACAAGAATGCGTAACAGTCACCTTCTCCATCTGTTAATGCATAAATGAATGACAATGTGGTGTGGTCGTTGATTAGGAGAGTCACCCTCCACTAGGTTGTTATACTTGCATGGTAATTGGTGCCATCACATTTGAATACACAGAGCTCCATTGTCCTAGAAACAGATGCCCCTGAAGTTCTGGTTTATTGCATCAGCCTATACAAGTTCAAAACTGCTGACAAAGCAGTTAGTTATTAAAACCTGGTGATTCTTTGTTTAAGTATGTAAGGCATGCCAGCAGCATAACTCAAGGGATGGCAGTGTGGGTCCAAGCTGAAAAATCAACTATTGGATGGACATTCATGATTCCCACAGGATGAATTGTAATAGCTTTGCTGATCCTTCTCCTTTTAATGTAGCATCAAATTTATTTGTTCAGTACTTTTGGCTAATGATCAAATCCCTTAAAACTAATTATATTCTCATGTGCTTCAGATTTACTTTTTAGTGTTATCTAGCAAATGCTGGCATGCTAACATGCTAAAATGAATTGTCGTAACATCGTAAATGTTATAACTGCTAATCATCAGCATGTTAGCATTGCAATTGTGAAGCATGCCATTACCTTGCACGGCAGCTGGATTCTTGCGATATTACAAGATCATGCAAGAATCGCAGGGTCCCATATAAGGGTTAAGCATGCCATGCTGGCATCAACAGTTTGCTTAAGTTATCGCTGTTCCCAATTACAGCCTCAGTTAGCAACTAGCGGGGCTGTAGCCTCACTGTCTTGTCTACTTGTAAGAAACAAGTCAAATCCTAAAGAAGCCAACCTCTCCTGTTTAAATATTGACATATATTATAGCAGGTTGTATCTATAAGAGTTAAGCAGTGTCGTACCGTAAATTGGATTGCCTCTGACGTCCATGTGGTCCAGGGATTACTGCTGCTAGCCCCCATAATCCACACACGTTTGGAAAAAGGTGTGTGAATGCCAACCTCATGATTAGAGGTGTCCAAGCGCTAATGCTGTTGACATGATTGGCACGTTAATGCATTTACTTCACCTAACCTCAACTTCCAGGGCGTATGCTCCAGTTTTCATGTTTACTCTGGGACAATCGGATAACTCCCAGACGGGGGAGGAAAAGGGTCCTCGATTTAACCAGCTGCACAAACATGTGAGATACATTAGTCTAGTGATGGCCTGGTCTGTCAATGTAGAGTTTCCCCTGCTTTTAGCAAGTCTTCAAACTACAGCTGCAGACTGTTGTGTCTTGGATAAGTATTACTGCTATCAGTGTCTCTACGTGTAATGAGACATACAATAAAACACATGCAAACTTCTGTCTTTAATGATATGGATATTATTGTCCTTGATACATGAGCTTTCCTTACATCGTCATTGTCTTAGCCTATATTAGTCTGTTTCTTCATTAAGCTACTCCCTTGCCAGGCCTTTGCCCAAGCGTGGGGTGTCTCCATGTGTTTAATTAAAAGCAAATGAAGGTCGTACAGTGAGGGGAGCCACAGATTGCAGCCATATGCTTCCCGGGCCGTGCCATATTCAAGGTGGCGGATGGTGGGGAGATAATCCTTGAGTTGCTTGGATGCTTCCAGTAGTGATAGTAATATTGTTGACCAAGCTGTGACTAGCCAGTAAATTAGATCCATGAGTGGTTAGGTGTCTTCAGGATTAATTCAATGCACAAAGAATTTCCAGTCTGGTGATATTGTTGAAGAAAAGGTTTTATTGTTTTCTGATTGTGTTGCCGTCAATGATACAATGCTGCTTTTCTGTCCAATCCCAAAGTAATAAGATACATGGTTCTCTCATCCATTTGTGGATGTCACACTTAGTAGACTATGGCTCACTTAAATTGTTAAACGCTATCGATATTATCTGTTTGAAGTCCTTTACCAAAACATTTTCTGGAGCCTGTTTTATATTAATCATAAAGTACAATGATCATATTTAGAAAAAGGCACAGCAATCAGGAAATTTAACGTCTTGGACTACATATTTTGGAATGAGTTCAAATCTCAGCCATTCCTGCTATTGCTTTCTCCACTCTCAATTCTTCTTTTTACAACATGCCAGTCAAAACCTATTTACAGTTGACAATTGCTTAATAAAAGGTTAATATAAACTTTTGTATTAAGCATAAGGGGGGCTGTCTTAATTTCTAAACCTGTGCATTCAAATCAGGTGTTTATTACACATAAAATAACTACTGGATTACTGGAGTTTAACAGCAGGAGCGCTTCTTAATCAGAGAATGAATGCAGTGTTTTGAAGAGAATACATTGTTGCATGAAAAACACGGTTCAGTTTATTTACTACAGGTTCATTTTAATTTGGTTTTGAAATTATTTTTATTTTCAGTTGGAAAAGCAACTGTCTGTTCTTACATTTTCTCCTCACAATAATCATCCATTAATTCACAATGACTGCACTCTGGTTTAATAATAAAAGGATGGCTGTCTGTTCTCCAGACAATGTCATATATCAGGTGACGTAGTGAAAATAGGCCAAGGCCCTCCTTAAGATTCAGACAAATCAGACATTTTCAAAGTAATGAGACAATTTCACTGAGACATGGGAAAAAAAATTAAGAATATCCTTGCTATTTTGAAGTTGTGTGGCCTGTATCATATATATTGTGTATTAAGGTCTAATAGTAAAAAAATAATCATTATTATTAGTAGGACAAAAAAACCTGCATTAATTCATAAACATATTTGTGTGTCGTACCTGTGAATTCACTTCAGTTGGAACAGAACAGTTCAATTAACAGCCACACATTAGGTTCCTGTATGTGTGTAGTTAAAGGCCCAGATGCACAGCTGTCATGAATTGAAGCCATTTGAGTTGTTTTTTGGGATACTCTAAAAGCCATAATTACCGGTCATTAAGAGCAGAACGGCTGCAAATTACAGCTGTGCTCTGAGCAAACTAAAATAGCCTGATTCAATTATTTACAAATGAAGAATGCCAATGGTGTGTTATTGCAGCAGACACACACACACACACACACACACACACACACACACACGGCTGGTAAAAAGAACACACGTGACAAGACTAACTAAGGCTTTACCAGCAGTCTCCCCTCTTCAGCCTCATCATGTGTGTTCAATTACTGTGGCAAGAATGCACCAGAACAATGTCAACAGATACACAAATACAGATATCACAAGCATACTAAAATAGGACCTTTAAATACATGAGCCAGACTGGGACAAAAATCCCTTTTTCAAGGTTACTTGAATTTTCAAATTCCTTATCAGTGTTTAGGAGGCATTTTCTCTTCCCTAGGGTGTGAAATCCCCACATAGCAACAGTATATCAGGATACGTCCAGGAGGCTCACTCCTCCACTCCCTACTGCAAAATGTAATGTTATCTATAAACAAACAAGTACTTGTTGCATCACACTCTCAGGCAATGCAAAAAATCCAAAACCCCAAAATGTAATCCTATCCAAAGAATTTCCTGCTTTGTACATTCAACCAAACACCAATTGTCTGCAAAAAAATGGATAGTTAATAATAATAGTTAAGTAGTATAAAGCACAGTATTACACTTGTAGACCTGGACTAAACCCGCTAATCTCGAAATGCGTTCTCACCCGCTTAAGCATGACTTTAGTCCTTCAACTGTGATCGGTCAACACTTGTATACCACTCAGCTTCAATTCTCAAACTAATCCTTGATAAAAAAAAAAATAGACTTGACTTTAACGTTTTCAATTCTGTATATATACAGGAATCACGAAACACACTCAATTCCATTAATTAGAGCTTATGATAAGTCTCGATGGGGCCCCTCATTGAGCCTGATTGTTATCTTTCAGCCACACAGAGAAAATGGCAATTCATTTCCAGTGTTTGCTCAGTCTGACAAGTGGCATGGTGAAAGGCTGCCAGGTTTAGGTTTAGGTTTGGGTACACACTAAAAACTCCTGGGTTATTTCTTCAACCCAGTTCCTGGGTTATTTGCGTTGGGTTAAAATGATGACTTATTTTTTCAGCGAGTAACCATTTTCTGGGTTATAGGGCTAATATTTTGACCAAGTTCATGGGTTATTTGGGTTTCTGAGTTATTTTTGTGTACATTATGATAAAACAGTATCACCATTTGCAGGTTAAAGAAAGTGACACACCCTCTAAACATGGATTAACTAAGAAATAAGTTGATCTATTATATCCTTGTCCATATAACATACATATCAGTCTGCCAGAAATTCAGAAGAGGAAGAAGAAACACCTCTTTCCCTCTCTACCCCCTTAGAAGAAGAATGCAATGGTTAGCACTGTGGTGCACTGTGTGCTCACAACAAGAAGGTTTGCAGTTCAAATCTATGATAGGGATTGTGTTACTTTAACACAATCCCTATCATAGATTCTTTTAGGTATTTAACCCAAAAGTTGGGTTATATTAACTACAATGTTAAGTTATTTTAACCCAACATTTGGGTCAAGTATTTAACCCAGAAGTTGGGTCAAAAAGAATAACCCAATTTTTTGGGTTGAAATAGTTCCCTTTTAAACCCAGGATTTGGGTCTAAAGCAACCCATTATGCAGGAGTTTTTAGTGTGTACCTTGATTTAGCACTACCAGAGGGGTCTGTCTGGTTCATGATATCAGCCCGCTTCACCCCTCCTCTCTGTGACTCATTAACAAGCTCAGGTCCCAGGAGGAGCCCTATCCTTTTGCCACCTACTGTTTACGATAGCAACATTTAATGCAGGACACCATTCACATTTGTTCCAATGTTTCCGTTGCACAGTTCACGTGAATGTCTATTCCCTTATTGCCTGTTCAGCTTTCTCTTTCTACCCTCTCTCTCTCTCTCTCTCTCTCTCTCTCTCTCTCTCTCTCTCTCTCTCTCTCTCTCTCTCTCTCTGTCTGTTTTGCAGAGATGATGGATGGACATATTAGTCCTTTAGCTGTAAATGAGGCAGAGAAGGTCTGTGATGTTGACTTCAAAGTGACACATTTTTCCAAGACCTACAAATTACACTCTGAGCAATATAAAGGAAAATGGGCTTTTTTGTCATATAACATTTTCAGTTGTAGTTGTAATAGATTACAAGTATCTGTCAGCATCTCCAGCAGGTGTAATGGTTATTTAGTGGAGGTTAATTCAATATTTTAGGATGATCACATCCTCAGTGGCTTTAAAAAAGGTGTTTAGACCTTAAGACTTTTATTTTGCTAATTTGATGCATTTTGCACCTCTGATTGTCTCAGCAATAGTCATTAAAGACATTTGCCTTCTGCACTATATAGTAGGGTCACTTTTAAACAGATTGACTTCAGTCGGTATTGCTCTGATGCTGCAGAAAATTCTGCCAGATGCATGTATTTTTGCCTATGTCCATTTCCTTCTGCTTACTTTGTGTTGGACTATTAAACTCCGGTGGATTTATGAGGACTATGGTTAACTCCTCAAATCTCTGCAGGGTAAATCGAGATAGCTAGCTAGACTATCTGTCCAATCTGAGTTTTCTCTCACACAACAAAAACAACTTTTGAACGTACACTTGCAACCAAAACAAGTTCCTTCTCAAGGCTATTGTGCATGCAGATGCCAATAAACCACAGCAAGTTTTTTTGCTCCTATCCCAAAATGCTGTGTGGACAAGCCAGACCCTCCTCCGCAGCGTGTGGAGGATTGTCTGGCAATGCGAGACTAGTCACAATTCAACTATTTGAAGAACAAGATAAAGAGACCACCCATCATGTTTATTTTTAACTAACCAGAAGAGAAAAGAGACTACCAAATTAAACCAATGTGAACAATAGGGTAGTGAACAAAAACCAAATGTAACCAAACCCAAACAAATGGTGAAGGCCAATGTAGAGAGAAAAGCCTTTTTCAGACATAGATTTTGAAACACTGGGCTTTATCTACAGTAAATGAAAATTAAAAATGAACTAAATGGTCATTTAGGCTGAATATAGGGCAACCTCATGTGTAAACTATGGGTATTGTTAGTGTTTTACTATGAGGATCTGCTCACAAAATTGCCATGACTCCACTTTAGCCATGTCTATAGTCTAAACACAAATACTGCTATGTGAAATGCTTTTTAAATATAACTTCAAGAAAGTTGTCATTGGCAGGGACACAAACTGATATTGTCTTTTACTGACTTGCATCAGTGTGACCTGCTAATTCCCCTGACATGTACTACTCATCCTCTTCCGTAAAGTAGATAATCTTCAAACACAATGGACAATTTAATCAGGTGGATTTTTCAAGCATCCTGTGCAGGAACTGGCATTGTTTTCTTTAATAATCATATTCACATGGCTTACAGAGAGCAGCATATGTAGGCCTATTCACTAGAGAAATCAGCACAGTTATTGCATGTCCAGAAATCATCCAATTAGACCAATGTAGAAACTTGAGATTTATGAAACAGTGACTCATTTAATCTGTAATACACCCAAATGTGTTCACTCTTATCTGATTTGCAGCGCTGCTAGTGAGCTCAGTGTTGCCAGGTGGAGAGACGGAAGAATAATGGCCCTCATTTCACCTTTTCTTTGCTATGCATGCATTCACCACTGGAGGAGGATATGTTTTTCTTTCGTAGTCTCAGTAACAGATATAAAAGAACCAAAGATACTATTGAGCTTAAGGTCTAAGAATGGTGCTTTAAAGTATGACCCAGAGCAGAGTCTTCTGACGTTAGCTTCTTTTGTGTTTCCTCATTAGTAACAATATTTAAAATAATACAGTTAGTATAAAGAGGACTTGAGTGTCTTTTGCAAACTAAAAGTTACTGCTCTTGAACTCTGCTAAATCATATGTGCAAAAGCACAATTCCCCAATATAATGGCTAAAAGAGGAAACGTCAGAGTTGAATCAGATTGCTTTATTAATAATAGTAATAATAAATACACAAAGGAGGATATAACATTTAAAATGACTAGATGGATTTGGTCACAATGTACGGAAGCCGAGAACGGCCATGGATTTTTTTTATACACTGTTATCTCGTGATAACGACTTATTAATTCGTTATCTTGATATACCAAAGTTTGTTTTCTCGAGATAATAAATTCATTATTTTGTTATCTCGATATAAAAAAGATCATTTTATTGAGATAACAAATTAATTAATAATGTTCGCTGCCACGAACGGCTTCCGTAACAAAGCACTATTATATGAATTAACATTTAATTACGTTTCACATCACATTGCTAAGCTAACGTTAGCCTACATTAACATTACCTTAGCTGAAGCAGCCGGATATATGAGAGTTTGTCAGCCTCCCATCTGTGTACAAATGGATTGCACAACTTACCGGTAGGCTACAGCTACAGCCAGTGGTGCTACGGAAGCTGTCTGTGGCAGCGAATCAGTTTGAATTCAAGACAAACTCATTATTAATTAATTTGTTATCTCGAGAAAACAAACTTTGTTATATCAAGATAACAAATTAATAAGTTGTTACAATCTTGTTATCACAAGATAACCAAAAAACACAGAGAGGGGTGGGGGAAAACCTAATTAAAACTTGAAAGACAGCAAATTTAATATTCTGTAACTGAAGTGGGCTACAAAATGTAAGCTAAACATGCTTAATGTTAAAATAAAAATGGAAGGACTAAATTGGAATTATTGAATGATTTACTTTGACTTTTGTCAGCTTCCTTCACCACCAGCGATAAATAACATAAAAGCAACTAAGACATTTGTGGATTTCAATGAATTTGCCTTGGTTGCTATGGGTTACAGTTATTGTTTTGTGTTAGTGTGGATGTGCATGTGAAGGCTTCATCTCAGCGGAAGATTAACATCGCCATCTGTTGATATAAAAGAGCAATAACAGGTGTAAACTAACGCCACCCAGACCCAGTGACATATGGTAACACTATACTTCGCTGAATTGTTATTCATTGTGTTTCTCAAAAATGATAATAACACATCCATATGATTCTCTTGGACACGCTTTAAATTAGACCCCCATCCATTTATTTTTTTTAATTCTCTGCATATCATTTTGGCATTATTTTTGCTTTTTGCAAACAATAAAAGCACAAATTGGATACAGGGACTAGCCAGGTCTAAAAGAGTAAACCGCTCACAAGGATTTCTCCAATTAATCCTCCAGTTAGTCCTCCTCCAGTGTTAATAAGGCACAGCAGGACATACAGGACGATCAGCCAAGCCAAGTCAATCACAGCTCTCATCCTCAAAGTGCTGAACTGAGTGTTTGGCAGCTAATGAAGCCCCTGGTGTGTGTGTGTGTGTGTGTGTGTGTGTGTGTGTGTGTGTGTGTGTGTGTGTGTGTGTGTGTGTGTGTGTGTGTGTGTGTGTGTGTGTGTGTGTGTGTGTGTGCTATCAAACAGCCAACTGGGTTAGAGGAGGATAGGCAATTGTGCTTCTAGTCTTTGTTAGAAAATGCTAACACAATGTGGTGCAGTCAAATAATGTATATTTAAAGGTCCCATGGCATGAAAATTTCACTTGAGGTTGAGATGTAACCACAATGAGGTTTGTAACATTAATATGTGTTCCCCCAGCCTGCCTATGGTCCCCTAAATGGATTTCAAACGAGAAAAGTGGCAGTTGGTCAAGGCCACCCCCCCCCCTTCCTAAATAGCTACAGACACAGAAATGGCACATACTAAGGAAAGCTCATTGTGGGTCTGGCTCTGGTGGCTGTAATTTTGCACCAAGGCTGAATTTTGGGAAAGAGACTTCAGATATGGTATTAGGGGACCACTAAGGTCTGTATAAAAGAGACTTCAGATATGGTATTAGGGGACCACTAAGGTCTATATAAAAGAGACTTCAGATATGGTATTAGGGGACCACTAAGGTCTATATAAAAGAGACTTCAGATATGGTATTAGGGGGAACACTAAAAGGTCTATATAAGGTCTAAAAGAGACTTCAGATATGGTATTAGGGGACCACTAAGGTCTATATAAAAGAGACTTCAGATATGGTATTAGGGGACCACTAAGGTCTATATAAAAGAGACTTCAGATATGGTATTAGGGGACCACTAAGGTCTATATAAAAGAGACTTCAGATATGGTATTAGGGGACCACTAAGGTCTATATAAAAGAGACTTCAGATATGGTATTAAGGGACCACTAAGGTCTGTATAAAAGAGACTTCAGATATGGTATTAGGGGACCACTAAGGTCTGTATAAAAGAGACTTTAGATATGGTATTAGGAGACCACTAAGGTCTATATAAAAGCATCCAAAGAGCACCATGTAATGGGACCTTTAAGCAAGCAACATGGAACACAAAACCTGATGTCATTAAAATAGGAAAAAAAGCAACAACATGTAAAATTCTTCAGTCCATCCATGTCAAATTAGTCATTTTAAAAGTTAGGTAGTTCCAAACAGACACGGTCTACTTTAAAGTGAGACATAAACTCTTGCCAGGATAAATACCACATTCTTCCTCTTACAAATGAAAAATTGAATTCATGATCAATAAAATGCACAGTTGCCTAATTTAATACAATGGTATGACCACTAGATTATGCTTATCTTATCTTAATTACTGTATACCTCCAATTGTGCTGCTGTTACAATACAAATGCTAAACAGTAGGCCTAGTAGTTTAGCATTATCCTATAACTGTACCTGTAAAAAGTTGCATAGTCTCACTTCAAGAATATGATATGAGAGTAAAAGAAACCAGTTCAGAGGCTGCCAACCTGATTTCTTATCGCTCCATCAGAAAAGTATAGTGTTTTACAATGTTGTGGGACTTTGTGGGAGAGTTTCCATCAATTGCATTCCCTGCAGTGGTCAAAGAACAGACAGTAGAGCCAAAAAGGACAAATGGGAACAGTGAATGACTTATTGCTGGAGAGCAGGAAGGAAGGAAAGTGCTGACTTCTTAGTGAAAAACATATTGCAGCTGCAGGTGCAGTTTTATCAGGTGTGGGTACCCTACGTGACAGCACAGTTGCAGTGATCTAGAGCTGGTTTCTCTCTTTTTGCAAGTTTATATAGAATTACAGAAATATCAATACGATCGAGTAAAAACACTGGTGTGCAGAAATGTAGAAATAATTACAAATATTGACTTTTTCATCAGTACTGTTATAGTGAGTATGTCTAAACTGTCAAAATGGACAATGATGGAATAAAACATCATGGTTCATTATTGCTTACATATATGTCTCTGTAATTTAGCTCCAGTGTTCTTCCATTGTTTTCCCCCTGTATATAGACAGTGTTTATTGACAGATGTTTTAGCAATTGATACTTCACAAAGCACATATTGTCCTTAAGGTCACACAGAGTCATTCATTATTCCGCAGCGACTGCATCATAACTTGGTCTCCACTCTCTTTTCCTTTAAGAAGGATTTCCCACAGACAGTGATGGCTTCAAACTCTTCTGAGATCTCCAGCAGGGTTTTCCCTTTAGTCTCAGGCAAGAGGAAGAAGGTGTAAAGACTAGCCAACAGGCACACACAGGCGAACAGCACAAAGCAGTATGAGGCATCCTGGAAGAGAGTAGAAACACAGTGTAAAGCATCCAAATGAGCTTCATGTTTTAATGTGCTGAGATGTTTTTTGTCTTTCGGTAGAATATGACACATATAAAGTTTTCAATTCTACTACACACAACAAAAAAAATGTCGAAATATATCACACCATAAAATCCAACGAATAAATCTGGTTTACCTTTAAGATTTAGGATTTGCAGTTCCTTTAAAGTGTAAGCTATTCTGTGTTGCTCATTTTCGTGTTTGTTGTACTCACAATAAGGAATGGATAGACTAGGCCCACTACAGCATGAAACAGCCAGCGCTGGGTTCCAATGAGGACAAACGCTGCCAGTCGATTGGACTGGATGAAGACCTCGTTGTAGACACTATGTGTGGCTCCCCCTGGGTGAACCAGAGAGACGATACAGGCGATTCTGTTAATTATCTGTGCATGCAAACATCTTTTTTATGTGAGCCAAATTGCTGTAAAATACAAACCTGGTCCTCCGCAATAGAAGATGATGGAGAGGATGATCAAACTAGCGGAAATGTGTGGAACCCAGTAGTTGGAATCCTGCATGAAGACAATTTAGTATATGTGAATATTAATACATTCTGTTTCAGAAAAAGAGCAATTTAGAGCAATATGTAAGTGTTCACTTTGTACACAGCAGCAATCAAAGCTAATGTTGGTAGTTAATTTTTTTTCACACCCTTTTCCATAAATAGTTTTTGTATGGAAAAAGGTCCATTTCAACTTAAATGCAAGTATATTTTCAATTTTACTTAATTGGAATTTAGAAATAAAAACATGTTCCACTTACCCTTTGTGGGGTTAAGGCATGTGAATAGTTTTACCTGCAGAACTTTTGAAGCATTCTGAGATAATAATAAATAATAATTAAAATTATATTTATTTTATAGTAATTATAGGGACTATTTCTTTGGTAGAAAGTAGTTTCAGTGAAAACACAGTAAAGTCTGTGGTGTATTATTTAGAACCAGGACATGGTTGCTAAGAGATCTTTTGCGGTTTAATTTATTAAATGTATTTTACAATTATTTTAAATGTGAGCAACACACACACACATTTACATTTACATCCATTTTATACATTTTGGTAAATAAATCTCAGAGTCAGGCCACTCAAAACCTGCAAATCTGCATGTCTTGACACTACTTAGGGTAAGAAAATGTTGTAATTTGTGTACAATGACCCTTTAAAGTTGCTTATCTTCTAACTAATACTGTTTCAGTATTCAAAGATAACAGCTGTACCTTCAGGTTGAGCATGACAGTGACCAACACCCAGCAAGCAGACATGAAACCATAACCCCCCCAGATCAACGGCCTCCTCCCTGTGTTCTCAATCAGCAGCCCCTGAGAGAGGGAAAGGTAGAAAATAATAATTGCACAATTGTTAGTTATCCCAGCTGACCCCCCCAAATGTGATGTGCCTTGATGTGCCTTAGAGCATTTGCTCTGCTGCTCCATGCTTTTAATAAAAAAAAACATACTTTTGTCGTACTGCCCATTGGTGCAGCTCCTCTTTTCACCCTGTGTGTTTAATAAGTGAGGCTATCTATCTTCTATTCCATCTTTGTTGGGAGTCACACATGTGCAGTAGCTAGGTAAGGACTACTAGCCAGTCAGAAGCAGAGTAGGGTGGGCCCTGAGAAACAAGCTAATGCGATCCAAAACAGCCGGTAACCCATGGCTTCGGTTCAACTGTACATGAGTCTGATCTTGAAACACAGGCACAACAACTCAACAAGCTTCACAACCTAGAATGGAGCAAGATATTTCATAGTGGTTAGGTATTTAAATGTTAACAAATTAGTCTTTCATATGTAACACATTAATTCGTCACTGTTTCCTGGATACAACTATCTGAACTCTTTGGGCCTCCACTCTAACTAGCATGGTTTGAGGGCATGCCACACTAGCAGGTAGGCCAGCGTCATAAAGTGTCTTACAAAGTGACCAAAATAACGTGTGTTTTTCACGGAAGTAAAGGCTGGACTTCAGTAAACTGTTTCGAGCAGTTCATGAACAGTGTTTTATGTAAGAGATGGTAACTCCTTATGATCTGGACTTTGGCCTTTTTCACTTTGTTAAAAAGGAAAGGGAAAAAGCCAAAAAGCATGATATGAGCATTAACTTTACGGTGATTTCTTTTTGACTAATTGCTAATCTTACTCCATTTCAAAACTGATCTCACTTGTAATCTGTGTTAAATGCAGTGGTAATAAGTTTCAATTTGACTTTGCCCTATACATTACATTTTTTTTTAATGGCATTAGTCTTATGTAAAGACAGCTTGAAGCGTCCCATAAAGGCATGTCTAGTGTTGTGCCTGCTATGTATGTATGTTAGATGTGAGCATAGGTTTCCTACAGACATGTTTTTCTTATATACTGCTAATATTACAAATGTTACAGTGAATATATTCAGTATATGAATTAAAATACTACTACATGCACATGGTGCAATTTCTTACGGCCTTTAAATGTGCTGAGTCAAATGTTTGTCTGTTTACACTTTGCTCTCAAAGCCCAGACCAATGATTTGTAGACATCCTGTGTGTCAATCATTTAAATGCAGTTCAGTCAGCATGTTCACATGGAATGGATAATTTTGTGAATGACAAATATTTATGACGATTATGTTGATGTTTGCCATGTAGGCTCTGACCTTGTCCTTCTCCATGAGGAAATAAAAGAATTTTTACCATACCTTCGTGTGTTTCTGGTGGGAAGAGTAAAACATACAGGAACCCTGTAGTAGTGGCAGCGGCCGTTCAAACCAGTGTCAGCAGTTGCTGAACTTAACCAAACAGTTTCCAAACAGTTTCACACAGATTCTCAATGACAGCTCAGAAAAAAAGCAACATTTCTGTGCGAAATCAAGAGTGTGGAAACAGAAGTTGAAAGAAAGAGCTCAGGTGACTGAGGGAGATACTCACACAGGAGATGTAGGTGATGATTTCAGATATTCCAAGACCAAGAGTTACATAGCGAATCTTGTCTCTCGGTACACCTGCCTCCAGGAAGATGTCAAAAGAGAAGGTACTAATCTGGGAAAGAGAGAACAGTTTACTAGATTTTGAGAGGTTATAATCTTCATTGTTTGACGCTTAAATTAGCATGAAATAAGGTATTTAAATTCAATCCTCACCGCCGTTATGCCCGACAGCTGGTTGCAGCAGTGGATGATTGACATGGTGAGAAGCTGCCATCGGACAGTCCTGTCCCTCAGCAGCTGCATAGGGCTTTTTGGTGGGGCTGCCTCAATGGCCGCCTGCTCAGCCGACATCTCTTCCATCTCCTGTTTGTAGTCACCTTGGCCCCAAAGACTCTGGAGAGCTTGGATAAGAAAGACAAGAGACACATACTCACACAACTGAGAAATGTGGCCCTATACTCACATTCAAGACATATACAATACATACTGTATATAATGTGTTTGTATAGGTGTTTGTGATGCAGAATGATATCAAACAGTCTGCCGAAGCTCTATGATCTAAAAATTTGTTAGTAAACCACAACCTACATTGTCACGTGAGCCACTATTTAACAGTTTTGAAAATGTGATATCAGTTTCATTGTCCCTTGGATGTCTTTCAAAACCAACTAAGCTCTTAAGCAAGTAAATGTGTTTTTGTGGCCAGTTAGCTCATCTTCAGATGATTCTTGGTGAAGTTGTTTTATTATGTGTTTAATACTCAAACTGTCAAAGTTTTTTATGGTCATGTATATGGGAAAATATACCAACCTTTTATGCAAGCCTTTTCATCACCTTTCTCTATGAATAAGTATCTGGGAGCATCAGGGAGAAAAGGCAACACTATAACCTGAACCACTGAAAAAAATGCAGGGACACAGAGTACGATGTTCCACAGCTCTTCGCGACCAAGTATCTCACTGAAAGAACAAAAGGAAGTGTTCCAGCTTAGTTTAAATGTTTTTTTGTAGACAATTGCATCTTTATTTACATTTCCTAGTATTGTGTTGTAGCCCTTTTTGCACAATGGTCAAAGTGTGAAAAAGCTTCTCTAACTTCTCTGTCCCTCTTTCTCTAAATATCTTCTTTCTTATTCTTTTTTTTTTATTAAAAAATGCTCTTGCATGGATTCATGCTCATAAGGTGTCACTCATATTTGGTACATTCAGTGCCCATTGAGGTCTCTTATCTTCTAAAACAATCACAACAACTGTTGCCCTACCACACGTGTTGACAATAAGTGCATACCTCAGTCCACAAATCTGTCCAAACAGTTTCCCAAGTGACAATAAGATTGCTGAGGTCAGAGTCACAGTCCCTCTTATCTTTCTGGGAGAAATCTCTCCCAGGTACATTAGATGGATGCTGCTTCCCAAACCTGCAAGTCACAAGAGGATGTTAACCAGGCAGGTACAAACATGATGTGTTGTGTAGAATGTCCTGGTGGCCTACCTGCCGAGTAGCCATACAGGATCCTTGCCACGATAATCATTTCAAATGATTTGGCACTTTTACTTGTCAGCATGATCCCTGCTGCAACAATGGCAATGTAGCTGTTGCAGATCATCACCTTTTTTCTGATAAAGGAACACATCACTTAAAGTATTTTTAGGCTACAGGACTGAATGCTGCATTAACCCTAACCCTTACTCACCTTCCCAGCACGTCGGAGATCAATTTGACACTCACAGCACCAAAGAGTCCCCCGACAGCATACATAGAAACAATAAGGGACCAGATCATCGTGATTGTCTGAGGTGGTGGAGTCGCTTCATATCTGTCATACCAGCTGTTGTTGATGAAGCGCCGGATGTACTGCAGTAAAAGTTAAGAATGAAGAAGGACATTTCAGTCAGAACCACTTTGTCAATAAATAGATTTTATTCATCTGCAATTTGTATTTGGCGGTATGGCTCTGTTCTGGGGCCTTCCCGCAATTCCATGTGCATACATTGCCTTAAGTAGGGAAAGCAGCAGTGGCAGGGTCCTCTTAGGGTACAGAACAGAGCAACATCAATGACAACAGACATAACATTGATTAAGTCAGACAACTTGAATTTAAATTTAATAGCAGGAGCTGTGGTGGATGTGGGTTGCAAGCGCTAGCAGAGATGCAGCAAGGTAGGCTGGGAAAATCAGTTTAAATAGAGTGCTCTATTTGGGAAATCCAATCCTATGCTTTAGGAGGGAATCAGCTGAGCCATTAGCTGGCGTGCTGGCTTAGGAACTGTTAGGTATGAGCTGAGGTAATAGCCAAGCTTGACTCCGTGATCAGCCAGAACGTATGCCATGCTCCATTTTGGAGCTTGAACTGAATGAGAAATTGAAAAAATAAATAAATGCTCCTTTCACTTTTCCCATTTAAACACATACTCTCTCAGCATCCGCCAGTAACTGGAGGTCAAAATTTGGTGTGGGGTTTTGAAGACAGAGAGAGCGAATGAAGCAACAAACAACAGGATGAAAAGAAATGCTGCCTCACCGGTGAGGGAGAACTCAATCCAGTACTGTGGTAGCCATTTTGAAAGGTTCCTCCAATTCCCAAAATAATGATGAGGAACAGAGCATTACCACGGGTCTACAAAGCACAGGGAATCAGTAGCGATTACACACAGAAAAGGTCTAACAGAAGTCACTTTAACCTCTTTCATTCATACAACTGTATGATCTTCTTTTATGTAACTTCAGATAGTAGACTATTTTCAAGTTGTGCAAAAGGCAGTGGTGGAAGAAGTATTCTTGTACAGTACATACTTTACTTAATAAAAATACCAATACCACACTGTGAAGATACTCAACTACAAGTACAAATCCTGTATTTAAGCTATTATATATGATGTTTTTGGATTATTACTGAATTATTGTAGATTTTTTTAAAGTTGTGCTATACAGTTGAGTAGTTTAATTTGCAGCAATGTATCATATTCTATAAGATCGTCATATGTTTGTTGCAGGGCTGTCCTGATAGAACCATGTATCTTATGAGCTCAGAAAAACAGCCCTGTTTTCAGCTTTGTGACGATGCATTTTCCAGCTGATTCAAGAGAATTTTTAAATGCAATTATACCTACATACAATTAATCCTTTGGTTTATCAGATACATTAAAAACTTCTTTTTTGTTTCTTTTCACTGGACAGAAAGGGTATGAAAAATTATAATCTGAGAAGTAACTGCTTACTAAAGCTGCCAGACAAATGTAGTGAAGTAATTTGCCTCTGAGATGTAGTAGAGTGGAAGTATAGACCATTTCTTTTTTCTTTGCAAATTAAGGTATTATAAGATATTTCCTATCCCCTCCCACAATATTTCACCCCAATTTCCCGACGCTTGCTGAAACGTAAACTGTCACTTTTTAAGGTGTAACTGTTCCCAGATTAAAATTGCCTTACCCCATTTCTGTATTTTTTTATTGAATGACAAGTTTAAAGAATAATTCAGAAAATTGACAGTCAGCTAAAACTGTAAAACTCGACCTGCTTTCTTCCATTCAACCCCCCCCCCCACCAATATAAGATTACGTTCATGAAAGAATTTAAGAAAAACATATTTTTTCACTGCTTAAACTGTCCTGTGAACATTTGTTTATACGACGCCTATATAAAATGATACATAAATTCAGTAAAAGCCTACCAGCTGTTGTAGCAAAGTTTCCATTCTGTCTTCACTGGCAAGGACCTTGAAGTACGTTCAGTATGTCCAGACTACATGGACTTTGTTAAGTATTTCAGGCTGGTTATCATTAACTTTTAAAACTTTCTGACTAGAAATAAAGTAACCAGCAATCTACCACGCAACCTTCACAGTGATTTCCTCAGTGTGAGTCCCTCATCTGCCCTGTGGAGTGGACAGATGTTACTATGCAGGACAATTGATCTGATCTGCCTTTGCCTTGGTTACAGACTAGGCCTGCTACTGTTTTTTTAGTTAATGCAGGGGTGCAAACCATGTAAACTCAGTCTGTCAAAGACTGAAATCAATCTTAATAGTGTTCATTCACAATAATAAGATGTAATGGAAGGATTTCAGGATTACATAATCAGAATTTGTGGGTTTGTATGATGTACAATGACAAAGGATCCTATCAGTTCTTTGGCATATTTCAGACCCTTTATGGCAAACTGTACAACACTACTGCGGCCCATGTTTCACGTTTTTAAATGTGTTTTTCCTGTAACCATTTAATTCTGTCTATTATTCTACAGGCCTGTTCTTCCCATTAAGAGTCACATGGAGGGCTGACTCCAGAAAGATCAAAGGGAAAATATCTATTCTTTAATAAGTAACAATAGGCCTGAGTAAATCTTTGGGAAGTTTATTGGCAGTGGCATTTCAAAGTTACATTCTTCAGAACATGTATTCTATCATGTCCTGTTAATGTAATATGTAATAGGCTATACATACTGTACATACATACATACATACATTACATAACGCTACAATACGTTACATTACTAACGGTATAATGTATACAATTAGTGTACGGTATTAAATTATATAATACAGTACTGTATATGATATATATAGACATGGGTGTTGTTCCCACTCATGTCCGGCAGAGGGCAGTGAATGATAACTTGCTTGTTAAATGTCAGGCTGGTCTCCGCTCTTTCCTCCTCTCGCCGACTGACGCTCCGGCGGAAGCAACACAGTCCAGTGTTTTCCGTAGTCATCGTTGACGCTAGCTAGTAACGGCGAGTAACAGTTAGTGAACTCTGTCTGCACAAAGAAAGCCTTCAGTTTGTGATTTTGTTTCTATTTTTTGAACTAAAAATGCCGTTAGAAAACCTGGAGGAAGAGGGTCTGCCCAAGAACCCTGACCTGAGGATAGCACAGCTCAAGTTCCTGCTCACAATGGACGGTCACCGACAGGATGCTAAAGTGAAGACCGAGCTCATGGACGCGATCAAAGCTAACAGTGAGTTAGCATATGACTGCACTATATCCTGGTCATTATATATAGGGTGCTGACATTACTTTACATACATACGTTTTATATTGGGTGCACAACGTTCTCGTAATTGTTGATAGTTTAAAAAAAATATTCCAATTAAACAACGACCATCCCAACAATATTAGCACGCTAGCTAACACTGTTAGCAAACGTCAGCTAGCTAACG
This sequence comes from Etheostoma perlongum, assembly GCA_026937815.1. NCBI lineage: Eukaryota > Metazoa > Chordata > Actinopteri > Perciformes > Percidae > Etheostoma > Etheostoma perlongum. The sequence goes on along the minus strand of CM049374.1, from coordinate 7,533,685 downwards.
TTAGCCAACAAGCAAACTAACAGTTTTTGTTAAACTGTCCGTAACATTTCAGTACTGTTTACTTTCTCATATTTTTTCAAGTTCTGCATTATGTATCATTAATAACAATAATTATAACTTAATTTAAGATAGCTAGCACCTTTTACGGAACAAATTCACAAAGTGCTTCACAAGAGTAAAATTGTGAAAAAAGACAAAAAAACGTTAAAAGAACCAATAAAAAAATAATTGAAATAAAACTGTTAAATAAACAACAATGTGTATGGCCTTTCATTGGAACTTATCAGGGACCGAAGAAGAGGTTGCGTAACGTTAGTATTTTAATTAAATCTGTTGTAGAAAAATAACTTAAAAACCTCAGTGGTTAGTTTATATGAGACGCACAGTGTTGGTTTTTGAATTGGGGGATGTCATAGTCCACAGGGTAAACTATCTCTCTGTTGCAGATATGGCACCGTATTATGAAGGTCTGTGTAAGGATCTGAAGTGGCAGTTGGACGGTGACCTGCTCAGTAAAATGAAGAAGGCCAATGAGGAGGAGCTGAAGCGCCTGGATGATGTGCTGGAGGATGCAGAGAAGAGCCTGGGAGAGAGCGAGATACGAGACGCCATGATGGCTAAAGCTGAATACCTCATCAGAATTGGAGACAAGGTAACTCCTTAATAAAGTTTACTTAACCTTATAAGTCAGCACATGGAACTCGAATGATTATTCTTTTTTTTGGCATGTCCTCTTATATTACGTTTTTGACATTTGATTGTGATTTTGATATTTAATTTCATTCCCTGCACTGTTTTTTCGTTTGTGTACTGCTGCTGTGACATGCGATTTTCCCCTCTGGGTTTACACAGTACATTTTGATAGGGGTAATACACAGTGCTCATTAGGGCTGGGCGATATCACTATATTTTTTAACAAATACCTCCATCGGTACAGCAACAATATTGTAGGGTTGACTATTGGTGCTTCCACAAAATATTTACAAAATGAGATTTTTGATAAATGATCATCAACGATTTGGATATAATGACTAAGTGGTGAAGGCAAATAATAAAACAGTTATGACAGTCTGGCAAGTTCAGAGAATGACATCACTTTACTGTAATGCAGCCTTTAAAACAGTAAAAGACAACACTTATGCCATATTACAAAATCTAATGATATCAAGTCACATATCACGATATCAATATATTGCCCAGCTCTAGCACCATACCATACCGTACTACATACATGCCTTAGCACCATACCACCATAATAGTTCTTACTTCAGTAACAACTAATGGGGATCCTAAATAAATAAATGAATACTAAGAACAATGATGGCCATTCGCTGTGCATGTTAGGCCCATAACCAAAAAGTCATAAAATCCGACTAAAGTCTGCTAACTATCTGAGGACTATGCTGTTTTCCTTTTCTTTCAAACATGATTTAGCTTCCTTTCAGTTTCTTCTCATCAGTTTGAGTGTCATTATAGTTTGTAGTAGATTACAACCCTTTCCATTGTGACTATTGCAGACAGGTACATTGTAGTGATAGTACTGAAAAGATTCATCATTCAGCACAGGGCAGAATTTGCAACACTAAACCTTACTGGTCCCCAACGGCGGTCGAATTCATACACTTTCCAGAGTGTACACTTGTTTAATGTTGGTATTTGTGCCATTTAATGTCACAAACAATCATGCTAAGTATATGTATATTTTTCAAGGGACATATCACTCACTGATGTTTTTTTCTATACAACACTGCTTTGTGTAACTACTACCAAAGCACTCTCCGACCTGTCGTTGACTTTTGGTCAGTTCTTCATTACCTATGCAAGTTGCTGCATGTCCCTCCTAACGTGACCAGACATTACTAGAGCAAAGTGGTTGGCAGTTTCCCTCAGAAATAGTATAGACGGAACTACAGGTATTTAGGGGTCTGCCTTCCAGGCAGCGCTGTCTGGAAGGCACTAGGATTAGGCAATGGTTAGGTGCCTTGAAGTCAATGTTGGTGGCTTAAAACACCATCGAGTCATGCTCACAGTTAGTTGTTTTATGGACACACATTTGAATAGTAGCAGATTCATTGGCAATGCCTGCCTTTTGTCTTGTGCGTCCACAGGAGGGTGCCCTAACAGCCTTCAGGAAGACCTATGACAAGACAGTGGCTCTGGGTCACAGACTAGATATCGTCTTCTACCTGCTGAGGATCGGACTCTTCTACATGGATAGCGACCTCATCACACGCAACTCAGAGAAAGCCAAGAGGTAACGGCTCCTATATCTTTGTTCTCAAACATCTCCAACCACAGTCTCTGTAATCTTTCCAGTAATCACCCCTGGATGCACCTCCTTTTCTCTGCAGCCTCATTGAGGAGGGGGGAGACTGGGACAGGAGGAATCGTCTGAAGGTCTACCAGGGCCTGTACTGTGTGGCCATCAGGGACTTCAAGCAAGCTGCTGAGCTCTTCCTCGACACGGTCTCCACCTTTACTTCTTACGAGCTCATGGACTACAAGACCTTCGTCACCTACACAGTCTACGTGTGCATGATTGCCCTCAAAAGGCCTGACCTCCGTGAAAAGGTAGGAGACTGTGTGTACTCACCAAGGGACTATTGAGGAAGTTAGTGTGCGTCTTTGTATTTGTGAATTTTCTTAGTGTAAGTAGTGAAAAAGGTGGTGAATTTGACTAATTGCTTCATCACTATATACAGTATGCATGCTGGCTTTGTGAAATACCTTCCATCAGGTTATAGTGTTAGCACGACACATTTTCAGATGCGTTAAATGAACAGTATGATTGCAATGAAATGTGTTCCTCTTTAGGTAATAAAGGGAGCTGAGATCTTGGAGGTGCTGCACAGTCTCCCTCCAATTCGCCAGTATCTTTTCTCCCTCTATGAGTGCCGTTACTCTGTCTTCTTCCAGTCGCTGGGTAAGGAAGGCCTTATTTTATTGGCCTAGAAAACAAACACTTTGTCTGGTCACTTGTAAGGTGTCATTTTATTGTTAATCACTACAAACTTGTAAAGCTCTTTGCAGTTTGTTGTTAAATATACTCCCAATATTTCATTTAGTCACTGGTATTATGTGTACACCATGTTGTTGTATTTCTCCTGCTCTGCCACCTTGTGAAACTTGTTCTTTGCGCTACAGCCACGGTGGAGCAGGAGATGAAGAAGGACTGGCTTTTTGCGCCACACTACCGCTACTATGTAAGGGAGATGAGGATCCAGGCCTACAGCCAGCTGCTAGAGTCGTATCGCTCCCTCACCCTGGGCTACATGGCTGAGGCCTTTGGTGTCAGCACAGAGTTCATCGACCAGTGAGTGCCTGTACATTAAATCCAAACGCCACATCCTCTGGAGACATTCTAAAAAAATAGTTTCTTGTGCACCGGTTGAGTCTCAATGGCACTGCAGATATCCTAGCTGTAGGTCAGGATGGTGTTGGAGCACATGTACAGTACATACTGCCAGGCAATCACAAGAGATTTTTTTTTTTTTTTTTTTAGATGGAGCAGCATTTCCAAGCATTAGGGTGCAAACTCAGATTTGGAGTTATGAAAACAGAACAGACCTGTTCCCAGTAGGCTTTGATTCCCCATGCATTAGTGTTTTATAAAGGCTTCCTGGGAACACTAAAGGAATATTTCATTTGGGACATTTCCAGTTGTAATGCTAAGCTAACCTGCTGCTAAATGTAGCATCGATCTTCTCATTTAACTCTCAGCAAAAATGGGAATAAGTCCATTTCCCAAAATATTTAAATATTTTTATTGTAGGTTTTTCATACCATGTGTTCAGTGTTTATATTTTAAGGAAGAATCACATATCACTAATTATTTATGTGGCAAACTCAACAAAATCTTCTTTCTCAGGGAACTGTCCCGATTCATAGCTGCTGGACGTCTCCACTGTAAAATTGATAAAGTGAATGAGATTGTGGAAACCAACAGGTAATGTTGTTCTTCAAACCTCAGTACATCCAGAAAATAACTCTGTAACTAAAGGCAGAACTCTAAATCTATTCCTGTTCTTCTTTCCAGACCCGATAGTAAAAACTGGCAGTACCAAGAAACCATCAAGAAGGGTGACTTGCTGCTGAACAGAGTCCAGAAGTTGTCAAGAGTTATCAACATGTAACTATGGTGGCCATATTTTTATGCAAGGACGACTTGCATTAGTCTTGATATACCGGAACCAGTAGTTTGTCTGACAAAGTGACTCTTATATTGTGTATATAATAAAATTTGTTTAACTGTTGGCATTTCTCTAGGCTGTTTTATTTAAAGGAAAGAGGCAGAGACATCATTTCATATAAATAGCAGTATAAATTATTTTATTTACAGAAACTTGTTACAAAACAAATATACAATCTTTTTTCTTTAAATATTAATTCTAACCTATGTTTGTTCATGAATTACATAGCAGCCAAATACAAGTCCAGCTGAAAATGATTTCGATAATGTATACAAAAAAAATCTATACACGCTTTTACATATTATGAATGGTGGATTTTTGTCCCTCCCAAACATGAACTGTATTCTCTTACGTTCACATTCCAAGTCTATGGTGCGAATAAAAAAAACATCTTCGCAATGTAAAGATGTCAGTGGAGTTTGACGGTAAACAAAACACTTGATTGAAGGTTTTTACGTAAAATCCCAGTAAACCAGAGGGGGCTTAAGCCACACACTGAGGATAAAATAATGTCTTGTCTGGAAAACTTGGATAAACACCCTCCTCCCCCCCACATACTGTGCGGCCTACAAGCTCAGGTTTCACCATATTTAGGGTTCATAGGCAGACTCAAACACTTTGAACATTCAAGTAAGGTAAAACAACGCAAAGAATACTGTCCTCAAACAGTCAGGGTGAAACAAATTCAGGCACTTTTAATTTAATATTTCTTTTAAAAGCTGATTTAAATTACTTGTTTGGCAACGATGATGCAAGCAGTTGGACTGTTTGTGTTCCTCTTCCTTGCAATGATTGCTTAAGTCCCTTCAGCCTTTATAAAAGAACGCAAGTATTTCAATCATGAAATGTGTTTAAGGTCTACAAAGTGGATGACTGAAGAGGCCGTGGAAACTGGATAGACAACGGGCACAGCTTTAAGCCTGCAGGACATTTCAAAATCACAGGCTAATTGGGTCATATAGTAACTTTTGTTGTGTTGATTCAGAGGCAACGTAAAATGTCTTTTAAAAGCACATGTGATTGAGACCTTGAAGTGAATAAAGATATCATCTGTCATTCAGACACATGCTACAGTGGCAACACTCCGCCTTTGTTTCTTAAAGGATCTCCGTACACGATTCATGAGATGCTTCGGGCTTCTACATATAGGCGTATTGCATTATATAGACCTGGCAGTGAACCACTTCAAATAATCCAAGTTCTCTGACTTCATCTTTACTAAATAAATAATGACTTTTTTTTATTGTACCAAAATTCAGCATGTACAAAAAAGCCTGTGCAAAAATACATATTTAACTTTGTACAATTTAACAAAATATGTATTATCAAATAGTGATACTTCAATACTTGTTTGATACATAGGCTACAAGAAAAGAAAGCTGAATTAAGATTCTTAAAAAAAAAAATGGTCTCCTCCTTTTCCACACTGACATCAGTGGAGGTTCCATAAATCAACAGGTGTTACCAAAAGTTTAAATGTGTCCCGTGAAGTCATCGCCATGAATCTCGCACCATAAAACCCACTCAATACCACTCAAAATAGGCAAACATCCTGACGATTTAAGACTCCATTTTGACAAAAGGAATAGAGTATAATGCCTGGTTATCCATTCTACTGTGATAAATCTCTTGTCAACACAGACCAACATAGTGTTGCGGTGGGGTATTGAAACTGTAACATCCAGAGTTTGGGTAGTGGTTACACACGCAGGGACAATCAAACCCACAGAAGACAGGTGACGTGCATAAAGTTTGCTCCAGTTAAGACGTACCATACCTGATTCCCTAGGTAGGAAAAATAAACATTTCAATTCACATCTGCCCACAACAGCTGTGGATATCACACAGCTGGGTAAAAAGTAGGTAAAGTGTGGCAATAACAATACAGTTTGCACAGATTTTCTTTAAATCCACACAGGAAATACGCCGCTTCATGACCATGACTGAAAGGTGTTTCAGTTTAGAAAGAGGAAAAAAAAGTTGGCAAAGCTGATAGCAGCTTTTGGCTAGCTTTGTGGACTGCTAAGCGGTGCCTGTGTAGAAAGTAGTTATTTAGTGCTGTTCACAGTTGGGGGGGTCTACTGTGGCGATCATTTTGCACAATGAACAGATTTAGAAAATTGACAGATGTCCTCAAGACCAAGTTCTCTCTCTGACAAAGGATTCAATCGAAAGGGCACATTAGGCGTCCTTTTCACATTTGAAAGCACAACTGTCTTCACCACGTCTACAAAGACTCTTTGTAGTTCAATGTAAAAAGATCATTAGAAATCATAAAAAGGTAACACTTGCATAATTATTCTGGGTAATAAAAGAATTGACCAGATCGTCCCTATGGGCTCCTCTCAGGCTACTGTGGGTAACCAGAGGTTACTCAAACGTGTCGCAGAGTCAGACTGACTAAAAGTGAAACAACAAGATGATTGTGTGTTGTTTAAGTTGTTTTGCAAGTACCAGTTAGCTGCTTCTCCTGCTCTCCTTCCAAGGCTTTTGAGATCAGGCGCTGGGGGTGTAATTAAGTTGGAAATTCCAGTAGTCCAGCAGAATCTGTCATGAGAAAAATACTTGTGTACACACACACACACACACACTCACACTCATTCTTTAACAAATACAAAAGAGATCGGCTTGTTGTCTTCCTAGTTGCTCAGCGCCATGTCGGCTTGTTGCGGCAGCCCTTAACCTGAACCCAATGAGCTTTGAACCACAGCTCAAGAGACCCATGGCTGTTGCTATTGTTCCTACTAGTTCAAGACAGGAAGACCTCTCAGAATACTGGGACAACACTTGTGGGGGGTCCTTGGCTCGCTCCTAAAACGCCTGGCACTCCACGCTATACATACAATGCCATTGCACCACCCTTTGCCCCAACACACAAACACACACACATGGCTTTGGGAGAAATAGTAAGGACCACATTGACTTCACTGGGCAGTCCAGATCATCTCCACCCTGAGGATTGTGGGAAGCTAAGAGTAAAGTGGGTTTGATTTTAGAAGGCCTCGTGCAGTCCAGAGCAGTGTGCGGACTGCTCCAGACTACTTCCCCATCCGCATGCCGGTTCCATACACAGAGGCCGGACACCGCTGTCAGGGACGAGCCTTTGGCTGGGGGAAAAAAGAGGGAGAAAAATGATTAAAGTAATCGGTCCGTATAATAGCTCTCTACTAAAATATTGCTTTAAAGTAATGCATTCCAGGGATTACAAAGGGTTGGAATAGTGGAATGAAACATTTGATACTATAATGTCTGAAGAATTCTGCTGGTAGAAAAACCTTAACCTCTTTAGACAAAGGTGTAGAAAGAGTACAACATAAATGTTACTCAAATAATTGAGTTAAAATCACAAAGGTTTCATATGTCTCATAACAAGTGCTGTTGTGGACACCAATTTATCTTAGGCTACCTCCACTCCACTATGTTTTTATTTTTACCAAGTGGAAGTGTTACTGAAAAGTATGTATGCCTACCTAACTGATACGACTGACCGATGTGCATCATCGTTTCCAAAGGTCTTAGTTTCTGACCATCCAGACTACAATGCAACTCGAGTTTTCAAACTTAAACGGGGTCAGCAGTGCTTCCAAATGTCTCAGTTGGAGTGTGGATGGGAGGCATAAATGTAGCAAATGATATGTGTTTTTTTTTTAGCAACAAATTATTAGTGTGGATGTAACCACACCGATGAAAGAAATTTTGAATGAGAGATTGCATTAAGCTACAGGATGAGACTTCATGACTTTGGCTCTCCGTATCCCCTTTTTCATGCTGTGGGGATGCAAAGGGGGAATACACTGGGCAGCTAAGTTAACAGTTGTCCCAGCAAAACATAGCTGCAAAGTTGTCTTTAGGTTACATGCCAATTAGCAGTTTTTCTCAACTCGCTTCTGCCTTTTCCCCTACCTGCATACAATACACTTTCGAAATAAAAAATAATCCCGATGTTACAGTACAAAACCCACCTGATGTAAATGGGAGTTATTGGGTAGCCCTGGCGTCCCCGGAATGCTCCGCCCATGCTTCCCATGGATGTTGTTAATGGCAGGTGACTTGGCCACTTTGGGTCTACCTGGTCCAGGTCCCCCTCCACCTCCTCCTCCACTATTAATGCTGCTGGAGGCAGGAGAGTTTTTGCGCTTCTTGCCCTCCAGGCGCCCATCTGTGGAGTGGTGGCTGAAGTTTGTATGGTGGTCAGATGAGAAAGAGGACTGGTGGTGGACAAAGGGTCCCAGGGAGAGGGTAGAGTCACTGCTGTTCATCACCACACTCATGCGCTTGATGGATTCTGCAGGGCTGCCCGAGGGAGGACCTCGTCCAGGCGGCCCTGAGGAGCCGCCTGCTGAACCTCCAGAAGGCTCCGCCTTGAGGCTGAGTGAGTTGGTCCGCACAGTGGGGCCACAGTTAAGGCCCACACTGTGGACTCCGCTGTGGGAGGAAGATAATGACGATGAGGATGAAGGACCTAATGAGACGTGGTGGTAGGTGCTCCCTGAGCTGCCGACATTTGCACAGTTCTTCTTGAAAGAGGAGGAGGAGGAAGAGTAGTTGGCATTAGAAGAGGAGGAATCAGAGGGACCATGGGACGAAGATAGAATTGAGCTGTTCTTTCTCTTCTTCCCCGAGCTGAAGCTAGTGTTGCTACTGTTACTGTTGGCCCCACCAATAGAGTTGGGGATGATGGGTGTGGAGGAGCCAGAGGAGATCTCCTTGGGCCTGAAGGATGACGACGACAACTTGGTAGTGTTGCTGCTGGAAGAACGGGACTTAAGCGAAGGCATCTGCGGCGACGAAGACACTTGTCGGGCCTGCGTAATGCCGTAGGCCGGGTGCTCAGCCCCGCCCTGTGGGGAGCTGTGGGCATTTAAGGTGGTCCCATAGGAAAGCACTGACTTGCCCTCATAGGATTGGCTATAAGGTGTCTGGGGCAAGGTGGAAGGGGGGCCCAGGAAGCCTGAAGAGGGAGTGCTACCATGAGAATTTGTGCTTGTCCTATGAGTAGGTGCAACGGAGGAGGAGTTCTCTAAGGCCAAGGGGATTTTCCTGCAACAAGGAATGATATCATTCTTTAGCTTGGACTTTTAATAAGTCAAGAATGGCGACCATGAAAGACAAGGAGGCTAATTGTAATGTCCTAATTATTATGTCCTTTGGCCATAATGAAATCTGAGCTGGACAGACTTACTTCCACATCTGAGAGTTGACATGCTTGTCCATCATTGTGGTGAGGGCACATCGCACGCTGTCCCATCGCCGATCAAAGGAGTAACAGCCTCTCCCAAACAATCGACTTCCAAATGTACAGAACTGGGAACAACGAGGGCGTATCAATTATCAGTAAATCAGTATATGAAATAGTACTTAACATTCCTCTAAAATCTGAAACAAATAAGGGATTATTATCTTTTGAAAATCTAAAATCTTTTTGCAGTTTAACTACTGTAACAAAAAGGAACAGTAGTCTGTGGCTAATCAGAGACCAGTGATGGTAGGGTGCACTTACAGCTGCCGGTCGAGGGTGATAACCTGAATAGTGACAGTCCAGTTTGTCAGCGTTGTCTTCCCGCTCCTCATTCTCTCCCTCGTCACTGGAGGGTCGAGAAATCCCATCGGGGATAGTTTGGGCATGGTGTGGTGACTCGTGGACTACTGCCGGGTCTCCAGGGGTACCACCTCCGTGACTGCTGTTTAGTCTGATGGACAGATAGTATTGCTGATAATTTATACCTTAACCATAAAAACTGCCCCAGAATACTATACAACATTTTTTTTTTCACCTCTCTTCTTAAGATAAAGGCTTTTTGTCAGGTGTCACAACACACACACACACACACACACACACAATACATGCATACAAATATACAAGAAATTAAATACTATAACAGATCTGGAGCAAGTCATACCGTGGAGGACCAGGGCTGTGAAATTTGGGCTTGCTGAGAGGCAAAGGCTTAGTGGCGTCTGGGGCGGGGCCATTGCCATGAGCGACCTGGTGGGTGTCATGGGCAGCGGCAAGGTGGGAGGATGTGTGGTGTGGGTCCCTGAGAGAGGGGTTTTGCTGGGTATGGGGTTGGTGGAGATCTCGGTCCTTCTCCCGCTCCCTTGCTTTGTTCTTGTGCTCCGCCAGCAATGTGTCAAAGCGCTTCCTCCGCCCTGGCACCGCCCTCCGCTGGCTTAAGGAATGTGTCTGGCGGAATATTAGTAAGGTCAAAGGTCAGAATTATTGCTGGAAGGTGGGTCTGCTTGGGTTTCAGTCTTTTTTGTACATGACGTATACAGCTCTGAAAAGCTTCAGATGATATGGCACACGCTTTAATTAATCACAACCAAACTGGTCATAGTCTACGTTTAATATTGTCAATAAATTCCATAAACAGCACCACACAAACAATACATTGATCCACCAAGTATTGTGTGTGTAAAACTTAATGAAGCGTATCCCTCGGTGCCATAGAACTCGATTGTCCAAAAACTACTAAAAATACATTAATGTGCCAAACCATTGCACACTGGATGACATGCTCCTTCATTACAGGGCGTTGTACCTGTTCTCTGTTCTTCTGAAAAATGTTCACGAGACTGCAGGTATTATTGAGGATTAAAACCAAATAGTCTGACTTTAAGGATTTTGTCCTTTAATGGGATTTGTTGACAATAAGACAATTGTAGAACATTGCCATCCTTAAGTTTTAAATTACAGTGGGTACGGAAAGTATTCAGACCCCTTTAAATTTTTCACTCTTTGTTTCATTGCAGCCTTTTTCCAAAAATCAAAAAAGTTCATTTTATTTCTCAGTAATGTACACTCAGCAACCCATCTTGACAGAAAAAAACAGAAATTTAGAAATTTTTGCATATTTATTAAAAAACAAAAACTGAAATATCACATGGTCATAAGTATTCAGACCCTTTGTTCAGTATTTAGTAGAAGCACCCTTTTGATCTAATACAGCCATGAGTCGTTTTGGGAAAATGCAACAAGTTTCTCACATCTGGATTTGGGTATCCTCTGCCATTCCTCCTTGCAGATCCTCTCCAGTTCTGTCAGGTTGGATGGTTGGACAGTCATTTTCAGGTCTCTCCAGAGATGCTCAATTGGGTTTAAGTCAGGGCTCTGGCTGGGCCATTCAAGAACAGCCACAGAGTTGTTTGAAGCCACTCCTTCGTTATTTTAGCGTGTGCTTAGGGTCATTGTCTTGTTGGAAGGTAAATCGGCCCAGTCTGAGGTCCAGAGCACTCTGGAAAAGGTTTTCGTCCAGGATATCCCTGTATTGATTCACTTGCAACCAGTCGTCCTGTCCCTGCAGCTGAAAAACACTCCCACAGCATGATGCTGCCACCACCATGCTTCACTGTTGAGACTGTATTGGACAGGTGATGAGCAGTGCCTGGTTTTCTCCACACATACCGCTTAGAATTAAGGCCAAAAGTTCTATCTTGGTCTCATCAGACCAGAGGATTTTTATTTATCACCATCTTGGAGTCCTTCAGGTGTTTTTTAGCAAACTCCATGCGGGCTTTCATGTGTCTTGCACTGAGGAGACTCGGGCCACTCTGCCATAAAACTGGTGGATTGCTGCAGTGATGGTTGACTTACTACAACTTTCTCCCATCTCCCGACTGCATCTCTGGAGCTTAGCCACAGTGACCATTGGGTTCTTCTTTGCCTTTAAAGGCTCTTCTGATAGCTCAGTTTGGCCGGACGGCCAGCTCTAGGAAGGGTTCTGGTCGTCCCAAACGTCTTCCATTTGAGGATTATGGAGGCCACTGTGCTCTTAGGAACCTTAAGTGCAGCAGAAATTTTTTTTGTAACCTTGACCAGATCTGTGCCTTGCCACAATTCTGTCTCTGAGCTCTTCAGGCAGTTCCTTTGACCTCATGATTGTCATTGCTCTGACATGCACTGTGAGCTGTAAGGTCTTATATAGACAGGTGTGTGGCTTTCTAAAATCAAGTCCAATCAGTATAATCAAACACAGCTGGACTCCAATGAAGGTGTAGAACCATCTCAAGGATGATCAGAAGAAATAGACAGCACCTGAGTTACATATGAGGGTCACGGCAAAGGGTCTGAATACTTATGACCATGTGATATTTCAGTTTTTGTTTTTTAATAAATATGCAAAAATTTCTAAATTTCTGTTTTTTTCTGTCAAGATGGGTTGCTGAGTGTACATTACTGAGAAATAAAATGAACTTTTTTGATTTTTGGAAAAAGGCTGCAATGAAACAAAGAGTGAAAAATTTAAAGGGGTCTGAATACTTTCCGTACCCACTGTATATACAATTTAGCCTGAATGCACAGCACAAAGCATAAAGACTGGTTACCTTGCAAGTTAGGGATCTTGTGCATGGTTTCCGAGCGGTTATATCCACAACGCCACAGTGGATATCTGCATTGAACTCACGTTCTTGAAGGCACAAGAGAGGAGTGAGTTGAGGGAGAAGAGAATTGTTACTTACATACATTGTGACAGATCACCTGCTCTGGTAACTTGCTTAAATGGAAGTTGTGTTATATAACACATTCACCTTTGATGCGCCTTAGCCTTTTAAACTGATGTATGTGACCGTGTGAAGTTGTTTTTTACCAGCAAACCTTTATACCTATGGTGTACATACTGATATCTTTTGGGTAAATTGTGCCCAATACTTTATATATGATACACGGAAATATGTTGTATGAGACAGTATTAAAAACACTGTACATCATAGTCTGAACTGAATTCATGAATCAGACCTAACAATACAACATATTGACAGCACAAAACTGGAACAGTAGTTTCCCTACAGTTCCCCTCCAACTGACCTGTCACTTTCTTGTTAATGTGGCGTCTGCTACTGGCACTGCTGCTGTCCTGCTTCTTGTCTGACAGGACTGAGAGGTGGCCCTTGCCGTTGGGAATCTGACCCGGGGCCAGTAATGGAGGCTTTGGTATGGAGGGACAGTTAAGGCCTGGTTTAAGGACTGATGATGAGGAGGTGGTGATGGTGGTAGTGTTGGAGCTCACAGTGATGCTAGAAGAGGATGTAGAGGAGGATGAGGTGGTGGCAGGGGCAGATGGGGCCTGCACCAGCTTAACTGACGAGTCCACCCTGAGATGCATCTTCTCCACCTTGACAGCCGGGGTAAGACTGGAAGAGAAGGTTACAGAGATGAAGAGGGCAGCAAGGAGGAAGCTGAGAGTTAGAAACACGGAGCCAGTGAAAAATGCATGGTAAGAGACAGATGTGCACATGTGGAGGGGGCTGGGAGGACAAAACATAAATCTATGATCCATCATTTATCAGACTCATCAGAGAACTATAAATAAAAAATAAAAACAAGTCTCAAAATGTATTTTTCTCTGGCAGATCCTGAACATAGATCCTGGTCAAAACAGAGATTTTGATAATAACACTAGGCATGTGCCGATGACCGGTTTCAAGGTATACCATGGTTTGAAAAAGTCATGGTTTCAAAAATCATAAAAAAAGCCCCACATCATCACATACCCTTCACCATACCTATAGATTGGCATGGATTTATTTCAGTTAGCCTAAAAGCTGGTTTGATTTGCTTTGAGAAATGATCTGCCAATCGTGAGATATGTTGAAGGGTATGTGATGATGGTGTGCTATTTTAATTCCAAAGGCCAAGGGAACTTGATACTATTATGGATACTACTATTTTATTTTAAGGAAGAATGCATAGTATCCTGGATACTATGCATCCTTAAAAAAGAGATGATAAGAGATGATTTTATGGAAAGTATCCCATGCCAATCTCTATATATGGTGAAGGGTATGTGATGATATGGGGTTATTTTAATTTCAAAGGCCAAGGGAACTTTGTCAGGATGTATAGTATCCTGGATCCATGAAATAACTGACCTTCAATAATAAAAAATATGCCTGCCTCTATGGGAATTTAACACAAGGGTGTGTATACTCATGCTCCCTGTATTTTAAGGAAGAATATTTATTTATTTACAATGCATTATTAATTCACAAGAAAATTGGTGCCCTTAATGTTTGGATTTTTCCTATTTTTTAAATGAAGGCATTAAGATCAATTTCTAAATGATGATTTCTTTTTATTCAACTTTAGCATGGGTGTGTAAACTTATGCAAGCCACTGTAACAGTAAAATGGTACAGTCCCCTTCGTTATTTAAACTTAAAAAATGATAGAATGGTTTTTCTTTCTCCTCAAAGCTATCTTTGGCCGAATGTAAATGTACAGACAGCAGAGAGCATATCAACCAGGCAACGGCCAAGATCTATTTTTTGTTACTTGCTAATTAATGTCAATTAACTACAGCTGAGTACATTTGGAGGCAGCAGTTGTTATTACAGCCAGCAAAATCAACAAAACCTTTAAATTGCGATTTTGATATAAAAATTAATAATTGTTCAGAACAAGTTCTGGTCTCTATCAACAAATTACACAACCCTGAAAACACAATGTACTGCAAATGTTACACGGTGAAACTTACATCTTGTCCAGCTGGGGCATCCTGAAGGGTGCAGAGGGGGTTCTTCGCTGAATGCTTGGCTTCTCTTTGGCTGTTTTGAGTAGTTTGGGATTGGAGGAGGACGACGCTGAAGAGGAGGATAAACTGGATCCAGCGGTGGAGGGTCGGCTAAGAATACCTCCACTCGCCACTCCAGCTACAGAGCCAGAGCCCAGCCCAGGCCCAAATCCACTGCTCCGGTTCCTGCCCGACACAGTGAAGGGCAAGGTGGAAGCTGGCTTGTTGGCCGCACTATGTCTTCTCTCTGAAGAGACAATATGAACCAGGATGGCATTAAAACATATTAGTTAAGATTGAGAATGAAGTATCACAAAGCTGCAATTAGGGCCCATTTCCACCTGGTATTAAAATCTGTTCTGAGTGATCCAATCACATGTAGACAGCTCTAAGTATGTGTGTTCACAAACGGCAGTAGAATGTGACCACTTGTGATTGTATCTCACTTCCCCGCTCTGAATGCAAAAAAACATGTTTCCATTTGCATGTGGGCTGGATGTGTGTAACGAAGAAACCTGTGATGAAAAAGCGTTGCCCAGTGTCTTTATGTTGAAGGACGGAACTTTTCTCTGCCATGGCGTTATGTGATTTATGAACTTTAAAATAAGAATGTCTACCACAGGTAACTTCTGACTGAATCTGTGGTTTTAAGTTTCATTTCTGCTTTAGTTTATGTTTCATGTTTGCTTCTAGGCCGCCTCCAATACTGCCTAACACGCTGGTATCTGTATCGGGAAGTACTGGAGTTTATACATTGATCCGATACCACGTTAAAAAAAAAAAAAAAACTAAAGAAATTCTAAGTTTAAGTAGTTTATTTATGTTCTTTTTATGTTATAACTGACTGTCAAACTGGATATTTAAAGGAAGTTCTGTGGCGTTCATGGTTTGTGTTTGTTCATGTTTAACAAAGAGTTTAACCTGAGTCAGACCGACAAAGATAGAAATCATATCACATCCTTTTATTGTATACAGTTGTTAAAACATCATATAATATGACACACTGGTATCGAATCAGTACTTAGTATTGGCCGATACGCAAATTGAAGTATGAGAATCGTATCGGGAAGCAAAAGAATTGTATCGGACCATCCCTACTTATATGAGTTGTGTTAGGTTATTTCCTGAGTTTGCTGCTTCATAATAAAAGCTTTTAAATAACTTTTATTGTGGAAATATTGAAAATATAACCATTCCAATATTTTACAGCCGCTGCTTTGACCACTCAGGCTCCAAGGCTTCTAAAAAGCAACAGCAGACCTTACAACACAAGAACAGGAATGTCTGTAGTAACATCCTGCATATTTGTGAATTGGGGGGCATTTTATGAAACAAAAAATAAGGCAATTGTATACAAGGTGGGGGACAGAGCTTCTGACAGCCGGGGAACAAAAACACTAGGGGTGGGGAAAGAAAATTATTGATTCTTAGATGCATCGCGATTCTCTCTAGAATGATTCGATGCTTGAGTCTGATTAATCTTTTTATAAATGTGTTGATTTTTATTTTAAAGTTACTGTATCCAGACATGTACAAATCGGAAAACAGAGTGACTGAAAGAGGGTGGGATAATGGACAACAACTTAGAGTTTAGGCACGAGTGCAGGAAATAAACCACTAAAAATTAATTTTTGCATATATACACACATGATCTAATCAGACAAACATAAAATAATTAGGCGAAACACAAAGGCTGTTCATCTACTTTATCACATTACATCTGACCACCTCATGTTTCATGTTCTAAGAAACCAATTCTCCACCTCTAAACATGACCGAGCCTCTGACATGGAAGATTACTGTGAGAGAAGGTGACTTTCACAAGCATGTTTAAGGCATAAGCATGGAATGACTACACAATAAAAACCTCAGTAGACAAAACATTTCATTAAAAAACATGTGTATGACAAATACTGTATATTTCAAACTCCAACGCACACAGATTTATATGTATATTTTTTTAAATCCTGCATGGAAATGTACATAGGTAGGCGGTCTTTAAAGTGGCCCGGGAAACATTCCCATACACAATCCCATAAGATGTGGCCCAGACCACCTTCAAATATGGTGATCGGATCTCAATGAGTCCTGGGTGCATTCACAAATGTACTTAAGAGATGTCCACTTGTGAATGGCTTAGGGATGGATTTTAATACCAGGTGGAAATGGGCCCTTTAACAAACTAATGTATATGGGTAAATGTGGCAATAATTAGGCCGTAAGTCAGGAGAAAAGGAAAGACACATGGAAACATGTTACTGCAACAATAAATAAGCAGCAATTTGTGATTCATGCCAACTTGGCCTGAAATAGAAGCAGCCAACAGGTCAATAACTTCATTTCTTGCCTGAGCTTCTAAGAACAGCTACTGTGCAAACTGATAAAAGGCAGTATGACAGCAGAAAAGGTTAAGATGATATGGAGATGTGAATAGAAAGACAGAAATAGAAGAAAAAGGAAAAAAATTGTGCTTGCATTCAAAACTAAATATCTTTTCCTCTGAAAAGAAATTCAAACGTTGGTCTCTTGCATGTGCACCAACAATTATTATAGATGGCTTTGGGTTTTCAAAAGAAGCTGTTGCTATTTTTAGTAACAGCCAAGGTTTGCACACATATTCCAAGGTCCAATTCATGCACTTTTCAAGCACTTTCAAGGTCCATTTTAAAGCTTTTTCCAGCACCTTACACCACCGTAAATTACATAACAATATATAGTCCAAATTATTTAGTGTTTTTGTCACATTTAAAGACTTAATGCTATACAGCCAAAATTGTTTCATAATAGCAGAAGAATCAGTTATTTAAGCAAAACAAGTTTTATTTTCAAAATGAATCACTGTCTAAGTAGACTTTGCATGCTATCTAACTAAACTAACTAAATATTTACAGGCCTTGGTGTGTGTGTGTGTATATATATATATATATATATATATATATATATATATACACAACACACATACATACAAGGTTTGCCATCCTCAACCTTACAGTGTGCTAGTAGCTACGTAGCAAGTAATGTTCACTCAGCGTTTTGATGTTAAACTGTGTGTAAAAAGAGCGGTGCTGTTAAATCACCGGTTTCAGGTACGTACGGTACTGTCTGGATGGCTAAGGTAACGGTAGGTAGCTAAGTATAGCAGATGAGCCTGTGGAAAATCTAGAGGAAACACTGCAATACTAACATTACATTATAACACCAAGCAGGGCCGGATTAACAATTCCATGTGCCCTGGGCTACAAGAGAAAAATGTAAACCATTGGCTACACTGTTGCATGGAGTTCAAAGTCAAGATCATGATTACTGTTTAACAATCAACTATATAATTTCATGTTGATGCACTGCTATATATTCTTATTATTTTATTTTAACAAATGGGCCTTACAACTGGCCTCTTCATCTGCCTCCTCCTGATCCCTCTCTACCTCTGTCCTTTCTGAATCTGCAGCCTCCTCTTCCTCCCTCACATCAATTCTTCCTTTCCCTCTTCTCTTTCACTTATTTCTGCATCTCCTTCTGTGGCCTTCTCCTGCTCTAACCTACTTGGTCTCTCCCGTTTACTGCCTTCTCCTTCATTTCCCTCCTCTCGGTCTCGGTCTCAGCACGCACTGTGTAGTGTGTTGTAACGTAACGCCACCGAAACAGTGACCCGCTTAACGTTATGAATTCAAACATGCCAGTTTGTAATATTTTGTATTATGCTGTTCTTGTCTTTGCTAAAATCAAAACTAAAAGGGCAGAACGCTGGGGGGACGCGGCAGCAGCTCAGTTGCTCCAGTCTTTGCCGGGATTCAGGGCCGCCACACCGCAGACTCCCTGTGGCAGACCGTGGTAAAGTTGGTTTTATATTGGATGTTGGCTATTAGACACATTCAAAAAATCTATTTTGCAGTTTTACCTTCCAATATAAAACCAACTTTACCACGGTCTGTGACCTCACTCAAGATACTCGTTCTCACTCACCGCAGATGGCTACAGGACACTGTTTTTGACATGATGTATCATGATATTTTGATTGAACGGGTTGAAAAAATAAAATACAAATTCAAGCATTTTCAAGCATTGAAAACACAACATTAACATTCAAAACATTTTCAAGGATTTCAAGCACCCGTACAGACCCTGAACAGCATACAGATACATACAATGAAAAATACAATGAAATAGCACTCTCAAAATAATGTCATTGACATTACAATTAAGTTCAACAACAGAGACACATTTTGTAGAGTTTAGAGTCTACTAACTGCCACGGCAAAAACTACCTAAGAAAAAGACAGCAACCTCATGAGGGCATATCTTTTTTTATTTAGAAGTTACTGCAACTTGCACCAAAGTCTTAAATGTTGGCCAGATAGCGGCTCCCTAACGTACAGTGAGGAAAATAAGTATTTGAACACCCTGCTATTTTGCAAGTTCTCCCACTTAGAAATTATGGAGGGGTTTGACATTGTCATCGTAGGTGCATGTCCACTGTGAGAGACATAATCTAAAAAAAGAAAATCCAGAAATCACAGTGTATGATTTTTTTACCTATTTATTTGTATGATACAGCTGCAAATAAGTATTTGAACACCTGTCTCAATGATCCTAAGAAATGTGAGAAATCAGCCCAGAACTACACAGGAGGTGCTGATCAATGACCTGAACTGAGCTGGGACCACCGTTTCCAAGGTTACTGTTGGTAATACACTAAGACGTCATGGTTTGAAATCATGCATGGCACGGAAGGCTCCCCTGCTTAAAGAGGCATATGTCAAGGCCCGTCTTAAGTTTGCCAATGACCATTTGGATGATCCAGAGGAGTCATGGGAGAAAGTCATGTGGTCAGATGAGACCAAAATAGAACTTTTTGGTCCTAATTCCACTAACCGTGTTTGGAGGAAGAAGAATGATGAGTACCATCCCAAGAACACCATCCCTACTGTGAAGCATGGGGGTGGTAGCATCATGCTTTGGGGGTGTTTTTCTGCACATGGGACAGGGCGACTGCACTGTATTAAGGAGAGGATGACCGGGGCCATGTATTGTGAGATTTTTGGGAACAACCTCCTTCCCTCAGTTAGAGCATTGAAGATGGGTCGAGGCTGGGTCTTCCAACATGACAATGACCCGAAGCACACAGCCAGGATAACCAAGGAGTGGCTCTGTAAGAAGCATATCAAGGTTCTGGTGTGGCCTAGCCAGTCTCCAGACCTAAACCCAATAGAGAATCTTTGGAGGGAGCTCAAACTCCGTGTTTCTCAGCGACAGCCCAGAAACCTGACTGATCTAGAGAAGATCTGAGCGGAGGAGTGGGCCAAAGTCCCTTCTGCAGTGTGTGCAAACCTGGTGAAAAACTACAGGAAACGTTTGACCTCTGTAATTGCAAAGAAAGGCTGCTGTACCAAATATTAACATTGATTTTCTCAGGTGTTCAAATACTTATTTGCAGCTGTATCATACAAATAAATAGTTAAAAAAAAAATCATACATTGTGATTTCTGGATTTTTTTTGATTATGTCTCTCACAGTGGACATGCACCTATGATGACAATTTCAGACCCCTCCATGATTTCTAAGTGGGAGAACTCGCAAAATAGCAGGGTGTTCAAATACTTATTTTCCTCACTGTATATACTGGGACCCCTGGGGTCATAAAGACAGACACTGCTGCTACTCTGACCATAAGCGGAGAGAGAAAGAGCGCCAGACATACAGAGAGAGAGAGCGAGAGAGAGAGATGTTCGTTGATGAGCTCAGAAGAAACAGGCAACTCAAGGTTAACTACCCTCTTTTGTCAAAACTGACGCATGAGCAAAACACAAACATACAGCAATGTATGAATATAAGAGAACCTTCAGGTGCACGTACAGGTTTTCACAGAAAGTCTGTCCGCAGCTAAGTCTTAGCAGGTGATCTGCAAACAAGCTTGTTGCGGCAAAAACAATAGAGGGGATGCTAATACACATGTACACACAGAGCTGCCACTCCCTTTTTCCCTAAGCCCCCAACACACAGAAACACACAACTTCAAACTGTTTAGCCTTCTTCCAATTTTCTTTTTAAAAAAAAAGGGGAAAATGTGCTATTAAGAGAGCCTTCTTATCACTTAAGGGGCCTCTCTCTCTACACCCACTCCATGTATCTTCCCTCACTCTACTTAACAGCCTTTCTTTTGATTCCTCTTGCCCTCCCTCCTTCCCATGCTGTCTTGTCTTGTCCTGGTCACAGTCAACAGCACGAAAACTCACACCAGGAAACCTCAGCGTGACACTGAGTGCTCTGTCCACAAAGCACTAACACTGAGAAAAGAGAGCCAACACCAGCGGCAGAATAAAAGAGTAGTCAAGAAAAATGTGTGGGGTGGGGACAGCAGACACAAGAAATAGGAGGAGCCTTAATATCCTCTTTTACACTGTCAAACAATTGGCTCAGTGCTAAGGGGAATGCCTGACTGTGGGAATGAAAGAAGAACCTTAATGTACAAGTGTGATGTTCTTACTATCATCTCCACAAGCAAGCCGCTGCATGGCCTGGCCTCTGTAAACTATTTGTATAAAAATAATCACCCTGTTCATCTAGTCAAAATAACAAATACATTATTATTAGTTTCCTTGCCACCAAGCTCAAGGTGCATGATCCAAAACTGTGCACTAAAATCCTATTGAGACCATCTCAATGGTGCTAAGATCAGTGCCTATGCCCCATGTTAACGCCACGTGGGGTCTTCCAATAACGACACCAGAGGGAACAAGACAGGAGGAAAATCCCAGCAACAACACTCCCACTCTGAATGACCACGTATAGTAACATAGCCACAGAATTTCACTTAGATTGAGACTGTTCCTGTGTGGAGTTGAAAGGATTAGTCAATCCACAGAAAATGAATCACCAACTATTCTGATAATCGGTTAAGTAATCTATCCAAAAAACAATTATGCATTCTCTCAACATGATTGCTACTATCCTCTGTTTTATATTGTTGTACATGGGAAATCCTTGAGAAAAACAAGACTTCTGCTGACCTCACATTTCCTCACATTGTCTGGACTAAGGATTCATCGAAAAGATAACCATCAAATTAATCAAAAACGCAAATTATTATTAGAGGCAACTCTACTGCAGAGCTTACAACTCCTACTTGAATGGAAATCTAGGGAGGCAGCATTAGCTGCTCATGCAGCAATTGGTATTATTTGATTTACACAAAGATTCAGTAGCATACAGGTGATTATTACTTTTAGACAATTAGTATCAGTGTATCAGATTTCATATCACATTATGCACAGTCTGCATTCACAATACCACCTTGTTAAAGATGTACGGCGGCCACCTGCTGTGATGCTGTCAGCACTGTTTGAATTAATTTGCAGTATAATGCCCTCCAATGTTTGTCTACTTCTCATTCAACTTCTCAAAAATCCTAAATATTAGCCTGGCCTAGACAGGTTTGTATCAGTCTATACTGTCTGGCAGTGTGGGAGGAGCCCTCTCATTGAATATTGTTGACACAGTAGCAAGGCAAGTTCCTCTAGGAGCCATGTGCCGTTACATCTCCCTCTTGTGGCTGACCTTAACAACTGTAATTGCTGACACACTTCATGGAGAAAGCACACCATTGACACAATACACATTTAGGACAAATAAATACCCAAATTAAAAGAAGAGAATGCTCTCAAATGCGTGATTCAGATGTTGCGAGGGAGAGATGGAACAAAAACTTGTGCTAATAACGCTTGAAGATGTCTCACATGAGCAGACTAACAATGCCTGTCCTCCTATAATGACTTGAATGACAAAGACAATTATACATTATTCTAAACAACCAGCCCTACATCACAAAACATGGTCAGTGTCACTCTAACATAGTGTCACTCTAACATACAGCCTTCCTTATAATTTCAAGCAAATGAGTTTGGAGTGCATAGCGTATTTGTTTTAGTGACTGTGGGCCTGCCGTGCACTCTGTCAAGTTTAAAGACATCCACAGTGATGCAGCCACTCTAGTCCCAGATCTATAATTCATCCATTTACTTAAGCACTGCAGTCAAACACCCAGCTTAACTATGAAGCAGTGAAAATCCACTCACTGAAATGCTCACACAAAGTGTTAACAGAAATCTGATCTGAAATGTAACTGTTAAAAAGACAAAAGAAAAAAAAAGTACATTGCTGTGAAGACCGAGAGACCCACATCAAATATTAACAGGGGAATTGTAAACACACACAAGAGAGAGAGAGAGAGAGAGAGAGAGAGAGAGAGAGAGAGAGAGAGAGAGAGAGAGAGAGAGAGAGAGAGATAGAGATAGAGATAGAGATAGAGATAGATAGAGATAGAGATAGAGATAGATAGATAGATAGATAGAGATAGATAGATAGATAAATTAATAAATTAATTAATAAGTAAAAGTCTGTGGTGTCCCGTCTCGAGTTACTGTGTGGAGAAGGAAAAGTGGAGGTGGTGGAATATAGGGGGGAAGGGCAGGGAGAAGTGATGCAACAGAGTGTGTTAATGTGTGAAATATCACTACCAGCCTTGAGGTGGTATCTGGTTACTACAGATGAAGACTACTTTGTTACATC
Source organism: Etheostoma perlongum (assembly GCA_026937815.1). NCBI lineage: Eukaryota > Metazoa > Chordata > Actinopteri > Perciformes > Percidae > Etheostoma > Etheostoma perlongum. The sequence goes on along the minus strand of CM049374.1, from coordinate 7,510,420 downwards.
CTTCTTCATTGATCTACTGCCTCTACTGTCTATGTTCACTCCCCTTTCTTGTGTGGGATTAGCTATAAAATTCAGAAACTCATAAAAGCTAACTCTGCATGGTGTTGACATCAGAGATGACTTTGAATATATGCATATCCATGTATGCGTGTGCACATGCATGACACTTACCATAGTGTGCTTGGAAGGCTTGAGGCTTGACTACCTGGCCGCAATGGCTGCACATCACCAGGTAGAAGTCGTCCTGTGCAGGATACTGGCCAAATATGGGCATGTCTGTTCACAGGGGAGGAAGCAACAAGACAGGGCACAAGTCAAGGAGAAGCAAACAAAATAGACCTATGTTCACCTGGTGCTCCACTTGGCAGCAGACTGACTACATTGAAACAGCAACCATTTGTTGTCATAACACTGTAATAGCTCATGATAGGGTAACTCCAGTTTGAGTGCATAATCTTTGTTGCTTATCATGAAGGAAAATTGGTTACATTCTTGCTAAAAATGTGCGCGTGCACACACGCACCTAGGTTTCCCAAGTTAAGACTATAACAACCTGAACAGCTCACTTAAAGCAAACTGACACATTTGCACAAGCTAATGCATCTCACTCCCAAGTACGTGTCTTCCCTCATCGTAGATAACATCCTAATGAAAGAAGCAGGACAAGGTCCAAGACAGCAATCCAAAAGTTACACACTGTCAAAGAATCAACGTCTCTCAGGGATCACAAGGTATAGAACCAATTTGTTTTCCCCCTAATGCTTCCTGTGTTGTTCTTGTACTGGGCAACTTCTCCAATCTCTTTTATGCTCCCAATGTTAGCAGGCGTAATCTAAAAGATTCTGGCACATCACAACTCTATGAAGAGTCGCCAAAACTTGGTCTTGTATTTTAATTCATAATGAATATCTTCATTCATTTTAAACCAATCTATTCTTATTTCAAATTCAGGTCATACAATTTGTCAGTTTAAAATGTGTGGACACCGTAATTAAATGATACAAAAGGATAAAAAAAAAAATATATAAATAAATCAGAGTTGCAACACTTGATTATTGGTGAATAGAAAAATAATTTGCTACTTTTAATAATAAATTCATTGGAGTGATACCATTTAATGTTATAGTGAACTGAATAACTAACAATTTGAACTCCAATTTGAATCAACTTGGCCTTCAGGAAATTGTGACAGAAAATGCTCATTTTAACCGAAGTTGCTACAATCAAAACAGAGATGTTGGTTTTCATCTGTTGAGTTATAAAAGACGCATGTAACAGTGAGATGTAAAGACATGTTTAAATACATAATATTAAAATATTCCAATCCAGTCATGAGGTCACAATCTCATGAGCACTCATCTGAAACCTTCTCCCCTAAAGCCAGCTCATGCTTGACACTAGAGATGTTCCGATACCAATACTAATATCAGTATCCCATCCGATACTGCCTACAACGCTGGTATCGGGAAGTACTGGAGTTTATGCACTGATCCGATATCACATAATAAAGCCCTACAGAAAATCTACCTCAGTAAAGTAGTTAATTCATGTTCGTTTTCCATTATAATTGACTGTCAAACTCGATAATAAAAGAAAGCTCTGTGGCAATGATGATGTGTTTGTTCATGTTTCACAAAGAGTTTAACCTGAGCCAGACCGACAAACAGAAATCATATCGCATCAATACAGGAATAGCAGTATATAGCTGTTAACCCTTGTGTCAAATTTGACCCGTTTATAAAGTTTTTTATATAAGAAATGTTTTTTTTTCACAACCAAACTGCCCTAAAATAACTTGGACACACACATGTATGTTGCACAGAACCCATACAACATACTGTACATCCATGCATTCATGTTCTTACAAGGTAAAATTAATGACTATTTCAATTGAAGTTTTTTGTTTTATTTAATTTTAATCGCATTTAAATTTTTATTGTTTTTATTTTTATATTATCCAAAACATTGACATAAACTAGCCTGTCATCCACTCAAAATAATACATAATTACAGCTTTTTTTCAAACTCAAAAATTAGGTATAATGTCACTTAAATTACGTTTGACCATGAATAAAAAAAAGTGTTAAAAAAGGTTATTAATTAAAAAAGCAACAGAAAAAAGTTAATTTTCTATTTTGACCCGGAAGGACACGTTCATGTTTGACAGGAGGACAATACAAGCGTTAAAACATAATAAAATATATAACAAACTGGTATCGGATCAGAACTCGGTATTGGCCGATACGCAAGTTCAGGTATCAGAATTGGGAAGCAAAAAATGGTCGGACCATCTCTACTTAACACAAGACATAAGATAATTAAAATGTGGGCTCACACACAGGGTCATGAACCCCTAACAACTTTCGACAACTCCTATTTTCTCTTCATTTCAGTTAATCCAGACAGATACACTGCAATCTGTCTGGATTAACTGAAAGGAAGAGAAAATGGAAGAAATGGCTGATTTCATCAGGATGTAAAGATGGGAATTTTCCTGTAGTGCCACTAAGGCAGGGCACATTTCAGCCACACTCCACAGTCATAAAAAAGCACAAGAGCCATAAGTTCCAAGGTACAAGAATGGCATGGCTGCAGCTCCAGCATCTCTAGCCACCAAATTGTATGAACCAAGTCCCACATTTCACAAGACACTGAAATCAGAGCGATGTGCCGCTCCTCACCAGAATGTGATCAAAATTTACCCTGGCGCACAGAACCAAAAACCATCTAATTAAGGAGGCTAATTAAGAGGTTGCCTGGGGCGTTATGATGAGATGAGCAGAAGACAAGACAAGAAGAGAGAAGTGGAGCCCCTCTTCAATATGTACTCCACCAGGGCCTTCAAGTGTTCTCGAAACATCTTTGGACAACTCTGGAAGGGATGAGGGCCATTAAGCTAAGACCATGTAAAGGGCCTACCTGTGAGAGATTTGCTCTCAGGGAGGTCAGCAGCAGTCTTGTGTGGATGAATTGATAAGCCTGATGCTGCTTAATGTGTGTCAATTGTCTGAAGCCACTCCGCTAAGTGTCTCCTTTAACAGCAGTAGAGCAAAAAGACTTGTTTTCACAGCGGCTGGCGTCTGCCGGAAAGAAAGGCAAATATCTTCACTTAATGGACAAAGGCGTGTAAATTATATAGAACTTGAGTAGGGAAGCACACTGCCGATGTGTCTAAATACTATGCAGAGAGAAAAAGTGCAGAAATGTGATTTGGGTGGCAGTACTCAGACTGGTCAGCCATTGCGCAAGCCAATAGCAGTAGTTAGAGGCTGCCTGAATTCTGGGTAACTTTTCAGTTTTCATTCAACTCTCTCTATGAGTTATTCTCCTGTACTACTAGTAAATTAAAAGTATAATAACATAGCACACATATTTGCTAAATCAATAAATTCCCATTTGCAGTATTCTCCATTATCACTCCACCTTCTCTCAGATCCTTTACAGAAACAGGCCAAGAGCTGTGGAGTCCAACAGGCCGACCGCATTTCCTTGCTGGATCAATAGCGAGGTCAAACAAAAAACTCATTCTCAACCTGCTGCTGTTGTTGTTCACTTGGAGCATTTTTCAAAACGGATTGCTCAACTACAAAAAAAAAGGAGCCTGGCTAGATCGCCTCCTCACTCTGCATTCAACGCACTGGCACCGACTGAACTGTACCACTGAAATGGCCTGACTTGAAAAGTGGTCCAACCCCACTGTGTCTAACCAATTTCCTCAATCTCCATTTTCTTCTTGTGCAAGGAGGAGACGAAAAAAGATAGAGTGAAAGGAAGTCACCGTGGAGGAGAAAGAGGAGACAGAATGACCAAGTGAAGCCAGAAAAGGGAGAAAAGAGTGTGGAGAAAAAAAAAAAAAAATCAGAAAAAGAGAGCAGAGAATCAGGCTAAGGCGTCAGCAAGACAAAGCAAGAGTGAGCAGAGGACCGGCGCTGGAGGAGGAGAAAGGGAGCCTGTATGCACGAGACAGAGTAAGAGAATGAAGAGTCCAGTTAATCTCAGCATCCTCATCCATGGCAGTGATGAATGAACTAGGTGGAACAGTAGCGGCTCTGGCAGCCTCTGAGCAGAACACAAGCTGGCTGAATCTGACCTGTGGCTGATACTGGCACTACATTTCCCAACTTCCCTTACTGTGACAGTGCCACCGAAAAATGAACAAAAAGCAAGGCACACGATGAGTGGATTAATCATTATTTGCCGTGCATTTTTTCAATGTGTTAATCATCTGTGTGTATCAGAATGTTGGTTACACCACAGGAGGAATCTGGTGGTGAGTCATGGCGGAGAGGTAGTCATGCACTTGTAATACCCCTACTAGACACACACACAAAATAACATTCTATGAACACATACTTCTGCAGCGAGCAGCATGTGTTGATCAGCCCCATGACACAAACAACCAACACTAGCGGACGCTGCTGCATGATCAAGTGGCCAAACCATTCAGTCTATCTACCTTCCTGTGAAAATGCTTAATCTGACCTGGAGATACAAAAATCTTATTCACTTATAAGCAGTGTTTCTTAAGCACAAAGCAGACAATATCTCTTTACGTGAGCCACCATCTCAGTGTCTGCAGTGCAATGTATTTCACACTATTTTGCATATTAGGTATGACATGTGAAAGCTCTATTTTTCTTGTTATTGGGAAGCTGGTAAGAAAGTGTGCAATGTGCTTAGGGTATGCACACAGACCACATTGTTGACCAATGCAAATGCAACATTAGATAGGTGCCCTGTCAAGTAGCCTGCAATTGACCCTTTCCTTTTCAGCAACACATGAACAAAATCAAATAAAAACAAAATAGACTAAATCTGGACACACTGATGACATAAGTGTGGGCAAAGTGAAATGTGCCCCCAAAGTGAAATGTGCCATCTTTTCTGATGGTCATTACTCATTGAGATATAACTTCAGACAGAAATAGACACATTCCAACACGTGTGCGTCCAAATGTGTTCTATATTAGAAATCACCAAAGCCTGAAAACTTTCAAATTCCGTGACAATAATTCATACCACAGTGATCACTTGGTGGGCTGTAGATTTAAATTGAGTGTCAGAAGATGATCGTTGAGGTCTTTATTTAATTTGAACCATTTTTCTCTGCCAAATTATAAATTTTCAGAACATAAAACAATAGAGGACATTAATTTTCACTCTACACTTAGTTCAAAGAAAAGGACAAATGTGAGTCTTGGTGTCCTAGTAGCTGCAAGACCCATGCCTTTCATTCAACTTCATTAAGCTTTTAGTGCAGAACTTTTTTGTAATAATGAACGACAGTTACATTCAAGCCTTGGCCAAATAAGTTGACAAAAGCTAATTAAGACTATGGGCTCCACAAAACTAACAGTATTGCTCAACATGGCTGTGTTTAGGAATTGGTGACAGAAACTGCACGCTATAGCTTCATTCACACACTCAGAATTTTGAGTTAAATGAACAGGTTGTTCTGATGTCTTAGTGATTTTCTTACTGGAAAATGTTGCATGACTGTTGATTTATAAGTAAACAAGATGCCAGTTTATTGTTATACCAATGTACCTTTTTAGTGAGGTTCATTTTAAATTCAGGCTTGCCAGCAGAGCAAATGGGCTAATGCTAAACAAGGTGTTTGTTTAGCTCAAAATGCCCTGAAACATCACTCTACGGCTCAGAAGCCAGACGATGTGTGTTTCTGACATCGTGGGTTTTATATATACTCTCTCTTTATTCTACCACCAATGACTGCATTTTTCCTGTTATTGCCAGTTAAATTCGAGAATCTTACAATATGTTTCAGTTTCAGAGAGAAATCCTGCCAGAGCCTGAGAACATAGCTATTAGTAGGATCATAATCAGGATCCTATTTTTGTTATTAATGGTAAAAGGCAGACTTTTACATTTGTCAGGCCTGAATAATTAACAAAATATGCTGGTTAGTGAGCAAGTGCTTCTAAATACATTCAAAGGTTATCCTAAATTCACAATATTTGTCAAGATATTTAGTGACAAAACATTACGGTTGGTTATTTTGTGTCGAAATGTGAAATAGGAGCACGCCATATCGTAACTGCATACCATTTAAATAAAACTATGACTAAGAGAGGGCTTGAACCAAAAAGTCCCAATCGCTGTTTCAACAGTGACATTTCTATTTGGGGTTCTTGTATTGAAAAACCATACACGTTTCTACTAATTACCTTTCTAAATGTTCAAAACCTTAAAATTCTTAAAGTAACAAACCTTGTTGTTTTAACAGACACATGAAATAAGGTGGATGGTTGCATATGTAAAATGGCAGAAATATGGATAATGAACAATAAAGTCCATTAAGTCCATTCCACAAACAGAAAATTGCATTGTATTTACTATGTTTGGGCCTATAACCAAGTACAGCGGGTCTAAGTTGTTAGACGTTAAGTTATTTTAGGGACAGATGTAAACGTCAACTGCCACAGGAATAACAGACACGTTTTACTTATTGTATCCGGTTGGTTGTCCAGTCAATCCATGAAGGGCATGATATACAGTAGGTTTACATGTTGGCCAAACGTCGCGTGTAAAGTGTTTGAATCAATGTGCTGTGTGTGTTTATGTTTGTGTGTGCGTGCAAACCTCCAGAACCAAAACACACCTTTGGCCCATGAAAAGAAGAAAAAAAAACACTCACCTTCTCTGCACAAACGCATGGCTTCTCGATTTTTCCCGAAGTCTTTGAAACTTTCCTCCGATTCAGCACCTGAAAATGAGGCGATCCGACACATAGACAAATAAATAGTTGCACTTGCTTGCCTGCTCGTGCTGTTGCTACCAGTAGCGTTTCTTCATATTCCACCAAAAACTGCATGCAATCGGCCAAAAAACAGACAGGACTGGCAACTGTCGCGCTCTACCCCGCTCCCTTGCGCACATTCGGGACGCTGGGGAACTCACCGTCGTTGCCGTGGAGTTTGGCGGCGTCGACCCAGTTGCTCCAAGGCTGTCCCAGCATTATTTCTGGACTAGGCAGGGATCTCCGCTCCGCAACAGTCGCCATTGCTGTGGAGCCTTCTCTCCGCTGGATCTGCTGCTGCTTCAGCTGCTGCCTGGCCGCTCGGCGCTGCTCCCCCCTGACGTCATCCTCGGCCCTTTCCGACATTCTTTCCGCTACAATGTAACAACACGAGAGTCAGCATTGGTCGTGTTCGGGATAGGAGGACTTTTTCACTGATTGACACGGGAAAACGCGTGCTGTTTCACCGCACCCGCCCCTCAAAAAAGAATAACATCTGTGTGTGGTCACTTGACGAGCAACACATACAGAGCTTATACAACATATAAAATATACTGAATTGTCTGGCAGTTTATCTGAGGTGTTATGGGTCCCTGGCTAGGTAGCTTTTATATATTACAGGCATGCCATGCTCAACAACTCAACAACCTTGACTATTAAATATGACATACAAATGCATACACTCTGGTTACACAGCAATATGTAGTAGTTTTATACAAGTTACATGAACACTAAATGAGATCTATATATCTAACAGACTTTTCAGAAGTGTAAAGACAGACTTATCCACAGCCAAGTTGTCTTTACTTTCACTTTCAAAATTAAATGGTTGTGATCTACCACATTGATGCAGATATTCAACTGACAAAAGCTGCCAAGCAAAAAAAAACAAGAAATGAAAGCTCTTTAAGATGTCTTGTCACAAACAACATTTAGTATAGAGACTGTTGATTCTTCTGAAGACACAAAGTAATACACTAACTTGACTTAAAAAAGGCACAAACATGTCTAGTCTTTATCTTACGTCCACTTATTTTATATGAATGATGTAGTGGTTGATTATGTAAGCATTTATCTTTTCTATCTCAAATTTTAAAAAATGTTAATATAGAGTCATCTGTAAGTTTGACATGAAATAAGGCCAGTTCAAACAGCCTTCTACCCGACTGTTTTCTAATACCTAATGAAAAAAGTCTTTCTGTTAAATAGCAGAAAAGATGAATGTATTCCCTTTTGGCATGTATCTGAAGCGCCTTGAGCAAAAATGTCCTTGGTCGTCTGTTGCTAATTTCAAGTGTATAGTTCAAAACTTGGTTTAGTCTTAAGACAAACACTAAATATACAGAAATACAAATTAATACATCTGTCCTGAAGCTATTGCCAGTGTCTTACACGTTTTATTTACTTTAGTCTTTATTTATTACACATGGATACACCTCAGTCAAATTGACCCATTGTATCAAAGTGTTCCAAAAGATATGAACACTCCAGACTCCACTTTTAACTTAGACATATGTACACTATGAGGTTGTTGCGTTTCAGAATGCAGCCTTTCTAATGTAAACTGACTACTTTAAGAACTGTTGAAATGGTTCAACTGCAGAAAAACATGGACTTAGCGTCTGACATCTGACCTTGACATCATTCATAGGTTTCCGGAAGGGCCAACTTATCTAAAACTGGCACACAGGGTTAAACCTGAGTAGAATACAATATATTGCATTAATGTTACCTGGTTGGTCAATACAATTTCACTGTACTTCTTGAATATGTATATGGATACCTACAAGAAATGGGTGAGCAGGCATAACAAACATGATGCTACAGTAGATGCTGTAGACACCACGTGAAAATAGATTTCAACTTTTAATGCCTTGTTCTTTTGAAAAACACTATACAGATCAAATTTGCATTACGTTGTGTCAGCACATAACACTCTACATATCAACAAGTAGATTTCCCACAATGGCACAACACATTAACAGTATTATTTAAGGGGCATGCATAGCAAATATGTTTTTGCTGTAATGTGTAACTTACCCGTTTAGTCACTGCCACAATTTATATTTTTGGCAGCCTATGGCTTTTTTTAAGGCTAGCCGTGCCTTCTTTTATAGTAGGGCTGTTGCGATTACCACATTACTGCAGTGACAGAGCCATGTCCACCTCAGAATCAAGCTTATCACTGCGTTTTTTTATTAATTCCTGAAAGTGTGTTACTCTCAATATATGTTGGTGTTTCAATAGTGAATACATGCCTGTCAAATGCATGCAAGCGGAGTGGAGGGTCCAAAATGTCCACTAAACCTCGCAGAGCTTTTCATTTCCCATAATGCATTGTATTTATCGGATGAACATGCCTGCCTGCCTTCCCTCCATGCCGCCGGTGCCTGGAGCTCCTCATTTAGACGCCGGCAAAAAGTTAGCCGGTAGCCACTTTTCATTTCGCGGAATGGAGCAGGAGAGAAGACCACACTCCAACTTTTTAAAAACATAGCTTTTGCACTCCATCTAAAATTCTCGCGCCCCCGTCACATGCTCTTATGCAGATCAGTATTTCTACAAACTCGGCCTCTTAATGACAATACTGCAATAAAGATATACATTTTGACTAGCCTTTATTTGTTATGAAGCATAGACTACTACAGGAATAGATGCATTTGAAACATTTATTCACGAGCTACTGAGATTTAACTACTCCTAGCCCTAATTACCAGTCTATTAATTGCCTACCCTAGCAAAACATTTAAGACATATTGATGCCTTGGGGCGCCTGAGTGGCTCACCTGGTTGAGCGTGCGCCCATGTGCCAAGGCTCAGTCCTTTCTGCAGCGGCTGCAGGTTTTATTCCAACCCGCGTCTGTGGCCGATAACCTAATACTACTCCATTCACAGTGGCTTGCATAAGTTTACACACACATGCTAAAGTTGATTAAAAAGAGGAATTAAAAAAACATCATTTGGAAATTGATCTACATGCCTTAATTGAAAAAAAATTAGGAAAATCCAACCTTTTAAGGACACCAATTTTCTTTGTGAATGAACAATGGATTGTTAATAAATACCTGTTCTTCCTTAAAATACAGGGGGCATTAGTATACAGACCCCTATGTTAAATTCCCATAGAGGCAGGCAGATTTTTATTATTAAAGGCCAGTTATTTCATGGATCCAGGATACTATGCATCCTGATAAAGTTCCCTTGGCCTTTGGAATTAATACCCTGCATTTGCTTTGCAATTTCTTTGACCCGGATTGACTTAATACAATAAATTACGGATATTAATAGACAAAGTACACAAATTATCTGAATTTGTTTATGTGTTTTAAACTCCTGCATCAGCTCTTGCCTTCAGACCAAAAGGTTGTGAGTTCAAGACCTTAGTATTACATCTTATATATTGTCAGCCATTGTGCTTTGGACACCTTCCCTGCATGTTTTTGATGTTTCTCAGCATCAACACCTGTCCGAAATGATCAGCTCATTAGTTTGTCTCATAGCTTAACATGCTACTGTGTACTCTGGCATTATGCTTTGGGGATTGGGGGAGGCACATGGTTTCTTAGAAGAGTTGTAGCTCAACAAGGTTGATGCTGGTTTTCAGAGAAAGAGGTTACAAGTTCAAATCCCCTATGCACCACTCACCAACCGTCATTTAAACATATTAGCCCAATTTTAAGGATTTATGTGCACGATGTGAAGCACATCGCACAGGTGCTTTTAGGGTGTGCCCAAATCCACTTTTCTAGTTTGACACCGGAAAAAAGTGTCAGTGCACATGGTTCAAGAGGGTTGTACTTAGTGTCTTCATTAATTCATAGGTGTGTTTTGGGCGTAACATACACTAAATCAATCAGAATGTCATCTCCCATTCCCTTTAAAAGCCAGGCGTACCTTGGCGCATTGCTATTATAATGGGGGATTTGCACCGTCATATTCTTACTTTAAATATTGTGCATGTTTGTGTGCTGCTGCACTTCCCTGTGTGTGTGTCTGTAACAAGCATAGTGTGCGCGCTGTGCATAAGCCTAGGCACATTTGACTAATTTGCTGTTAAAATAACCATGAAATGCTGCGTTATTGACTTTAGACCAGGTTTTTCTTGGTCAATGGCATGATCACTTCCCACTGCCTCAAGATAGCAATGCGCCATGTATTTACCTGAACACACCTTCCTGTAAGATCAGCATGCCCAGGGGCGCAAAGATGAGCACAGGTGCATTTGCTATTTAAACAACGTGGGCGCAAGACAGTCTTAAAATATCAAAGACACTTGCGTCGTGCTTTGCGCAGTGCCAGGTTCAAAAAAGGGCCCACGGCCTGTTTCTTGGGCCTACTCAACAGATAAGCAGGAATGTCTCTGTTTGGCACATTTGCTGACTGAATCTTAGTTTATTTGTCATTTTTCTCATCTTCTCCATCTAACGCTTTTTTCTTTCATCAATGTAGAGCAGCTACAATTTAACTTTTGGTATCTGATATCCAGAAACAAACAACCAAAAGTTGTATTGTAGTGTTTAAATTAGCTTGAAGAAAATCAAAAGTAAGTGGCCCCTCTTTAAAACGATTACTATTATTTGCAATACTGAACTGTAGGGCTGTAATCTCCCAGTCGATTTATTGGTCGATACGTTCTGGCTCGACCAAAATTCTGATTGGTCGATTTTTTGCCGTGTTAATTTAATCAGGTGAAAGCATAGACCGTTACGGTCTATGGGTGGAAAGCACTAATTGCTAATGGGAGTGTTCTCCGAGAATCCCTGTTTCACAGGTAACAGTCTGTCTTCAGAACACCCCCCTTGTTTTCACCTTTTTTGGATTAGGCCGATCCACTGGGGACAGATTTAAGAAAGAACTAGAAAGCCTTGGTTCAGTGGTTTGCTGAATATTTATTTAATTGTGAGTGTTTAATTTACAGTCAGTCCTCCTCTACCATGTCGAAGACATCGGCAGTGTGGCAGCATTTTACAAAAATAGATAACGGAAAAAAGTTGAATGAAAGTTTGCAAGCAACAGTTTGCATATCACAACTTGACTACAAACATGGCATATCACCGGAAAACGGTAAAGCTAACTTGTCTGCATTAGGTTGCCCTGTCTGTTTTGAGTAGGCTACATGAAAATATCAGAATTGTCATATTTCATAGTCTAATAATGGTTTTATAACTACCGGCACACCCACCCCGCAACGACGGTAGTGTTCCCCAGACACACCCAGACCCCGCTGGATGTTAAGCCTCTATCATCCAAACGCAAAAATAATATCACGGAAGGAATTGTGGACTATATTGCTCAGGATATGAGGACCATTGCTGTTATGGAGGGCTGAGGTTTTAAGAACTTGTTAATATACAGCGCCAGCACGCCACACCATCATGCATGGACTAACCGGGAAATGTGAGGGACTCAAAGAGAACGTTTCAGAGTTAATACAACACAGCGAGGCACTGAGCTTAACCACAGATATGTTTAAATATACAGTATATATTAAAGTGGACGTGCCTTTTGTGTTTAAGAGTAAGAGCTTTAAGTTAATAGTCTATTTGTGTCTCAGCCGTGAAACCGAGCTCCGATGTTCAGCCGCTCCGTGCAAGGACATGCACAGAGCGCTGATGCAGCGCTGTCAGAGCCGACAGAGGAGTGTCATTTCAGTGCAAAATTAGGTCAAAAACGATTTAATATACTGCAAATAGCCTACAAGGACAAGTAATGCGGGACAATACAGTTAATTAATCTAATGGGTCCCCCCCAGTCGATTTTTAGTCGAAATTTCAGGACTTCAGTCGACCAAGATTTTCTGTTGTTGATTACAGCCCTACTGAACTGTAGGTAAGCTATACAACAACTTCTGATTATTACCCAGCTGTAGAAAACAGTTATTGTCAATAGAATGTAATGAGTACCTATGAGATCTTACCTTAGCAAAATAAGAAAAAAGGAAGTTATTTTTAACTCAATCAGACGATCCTCATCGGTTTTGGTGATTATTGGCCGCCACACACACACACTGGAGAGGAAATCTGGAGACACACACACACACACACACACACACAAACAGAATGCAGAGAAAACAATTTAGTACCAGGTTCTTTGTTCTGCTGTTTCTTGATATGAAATTATAGGAAAGAGAACACTGTCCTCATTGAGCCTTGTTGTGGACTTCTTCAATAGGCTCTAATCCAATCCGTGCATCCCTAGCCACCCTCCCCAGCCCAATTTAAACACTGAGATTGTATCCTTTTATGATGTTTTAGTTGTCTTAACTGATGCAAGACACATTGTTATATATTCAAAGAGGTAGCAAATGAAAAACCATAGCAAACACAAAACCATAGAATGTCAACTGTTGTGTATATATTACAACCAATTACTTTAGATTGTTTAAATTTGCATAATACTTCCAAAGCTGTTTGCCAAAGGTTTCGCTGTTGCCTATTACATTTTTTGCTGTAAGATATTAAAGTTTTTAATTTCAAACTCAACTTCATTTCTTAGTCACAGTTAATTCACACTGATTATGGAAAAATGTGTGTTCACAAATAAAAAATTGTGAACAAACATTTTTCCATAATCAGTGTGAATTAACTGTTACTAATTTAGAAATAAGCTAAAAGTACTAGGGATTCCTTTGTATGATTGTGCTCAGTTTAAACAAAGTGCATTAGTAAAATCATAGAAATAAAATGGGAATATGAACTAATTTTGCACAACCATAACATTTGATCATATTATCCAGATATATTTCCTCTGAGAGCCAACACAAGATCATACTGAAGCTGAAGTCACCCAGCCAGTTACACATTTCTACATACACTATTACTAAGACATCAGAGTGAATGTATCAACACTGTAACATTGTTCTGGGCTCTACAAAGACAGTAGAGAGCACAAAATACATAATTATGTGATTTATTTAGAAACTAAGTACTTGTCATTGACAAGTAGCATGGGTGCACAACTTGATAGAACAACTCTGTTAGCTAGTTGACATTAGCTAGCAGAGACCAACAAGAGCAAGCAGTTTTACTGGCTAGCGTTGCTTCCCCCTCTACTACACACGTATTCACTTATTTTATGGAAAAGACAAAGTAAACATAAATCGTAAATACGACATGTGAAAAAGACACAATGTCTATCAGGAGTTATGTCAAGAAAACAGGCTCCATTTAGTGTGGGTCTGTGACTGGTGCAAACGTTACTAGAGAGCAGTGGTGGCTACATTAGCCTGCTAGTTGAAGCCTGTAGCCAGCCATGACTAGCGTTAGCGAGCAAGCTGGCAGGAGCTTGACTAGACAGCAGAAGTCATTAGCAGTCGTCACGGATCGACAACAAATTCACTCTTACCAAGCCTCTGGAGGCTGTAGGCGTAAACGTGACACCACGCAGATATATATCAACTGGATGCACTTGGCGAAAGAGACAGGAGACGGTGGGAAAGAGCGAGTGCAGTGATCAGCCTCTGTGGAGGTCTTCACCTGGTGCTTCCATGTCTGTTTACCAGATTGCATTCTGGGACAGAGACGTCACTGCGCACGCACGCACGCTCACTCTGATAAGCCACACGCTTCTCCATCAGTGTTTTTTGGTCTGTTATCTTAAATGAAAAACAATGGCAAAAAGCTTGGGCATTTGTAATGAACACTGTAATAAAAAACAAGGTCAAGGAGGTGTCATATAAATGACTACATATGTTTAATAAGAATCCCAATCACAACAGTATGTATTCACTTAGAAATATAATTTGCCTTGGTGTGTTTGGTGCATACAATAAATATATCAATATGGAATAGTCAATATACAATAGATCAAAGTACTGCAACAATTAAGAATAGAAATATTAAAATATAAATATGTAAAAGACACTATAACAAATACACAACATAACTGTGTTATATAACAATTGCTGTGGATTACAAGTGTGATGTTTGTGGAAAAGAAGCATTTTCCCAGTGTATTTATTCCCAAACTTAAAATGTTTGACACCAGGACACCAAATTGTAATATAACTGAACCTTCATGTTTTGTTTTATAATGGACGCTCACAACTGGAAAAATAAATAAAAGGAATTGTGGATAGTAGTAAAAGTGCTCCAGGAAACCTTCAGAAAACAAAATATAACTAACAATAGTACTAGTAAATTCTGGCCCCAGTGGTAACTTAAAGCTAGGAGCTACAGTTGTGCTCTTAAGTTTAAATATCCATGCTTAAGTTGACTAAAAAAGAGGAATAAAAAAAACATGTTTTAGAAATGTATCTTAATGCCTTAATTAAAAAATGAGGTAAAATCCAACCTTTAAGGACACCAATTTTCTTTGTGAATGAATAATGTATTGTAAATAAATAAATGTTCTTCCTTAAAATACAGAGGGCATAAGTATACACACCCCTATATTAAATTCCCATAGAGCCAGGCACATTTTTATTTTTAAAGGCCAGTTATTTCATGGAACAGGATACTATGCATCCTGATAAAGATCTCTTGGCCTTTGGAATTAAAATAGCCCCATATCATCATATACACTTCACCATACATAGAGACTGGCATGGTTTTATTTCAGTTAGACTAATAGTCGGTTTGATTTGCATTGAGAGATGATTTTATGGAAAGTATCCCATGCCAAACTCTATGTATGGCAAAGGGTATGTGATGATGTGGGGGGGGGGCTATTTTATTTCCAAAGGCCAAGAGACCTTTATCAGGATGCATAGTAATCCATGAAATAACTGGCCTTTAAAAATAAAACTCTACCTGCTTCTATGGGAATTTAACATAGGGGGGTGTATACTTATACCCTCTGTATTTTAAGGAAGAAGATTTATTTATTTACAATACATTATTCATTCACAAAGAAAATTGGTGTCCTTAAAGGTTGGATTTTACATAATTTATTAATTAAGGCATTAAGATCAATTTCCAAAACATGATTTTTTATTCCTCTTTTTAGTCAACTTAAGCATGGGCATGTAAACTTATGAGCACCACTGTAATTTTATTGTGAGGTATGCAGTGTTTAAAGAGTTCACTGTCTACATATCTTGTCCTATACTTCCTAAAGTGAAAGAGTATACACTCACTTTAGGATTATCACAAATGCAGCCCCTTTTGCAGAATTTGTTTAACAAAAGGGCCTCACTTTGACACTCCTGTGTAGGCTACATTTCAGCATTTTAGTGTCAATGCAGATGCTGATTTTTTTTCCTTTACTCATGTCCTTTTGTTATGCAGCTCTGGGTTATTTTTTCAATCTGTAGATGTACTTTGAAATAGAAGCTATCCCTGCTTCTAAATTAAATTAATTAAATTATAGTAGTTAGTCCTTTTAATAAACTACTTATAAATAACAAGGTACAGGATTTCTTTCTTTTCTTTATTTTTGCTTCAATAAAGCTTTTAAAAAACATCTTTTAATTCACACTGAGCTCTCCTCTGCGATGATTGGCCACCTCTTTAACTGTCTATGCCATGCCGGCCAACATAGACAGTTAAAGAGGTGGCCAATCATCGCCGTCTGTGTTTATAGGCGGGGCGAGCTGCTTTGTTCACTTCATGCTTTTCAATAAAGTTTATCTAGCTCGACACAGACATGGGAGCTGTTACAGATGGTATGTAACGTTAACGTTTCGTTTCATTTATTTCATCTCTCTGGCCAAAGACACAAGTAGAAATGTGTTCCGAAGCTTTTAAAGTATCCATATGTGCCCAGACATACTGTCAAAAACGAACCAATGTTAGACGTAGAAGCAGCTTGCTTTCAAAACGGCTAATATACAGTAGCCATGTTAGCTAACGTTAGCTCACATATAGCTCAACGGCTCTTAAATGTTTTAGCAGTATCTGAAAGGTTGTTTGATTCACGTGTTCGCTCCTATTCCAGATGAAGTTATTCGGAAACGTCTTCTTATTGACGGGGACGGAGCTGGAGATGACCGCCGAATCAACGTGCTGCTTAAGAGTGTCACCAAATGGTGCAACTCGACTGGGACCCCAGAGGAAGGGTACGTGAGCCAAACAGACCCCAGCCTTGGACTTTGTCACCAATAATTTCTATAAAAGTGTGGTGAAGATCAGTCTTTGAGTTATTAACCGTTTTGTAATTCTGTCCAGGTTCACACAGTATCAAAGGATGATGGGCACATTGTCCCAGTGTGAATTCTCCATGGGGAAGACGTTGATGGTTTATGACATGAATCTGCGTGAAATGGAGAATTATGAGAAAATCTACACTAACATAGGTAGGGTATAGGGATTTTTCTGACACTGGCTCTAACTATTTATAAACCAGACCCCCTTTTTATTTAATAATGCACACAAAGTGTTGACGACCTGTATTCTGTATATTCCTTTATATAACAGAAATACTCATGTTCTTGCATTTCATACTTTCTATGTGGTAACTAGCAGAATGGGCCACCAGGGTCTATGGCCACTCCAAGACCCGCCCTTCAATAACATTCACACACTACTATTGGCCAGGCGTCCACGCTTCCATGTACAGGTACTATCCCCTGTCCAATTGGCTATCCTAACCATAACCACTCGGGGTCAGTGCCTAACCCCAACCAATTGAGCGGTTATTGAAGGGCGGATCTTGGCGTGGCCATAGTAGGATTAGTAAATTAACAACAGGGTCAACACAAAACAATGTTGGTTTGTGTTATAAAGGTGTTAACATTATCACCACCTTGTCTACATTGCAGAACAAAGCATCACGTCTGCACACGAGAAGATAGCAGAATGCAAAAAAGAAATTCAGCGAGCAAAGAGAATACGGAAGAATCGGCAAGGTAAGAACAAGAACACATTTCAGTGCTCCTGAGGCCTGATTTCAGAAAGCAGGTTTAGTGGAAACTGAGTTTAACCCTGAGATGAGGGAAACTCTTGGTTTTCTGTTTCAGGAAGGGAGGTTAATCAAACCTGAGAGAAAGAGGGGTTACTCCAGCTTGTTTCAGAAAGAGAGGTGACTTAACCTCAGTCAGTTACTATGGTAACAGCCTGTGAACCTAACCTGGTCAGGAGCAGCCTCTGGCTCAGCGTTCTTTCATTTCCTAATTCATTCAGTCTGTTTCTGGCGCATTTTCATGCAGTTTATCTGCATGAATAAAAAAAAACAGGGTTGGTTTAACTGTTTGGCAGACTATCATTTTTTTTCTTTCTCAAAACTCTTGCGGCAATTTTCTCCTATGCAAATTCTCTCTTTTGCAGCAGCCCCTGCAAAACTACTATAGTTTTTTACTAAATGCATGTTCAGACTCTCTGTGCGCATGATAATTTCTTCCGACCAGTTTGTTTGTGGTTGTTACCATGGGGAATCGTATCATTGCTCCATTCATACTGCCTTTTTATAATGGTGGTGCACGCGCTGAACTCTGAATCAGCCTACTCTGAGTTGATTGAACCAACTCGAATCAACTGTTCTGGAATCAAAAACTCAGCTTCCCATCTCAGGGTAAATCAACTCAGAGATCAGGGTTAGACCCAAAGTTTGCTCATTCCTGAAATGGGCCCTAGATCAATTTAGGCCATACTTTACAAAAAAGATGTAATAGTTATGGTGTTTTACATTTTACAAGGATGGAGTTGTAGTCTAACCATGTTCAAGTAAAACCAATACATTCAACAGTTATATAGTGACATAATGCTGAAACTGTTAGAAGATCAAATCAGCAATCAGTACTGGAATCAGTACTAAATTGTTCACAGGGGAAACTATATTTCTTTGAGAAGCTCAGTAATGTTTATCTATCAGGTTATTATGTTTTATTACAACAACTGCAAACTCCGTTATAATTCATGAAACGGACGTTCACGGATTGAGTTTAAACAGCATTATGAATCATAAGGGTGCCTTGTGTAATTTTATAAATCAACCAGTAGATACATTATTTTACCAGCAGCCTTCAGACATCCAATGAGCTTTTAGCAGTATTAACAGAAGGATAGAGAATACATTTCAAAATAGAAATGACAAATTTAAATGGCGGCAATAGATTTTTGATTGGCCAAATGTAAGAAGAAAAGTATTTTTTAAGTAGTAGTGTTTTTAAGTATTTTTTTTTTTAACACTGGTCATTAATTTTTGAAAAAATGGTGCCTTATGGATTGTCAGAATAATGTATGTACAGTACATTCTTGTGGTTAGTTGGCTAGCTTTCGCTCACATTTTCCTCCCCCTTTCAGAGTACGATGCTTTAGCTAAGGTTATCCAGCAGCACCCAGACCGACATGAAACGCTAAAGTGAGTCAGCTTCTCATTTGTTTTATCCAGATATTGAGTTGTTCTACTTCATATGTTAGTTTTGGTTTGAATAATCCAATGGTGTGCTTAATGTTGGTGTGGTCATTTACAGGCAATTGGAGGCGCTTGACAAAGAACTCCAGTTACTGTCTCGCACCAAGGAGAATGTAGATGCAAAGGTAAAGCCAAATACATTGTATCATTTCTTCTATCTGCAATGTCTTCAATCATTAGTAATCTTGTATTCAAAATTGTTCTTTCTATTGTCCCACACAGTTGGAATTAAGAAAGAAGCAGTTCCATGTGCTACTCAGCACCATACAGGAACTACAGCAGACACTCGAGAGTGAGTAAACAGGGACATTTTGGGTGCCATACCTGCCATTGATGGTGCTTTTGCATTTCCCTTTCACTCCCTCTGTTCTTTAGTCTCAATAGCTGTTGATCTGTACATTGTTTAAAACAAACAAGCCATTTATCTGTGAAGTTCTGTAAAAGTAAAGGTACCTATGCCTTGCCAATCATTTTTATCTTTTACTAGATGATGAGAAATCAGACAATGATGACATCAATCAAGAGAGCCCTGCAGGGAATGGGGAATGAATTTGAAGACATCCTGACTGAAATGAATAGAAGTGAACTGCTTTTAAATGATTTTGTTTTTGATTAAAATACTTTTTTGTATGTATTTTTGAATAAATTTGACTAGTGCACATGTGGTGTTCGGTGAATTTTCAGGTTCACGTCTTTTCTCATAACTTACGATTCTGTTTGCGAGGGTGTCATGATGGAAAAGGAGTGTATGCAAGAGAGAGAGACAGATATTAAATAACACAAATAAAAGTTGAAGAGAAAAGCATTCCTTAATGGTTATCAAGAAAAAAATTAATGATGACGATGACAAAGCATCAACATATTGGCACAATGTCAATCTTTTCTGGGGATGATCAGTTATAATATTACAACATTTATGTTTAGAACTGTTATCGGCTGTTGCTTATTTGCTTAAGTTGTCTTATTTACAGTTGTTTTGTATTGCACCAATCAGGAGTATCGCTACTAATTGCATTGTATTTACTACAATGACTATAAAATCTTTCTAATCTATTCTTTATTTCTATTATATAAGTTCCCTGGAAGGAATTGAACTAGGGTGTGACCTTTATAGTGTGCTCCTGTGATCTACTTTTGCCTTGTGAAATAACAGGCATACTTCTTTAACCGGAATACATATTACAGTACAATTAAAACCACCCCCCACACACTGACCTGTTTTGACTTTGCTATTACATCTCAAACCTATGTGTCCATTTAACAATGGACACGGTAAACAAAATATAATATAGTAATCCTGCAACCACAATTGTACTATATTTGCTAAATGAACAAAGGACAGAGAACTCATGCTGTGTGGTCTCTTCTAGAACTCCACCAGGTATTTGCGGGCCTTCATGAGGCGCTTATGGCGACTCTGTAAAGCTGCCCTCTGGCTGCCGATGTCACAATCCTCCTTTAGCAAGAACTCCAAATTCTCTCTATCCTGAAGCATCTGCAGCATCTCCCTCTGCAGCTGCACGGCAGACTCCTGCAACATCTGGTAGCGGATCACCAGCGGGATCTGGTCAGCCAGACGCTGGCCGGCAATCTGAAGGAGGAAAAAGAAAGTAAAGTTTGACAGACGAGGGAAGAATGAGGGTGTAAACCTTGCTGTAATTGTTTTTGTTTATGAATCATCCCTCTCCATTGAAACTTACTTTGTAGTATGATTTAAGGTGCAACATCAGCTCCTGGAGCGTTGCATGATTATCCATGCTGTACACAATACTCCTTTCATTATATTTTAACATGGAATCATGTTTGTCTTCGTCCTCATCCGCCTCTCTTTTCCTGTCATCCAAACTGCTGCTGTAGGTCCTGTCCTGAGAGTAAACGATCAGCTCCATCTTGAACTGAGTTCTCAGCATGGCTTCAGCAGTGGACTCTTTTTGTTGCTTGATGGCTTCGATCTTTGCCTAGAAAATAGGAGCAAGAGGTCAGTATGAGCACTGCGAAAAATAAAATGCAGATTTTAATAGACTCTTTAAATATGGCTACCTTGGCTGTTTTAATGAGGTTAGGAAATCCAATGAAGCTACTTATGGCCAGCTGTACGAACACCTTTCGAACAGCATCTGGAAGAAATGGAAATACAAGAAGATGTAGCAGCTTGATCTCCACCGTGCACTTCAATAGTAGCTGTATGGTAAGAAAAGATTGTAGTAATAAAGTAAAACATTTACCTCCTATATCCTTGAGTTTCTTGACAGCGGGTTCTTCCAGCTCTTTGATCTGGTCCTTCACCATAATCTCAAAGGTCTTGTAGTTGATGAAGCCCGGCAGTTCTCTCCCACGGTACTTCTCTTCATATTCCTCCACCTCTCTCTCAATCCTCTTGCTAACTGCAACACACAGATAAATATTTCAGATTCCTGCTGATAGACATCTGTAGACTTGATCTTCCAGATCAAAATGATACACTCACACTTTTCTCCGGAGTGGTCCAGGTGGGCAATCCACATTCCAAACTCTCTTCTGAGTGTAGAAAAGACGTTGAACCGGTCTCCACACTTGAGTTCCTCTCCTGTAGTCAGACTGATGGCATCCTGGGTGAATGCTGTCACTTTCTGTAGCACACACGTGACAGCAGAAACGGTTGTTTACAGGGGTTTTATTTATGTAACTTGTAACCTTTTTAAATGTACACATGGTGGTGAGCATTTTTTTCTTTATATTCCTTGGATTAGGATGGCAACAAGATCTTGGTTGCAGATGTCTCCGTGGTCCTGCTGCACTCCCTGCTACATCCTGCGATGTCCTGCTGCGTCCTGCTGAACCCTGCTGCATCCCGCTT
This sequence comes from Etheostoma perlongum, assembly GCA_026937815.1. Taxonomy (NCBI): domain Eukaryota; kingdom Metazoa; phylum Chordata; class Actinopteri; order Perciformes; family Percidae; genus Etheostoma; species Etheostoma perlongum. The sequence continues at coordinate 7,488,536 of CM049374.1, read as the reverse complement.
CGTCCACCCCTGCTCTGCTATGTCACGCTACACCTTGTAACACCCTGCAGTGCCCTGCTATGACAAGACCTACTAACACTACCATTTGTAGTCACTGTTCCATTATCTTTACTGTGACTATTATTGTCACTGTGCATTACACCCCCAACCGGCAACGTCAGACACCGCCCACCAAGAACCTGGGTCTGTCTGAGGCTTCTTTCTAAAAGGGAGCTTTTCTTCGCCACTGCACACACTAATTGCTTGCTCTTGGGGGAATTACTAGAATTGTTGGGGCTTTGTAAATTATAGAATGTGGTCTAGACCTACTCTATCTGTAAAGTGTCTCGAGATAACTTTTGTTATGATTTGATACTATAAATAAAACTGAATTGATATTGAAACTGAATTTATAGCCAGGTAAATGTGATGTAGCATGAGGAAGCTCACATCAATGAGGAAGAAGAGTCTCTCAGCTGCATCCATGGGGGGTCCAGTGCCATATCTCTCCAGCTCTGCTTGAGTCTGTGCTAGTTTCTCCTCTATCTGCTCTTCCAGTCGAGGCAGAGATTTCTGCGAATTACACATGGGTAGAAATGTTTAACAACTAAAGTAAGCAAGGAAATGTATGCTAAACTCTTAATTTGAGGGAGTGAGAATTCACCTCAATGTGATGCACCAGCTCAAGTGTGAGTTTCTCAGCCAGTTTGGGAACAGTGGCGTGGCCGTCGTTGTAGAGAGTTCTAGAGGAAGAATTAAAGGCTACTGAGTACATGTCCTATCACATAGAAAATCACACCATTAATCATTTATTGTGAAAACCTTTTTCACAATTACCTGAAAAAGAATAAACTTACTGGAATTGCACATGATCGGTGAAGAAGGCTTTCTCTCTTTCTATTGCTTCAGTCAGAGACACCTTGTCTGTGATATCCTTCTGACCCCTGCACCGGACAATCATGTAGCCCTTCTTCAGGTGGATGACCTCATTATGGACAATATCCACCACTGTCTCTTCTGTGCCTTTGTCCACCAGGTCAGGCTTGGTCAAGATACCTGAAAGAGAGAAGGACAAACAGACAGTGAACTATCTATTAGTTAAGTCATTTGTCCAAGTGGTCCTTTTGTAAAATCAGCCCTATTTACCCAAAGTCCTCTCCCCATCAGGATCCACCTCCTGTGCCATCTTCAAAGCCTCTGTGGTTGCTATGTCCACGTTGCATGGAACAACCACCAAGCTGATGGTTTCTTGTCTTTTGATGAACTTTTGAATCAGTCTCTTTATCTGAAAGAATGTATTCATATAACACATCAAGTTATAAGCTGTACAACTACCAAATTACTATGTTGCAAGTGTGTGATGAATAAAAAAATCACCAAAACCTCATTGTTTTTTTCTCTTTTTTTCTCTTGGAACAACTTTACCTACGACATTTCTGATCAAGACTGCTGACAGTGGGGTTGGGAGACTGAACTAATATACCTGGTCTCCAATGTTCTCTGGTTGTCCCTTTACAGCTACCCTGGCAATGCCGGGCAGGTCAATGAGCGTCAGGTCTGGAACATCAGGAGAGGCGATCTCCAGACTGATGAGGTCATCACTGATCCCCACCCCGACCCCAGCCATTTCATCTTGAGCTGGAGAGAGAAGACATGATGTAAAATGAGTACAAAGGATGAAAGTGCTGATCACTAAAAAAAATCAGTAGCTTCATCAATACTTGGCTTTTGATGATGAAATGTAATGCTGTACCTTCTCGAATCCTTTTCTCCACATCTGCGGGGTCTTCTATCTCTTTCTCACAGTCTTGGTAGCTTATCTTTCCATACCACTCTTCTCCTTCTCGCCTTCGCTTCATCTTTAGTTCGAGAGGACATCTTGTCACAATGCCTGAATTAATGAAGAGCGAATTATGATGAGGGGACAAAGGCAGAACAGTAACTTTGTCCAGTTTATTTTCCTTAGGCGAATAGAACGGGCAGCTACATGAGGGGTCCGAACATCATGCCAGATTTGTTGCTATCACCTAGCAACCGTCTCTAAGTGAGAAAAGTTGTGAAAGGTGTAGCTGAAGAATCCTTAGGAGTTTAGGAGAGCAATCCTAATTAGTTTGAAGTTCCCGTGACCAGACGTCTACAGTCTATGGTTCAGACTCAAACACACAGAGCTCTGAAGCAGACCTGTGCTTCGCTTTAGGCTCCACTCTCTCTGTAAAAATAGAGATGAGCAGCCCAGCTTCCGTGGTCTGTACGCTTCAGGTTTATAATGGACGTTCTCTGCTGTGGAGATGCTGCATATGTGCTTGCTCAGGCAGCATTTTGAACTGTGTAGAGGCTAAAAACACGTTAAAAAAAATTGTCATGTTTAGTTTAAGCCTGTTGGGTGCTAACTTTAGCAGGAGGATAACACGGTGTAGGCAGCACCGAATGGTTTCCTTTTTCTCTCTACTGACAGCACTAATTTAGAGACAACAGAGCTACGTGTTAGAATCTCCTTTAAGTAGCCTAAGCCTACCCATAACTTGCGTAACGTTAGGCAACACTTTTAGTTTTTTAATGTTGTCCATCCATCATTATGGAGAGATAGATAGCCTATGAAAAGATGTTTTTGTCTCAGTGACTGTAACTTACCACTGCCTCTTGGCAGAGCCACCCCTGACAGCGCCTCCAACACGGAACTCTTCCCCGAGCTTTGGTCTCCAATCACGGCGATAGCTGGCAGCGCCAAGTCCTTCTCTACACCCAGAGACCGAAGAGAGTCGATGAGGTCAATGCAGGGACGCACCTTCTCCTCATACTGTTGGTTCAGAGTGTTCATGATGATGACTTCTTGTTTCTTTAAAATAGGAAAACAACCGCAAAATGTCCTATTACTGAAACTGTGCCGACTCCAAGCTACAATTGCAGATCTCTCGAATGCCAAAATGATGTGACTACGGTTACGTTCAAGGATGCAGCGATAAAAGGGTTAACTTTCGTTTCCTTGGCTTTCTTTTTTACTCTTCTCCTTGACTTTAACAAGTTAATCACTAATGTAGGCAGGTGAACTGTAATACCAATCCTTAAGGTAAAAAATGTTATGACTGCAGTGTTATTGTTTGAGCAAAATATTTTATGATTTATATTTTGATTAAAAAATAAAATTACACTCGTACAGTCTGCATGACCATTTTCTAGCCTCAGCCCACCTGCATCTTAGTTTGTTGAACCCCTAAATGTGTTCTTAATTTATAAATAAACTATTTTTAACTGTAAAAATCTTTAAAAATATATGTAATTTCTGCATCCACATTTTTTTCAGATCATGTCTCTGCCCCTTCTGTGGTATTGCAGTTGTACATATCCTGGGGGGAGTCACTATTAGGCTTTTACCCTACAGTTTCCCCTTTCATCACAATTTGATGTTGCTGGTCAGTTTCCTGAAGTCTCTTTTCCATCTTATATCCTTTCTGTCTGCCACATTCACATGAAATGACGACGTGCTGAGTTTTTGAGAGTTATCTTAAAGCTAAATTTGATCTTCAGTCTCATGCGCTTCAGTGCATCACTTGTAGGGACCCCCGCAGTTTAATTTAATTCATAGCCTACTCTTTATTGATCCCCAGTGGGAATTCTCTTATTCGTGATGTCTTGGATAAGTAGGCCTACTTCATTTCCCACAATCCTGAACAATCCCACAATGATACCTCTGATTGGAACTCATGTCATGTGAATCTTTGCTGCTGTACTGTGTAGGCTATTGTAACGTTACTGTCTACTGTACGATCTTGTAGCCTACTGTACGATAATAAAAGAATAAAACCTGTATTGTGTTTCTGTGCGGAGACTTATCAGTGCAATCATGACCTTGGCTGTCATGATGGCTTTTTAAAGGATGAGAATAGTGTCCAAAGGGGTGAAAACCACTTTAAATCGGGTCACGTTATTGAATGTACTATGTCCAAGGGTACTTGTGGGTTTTGTAAATGCCAGCATGAGGAAAGACCTACAAAGTTGTGGTGAGTTTTAGCTTTCACACACACAATGACAAATATAAAATTCAATATACAGTGAGGAAAATAAGTATTTGAACACCCTGCTATTTTGCAAGTTCTCCCACTTAGAAATCAGGGAGGGGTCTGAAATTGTCATCGTAGGTGCATGTCCACTGTGAGAGACATAATCTAAAAAAAAAAAAATCCAGAAATCACAATGTATGATTTTTTAACTATTTATTTGTATGATACAGCTGCAAATAAGCATTTGAAAACCTGAGAAAATCAATGTTAATATTTGGTACAGCAGCCTTTGTTTGCAATTACAGAGGTCAAACGTTTCCTGTAGTTTTTCACCAGGTTTGCACACACTGCAGAAGGGATTTTGGCCCACTCCTCCACACAGATCTTCTCTAGATCAGTCAAGTTTCTGGGCTGTTGCTGAGAAACACGGAGTTTGAGCTCCCTCCAGAGAGCCACTCCTTGGTTATCCTGGCTGTGTGCTTCAGGTCATTGTCATGTTGGAAGACCTAGCCTCGACCCATCTTCAATGCTTTAACTGAGGGAAGGAGGTTGTTCCCCAAAAATCTCACAATACATGGCCCCGGTCATCCTCTCCTTAATACAGTGCAGTTCCCCTGTCCCATGTGCAGAAAAACACCCCCAAAGCATGATGCTACCACCCCCATGCTTCACAGTAGGGATGGTGTTCTTGGGATGGTACTCATCATTCTTCTTCCTCCAAACACGGTTAGTGGAATTATGACCAAAAAGTTCTATTATGACCAAAAAGTTCTATTTTGGTCTCATCTGACCACATGACTTTCTCCCATGACTCCTCTGGATCATCCAAATGGTCATTGGCAAACTTAAGACGGGCCTTGACATGTGCTGGTTTAAGCAGGGGAACCTTCAGTGCCATGCATGATTTCCAACCATGACGTCTTAGTGTATTACCAACAGTAACCTTGGAAACGGTGGTCCCAGCTCTTTTCAGGTCATTGACCAGCTCCTCCCGTGTAGTTCTGGGCTGATTTCTCACCTTTCTTAGGATCATTGAGACCCCATGAGGTGAGATCTTGCATGGAGCCCCAGTCCGAGGGAGATTGACAGTCATGTTTAGCTTCTTCCATTTTCTAATGATTGCTCCAACAGTGGACCTTTTTTCACCAAGCTGCTTGGCAATTTCCCCGTAGCCCTTTCCAGCCTTGTGGAGGTGTACAATTTTGTCTTTAGTGTCTTTGGACAGCTCTTTGGTATTGGCCATGTTAGTAGTTGGATTCTTACTGATTGTATGGGGTGGACAGGTGTCTTTATGCAGCTAACGACCTCAAACCGGTCCATCTAATTTAGGATAATAAATGGAGTGGAGGTGGACATTTTGAAGGCAGACTAACAGGTCTTTGAGTGTCAGAATTTCAGCTGATAGACAGGTGTTCAAATACTTATTTGCAGCTGTATCATACAAATAAATAGTTAAAAAATCATACATTGTGATTTCTGGATATTTTTTTTTAGATTATGTCTGTCACAGTGACATGCACCTAGGATGACAATTTCCATGATTTCTAAGTGGGAGAACTTGCAAAATAGCAGGGTGTTCAAACTGTACTTATTTTCCTCACTGTATAATATCTGTACAAAGCACTATTTACATAATTATAACTGAAAGAACTGCTATTAATTGTACATTCACTATGTTTGGAGGAAATAGTAGGCCTAGGCTACGGAAGGCTGTCGTCCGATTAGAAGTTGTTCAACAGGCTCTTTTGCGGTTGTGTCTTTAACTATATTATTCAGTGGTGCGCAGTGGTTTATGGGATAAGTAGTTCCTTTGCTCAGAAATGAAAACATTTACAGTCTTGTACCTTTTGACTTTTTTCGTTTTTTCACATGCTATGATTCACGATTATACTGTGAATACCGTCTTATTAAACTTTCTGTCTAACTGTTTTAACTGCTTTAATCTTGCATTTTTACTGATGAATTTGTCATTGTGTATATATAAAAAAAAAAATCCCCCTCTCACCCCTTTTGGGGTGGTATGTGTCATCCTCAAGCTCGGGTCCTCTACCAGAGGCCTGGGAGTTTGGGAGTCTGTCTGGATCTTAGCTCGGTCATTCTCGACTACCTTAGGAGGTGTCTTCCATTTTGACTCGCCCATACTCGTGGCAGATGTTCCTGTACACTATGACAGCTACCTGGTTATGGCGTTCCATGTACGCACTTCCTGCCTGCATCTTACACCCTGCTGTTATGTGCTGTACTGTCTCAGGGACATCCTTGCACAGTCTGCACCTGGGGTCCTGCCTGGTGTGGTAGACCCTGGCCTGTATTGATCTTGTACTGAGTGCATGTTCTTGTGCTAGTGCCTCTGTGCTGTCCTTCAGTCCAGCCTTTTCCAGCCAGTGGTAGGATGTCTTGATATCAGCCACTTCTTCTATTTGTCTGTGGTACACGTCGTGCAGCGGCTTGTCCCTCCATGACGGTTCTTCATCTTCCTCTTCTTCCACCTTCGGGTTTCTGCTTCCCTCACTACGCTTGGTGTACAGTCTCAGGGTGCTGGACTATATATATATATATATATATATATATATATATATATAGACATATATATATAGAGAGATATAAATATATAGAGATATATATATATATATATATATATATATATATATATATATATATATATATATATATATATATATATATATATATATATATATATATATAGACATATATATCTATAGATATATAGATATATATAGACATATTATGTATAACATGTTATTTAAAGCTTTCATTTAGAAAGTGATCTCACTATATATTGTCAGAATGGCGCTTTAACAGTGGTTGAGGCTAGATGGGATACAGCTACAGTAATACCAGTTAAGTTTAGGCACCGAAACGACTAGTTAAGCTTAGTAAACAGATCCTGTCTTGAATTAATACTCTAGAGTAACAAAACACGTATTTTCCTGGGTGAAAGTATAACAAATATATTATTATATTAGTCTAGATTTTTGCATAACTTTCGGCCGTAGCTGTATCCCTTCTACCATAAACCGTCCACCAATAAAACTGCACAGACTGCAGCTCCCCCTACTGACCAAATGGCCTTACTCATCAATTGTATTGAAAGGCTGTTGGAGCTTGTGAGGGATCTTAAACAGAGAATTTAACTGTGTTAACAACATTTGGCAAGCTTTCCTGAGAGGGCTATTAAGGACTTCCAAGGACTGGCAACAGACTGGAGTAGAGGCTGTAGCAGAGACAGACTTTTTTTTACTGAAATAATTGTCATTGTGATAGACAGTGGACAATATGATTAGCAGTACTTGAATTTGTATTGTATCTTTTTACTTCTTGGAGAGTTGTAATGGGGTCCCCCCACTTTTTGAACCCTCTTGGCATGATGGCTCACTGGGACACGTCAATGGCCATCAATGGACAATATGGTCTGTGAATGTGAATATGTAAATGGTGTACTCGGTGCAAACATGACTGATTGAGATGCAGCTTTTGTGATTTAATGCAAGATGTCAGTTCAAAAAATCCAAAAACAAAACTTCTACTCAAGAAACTACTCAAGAAAACCCATATGAGAAAACCCTACAAAAAACCCATAATAACAAAAATACTCTTTTTTTTTTGTTCCTTTCTGTTTTGGACCTTATGTATGTATGTGGCATGCCATCCAGGAAACAAAAACATTGAATGGCAAAGTGAGAATATGGTGTAAAATCTGCAAAGGAATGTTTTTTTTAAGAATGTGATTATTCAGCAACTTTGATTAGTAATCTTGTTTCAAGGAATGCAATGAGTTGTGTTGAAGTTGTATATGTTCATACTGAAGTCAGTCAACAGCATGCGTGCCTTTGACAGGCGCTTAATGCGATTCTGAAGGTGGATTCTCTTGGTTTGTATGCCAGAGTCCTCTTGAAGCAGGATCTCGGTTTTCTCCTTGTCCTGAAGCAATTGCAGCATCTCCCTCTGCAGCTGGATGGCAGACTCCTGCAACATCTGGTAGCGGATCACAAGGGGGATCTGGTCAGCCAGACGCTGGCCAGCAATCTGTGGTTTTGAGGAGAAAGGGCTGTAACACAAAGCTACTATCTGTATCTGTTTATGTCACAAACATATCTGTGTTTGGATTATACAGTAGGTGGACATAGTTTATACTGGAATTGTTATTCAGTTGTTTTCTACTGCCATTTATACTCCTATTACATACAGTCGGTGTAGGACATTTTAAAAATATTTGGAGGGTAACTTTTGTTACGACTGTTACAAGTCAAAGTATTTACAAAATGTTGGGGGAACTTTAAAAATAAATTAATCAGATAAAAAAAGCATACAGAAATCACAAACTTATGCCAACATGAGTAAATAAAAAGCATACTATTGTTATTATAAGTACATTTACCTGCAACATAGACTTTTGTGTCAGTGACAAAAATGGAAGTTCATGAATTTAATGTAAATAGAATGATGGCTAAAATATTGGCCTAAGCTGGTAAATTTACATTTGTTTGTTTGCATACTGAATATCTGTTATTCAACTGCCAAATAAATAATATTTCATCCACGTCCCCGACTTAATCTGATAATAAAATATAGTTGAATGCCACCTTCTTTTCTTTCCTTCCTTTATACGGCATCTAAAAAGTGTGTGCTGTATTAAATGCTGCGAGACACAAAAATAAAATGCACAACATGTACATTTCACTTACTTGGTAATAGGATTTTAGGTGTTTAATCATCTCCTTCAGAGTGGCCCCACTGTCAGTCTTCACTGCTACAACATTGAAGCCACTCACACATGGCTGTTCTTCTTCCCTCTTCCGCTTCCCTAACTTCTTGCTGTATGTGCTGTCCTGAGTGTAAACAATCAACTCCATCTTAAACTGAGTCCTCAGCATGGACTCTGCTGCAGTCTCCCTCTCCTTTCTGATAGCTTCAATCTTCATCTAAAGGACACAAACTGTCAGTAAATATTCATCATCAAGGACCCCACTCACCCTGGTCACAGACTGTTTGCCCCACTCCCCTCTGGCAGGAGGTATTGCAGTCTGAGAGCAAGGACCGCAAGGTTCAACAACAGCTTCTTCCCCACTGCTGTCAGACTGTTGAACAATGAAACACACTAAAATAGTCCAATCAATCGGACTCTTCATGTACAAAATAATCTGTTTGGAATGCACCTTATTCTCTACAGCACTATTTCACTTTAAATACAGATATTTATACTTTATACTCTTTCCCAACTGTATGTATCTAGTATCAAGATATATATATATATATATATATATATTTTTTCTTTTATATTTTACTTTTTTTAGACGCTATATATTTATATGTATCACTCTACATGTTCTGCAAACCCATTTAAGCATTTATTTATTTTAAGTCATATAAATAATAACTTGACTTTTCCACAGTGTTTTTAATTGTTTCTGTGCTGTATTCTTTTAAGCTGTGAACTTTGTACGTAATTTCATACTACAGTGTACTGTGGTATGACAATAAAGAAATCTTGAATCTTACTATCATATTGTACAGTCATACTGTATGTATACACTAGCAATGGGCAGTGAAAATGATACCTGAGCTGTTTTGATGAGGTTAGGAAGTCCAACCAGGCTGCTCTGTGCCAACTCAAACAACTCCCTCTTCACAATTTCTAAAAGAGAAAATACAAATTAGACAACACCAGATCTGATAATAACTCAAATGTCTTGCATATTCAGATGGCCTGCAATCATTGTAGCATCATGATTAAACATGCCTGTCACTTCCTTGAGTTTCAGGACAGCAGGCCCTTCCAGTTGTTTAATCTGCTCCTTCACCATGCCCTCAAAGGTCTTGTAGTTGATGAACCCAGGCAGTTCTCTTCCACGGTACTTTCGTTCATACTGAGCCACCTCTCTCTCAATATTCCAGTTAACTGCAATAGAGATGAATTTTTGGGGGGTGGAAATTTGACATAAAGAAGGTTAGTACAATAGTCAATACAGCAGTCTAAAGCAAAACGTATTGACAATATTGTACAATCTCACTCAATAGTGTACGTTACAGTTTTGTAGCATGAAAGCCAAACTGTTTTCAAATGATGTAGTGACCAAGTTGTTAATGCACCTACATGTTGTTCCAGAGCGCTCAATGACATCTTTCCATACCGCAAACTCTTTTCTGAGTAAGGCAAAGATATTAGTCCTGCCTCCAAATTTGAGATCCTCCCCTGCGGCGAGGCTGATAGCATCATATGTAAATGCTGTCACTCTCTAAAATATAACAGGTTCAGATAAAAGAAGAAGGCAAATTAGTTTCTTTTAAGAAACTCAAATCGAGGAGGTGCTGTGATCTGTGTCAGCTCTTAAACTCACATCAATGAGGAAACTGAGTCTCTCAGTTGCGTCAGGTGGGGGTCCGTTGCCATATTTTTCGAGCTCTGCCTGAGTCTGCCTGAGTTTCTTTTCTATCTGCTCTTCCAGTTGAGGCAGTGATCTCTGCAAATCACACATGGGTCAAACCTTTAACAACTGAAGTGGGCAAAGTCATCTGTGGTGGACCAATAGCGGGAAGCACAAAGAAGTATTTACCTGGATATGATGCACCAGCTCAAGGGTGAGGTTTTCTGCCAGTTTAGGAACAGTGGCATGGCCTTCATCGTATAGGATCCTACAGCACAAATAAACATTACAGAGATATATGCTGCATCTCCGCTAAAACTGCAAATCATTGTTTGTATAACCCTTGTGTTGAAAATCAACACTTTTGTTGAAACTTTTTATCAACGTTTTTGTCCATTTTTTCATCACTTTTGATGCTTTCTATCGATGTTTTTAACTTTTTCTTACGTTTTTGTCCTTTTTTCATCACTTTTGACGCTTTTTTTCAAGGTGTGTCACTTTTTTTACGTTTTCAACACTGCGTAACACTAACTTATTAATTTTAGTTTTACAGTTATTTTTGGAAATTATGGTCAATAAACCTCATTTATTGGAAATTATACCTAATGTTTGAGTTAAAAGCAGAAATTAGGAATTATTTTATAAAATTGAATAAGACACCCCAAAATTAATGAAAGTAGTGATTTGTACTTGCCAAAGAGCGTTGGAATCAATCATGGGTAATTAAAAAGAACATTGATATAGGAAAATGGGTCAATTTGACCCGAGGACAACATGAGGGTTAATCAACATAAAAACATACTGGAATTGCAGATGATTTTTAAAGAAGGCTTCCTCTCTTTCTATTGCTTCAGTCAGAGACACCTTGTCTGTGATATCTTTCTGACCCCTGCACCGGACAATCATGTAGCCCTTTTTTAGGTGGATGACCTCATTATGGACAGTTGCAACCACCGTATTTTCTGTGCCTTTGTCCACCAGGTCAGGCTTGGTCAAGATACCTGGAAAGAGAAAGTCCACTTATAACTATTACATTTAAGTTGTGTTACTAAAGAGCCTTTTGACTTTTCTTAAAAATCAGCCCTATTTACCCAAAGTCCTCTCCCCATCAGGATCCACCTCCCGTGCCATCTTCAAAGCCTCTGTGGTTGCTATGTCCACGTTGCATGGAACAACCACCAAGCTGATGGTTTCTTGTTTTTGGATGAACATCTGGATCAGTCTCTTTATCTGAAAGTATTCATTAATATAAGTATATTTATATTTAAGTATAATTATAAAATTTCAATATGTACAGCTATCGAAGTACCATTGGGTTTGGGACGGTTACAATCAAATAATGAACAAATACATTATAACAAGACTAAAAATGGAGAGAAACAACTTAGGTGTGTTAGGCCTGTCAAGCTTTGGATTTGTCCACATGTTGAAGCAGTGTGCATGGAGCTGTATTAAGAGCAATATAGCGTATTTGAAGGGCGGGTTATTTTTTATTTAAATACCAAATACCAAAAATGCATTATTAAAAATATAAGAGATTAATAAAACAGTATTTCTCTGCTCTGAGGTAAGGCTGCATTCACAACAAATCAGGCGTTGTCAAAAATGTCAGTCCTCCCATTCATTTGGATGTGGTTGAAACAAAATCCACTTTTGGAGAGACGCAACCCCATATCCAGCTACAGTGTCCAGTCATGTAACCTACAAGTTAGTGTAAATTGTAATTTCCCCTTGTGGGATTAATAAAGTATATATTATTATTATTACAGTAGTGACCTAACCCAGCATATCTTCCAAGGGCAACTTCATAGAGATACAGGTTACATTTACAAAAACGAAGAAGCCCTGTTCATGACCAGCACATCCACTGTGTAGTATTTTTCCACAGAGTGAAAGGAAAGCAGATCTGTGATGTCACTTTATCAGTTATCAGTCATCTGTTAAAAACACACTGTTAGAAAATACCAACAAGTATGCAAGCTAAGCAGTCAAACAGGGTTATGCTAGAATGAAATACAAGTATAACCTTGCAGTTTTCAGCATGGGTCATCAACTGATGAGGATGATGACTTTTTATTTGAATGAGAATCATCCCATTTTTTAAGTTTTCTTCAGTATCAAAGTAATCCAGTTGTAGTTTTCTGTATTTGCATGGGAACAGTGCAAACAGAAACTACTGATAGTGATAGAACGTTTACAGCGTCAGACTTTGAAAACCCCTGTTTTAGTCTATCTGCATTACTTAAGGAAAGGTCAGAGCCTAAATCCTTATGACTGGGATTCGTTGCAAAGATCCAGGACAGGAAAATTTGAACATCGACAACTTCTCAGTCCCTCTCCCTTTTTCTGCTAAAGCCCAAAATGGTCTCCTAAGCCCCTTCCCCAACAAGGAAGAATGAATGCATGTACATTAGAGTGCGGATCGGGCCGGATTTTTCTGTCCGAGCCCGGCCCGCGTCCGACAGAGCAGTAACCGAACCCGACCCGAGCCCGACAGGCATTAAGATATTTCTGTCCGAGCCCAACCCGAGCCAGACACAGTTAAAATCGCATTTGTTTCTCATACTAATGACACATGTACGTTTGTTTGTGTGGAAAGCCCGCTTTTATTAAGCAATTGTAGGAAGGCATTCGGAAATGTCAACAGATGAGCGCATCAATGCACAGCTGACTTTCCTTCGTTTTCAATAGTTTTAAAATCTCCTGCGGCCAACTTCTTTTTAACATCTTCCATCGTTGCGCTGCCACATGTAGCTTAATACGCACGTCTTTCGTTGTCACAGCACACAGGAAGACGGATGTTAGGGTAATATTTGACATTTATTTTAAGCTGTTTTAAATTCAAAATGTTCAATGCCTTATAGCGCTAATGTGACCGAGCCCGACCCGAACCCGAGCATCCTTTCTAAAAATCTGTCCCTGTCGGGTACCGTCGGGTCCCGTCGGGCTCGGGTCGGGTATCCATCCTCTAATGTACATTAGCACGCAGTTAGACACACCCCTGGCCCTGATTGGTGCATCTGAACACACAGCTGTGGATTTTTGCAACTCGCACTACAGGCTGTAGGTGGTGCCAGAAGAGCCAGATTTATTTATTTATTTTTTTTTAATTACCTGCCTCATGTAGTTCTACTCAAACATAGGGTCCCATTCAGCAATATGACAGAAAGTTAGTTTTATAAGTCTTACCTACTGCACCTTTAAGTTGCATTAATATCCACAACAAATTTCGAGGGAAGTAAGTTTTCTGTTCCTTGGGCATGAACTGACATGTTGAACATGTGGACATGTAACCTGTTTATGACACTAGAGCACTGAAAGGGTCAACAAAGTCATTAGGAATCATCCTTTGAGGACGATGACTGCTTTGTACCAGATTTCCTTGCAATGCGTCCAATACTCAAGATATTTTACTCTAGTATACCTGGTCTCCAATGTTCTCTGGTTGTCCCTTTACGGCCACCCTGGTGATGCCGGGCAGGTCAATCAGCGTCAGGTCTGGAACATCAGGAGAGGCGATCTCCAGACTGATGAGGTCATCACTGATCCCCATCCCTTCCCCGGCCATTTCATTCTGAGCTGGAGAGAAAAGACATGATGTAAAATGATTACAGATGATGGTAGAGCTGATCACTGAAAAGCAAATACAACTCCCTTCAACCTCCTCAAATAGTTGGCTTTTGAGCTTGACATTTGAGAATGTTGTATACTGTACCTTCTCGAATCATCATCTCCACATCTGCAGGGTCTTCAATTTCTTCCTCACAGTCCTGGTAGCTTATCTTTCCGTACCACTTCTCTCCTTCTTTCTTTCTCTTCATCTTCAGTTCGAGAGGACATCTTGTCACAATGCCTGAATTACAAAAGAGTGGAAAAAGAGAGGAAGAGTCCAAGTTGAATCCAGTGTAAGCTACATGGAGAAATAATGAAAGATGTCTCAGATAGGCACACATTACAAGTTTTTATCAAATGATTAAAAAATATCTTAGCACGGATAAAGTTTTGACTCAGGTGTGTCAAAAAGAACAATTTAATGAATTAATAATAATTACAATTATTCAAATATGTATAGCCTATTATTAAAGTTAAAGAAATAATTAAGCCTTTTGAATAAATATATAATATGCCTACTGTAACTACAGGTAATGGGTTATGTTTTTCACGTTGTTTGTTGTAGTCGTTTTGTTTTTGTTTTTGTTTATGTTGCTGGACAGACAGACACAAAAGACTGAATTAACACGGATCCAGAGTTTTTAAAGGATTTCATAACAATGCTAGAAAGGTAATTTTTGGTATTTTATCATGACTTATTAGCTCAAGTAGGCTACGACCTATTTCGAGTTTGCCACTGTGCACATCATTTTGTGACTGCTGGTATTGAGATTTGTGTTGAGGAATGCCGTATGTTTTAGCTATTAGAACCAAAGAGTATTTTTTTACTGACTTACCACTGCCTCTTGGCAGAGCCACCCCTGACAGCGCCTCCAACACGGAACTCTTCCCCGAGCTTTGGTCTCCAATCACGGCGATAGCTGGCAGCGCCAAGTCCTTCTCTACACCCAGAGACCGAAGAGAGTCGATGAGGTCAATGCAGGGACGCACCTTCTCCTCATACTGTTGGTTCAGAGTGTTCATGATGACTCTTGTCTCCTGTAAAAAGGAAATTAAAAATGCTAAATGACAATTCAACTCCTGCTACTAGGCTATCACACAACCTCGGTGTGACGGCAGAATCTGGCTGCAATGAGAAATCAAAACTTAACTTAGGTTTCGTTTCTCTTGCTGTGTGTTTCTCTTTAGACAGTCAGTGTCATAGACTTAAGGCCTGTTCACACCGGGACGAATTTCGCGCGCGATATTCGCCGACGTTTAACGCGTCGTGACTAAACAAAGGGCGTCAATGAGAGTGTGCACACCGACGCGAAAATCGCCACGCGTAAAAGCGTCATTTTTAAAAAAACGCCTCGGGTTCGTTTTTTTGGTTTGACGCGCCGCGTCAAAAACTATCCGACCAATGAAATCGGCCCTTTTGCTCACGTGTCTTGTGCTTCTGAAGTTACACTAAAACACAACTTGGGGCGCTCAAGCACAAAACGGTCTTACCGAGCACACCAACGAAGAAGACATATATACGCCACCGTCATCACTGCCACAAGACGAGGAAGAGGCAAAGCACGATGTCCAAAATAAATGTTGAGCTGCTGGTCTCCTTGGTTTCGGAACATAAAGAGCTATATCTGATTTAGAAGAAATGTTCTAAATACTTGCTCTCTTCTTCTCTGCTCTTCTTCTGAGTTGCAAGCGAGTATCAGAAGCGCAAAGTTGCGCAGCGCCACCCTATGTACGGGGGTATTTCTGTTTTACATTAAGCGCCATCTAGTGACAGATAATGAATTTGCATGTTCATTCGGCTCATCGTCAGCGAAAATCGCTTGGGTGTGAACACAAAAAACGCGTCGAAAAACGCTGACGAATAACGCCCGGCGATATTCGTCCCGGTGTGTACGGGCCTTAAGCCAAACAGTCCAAATACACGTGATTTCTCACACGTAAACAACACGTAAACAACGCGCAAACAACGTGCAAACAACGCGCAAACAACGCGAAAAATACACGTAAACAATGCGTCGATTTTTCACACGTTAACAACACGTAAAATACACGTAAACAACACGTAAATTACGCGTAAACGACGCGTAAACAACACGTAGATAACACGTAAATTACGCGTAGACAACGTTAATTTCACGTGAATATGGGTGAGCGTCCTAAGCTCCCATTGGCTGCTGAGCAGTAGGGTTAAACCATTTCTGTAAGCCTGGGGAGGGGGTCGCCTGCCAACATTCAACATGCAAAGGATCCTCTCACTTCTTTTCTTTCTCATTTCTTCTTTTTTGATTTAGCTTTTAAAAAAAAAATATTAATTTAACTCAATGAATTTACTATTCAATTATAAACTATTTTCATCAAGATAACATTACCACCTTTTGCTACACTGCACTGCCTTTTAGGGGACCTTCCAGCTTTAACACCATCCATTAAACACTCCAATCCTAGCAGATTGTTGTAGGGGGATGTTTACGTTGTGCCAAATGATTTTTCAGTTGCATTCCAAGGCAGGCACAATTGATTGTTGCATTTTTTCTTCTTTCTTGCACATATTGTACTGTGGTTCCTGGTTATTTGGCTGTTGTATGTTTTTTTTCTGTACAAGCTTTTATTGTACTGTTTCTAGTCATTGCCATTATCTTTATTGTGACTACTACTGCTACTGTTTATCACACCCCCAACCAGCACCATCAAACACCATCTAAAAGCCTGGGTCTGGCCCAGGTTTCTCCCTAAATGGAGTTTTTCCTCACCACTATTGCACTAAATGCTTGCTCTTGGCGTAATTACTGGAATTGTTGGGTCCTTGTAAATTATAGAGTGTGGTCTAGACCTGCTCTATCTGTATAGTGTGCTGAGATAACTCTTATGATTTGATACTATAAATAAAATTGAATTGAATTTATATATTTGCAATTGGCTAGTCTCAACAAACTATGAGAAATAAATCTTTTGTTAAAAGTATAGTGTAGATAGATAGTTAGAAAGACTTTATTAAAGGGTAACGTTTTTTACCTGGACCCTATTTTTCTATGTTTTTGTGTGTAACCTTAAACAAAAACATATAAATTAGTATTTTACGGCTCAAAAGCACAACCCTGAGCCTGCAGAGGGTGCCGCTGCTGTGGAAGACGCCCTGCCTTGTCCCGGTCCCCAAGAAGTCGACTCCATCTGGCCTTAAGGACTACCGCCAGGCTGAACTGGAAGATCAACAGCACTGCTGTTTACAAGAAGGGGATGAGCAAACTATTTCCTGAGGAAGCTGAGATCCTTCAGTGTGTGCAGCAGGATGTTGGAGATCTTCTACCAGTCTGTTGTGGCCAGCGCTCTGTTCTCCTCCGCGTCTTCTGGGGCATCAGCATCGGAGTCGGCGACACAAACAGACTGAACAAACTGATCAGGAAGGCTGGCTCCGTGATCGGCTGCAAACAGGACACGTTTGAAGCTGTGGTGGAGAGGAGGTCACTGAACAAACTGTTATGTATCATGGATAACCCCGACCACCCTCTCCACCCCACACTGGTCCAACAGAAGAGCAACTCCACCCTCTCCACCCCACACTGGTCCAACAGAGGAGCAGCTTCTCTAAGAGGCTCCGACAGCTTCGATGTTGCACGGACCGCTACAGGAAATCATTCATACCACAGGCAATAAAACTCTTTAACATGTCATCACTGGGTGATAGATCAGACTTTTGGACACCACACTACTGCACTAAGTGCAACCTGCACAATTGCTTTATTTACATTTTAGCATATTATTTAAGCAGTTGCACATTTTTTCCCATCCTGTATATATTCAAATATTTGTTCTTTTATTTTATTCCTATTATTATTTCATGTATAATATTACCGTAATTTCCCATTTTTATTTGGATCAATAACTATCTATCTATCTATCTATCTATCTATCTATCTATCTATCTATCTATCTATCTATCTATCTATCTATCTATCTAACCCATTGATGTTCCTTTACACTGTAGGAAGAAAACTTCAATGAAGAAGTAGTAGTTCAGTTTAAATACCAATGCAGCAAAAATAAATGTACTGTGCGGCCTTTTAGATAATACTCCAGAGCCTCAGAGCCTCAGGATACCTACATTATACTTCATCAGATTAACTCACTCACAATATAAAAAAAATGGCTTGACTAAACAGGTGTAAGTCTGTTGCAGGCAGCTTAACCATGGTGTTGTGGTCCTTTTTGTGTATACAACCCTTGTCCACCGGGTCGAAAATGACCCGCCTTCACTAAATCCCTAAAATAAAGCAGATTTCTTTAATTGTGAATGCCAAATCTTAGGATGAAGAAACCACCTGTTATTGATTATAAAGTGTGTGAATATCTGAATATTTGAATTTTTCCTCTTCTCAATGCAAAAGACTACATTTATTCAGTGAAGACACTAGTTGTTTTTATACAAGCTCTGTCATTATGTTTTTCTTTACTAAAGTCGAGATTTATTATAAATATTATTATTTTTTAAGGTGCTGCATATGTGGTTAATATTATTGTATCAAGTAGGCTTACTTGTGGATCTCTGCATCCCAAAGACTAAATCCAGCCTTGACTCAGGACCTGTGTGTGTGTGTGTGTGTGTGTGTGTGTGTGTGCTAAGATTAGCAGCCCTATGTAGACACGCAGGTCCTTCTCATCCATCCTTTTGCAGCCGTCAAGTAGAAAGTTGAGGCAATGTCCTGGGCATTGGAAACAGCATATCATCCAAAATAGTTTGTTAGTTAAATAGTAAGCTAAATAGTTGTAGTTTGAAAAATACCTTGTTATATATTTTGGTAAATAGAGGTTGGCTAGTGTAGAATTCTGGATATACACTGGGGTATTCGGGATGGAAAGGGAAGTTTGGGGTCACCTACTGGAGTTGCTGCCCCCGCAACCCGATACCGGATAAGCGGATGAAGATGGATGGATGGATATTCGGGATGGTGAACACAACAGTGTAATCACTTTTTGAAAATGTAATCGTTAAATAGGTGCAAAAGGCTAATGAGGTAATGTCACATATGTGCAATATACAGTGAGGAAAATAAGTATTTGAACACCCTGCTATTTTGCAAGTTCTCCCACTTAGAAATCATACAGGGGTCTGAAATTGTCATCGTAGGTGCATGTCCACTGTGAGAGACATAATCTAAAAAAAAATCCAGAAATCACATTGTATGATTTTTTAAAACTATTTATTTGTATGATACAGCAGCAAATAAGTATTTGAACACCTGTCTATCAGCTAGAATTCTGACCCTCAAAGACCTGTTAGTCTGCCTTCAAAATGTCCACCTCCACTCCATTTATTATCCTAAATGGGTAGGGTGGTAGCATCATGCTTATATATGTGTGTATATATATATATATATATGTGTATATATATATATATATATATATGTATGTATGTATATATATGTGTATATATATATATATATATATATGTATGTATATATATATATGTATGTATATATATATATATATGTGTATATATATATATGTATGTATATATATATACATATGTATATACATATATATGTATATATATGTGTATATATATATATATATATGTGTGTATATATATACAGTGGGTACGGAAAGTATTCAGACCCCTTTAAATTTTTCACTCTTTGTTTCATTGCAGCCTTTTTCCAAAAATCAAAAATGTTCATTTTATTTCTCAGTAATGTACACTCAGCAACCCATCTTGACAGAAAAAACAGAAATTTAGAAATTTTTTGCATATTTATTAAAAAACAAAACTGAAATATCACATGGTCATATGTATTCAGACCCTTTGCCGTGACCCTCATATGTAACTCAGGTGCTGTCTATTTCTTCTGATCATCCTTGAGATGGTTCTACACCTTCATTGGAGTCCAGCTGTGTTTGATTATACTGATTGGACTTGATTAGGAAAGCCACACACCTGTCTATATAAGACCTTACAGCTCACAGTGCATGTCAGAGCAAATGACAATCATGAGGTCAAAGGAACTGCCTGAAGAGCTCAGAGACAGAATTGTGGCAAGGCACAGATCTGGTCAAGGTTACAAAAAATTTCTGCTGCACTTAAGGTTCCTAAGAGCACAGTGGCCTCCATAATCCTCAAATGGAAGACGTTTGGGACGACCAGAACCCTTCCTAGAGCTGGCCGTCCGCCAAACTGAGCTATCGGGGAGAAGAGCCTTGGTGAGAGAGGCAAAGAAGAACCCAATGGTCACTGTGGCTAAGCTCCAGAGATGCAGTCGGGAGATGGGAGAAAGTTGTAGTAAGTCAACCATCACTGCAGCAATCCACCAGTCGGGGCTTTATGGCAGAGTGGCCCGAAGGAAGCCTCTCCTCAGTGCAAGACACATGAAAGCCCGCATGGAGTTTGCTAAAAAACACCTGAAGGACTCCAAGATGGTGATAAATAAAATCCTCTGGTCTGATGAGACCAAGATAGAACTTTTTTGGCCTTAATTCTAAGCGGTATGTGTGGAGAAAACAGGCACTGCTCATCACCTGTCCAATACAGTCTCAACAGTGAAGCATGGTGGTGGCAGCATCATGCTGTGGGGGTGTTTTTCAGCTGCAGGGACAGGACGACTGGTTGCAATCGAGGGAAAGATGAATGCGGCCAAGTACAGGGATATCCTGGACGAAAACCTTTCCAGAGTGCTCTGGACCTCAGACTGGGCCGAAGGTTTACCTTCCAACAAGACAATGACCCTAAGCACACCGCTAAAATAACGAAGGAGTGGCTTCACAACAACTCTGTGGCTGTTCTTGAATGGCCCAGCCAGAGCCCTGACTTAAACCCAATTGAGCATCTCTGAGAGACCTGAAAATGACTGTCCACCAACGTTTACCATCCAACCTGACAGAACTGGAGAGGATCTGCAAGGAGGAATGGCAGAGGATACCCAAATCCAGATGTGAGAAACTTGTTGCATCTTTCCCAAAACGACTCATGGCTGTATTAGATCAAAAGGGTGCTTCTACTAAATACTGAACAAAGGGTCTGAATACTTATGACCATGTGATATTTCAGTTTTTGTTTTTAATAAATATGCAAAAATTTCTAAATTTCTGTTTTTTTTTCTGTCAAGGATGGATACCCGACCGAGCCCGACGGGACCCGACGGTACCCGACGGGTCGGGCCGGGTTCGACAGATTTTTAGAAAGGATGCTCGGGTTCGGTCGGGCTCGGTCACATCAGCGCGATAAGGCATTGAACATTTTGAATTTAAAACAGCTTAAAATAAATGTCAAATATTACCCCTAACATCCGTCTTCCTGTGTGCTGTGACAACCAAAAGACGTGCGTATTAAGCTCCATGTGGCAGCGCAACGATGGAAGATGTTAAAAAGAAGTTGGCCGCAGGAGATTTTAAAACTATTGAAAACGAAGGAAAGTCAGCTGTGCATTGATGCGCTCATCTGTTGACATTTCCGAATGCCTTCCTACAATTGCTTAATAAAAGATTTAAATAAAACAAACGTACATGTGTCATTAGTATGAGAAACAAATGCGATTTTAACTGTGTCGGGCTCGGGTCGGGCTCGGACATAAATATCTTAATGACTGTCGGGCTCGGGTCGGGTTCGGTTACTGCTCTGTCGGACGCGGGCCGGGCTCGGACAGAAAAATCCGGCCCGATCCGCACTCTAATGTGCACTAGGCCTTACTGACACAGATATAAAGAGGTTAGAATAGAGAATTTCTATTTCCGTCAAAGTAAATCAACTGTAAAATGATTAAAAAACACTACTGTAAGCATATTACATGGGCTACATACAAGAATAGTACCCTAGCCACATGTCTCAATTTAAAACAGAAAAAATACAGAAAAAAATGACTTATAAAATGGATTTTGTATGAATTTATTTCTACAGATATGTCTGCGTTTTTTCTTTTTTCCTTTCAGAAAAAAGTGCAAAATACACAACTTCTCAAACTAAAAAAACACATCTACATCACTCACACATATACCTGAAATAACTACATGCATACATTATAGAAATAAGTTATTATAATTTGATGAAATGGTGAAATGCCATGAGGCCATACTTTTGCTTTGACACAGCTGGAGCCATCACAGGGTTAACATTTTCTGGTCATGTTTGGTATCAATCAACTCGTCTTCTTATTTTTGCACCAAATGTACCGCCAGAAGTGTTGCAAAAGTCGAGAGCGCAGACTCGCCGCTGTGTGATGCGAGAGAGCACAGTGCAGCGACAGACTCAAGAGGTTGTAATCACTGAGTTGTGGTTGTACTGAAAAAGTGACTCAAGTGGGGGAAAAAAAACAAACGAGTACAGATTTTTTTTACAAGCTCTCAAGTCATATTTTACAAGTGCTCACATCGCATCTACGCGCTCTCACTTTTGCACCATATTTACCTTCATAGCTTTAGTAACAAAATAACCTATTACAACGCAAATGTAGCAAAGTTAATGGAGTTACTAAATGAATTTTACAGTACACTGTCGAGCCCTGACATGATTTTTTTTATAACTATACATTCAGTGGAATTGATAGACACCGCTCATTTAAGCTGGCTTTGGGTATCAGCAGGTCAAAATAAACAGGAATGAGCAAAAGTCAAATTATGCATAAGGATAAGACATCCTTATCGTTTTAGACATACATATCTGACACAGTTGGGTCATTTTGAGCATCAAAAGCAATGGCCATTTTTTTGTAATTTAAAATGTAAACATTAATTTTAGTGTGGTCTCTTTTTTGCAAGGTGTAGTTTATTACTGAAACTATTATTATTATTATTATTATTATTATTATTATTGCTGTTATCTGTCAGAAGTTTTGTTTTTGTAAAATCACATTCAGTCAATTGAAAACAATTAAACTGAAATTGACTTCTCTCTGTCTAGGCGGTTCAACTTGTCCTATCTGATGAGGTATGCACGTCTTTCTGATGCAGAACTTGATGAGGTGGTTCGGCAGATAGTTGGAGAAAATGAAGAGATGGGAGCTAATTCTGTTAGGGCCAGATTATCCGCTATGGGTCTTCGTGTGCAGAGAAGGAGAGTAAGAGAGAGTTTGATTCGAGTGAATCCAGCTGGAGCTGCACACAGAGCACTCTCTCACCGCTTGCACAGGAGAACCTACAGTGTTGCAGGTCCCAACTCGCTGTGGCACATAGACGGAAATCACAAGCTCATCAGGTATGTGCAGGTGAATGAATTCTAGTGAGAATAAAAACTTACTAAATAATTGTCAGTCCTCTACAGTACAAGCTTTTTTTTCACTTTTGTTTGTCAAAATTTGGCATGCATATGTAAAAAGAATAAAGTGGTCATACCGTTGTGAGCTACTAGTGGATCTGATTAACTTAGAGATCAGAATAAACAAGCACATATCCTGCACTAATGTATGTTGTTAGGATAAGTTAATTTAAAAAAACATTTTGTCTAGTGTGTGTGTGTGTAATGTAGGTGTCTAATTTCCTCAGTTATGTAGCTTGTAATTATGAGAATATGATTGCTGTCTGTTTTGTATTACTGATTCATCGACATTACAGTACATAGCAAATCATACTTTAAATACACCCATACATTTTGTACAGGAGCAAGTGTAAAACCCTGAATTTATTATGTAATCTAATGCAGAACACAAATAACCTCCTTTTTTTTTTTTTTTTGTTTCATTTTTAGGTGGAGAATAGTGATCCATGGTGGAATATGTGGCTTCAGCAGACTGATTGTGTTTTTGCAAGCTTCAGACAATAACAGAAGTAGCACTGTGTTTGATCAGTTTGTTCTAGCCACTGCTAATTATGGGGTACCTTCTAGGATAAGGTGTGACTATGGGGGAAAAAACAACAGTGTTTGCTTCTTCATGAACATTTACCGTGGATCAGAAAGGGGAAGTGCCATACGGGGCAGAAGTGTCCATAACCAGCGGATAGAGAGGCTTTGGGGAGATCTTTGGCGGGGAATGACAAATGTGTACCACCAGCTTTTCTCCTTCCTTGAAAGTGAAGGAATCATTAACTGTACAAATGAGCTGCACTTGTGGGCATTGCACTATGTTTACCTGCCACGGATTAACCGGGACCTGGATCTTTTCAGGCAACAATGGAACAACCATGGGTTGCGCACTGTTGGCCACCATACACCATATCAGATATTTGTCCGAGGATGTCTTCAAAGGCAAACACAACCACTCACAGCCATGGCAGAGATTTTTGGATCCGACACTGCTCAACAAGGTGCACTTGCTGCAATTCCTGCTCTGAACTGGCAAGAAGTAGTAGCAGTTCCTGCTAACCAATTCAGTCCAAGCCATGCACAGATGCAACAACTCCAGGATGTGGATATTCTGGCAGGACCTATTGGTAGTTTAGCCATAGATACACTCCAAAGTGTAATTGACATTTTGGAACAATAATTTTATGTTCAGGTCACAGCCACAGCTGTTTCTCAGTATTGTTGCCTTGTGATAGAAAGCCATATTGTGCATAGAGGTACTTTACTTGAGTCTTTTTGTATCATGCCACCATCTACTGCTACCCTACATTTCTGAGAAATGTACTTTTTCCCTCAATACATAAATCTGAAAGCTTTAATTACTTTACACATTAAGATTTTTTTGAACCTTTTCAGTTTTTAAAATGTGTTTTATATTTATGCAATAGCTGAACACACTGCAAAACTCACGGCCCTTGCTTCCTGATTTACAGCCCCGCTCTCATAGTTTAAAATAACTCACCAGTTGGCTGCTACTGGACAGGCTACATGTAAACCGCTGTGGGCCGCTTGCTTGGTCCTCCGGCAATGTGTGCAGGATTAGCATGGCAGCGTTAGCCTTAATATCTAATGTCACAACTCAAATGTGACATTTAAGGTCCTTAATGCTGTTTTAATTTATAATTTTTTTTTTTAAGTTTAGAAAGGTTCACTCTGTATGTAGATATATTTTAGCCTAGTGTAAAAAAAACAAACAAAAAAATTATAATTTAAGTTTGACATTACTGCTTCTCCTGTCCTTTATTATTATCCTCTGTAATATTGTCCATTTGCTAACATTGTATATTAAGGCAGCTTAATAGTATTGATGTCAGCCATAGCACACACTATATTTTAGACAAAGCTTTTATTTCTCAAAGTATATACACACTAGCCAATTGCAAATATATAAAGAAAGCTTGTACAGAAAAAAATATACAACAGCTAAATAACCAGGAACCACTGTACAATATGTGCAAGAAATAAAAAATGCTACACTCAAACAAAAAGGCAGCAGTGGAGCAAAAGGTGGTAATATTATCTTGATGAAAATAATTTTTAATTGAATAGTAAATTCATTGAATTTAAATTATTTTTTTTAAAAGCTAAATCAAAAAAGAAGAAATGACAAAGAAAAAAAGTGAGAGGATCCTTTGCATGTTGAATATTGGCAGGCGACAACCCTCCCCAGGCTTACAGAAATGGTTTAACCCTATTGCTGAGCAGCCAATGGGAGCTTAGGAAGCTCACCCATTCAAAATGGAGTAGTGACCAAATGGCTCAAATTCACGTGAAATTAACACGTAAACAACACGTTGTCTACGCGTTGTCTACGTGTTGTCTACGTGTTGTTTACGCGTCGTTTACGCGTAATTTACGTGTTGTTTACGTGTATTTTACGTGTTGTTAACGTGTGAAAAATCGACGCGTTGTTTACGTGTATTTTTCGCGTTGTTTGCGCGTTGTTTGCGCGTTGTTTACGTGTTGTTTACGTGTGAGAAATCACGTGTATTTGGACTGTTTGGCTTTCCAGTAGACGCCGCATTAGCAGGCTGAGCGCGAGAAATCCAGCCGCCATCTTGGACCGGTCATACTCGTTACTTGGCAGCAGAAGATACAAGATGCCAGAGCACTGTGCAGCATATTCCTGCTCAGATCGGCGGATTTTTTTTATCTTATCTCTTTCACTTTGGGTTCTGTGAAGCATTTTGTAGGCCTATCTGTGTCTTTTTGAAATTTGCTACATAAGTTAAGTTCCAAAAGCAGCATTAATGTATGCTTGTGTTGTTATTACATTGGGATTGTCTCTGGTTTAGTTGGGATTTGTTTGATAAGACTTGCACGTTACTCTTATAAGATAGATAGATAGATAGATAGATAGAGATATATTATATAGCCTTTTCAATAGCAATGTGCTTGAGTACAGAGTCAACACAACATAAAAGAGGTGTATCTGTCCAAATACTTATGTAATAAGAGCTGAGACAACTGGTCATTTATCAAATATATCGAAAGTCGCAATAAGTATGCAATATTTAGTTTATTTTGTGGAGCTGTCCTGTTAACTTTATTTATGTATTTTATACTGTCCAACCAGTAGAACCCGTCCTGTTCTGTAGACATGGTCCTTAGTTATTTATATTATAACTTTATTTATATATTTTATACTGTCCAACCAGTAGAACTTTCCTGTTTGTAGACATGGTCCTTAGTTATTTATATTATAACTTTATTTATATATTTTATACTGTCCAACCAGTAGAACCCGTCCTGTTCTGTAGACATGGTCCTTAGTTATTTATATTATAACTTTTTTTATATTTTATACTGTCCAACCAGTAGAACCCGTCCTGTTCTGTAGACATGGTCCTTAGTTATTTATATTATAACTTTATTTATATATTTTATACTGTCCAACCACTGTCCTGTTCTGTAGACATGGTCCTTAGTTATTTATATTATAACTTTATTTATATATTGTATACTGTCCAACCAGTAGAACCCGTCCTGTTCTGTAGACATGGTCCTTAGTTATTTATATTATAACTTGATTTATATATTTTATACTGTCCAACCATTACCCGTCCTGTTCTGTAGACATGGTCCTTAGTTATTTATATTATAACTTTATTTATATATTGTATACTGTCCAACCAGTAGAACCCGTCCTGTTCTGTAGACATGGTCCAGTTATTTATATTATAACTTTATTTATATATTTTATACTGTCCAACCATTAGAACCGTCCTGTTCTGTAGACATGGTCCTTAGTTATTTATATTATAACTTTATTTATATATTTTATACTGTCCAACCAGTAGAACCCGTCCTGTTCTGTAGACATGGTCCTTGGTTATTTATATTATAACTTTATTTATATATTTTATACTGTCCAACCAGTAGAACCCGTCCTGTTCTGTAGACATGGTCCTTAGTTATTTATATTATAACTTTATTTATATATTTTATACTGTCCAACCAGTAGAACCCGTCCTGTTCTGTAGACATGGTCCTTAGTTATTTATATTATAACTTTATTTATATATTTTATACTGTCCAACCAGTAGAACCCATCCTGTTCTTAGACATGGTCCTTGGTTATTTATATTATAACTTTATTTATATATTTTATACTGTCCAACCAGTAGAACCCGTCCTGTTCTGTAGACATGGTCCTTAGTTAATTCATGTTGGACCAGTCCAATATGTGTCAGAAAAATAAACCTTTGTTGTAAGAAAACTTGTGTAATTTGTTATGAATCTATTTTGTAATTTTACATATGTTTAAAAATGGGGAATTCATATCGATGTTGCAATATCACATTTTGTCAATGTTGTGCAACCCTAGTGTGTAGTGTGTGTCTGTGTGTGTTGGGAGTGGGTCTGCTAAATGTCAATCTCTGGGAGGCAATTGATGCAGAACAACGTGGTAGTACTGTGTGTGTGTGTGTGTGTGTGTGTGTGTGTGTGACAGAGAGAGACAAATATAAAAAGCTTCAAGTAGACTCTAATAATATAATCATATTGTTTCTTGTACTTAAATATCTGACT
This sequence comes from Etheostoma perlongum, assembly GCA_026937815.1. Taxonomy (NCBI): domain Eukaryota; kingdom Metazoa; phylum Chordata; class Actinopteri; order Perciformes; family Percidae; genus Etheostoma; species Etheostoma perlongum. The sequence continues at coordinate 7,460,772 of CM049374.1, read as the reverse complement.
TTACGGTCACTATCTGTTTCTTCTTCCCTATCATATTTATAATGTGTGCAAAATACCTATTATAGCCTACATCATATATGTGAAATTTATACCTATTATTACATCATATATGTTATGTAGGGGTATTTATACCTATTATAGCCTACATCATATATGTGATGTGGGGGTATTTATACCTATTGTAGCCTACATCATATATATGTTATGTAGGGGTATTTATACCTATTATAGCCTACATCATATATGTGATGTAGGGGTATTTATACCTATTATAGCCTACATCATATATGTGATGTAGGGGTATTTATACCTATTATAGCCTACATCACATATGTGATGTAGGGGTATTTATACCTATTATAGCCTACATCATATATGTGATGTAGGGGTTTTTTTAGCCTATAGCCTACATCATATATGTTATGTAGGGGTATTTTGCAAATACCTATCATTTACAAATGATAGATACACCGAGGATGTCTGGTCTAGGGTCTAGGGTGACCAGACGTCCTCGGATTTAGGGGACAGTCCCCGTTTTTGGTTGTCTGTCCCTGACTAAATACAGAAGAAAAAACTACCTCTGTCATTGTTCTGTTTTTAAAGACACAACATTAGGTTTTTCAATCAGATTGACAGTCAAACTGGAAATATCCCCGTTGCTATCCCTTTTCGGGGATTATGTTCCCAGTTTTGATCTCGGACGTCTGGTGAATTTATATCATATCAGAATATTCTATTACTGTTAAGCACACTATGAATATTAAAATACGCCTAATCATGTGTCCTGTATCATAGCTACATGTATGACCTTTGTAGCAAAAAAAAAACATGAAAATCAGTTGGGTATTCAGTGAGATTGATTAATTAAACACGCTGACAGCTCATTGCACCTGCCAAACACATTACACTGAGTGGAGCGGGTGACCGGTCCAAGATGGCGGCCCCAAATCTCGTCAGCGCCAATAGGCAGTAGCGGTCGATGCGGCGTCTACTCTTTATGTCTATGGTCAGTGTTATGTATACATTTCCACGAATTAGTTCCTCGTGTTACAATTGCTTTTAGTTATAAGGTTTTGTGAATAAGCATCCACCTAGACTCGGTTTAATAGCCCTACTATAAATTAAACGCAGGCTACACACATTATTTTTTAAAATTATAAAATAGATAACAAACCCTACTGTAATTATTTAAAAAAAAAAAAAAAAAATTATAGAGGGTATATTACACTACAAACTGTAAATGAACGAGAGAAAACTAACACACAAAAAGTTATTACCACTAATATAATGTTAGCAAGTCATCTGTAATTATCAATGTTAACAAGGTATCAATAGAGGGTTTTTAATCAAACCATCAATATTTTTACTAAGTGGTACAGAGATGGCTGTTGATCAAGATGCTGTGGAGTACTTTCCAGAAGGTCAGAGTTCATTGGGCCCATTGGAGAAGTCTACCTGATGAACAAAAGAGACAAAACGTGTGCTGCAGGATGAGATGCAAAAGTCCGAGACACAACCTGTCAACCCAAATAGTGAATGTCTTACAATTGCTACAAAGCATTATTACATTATTTAGCCTCTAATAAAGCTATTACAACCCCTCTATAAAAGGTGACGCATTAGAAAGTGATGTGATTGTCTAATGTTCCATGACAAAATCAAGGAAAACAAGGGCGTGAACCACCAGATCTTTTTATTATTTAACAGCAGGTGGAGTCAAAAAGGTAAATTAAAAGAACTTAGATGGGTAAGAAAATAAAAACAAGTACCTCTCCAGAGATGTCGCTGATAAAAACACATATTATTTCTCGTCAAAATGATTGATAATGATATCTGCTGAGTTAACAATAAAATTAATAAAATAAACATTTGTCTGTGACAGGTTACAGTTTCTTTTAATGTAAATTATTTTGGTGTATATAAATATGTTCTATAAACACATTTAACTTAATTTGTTCTGTGGCTATATTCTTTGTTGAAAGAAGATTGTTGGGCAAATTAAGATTATCTTCACCGTATTAGGTTTAAGTCTGCCTATTAAGAAACTTAAAATTGATAATTCTCAACAATGTTAACTGGCCCAAACTCAATAAGTTAGAATTGAATCTGGAGAGTTTGAAGTTTATGTTCAGAAGTCAAGAACAAATTCCAAACAAACCGTACATAGCCGTCTGGGAGCTGGTCCTCTCAGTGTTCACCCTCAACCTGTGGACCTTTGACCAAGTTTAACATGCATGTCTGGCACTATAACACTGTATAAGTTGAGGGAAGAAAAAAAAGAAAAAAAAAAGAAAACTCAAAAATTATTCACAAAAAGCACGTCCCCTTTAAATACACCAAGACCTGAAGACGTGTCTCAGTGTTTGTCGATAGCGAGCAACACTTTCACATTACGTATTATGTTATTTCATTGTGAATATAAAAATATCCAAGTGCAGATTTAAGATTTCTCTTAAAGCTATGGTGCATAGTTTGTCGCCCACATGAGGAATTTTTAAGTAATGACAACCAAACTGTCGGCACGTCCACATAACACAAGCCTTCCTTTACTGTACTTTGTTATATTCTACCTTGAATGTAGTTTTATCACTGGGTTTGTAGCAGTTTGTTTTATACATCCTGCCAGTAACATGAAGCCAGCCTTCATCCTCACTTCAAATGAAAACAAAATCTAATGAATAGAGCCTAGCTTCAGTAATAAAAGGGCAAAGCTAATATTAACATTGTCTTAAATGTATTTAATGTTAAATTTCTAGAGGCCCATCAACGTAACAAATCACTAATTTTGTCGCTATGATAAAAATTGATCTTCTATTAAACAGTCAATATTTCCAGATGGTCACTATCTGAATGATTCATACATTCATATATCACAACTGTTGTATGTAATTCATTTTGTTCTCTGAATGGATGTTTAGATGTGTGTTTAAGTTGCTTCCTTTTAAACCTTTTCCCACACAACACGCACAGATGGGGTCTTTCCCCCGTATGAGTCATCCTGTGAGTCTCCAAGTCGCCTTTTCGATTGAAGCGCCGACCACAGTCGCTACACTGGTGTGGCCGTTCCCCCGTGTGGATTCTCATGTGCAAAGTCAAAGTTCCTCTCTGCCTAAAGTTCATGCCACATTCCTTACACTGGAACGGCTTCTCTCCTGTGTGGATTCTCACATGATCCCTCAAATGGCTCGATTCTTTAAAACGTTTGGCACAGATGGGACAAGTATGTCTTCTGTCCCTGGTCAGATCATTCATGTCTTTGTTCACTCCAATATTGTCTCTTATCCTACTGCGCAGGTTGGAGTTGTGCTTTTCGTTTTGCCTGGTTACTGTTGGTGTGAGGGTCTTAATCCATTCTCCATTCATCACACTATCTGTATTCTCCCCGTATTCACGTTGAGCTGCAGTATTGTCTAGATTAACGTAGTAGGAGGGCTGAGGAACTGTCAGTCCGGACAGTTTGCAGCCTTCTCCTTCAACATCTCTTCTCTTTTTCTCCGCTGTGTAAAATGTTTTGCTGTTCTGAGCCTGGTTGTGGCTTGGGCTTGAAGAATTAGGCTCATCATAACTGCTCTCTGACTGAAGTGGGAGTTCATAGTAGTGGTTAGTAACTTCCTGAGGACTAGATGATGGAAACTTTTCCTCTTTTATCTGAGGGGGATCAGAGTCCTTGTGGTCCTGACTGGGCTTCCAGTCTGGTTCAGCGTCCTGCTGCCCATCAAGCCCATCCCGTCCATGATGAGTGATCTCAAGCGGATCTACAAGGACAGAGGTGTGGAAACTTACTCAATTTTGCAATATACCTTTTGTCAAACACAAAAACATGCCTACGTATAACTTCTTTCACTTTTTGTAAATGTTATCAGCATGTTCAAAAGTAAAGATCCAGCGTTGCATTTGGGAATTTCTTTACTTTGCTGTTTATCGCATGCAGTGCAAACATCAACTGACAAAACATAAATATCAAATAGTAGTTTCATTATTAAAATATTTCTTATTGTGTTGCAGTTTTAGTTTTTGCAATGTCAAATGGACGTGCGACTTAACCGACAAACCCAATCAAAATGTCTTAATATAGAGCATTTTTAGTGTATGATAATACATAAATAATACATTTTTGTTCTAATTTTCCTAGCCTGTGTTGGATGTCCTCCCCTCACCTTTCGAGGCTTCTCGCTGAAGTCCAAAAGACTCTGGATTTATCCCACAGGGTATCTCAGCCTCCCTGGTTGATGGAGATCCTGTGCCTCAAGACACATAAATTGAGAAATAACACCTTCCTTTTGTAAACATCTGACCAATAAGGAGAGTTTTCACTTGAGGAACCACCCTCAACTCTAGGGAATACATTTGTGTCATTTAGAATTTTTTAGGACTGATCTCATGTTACTCCATCAGTATGTATAAAGTCCACTGCTGGCAGTGTTATGTTTTGTGTTTCTTTGTCTTTGTCATGCCATTTTCATCATGCTGTTTCATTAAATATTTTGTTAATTGTTCCTTAGACACTAGCCTCTCCCTCCTCATCAATCCAACGAAACACGTCGTTAGTTACAGAGTCGAGAGATTTAATCCACATACCTGATCTATGTAATTTGACTCGAGGCCAGAGCACCAGTGTTTTCAGGTGATCTATCTCCTGCTTGGATCGGCTGATTTCTCCCTGATACTCTGTCAACGTTTTCTCCACCGCCCCGAAAATTTCCACAGCCGCCGCTGTCAACCGCTCAGAAATTAAAGCGTTTAGATAATGTAGAATGGCCATGTCAGCCATGGATGCACCCTATTTAGAGAACAAGGACAGCTCCGATGTTGTTCTGACCAAGGGGCCTCTCCTCTCTAAGCGAAGCTCCTATGGCGCAATTTTTAAGTTAGCAAGCAATCACCTTCCGTTAGCATGCCATTGACTGCCATTCATTTTGGCGCCACTTTGAAATCGAATAACTTTACATCTGAAGCGTTTAAAGACTCTATTTGTCCATTGTTTATTTCTAAAGAAACACGACAATGTATAAAAGGCTCCATTACCTTGTATCTCACATTACGGATCCGTAGCAGAGGTTTTTGTAAAAATAGGCTAAGATTGCGTCATAACCACGCGACTTACTGTTGCATAGTAGTGGAATTACCGTGTAGTACAGGGTAAGCTCGCAGACAGTTTGGACTTCCCTTAGCTGTTTAGGTTTGATTACTAATTTTAACTAGCATGTTAGTTAGCAGTAATTAGCCTATGCCTATGTTATCTCCTTACATACGCTCTCCGTCTCTGCTGATTGGGAATGATTGAGATTTCTCTTGGTACAGCAACCAGAAGACTTACAACCTTCATACAGGTGGCACACGTCACAACTACGTCTTCAGGCTCAGTTGGAGGCTGCGCAGTAACGCTAAACAGTAGGCTCGTTCGAGATGAGCCAGGTCTGCGCAGAATCGATCACCGGCGATCGGCGCCCGTTGCATGCCGGTTAGATTTGTGTCCGACTTGATCCCGACTTGCTCTGACGTCATGCACACGTGGGCAACGATAATCTCACGAGAGAGCAAGGCGGCCGCAGTTCTGAGACCCAGGCGGCGCAGTTGGTTTTCACCATAGACCGTTAATATTAATGGACAGAGCATCCGGTTCGGCAAAGTGAAGCAAATGCGGAAGTAACTTAAACCTGCATTCTATCTGAATTCCTGCAGAGGGCGACACGCGTGGTTGCAAAAGAAGTTGGTTTCCATAGAAGTCTATGGAGAAATGAGCCACTTCTCACTTGATTTATTACCTCAGTAAACCTCTTCATAATGAGTTTGTGGTCTCGATCGCTAGCTTTAAGTATTCTGCAACACAGAATGATGTTCATTTTTTAAATTACGGTCTCGTTGATTTTAAAATCGGCGATAAAGCCGGGGGTGTTTTAGGGCGTGGCTATGGTGTGATTGACAGTTCTCGGCCTGTCAATCAAAGCTTGTCCATGGCACGGGGGTTGCCTACGTTTCATCGCAGTGACTTTGACACTTTGGTCGGATAATATTGTCTTGTTTAGCGGTCGGTTGCACGGCAAGACACTCAAAGGAATCGGCAGTTCAGTTTTTCTGGTAAGTAAAATTATATTTTGTTTTAACACAGTTTTTCGTTAGCCAACGTTAGCATTTTAATTAATATCAGTTAGCTAGCTACTAGATTGCACCTTGCTAAGCAAGCTAGCAGGCTAACTAATAATGCTATGCAGACCGTATAAACGCATACAGTCTATGTATAAACGTATTAAAATATATTTAATGTTACAGTCGATTACAGTAGGTATGCACAACGATCTCGCCAAAGATCTCGCCTGTGATCTGTAATAGGTGGTATTAGTGCTAATCGATGCGCATGTAATGGTAACGTTAGCTTAAAATCAAAGCCTGATGTAGCTAACGTTATATTGCAAATTCATAAACCCTATTAGCACGGGGTAAGGTCGTTTTGGGACAGCGTGTGATTTAGAAATAACCCCTCACATCTGAGTTTCGTGTGGCGGATTTGTACGTCAAACGTAGACCTGCTTTTGACTCAAATATATCCCGAAAGTTTGGGCAACGTTACCGGAGGCGGGCAAGGACGGCCAGGGCGAGCCGGCACACCGCACCCCAGTCGGGGTTGCATATCTTTCTGGGCGAGAGGTTACCGGGCATATACCCTGTCACCCTCGCCGCGGCAGCACCCACACAGCATCACCATCACCACACGGACAAAGCTGCGGGCGGGAGTGGGTCAGATTGTTAGCGATAAAATGGCGCACATGAAACAATTAGACATTATTGTAAAGTTACATTGGGGTATTACATTATATTAATCTATTAAATATACATTTCAGTAATTTGCATTACAGATGCATACAGCAAATGTGGTGCCTTGTTAGTGTAAATTGATAGTATATACACCTTCGGGATGTATGAAACATGAATTTCTTTCCAAACAGACTTCCTTTTGATGATGCCAGGCTGAAGTAATGGTTGGTGAACATGAGGAGAGAGAGACCAGCAAATGGAAGCACGAAAAGTCCCGTCTGCAGTTCACACTTTGAGGAAGATCAGTTTTTCAGAGACAAGCAGGTATTATTAATTTAAATGCATTATTTAGTGTGTCTCATATATTAGCTCATATATTAATATAATTAATTGTGATCTACCATGCCTTAACTACATGTTTGTCTTTTACTGTAACTACAAAGGTATCCACACTGAAAACTGAATGACCAGAGCCTACAGAAGGAAGACCTGGTGTATAGAGCGGTGTATTTGGTGCCATTTCCTCTGGATGTGGAAAACAGACTGTGTTGACCACATCCAAATTTCTCAAATGTGTTCTGATTATAATGATGCCAGAAAATCATTTTTGGTTCAGCTTCTTCTGCTGAAAGGACGGACCAACTTTTAGCACTTGGTATTTAGAGGTTCAATTTCTTGTGGTTGACTTAGTTTCTGCTGTAGTTTGATAGGTGATCGTAGTAACATTAAGTAGTGGATTAAAACTATTTTATAAATATTAAACTGGAATAAAATAATGAAAATACTCTAGCAGTCACCACTTTCCCAGGTGAAAGTATTTTTGGTAATTTCACATAAAGGGTCTTGTATATTTTATGTATTTATTTATGTACTGTTAGAATTAAATATTGACATTGCATATCCTTGTATGGTTTTTAGTTTTCATACTTTGAAAATGTCTAACTGTAATGATTAAATCAAATGTACCTAATACATTTGATTTAATCATTACAGTTACGGCAATTAAATAAGTTGTTTAATTCTCCTTAGCAATTTGTGATCATAACTTATGATTTTACAATAGCCCTGCACAGATTAAACAGCACCTAGTGCAAAACGTTTATATTTATGTGTATTAAAGCCAAAATAGACACTTTTAATCAATTACAAATTCTATGAAATTTCCAAAGTCTTCTTGTATGACTATAATGCTGGATGTTCCCTATTATAGTTACTTCATAAAAACAACAAATGTAGCTTTAGAAGGACCTTTATTTCACATTGAAATGGGCATCAACTTAAAAATACATACACCAAACACTTAAGATTTTTTAAAGTGTATGAATTAAATAATGTAGTTCACCTTTTACAAGTGTAAATTCCACACATAAAACACTGCTGTGGGTTAAGGTAAAGGCAAACTTCACTGTCACAAGACATGTCTGCATAATAAAGAGGTTGTTGAATCTCTAGTGTCACAATGTTAATTACAGTAGAAATGGTTGACATTACAAATCACAATATAAAAATACAGCTTAACATATAAAGCTTATAGCACTTGTGCTATCATGCCTGGATACTGCAGGTTCTCGTTCATTCCTGCGACGAGGTTACCGCCCTTGACATCTCTCAGGTCTCAGTGAATAAGGAGGACGTCCGGGACAGCTCTTCCTTGTAGGGACTGGTAAAAGAAAGGGAGAAGTCTCTTCCACCGCAGACCAGCCCAGCAAATATTTTACGCTATAGAGAAAAAGGATAAATGAACAGCACTCTTAATTACACACTATTTGAAAATGCATTATTACCTTGGCTTAGTTGTACAAAAGTCTGGTAAAAGTTTAATGTTGTACAATATATAGCAAAAGAAAATGAACTATTACTATTGCTTACTTCTGGGGCATTCGGGGGGTGAACATGCCATCGTGGCTCTCAGCACTCTTATTTCTGAAAGAATGAAAGAATCATCAATTTCCATTTGAGCCCCTCATAGTTAAATATCTATGCACACTAGCATGTAACTGTACTTGATTAATTATCCAGAAGAATACAATACACATGAATCAACAGTCCATTGTTCTTTAGTGTAACTGTAACTTGGTTAAATGAGCTTATTTCTGCTAACATTAGCTCTTAACAGCATGTCAAGGTTAAATGCCCCAACTATAGACTGAAAGGGGAAACAGTAGCACATTATCGGATCATTATGGTTATTACAGTTAGCCAAACGTTATAAGAAACTTGGTTATACATGTGCTAATAGCGTTACATAATGATAAGCATTGACAATCGCCGTTTTTGCATTTCGCTGACACTACGTTAATACGAGAAGTAAACTTCGATTTGCAGAAAATTAACGTTAGCATGTTTAACCATAGCTAGCTAAGTGGCAAGCTAACGTTACAGACTATTTACATGGTAACTTCAGACACATTTACTTTGCAATGTGACTCTTATATGTTATATAACCATAGACTATATGGGACAAAGATGTACTTAAAACCTAGCGTTAGTGAAGCTAAATCTTACCTTGAATTATTCAGCAGCAGTTGCATCCACATTGGCAGTGAAAGTGGTTAGCTAACATAACGGTAGAGCAGCGGTGCTAGCTCTCAGCTAACGTCAGTCAGATCCCGCCCATAGACTGTATGTCCCGCCCACCGGTCTGTGGCTCCTCTCTCACCCCGCCCTCTCCTCTAAAATCGTCACATCCGCAACCACGATGGCTGCGCCCATAAACGCAAACTCGACGACTCATTTCTGATCTCCACAAACCAATGGGTGACGTCACACATGCTCTGTCCATTAATATTAACGGTCTATGGTTTTCACCGACTGCAAGCATAGACATAATAGGGTCGTTCGAGATGAACTGCGCCTCGCCTGTAAAGTAGACGAGAGCAGGCGGCAGCAGCGGGGGCGGGGACAAAAAGCTGCGGTAAAGTCGGACAGTTTCCAGCCGATTCCAGCAGCCTTTAGGCTGGACAGGAAGTGACAAAAACACTGTGGTGCAATTCCGATTTAATAAAATATAATCAGACCCACATATCAGCTTGTACACAGTCTCCAGTTGTTTTAATTATGACAGAGTAGCTCTCAAAGAGCTCTACATGCGATCTGTTGCTGATTTTAATGAACAACAGACTGTAGATGATCCGTGATCTGAGCAGATTTGGTCTCTCTGACTTCTAAACATCACTATCAGCCTCTCAACATGTGTTCTGTACAGAATAAGTCTTTAAATCAGACAAATAGCAATTAAACCCACCGATTAAAAAATAATAAAAAGTTTATATAAAAACGTCATCATGTTGAGTCGATCGTGAACCAATCAGCTGTTAAATCAGCTGAGAGGCCGGAGTTTCCCAGCATGCTCTGGGTCCGCCTGGGTCCGCCTGGCTCTTGCAGTCGGTGAAAACCAACTGCGCCGCCTGGGTCTCAGAACTGCGGCCGCCTTGCTCTCGTGAGATTATCGTTGCCCACGTGTGCATGACGTCAGAGCAAGTCGGGATCAAGTCGGACACAAATCTAACCGGCATGCAACGGGCGCCGATCGCCGGTGATCGATTCTGCGCAGACCTGGCTCATCTCGAACGAGCCTATTAAAGAGTAGACGCCGCATCGACCGCTACTGCCTATTGGCGCTGACGAGATTTGGGGCCGCCATCTTGGACCGGTCACCCGCTCCACTCAGTGTAATGTGTTTGGCAGGTGCAATGAGCTGTCAGCGCGTTTAATTAATCACACTCACTGAATACCCAACTGATTTTCATGTTTTTTTTTTTTTTGCTACAAAGGTTATACATGTAGCTATGATACAGGACACATGGTTGGGCGTATTTTAATATTCATAGTGTGCTTAACAGTAATAGAATATTCTGATATAATATAAATTCACCAGACGTCCGAGATCAAAACTGGGAACATAATCCCCGAAAAGGGAGAGCAACGGGGATATTTCCAATTTGACTATAAATCTGATTGAAAAACCTAATGTTGTGTCTTTAAAAAAAAAGAACAAGGACAGAGGTAGTTTTTCTTCTGTATTTAGTCAGGGGACAAAAACGGGGACTGTCCCTAAATCCGAGGACGTCTGGTCACCCTAGACCAGACATCCTCGGTGTATCTATCATTTGTAAATGATAGGTATTTGCAAAATACCCCTACATCACATATATGATGTAGGCTATAATAGGTATAAATACCTATTATAGAAAAATAATTTGCACACACATTATAAATATGATAGGGAAGAAGAAACAGATAGTGACCATAAAGTCAGATATTTAAGTACAAGAAACAATATGATTATATTATTAGAGTCTACTTGAAGCTTTTTATATTTGTCTCTCTCTCTGTCACACACGCGCACACACACACACACACACACACACACACACACGCACACATACGCAAGCACACACACACACACACGCACAGTACTACCACGTTGTTCTGCATCAATTGCCTCCCAGACCTTGACATTTAGCAGCCCCACTCCCAACAAACACACACACACACACTAGAGGATGGATACCCGACCCAGCCCACGGGATGGCGGTACCCGGCGGGTCGGGCCGGGTTCGGACAGATTTTTAAAAAGGATGCTCGGGTTAATAAATCGGGCTCGGTCACATCAGCGCGATAAGGCATTGAACATTTTGAATTTAAAACAGCTTAAAATAAATGTCAAATATTACCCTAACATCCGCCTTCCTGTGTGCTGTGACAACGAAAGACGTGCGTATTAAGCTCCATGTGGCAGCGCAATGATGGAAGATGTTAAAAAGAAGTTGGCCGCAGGAGATTTTAAAACTATTGAAAACGAAGGAAAGTCAGCTGTGCATTGATGCGCTCATCTGTTGACATTTCCGAATGCCTTCCTAAAATTGCTTAATAAAAGCGGGCTTTCCACACAAACAAACGTACATGTGTCATTAGTATGAGAAACAAATGCGATTTTAACTGTGTCGGGCTCGGGTCGGGCTCGGACAGAAATATCTTAATGCCTGTCGGGCTCATAACGGGTTCGGTTACTGCTCTGTCGGACGCGGGCCGGGCTCGGACAGAAAAATCCGGCCCGATCCGCACTCTAATACACACACACACACACACACACACACACACACACACACACACACACACACACACACACTAGGGTTGCACAACATTGACAAAATGTGATATTGCAACATCAATATGAATTCCGATATTTTTAAACATATATAAAATTACAAAATAGATTCATAACAAATTAAACAAGTTTTCTTACAACACAAGGTTTATTTTAACTGAAAGTTATATTGGACTGGTCCAACATGAATAAATAACTAAGGACCATGTCTACAGAACAGGACGTGTTGTAATGGTTGGACAGTATAAAATATATAAATCAAGTTATAATATAAATAACTAAGGACCATGTCTACAGAACAGGACGGGTTCTACTGGTTGGACAGTATAAAATATATAAATAAAGTTATAATATAAATAACTAAGGACCATGTCTACAGAACAGGACGGGTTCTACTGGTTGGACAGTATAAAATATATAAATAAAGTTATAATATAAATAACTAAGGACCATGTCTACAGAACAGGACGGGTTCTACTGGTTGGACAGTATAAAATACATAAATAAAGTTATAATATAAATAACTAAAGACCATGTTTACAGGACAGGACGGGTTCTACTGGTTGGACAGTATAAAATACATAAATAAAGTTAACAGGACAGCTCCACAAAATAAACTAAATATTGCATACTTATTGCGACTTTCGATATATTTGATAAATGACCAGCTGTCTCAGCTCTTATTACATAAGTATTTGGACAGATACACCTCTTTTATGTTGTGTTGACTCAAGCACATTGCTATTGAAAAGGCTATATAATTATATATATATCTCTATCTATCTATCTATCTATCTATCTTATAAGAGTAACGTGCAAGTCTTATCAAACAAATCCCAACTAAACCAGAGACAATCCCAATGTAATAACAACACAAGCATACATTAGTGCTGCTTTTGGAACTTAACTTATGTAGCAATTTTCAAAACACAGATAGGCCTACAAAATGCTTCACAGAACCCAGAGTGAAAGAGATAAGATAAAAAAATCCACCGATCTGAGCAGGAATATGCTGCACAGTGCTCTGGCATCTTGTATCTTCTGCTGCCAAGTAACGAGTATGACCGGTCCAAGATGGCCGCTGGATTTCTCGCGCTCAGCCTGCCAATGCGGCGTCTACTCTTTATTAGGCTCGTTGGAGATGAACCAGGTCTGCGCAGAATCGATCACCGGCGATCGGCGCCCGTTGCATGCCGGTTAGATTTGTGTCCGACTTGATCCCGACTTGCTCTGACGTCATGCACACGTGGGCAACGATAATCTCACGAGAGCAAGGCGGCCGCAGTTCTGAGACCCAGGCGGCGCAGTTGGTTTTCACCGACTGCAAGAGCCAGGCGGACCCAGAGCATGCTGGGAAACGCCGGCCTCTCAGCTGATTTAACAGCTGATTGGTTCACGATCGACTCAACATGATGACGTTTTACATAAACCTTTTATTAATTTTTAATCGGAGGGATTTTAATTGCTATTTGTCTGATTTAAAGACTTATTCTGTACAGAACAACACGTTGTGTGGCTGATAGTGACGTTTAGAAGTCAGAGAGTTCCGATCACGGATCATCTCAGTCTGTTGTTAATTAAAATCAGCAACAGATCGCATGTAGAACATTTTGAGAGCTACTCTGTCATAATTAAAACAACTGGAGACTGTGTACCAGCTGATATGTGGGTCTGATTATATTTTATTAAATCGGAATCGCACCACAGTGTTTTCGTCACTTCCTGTCCAGTCTGAAGGCTGCTGGAATCGGCTGGAAACTGTCCGACTTTACCGCAGCTTTTTGTCCCCGCCCCCGCTGCTGCCGCCTGCTCTCGTCCACTTTACAGGCGAGGCGCAGTTCATCTCGAACGAGCCTATTATGTCTATGACTGCAAGAGCCAGGCGGACCCAGAGCATGCTGGGAAACGCCGGCCTCTCAGCTGATTTAACAGGCTCGTTCGAGATGAATGCGCCTCGCCTGTGTGAACGGCAGCAGCGGGGGCGGGGACAAAAAAGCTGCGGTAAAGTCGGACAGCTTTCCAGCAGCCTTTAGGCTGTTAAGCAGTGACAAAAACACTGTGGTGCGTCTGATTTAATGGGTCCGCTTGTACACAGTCTGGTTGTTTTGCAGTCGACAAAACCAACTCTGCATGCGATCTGTTGCTGATTTTAATGAACAACAGACTGTAGATGATCCGTGATCCGCAGATTTGGTCTCTCTGACTTCTAAACATCACTATCAGCCTCCCAACATGTGTTCTGTACAGAATAAGTCTTTAAATCAGACAAATAGAAATTAAACCCACCGATTAAAAAATAATAAAAAGTTTATATAAAAACGTCATCATGTTGAGTCGATCGTGAACCAATCAGCTGTTAAATCAGCTGAGAGGCCGGTTTCCCAGCATGCTCTGGGTCCGCCTGTGCCTGGCTCTTGCAGTCGGTGAAAACCAACTGCGCCGCCTGGGTCTCAGAACTGCGGCCGCCTTGCTCTCGTGAGATTATCGTTGCCCACGTGTGCATGACGTCAGAGCAAGTCGGGATCAAGTCGGACACAAATCTAACCGGCATGCAACGGGCGCCGATCGCCGGTGATCGATTCTGCGCAGACCTGGCCCAGGTCTCTGATTGGTTCACGATCGACTCAACATGATGACGTTTTATATAAACCTTTTATTATTTTTTAATCGGAGGGATTTTAATTGCTATTTGTCTGATTTAAAGACTTATTCTCTACAGAACACATGTTGTGTGGCTGATAGTGACGTTTAGAAGTCAGAGAGACTAAATCTGATCAGATCACTTATCATCTCCAGTCTGTTGTTAATTAAAATCAGCAACAGATCTCATGTAGAGCTCTTTGACAGCTACTCTGTCATAATTAAAACAACTGGAGACTGTGTACAAGCTGATATGTGGGTCTGATTATATTTTATTAAATCGGAATGCACCACAGTGTTTTCGTCACTTCCTGTCCAGCCTGAAGGCGGCTGGAAACTGTCCGACTTTACCGCAGCTTTTTGTCCCCGCCCCCGCTGCTGCCGCCTGCTCTCGTCTACTTTACAGGCGAGGCGCAGTTCATCTCGAACGAGCCTTGTGACCGTTTTTTTATTATTCATTCAGAATACAAACGTACAACCAAACAAGGCATTTTAAAAAACAAAACCCATTTAAAATGAACGTTTGCCTCGGGTCGAGCATATAACCAAAACATAGGAGCATATACATAACAAATCAACATTAAGAAGAAAAAAGAAATGAGAGAAAAAAAGAAGAAGGGGTTATCTCAAATTATGGTTAAAGTTTCAAGTAAATAAACCAAATCATGGGCTTTTCATCCTTAAAGCCCATGTTGCAGGTTTTATTTTGCAACGAATTTGTGCAATTTGCTTGTTTTTAGTAAATATTTGAACTGTTATCCATTGTATTTGATGGTGTTGGATATCGCAAAATTTTATATAATACAAAAAATAGGCACAATTCTACAGTGTTTCATTTTCCCCCCACAATGCATTGCATGACGTCACGTTGGGGAGATAACAGAGCAGCCTGCGTTGTATTTACCACTGGTCTGGCCTAATGTGGCTTCTGGTCTTTTAATATTAACAGTCTATGGTCTCGACCGAGTCCATGTGACTTTATTATATTTATAATAATATTGGAGGGAAAGTGAAACACAGCTTAGACGGATGTTGTTTGGCTTTTCACAAGTTTAGACTGCTAACTAACGATACGCCGCCGGACGTTAGCACAACAGCGTTAGCCTCGCCTGCTAGGTAAATATTGCGACTGCCTTTGGTGTTGTCTATATATGCGTCCATGTTGTCAACATCATACATGTGGCATTAGTGCACCTTTTGTACCATAATTGTTTTGAATGAAATAGTAAGCTTCGCTCCTACGAGATGGGGGGGGGGGGGGTTGTTATGTTACACACAAAGCTAACTGGCTATAGTTAGCCTGTACGGATGCTAGCGGATATAGCTAACGTCGCGTAGCCAGCCAGCAACTTCGGCAGTAGAGTTTCAGTAAGTTAACACGACCGCGTTGTCGCCCACAATCAACCTGCAGTGATGTTTGAAATATAAACAATTACAATACTGGTGCGTGCTGGTTGGGGATGACCATGATTCTGTCTGAAATGTCACAAACGGATTTAGGCATCTTCAGATCAGCTGATCGCGGGGCGAGCTTCCCAACCGGAGGCTCACTCCCCTACAGCACCCGCTCTCCACCGCAGCTTCGCCGCCACACACACAAGCACCGGCCAAACAGCGACACGTTTTCACCGGAGGAAGAGGTAAACACTTACAAATAACACTCGGGGATGCTTTCTATTCCTATATGTAGATAAGTGTACCAGTACTTATCTGAACTAACGACATGATCACTGTCACTAGATCGAAAGAAAACGTTGACGTTCACTTGGTGCTATTCACTGACAGTAAATAGTAAAGTCATTGTATGTACTGCTGCGTTGCTAAAATAAAGGAGATAAATGAAGGAGACTTCCCGACAATCTTGACAATTCCTCATTTGCCCTCTCACGCCTGGCAGGTTGGTAATTATTCGGCTGCTGGCATTTACTCCTCTTCCTCCTCCCAGTCAGTCACCGTAGTTCTAGTGCCAAGCTGAGACTTCGCTCCCCAACGTGACGTCATCGCAGAATTGACTTCATAAACCCGCGAACACCAAAAATGACCAAAAACTAACTTTTAACACTATTTGGAGCCATTTTTAAAAATGATATACATATCTTGAGTGCTTTTTGTACCCAATAATTAACAGTGGTGGTTAACCTGCAACATGGGCTTTAACCCGTTTCAGTGACTTATACAAAGGTTTAGCTCATTCTTCCAATGGATCAGGGAGGGTTTAGTTTTAAACTATCTGCATTTATGTATAAAAGGTTTTCCTAAAACCATCAAATTGTTGAAAAAAAATCTACCTTCTTATCTTCAACAAAAACACCAAACTTTATATTCACCACTGTCAGAGGGGGCATCACAATTTCCCCGGTCTGTAACCAGCTCTGCAGATCTTTCCAGAAGGATTGCACCAACTCACACAGAAAAAATACCTGTGTATTTTGAGGTTGTACCAGAATAGGTTTACATGGTTTCATTTTTTTTTTAAATCACACCATATTTTTGTTGTACTGCACATTGCTGCAGATCCTTGTTTCACCCAGTGTTAGAGTGAGACATCTTACTTCTATACTATGTTTGTTGTGAGTCACACATGTGCGGTAGCTAGGTAAGATTATATCAGCTAGATAACTTACAACTTTGGTCAATACAATGCAGGATTTGTTGGGAAACTTCTTCTAAATGAGAGGCACTTGTGGAATACCTGTAGAACAGGGACATGTAAGAAGTTCTTTTGTAGATTATGGCAAACTAATGTGTGTTGTACCAGTGTTTTGCCATTGATAAACTAGCATGCTATTGCTAGAATGTGCTACAGTTAGCCACCTCATTTTGGCTAGTGACGTAGAAAGCCGCTCACCCAAAGACTGAAAACAGAGGACATTCAGAAACCTGTATCTCGGTCAAAACAGCATGGATAGTTTTTTTTTTCCGAGTTTGTACGCATGTGGAAGGACCAGAGACACAAAATAACACCTCAATCCCTGAAATTAATTTTTTCATAATATGGGCACTTTAAGTTAATCAGAGACAGT
This sequence comes from Etheostoma perlongum, assembly GCA_026937815.1. NCBI lineage: Eukaryota > Metazoa > Chordata > Actinopteri > Perciformes > Percidae > Etheostoma > Etheostoma perlongum. The sequence goes on along the minus strand of CM049374.1, from coordinate 7,443,246 downwards.
TTAAATGGATGTAGTCATATATGGATCTTTGGGTTAATACAGTCTATGGTTTGACTTTTATTAGGCTATACACATCCATCAGGTACTCCCCGGAAATGCTGGGGTGCCGTAGAAGCAGCGGAGGTGGCATTTGGGTAGCCTGGAATACAGAGCAATGTTAATAAGTGACTGTAAAAATGGCGCAGAGTAGGCTACTTGCATATTAAAGGCCCATTTAATTAATTGACGTACATTTCTTATTTTGTGTGTCCCAGGAAACAACAGAAAGATCAGCTGACACACCGTCATTGTGGGCTGTTCTCTTAATACATGATTGTCCCTGGCAGACTCTCATGGAACAAGAAGCATCCCTCAAAGACCATCCAACCAAGGCAACAGGTCAAAGGTCAGGGGTCAACAACTTTTCAGGGCAAAGTGCTTGCTTATCATCAGGTGTACAATCTGATACATCAACAAGAGAAACTAACTTGTTTATGTAATTTTTTACACACAGAGCAGACAAAGAGATCTGAGCTGAAATACTATTTATGGGGGATTTGGTATTCATTTTCATCTTTATTAGGATGAATGCCTGTAAAATACCCACACTCATGATGCATGTGGTAGTATATGGACCCGTACACATTTATCATGGACGTCAGACACATACTGTACATGGATGTTTAATCTGCTTCATTATACTGATGCACGCCACATGCTGGAGGTCAAGAAACAAGGTTGCACAAGTCATATCAAACAGCAAATGGGCATTATCCTTTGAATATTACTATACATAAATTGCATTTTTTTTTAAATCTGTACAAAACTGAATTGGGATTTTAAAGTAAAAAAAAAACTCAATATTAGTTATGAGCCCTATTCTCACCGTGCTGATGCACCTTTTTTTGCTGGGCTTTAGCAGTGTAAAAGAATACTCTGGACATGCTTTAGAGAGGTATAACTTATGCTTATAATTTCCCAGTAGTCTGAGGATAGCATAGACAACAGTCACAGCAATTTGCAGCAGGAGCAGCCAATTGTAAACAATTAGGGAGACCATCTTCCTCTTTACATCATAAATATGAAATGACAGTGTGATCTGTTGTCTGCAGATGCAACTAAGAAGTGGAAACCATGGGAACATACACATACTGCAGTGGTTGCATATATGGTACTTTTGTCTTGCACAATTCCTGTATAGTGTTTTTTGTAAATTAAGTGTTTAGACTTTCTGACATGATCAATGTCAGACATGAGTTGGGATCTATTTATTTTAAATAACAGAAATGTCACTAATTCTGAATATGTGTCAAATAAGAAACAGCCAATATCAAAATACAGTTCCAGTTAGATTAGAAAAAAGAATATACATGTTATTATAAGGATCTAAATAAAAGTTCAGTAATGATTCAAAGCATGTGATTTTTTTTAAACTTTCAGAGATAAAATGTTTACTAGTTTCACCGAGAGCATATTAGCACATGTACAGTAAGACATCTTGCACTGAGTTGACCCCATTTTCGAAACAATGTATACAAACATAGAGCAGTGCAAACCAATTTGAAAAAGACATCCAGTCGTAACAGTGTACGTCAATTACCAAGCACAGAGAGCACTTCAAACTACAAGAAATAGGCTACAACATTCAGCAAACAACACCTCTGACAGAGAAGTAGTAAAAGACTATATCTAATAGGGATGGGCATTCAATTAAATTTTCTTAGTCGATCGTCAGGAGAATTAACATCGACTATTGATTAATCAATATTTTTATATTAAAAATAATTATTTATTTCACTTTTTATAAATAAAAAATGCACTGAAAATACAAATACAACGTGTTTTTTGTCGATGAGATCTTTATTTCAAGAAGGACAACTTGTGGCAGTTAAACTGAACGTTCGGTTAGGCTAAACTTGAAGATATGCGCTGCGGTACTCTAAGCGGAACCTGCAGCTGCGAGCCGGCGTTTTTAAACAGAGACCCTTGTTTGTTACAAATTAATAAATAATAATAAAAAAGAATCATGTCATGTTAAACAAAAACTTAACCAAAAAAAAATAATTTAATATGGCAGGTTTTGTCAAATTTAACTCAAAACTATCCAAGGCACGGAGTCGAGAAAGAGGGTGAGAGAGATAAGCTTTCCTAACAATTAATTAGGCTATTTAACAAATTAGGCTACTTAACAAAGCCTCATAAAATAACTAATAACTCAAATACAACTTCTTCACCAGTTTACTGATTTTTGTTGAGAAAGAAAGATAAGCATGTTGACATGATCTGGGGTTAGAAGCGACGGCAACCTGCTGACCATAAGTCCAGACACACACAATGAAATTAATTTCATTGCTTTAAGACTCACACTACACAACGCAACCTGTATTAGTTTAATCGATAACAAATTAACGTGATCGCCAAAATTCTTAATGATCAATTATCAATGGTTGATTAATTATGCCCATCCCTAATGTCTAATAATTGTTTACAATAACAAACAATACTCGTATCTACAATGAGTGTACTTGACACCTTTGATGCCTTATTTTATGACCATATTATTTTTTTGACAAACTCCTCCTCTCTGAGAACCCTGATCGCCTTAGTTTAAAATGCAGAAGTGCCACGCACGAATCGAAAAGGCACGGCTACATTTGATTGGAGTAGGAGGTGGGCCCTCCCACCTGGCTGTACTCAGATGGCTGTCCGAGGTTTCCCTGGGTGTTGTAGCTCCCTGACTGGTCGAAGCTTCCCTGGTTGTAGCGCTGCTGGTTTAAGGTGTCCGACTGTTTCTCAGATGCCCCGCCTGCTAACCTTGTAGCGCCCTTGTGCCAACCGGTCTCCTTAAAGACAAACCAGATGTTCCCAGCCCATAGAACAAAGTTGAGAAACCCAAAAACCTAAAGGGGAAGAGAATGAGGCAAAGCAATATTAAGCAAATTAGAAATTCTAGCCAAATGTCAGCTTCTTTAAGAAAGTTGTTTCATTTAAAAGAAATCTTTGGACCTTTTCACCTCATCCTCTTTATCCTCCCTCAACTTCAGCTTCACCTGACAACAGCTTTCAGTTACACATACCAATTTAAATACCATTTTAACTGCATCCATTTATTTCCCTTCAACTGACAATTCAAACCCTTTCAGGTCTTCCTATTTGAACAACAACAAAATAACTTATTTTGCTCTTGCAATTTCCAAAGTTCATACACAATTTACACCAACTGCTTTTTAGTACTGACATCTTAGATGAACTTCTTCTGTTAGTTCATACACTTCTGCCACTATTTCTCTCAGGATCTCCACATAAACTCAAACATCCTGCTCAATTTACCACTTCAGTTTAATTTTTCAAATCCTTTCAGTACTTTAACTGACACTTCAACTTAACTCAGCGCTTATACTTAAACACTTCAAGTTCTTTCAGTGCTTCCTTTTAACTGCTATTTCAACTTCCTTCAGTGTTACTATTTTGACTGACACATCAGCCACAATTTCAACTGTTTTGGTATTTGAACTATTTAAAACGATTCAACTGCTAAATTTCAGCTGGGACACATCCTGTGAACCTACCACTGAGGTGTTGAGTCCGGACCAGCGTGGTCCATGCACAGAGCCACACTTGTTGGTCTGGACTTTGCAGGCAGAGATAAGGAGCTGCACCTCATCTGGATCAGTGGCCATTTTCACCTCAGACAGAGCCTTGGCCCAGGCAGAGGAACTGACCAGCCACATGAAGGAGAACACCACTGTCACTACAAAGTCCTGATGGCATGTAAGAGAGAGAAGACAGATAATCAAAAACATTGATCTAAAAAAAATATAAACATTACTTTGGCACTATATGTTAAAGTAGTGGTTGAATGATGGTGCTAGCTTTGAGCAACTATGTCTTAGCATTATGATTCATTTGGTAGAGTCATTGTAAGATGGAAACACAGCAATAGAGATAATTGAGAAGTTAAGAGGAAGATTGTATAATGTTGAGTAACTTCCCACTAGTCTTGCATTGCCAGACCTTCCTCCACAGCGCTGCAGAGGAAGGTGTAGCTAGTCCACACAGCATTCTGGGATGTGAGGAAAACGTGCGCTGGTTTATTGGCATTTTTTTAAAGCAATTGCAATCGTCATGGGTGGCGCTAAGGACCGCATGGAGCAATGGTGCCACTGCAAAATAACCCTGGGGAGGAACTTGTTTTAGTGGAACATATGTACGTTCCAAAGTTTTTAGTTTTAGTCGTGCAACAGAAAACTCAGATTGGACCGATAGTCAAGCTAGCTGTCTGGATTTACCCTGTAGAGATGTGAGAAGCAGGTAACCATAGTCCTCATAAATCGACCGGAGTTTAAAATTCCAACACTAAGAAAGTTTAAGTTAATGGACATCCAGTCAAAAAAGAAGGACCTATGGCGGAATTTCCACCAGCAACAGAGCAATTCAGGAAGTGGAACGTCGTGTATATAGACTACTCAATAGCAACTGAAAATGTCCACGGTTGGAGACCATTGTACTCACAATGAGTGGTCCTCGGTTGTTTTCACGGTACTTGTTCTGAAAGAAGATGTAGACAACGGTGGCCATGAGGGAATACAGGAAGGCAAAGACCGCAATGGTGACGAAGAACTCTGCAGAGGATGAATAGTCTCCAATAAGGAAAACACGTTCCCTCCTAATACCCTCACACACGGGCGCTTCAAAGGACACCTGGTGCAACCTGATATACACAGAAGAAGATACAGGGGTCAAATCCCACTCACTACACAAAAAAACAAGATATTTTACCCAAGGAGGTCATAAATGATTATAGAGTGATTCATTTGCATATAAACAAGGAAAGACGTGAATAGACGTTTATAACGAGGTGAACTGGCATCTCTCCAGCTACCAATCCACACTTTGGTCTTGGGGACTTAAACCAGCGACCCTCTGGTTCCCGGCTCAACTCCCTACGGACTGAGCTACTGCCACCCCTACTGCTATTTTTTAATGTACTAACCTCCTATGTCACTGTCACTTGCAGATACCAGGACACAGTTTTGCCAATCTGGAAATAACTCATTGCTTTCAAACACATTACTGTGTTGGCTTAAGCATCATTTTACATAAAAGAAAAAGGTATTTTCAGTTAGCATTTGCTCTGAGGTACCATTGGGATCTCATTTTATGCCAAATTGTATTTTAACCGTTTTAGTTTTAACAGGCTGTAAAACCTTTGCATATATTTTGTCCAGATTGCACTGATGTACAGTATTTGTGTTTAGAAAAGCTCTGACTACACATTCAGGAATGGATCATCATGGTTTCTACTCTTACCATCAAACTTTGAGACAATGAATGAACTCACCTGAAAGGATAAGCAAAGTCGATGCCAATGCTGAGGTTGCTTAGGGCCTTCTCCATGCAGTCCACACTAACCCGCAGATGCCCCGAGTAGCCTCCACATGTTGCAAATGCAAAAATGGCAAACAGCTGCACAAAGAAAGAAAAATCTAAAGTTAGTTGCCAATAGATAACTTAAGGCCAAGCACAGATGGGACCTTCAGACTACTGGGAATACAATTTTTCTTCTTCTTTTTGGCCATGGGTCCGGTGTTGTACAGTGTTGTGAAATCACAATGAACAAATTCCACGTACAATCAAATGAGAATTATTTTGTCTATATGCATGATTTGATAAGGAATACACTACATAAACATGTGGAAATAACTTAATAACTTAACAAATCCAATGTTCTAATGTCAGGATAAACCTTTGGCATGATATGATATGTCAGCTTTGACACTGCGGTTTTTATTTTGCACACTATTATGACTTCACACAAATGATCACCCTCTGCACTAGTGACTGAAATCATCTCTGGATCCAAGCAAAGATGGTGGACTTGTGGAAGGTTGTGTTGAAGATAGCTGTTTCTATCTATCAGACTGCTAAACTTGGATGTGTTATTACTGGCCTTATACAAACTGGTGAAATCAGTCACCTCTGCTGTGCTGGCTCTGTTTTGAACTGACTTTATTGGTATTGTCAACCAGGACAGGTTTGCCCTAAAAAGTCAATCATCATTGGATTACAGTGTCTCCAACCATGGTAAATGTAGCCTACTGGGTTGTTTTTCAATTTTCCGTAGCTAAGATGAATATACTTAAGCAGTATTTATTTATTTGATTGCCATTTGGGGTTGCAGAACAAGCTGAAACCACAACATTGACATATTACCACTTTATAAAGGGGGCATGCCTATTGCCTATTCACACCATCCATCATCCAGCACAGACATTACAAACAACATTAACGTTAATTTTGAGTTGTGTTTGGCCACCTGACAAAAGTGAGTCCAATATTTACTTTACTTTTACCTCTGTTTTGTTTTCCTCCAACTCCAGAGGGAAATATCTGCATCTCGCTGCTAAATGTTTCACTAAGTTCATCAGTGAATTCACTAACTCTGCACTGCAGAAAAGTGGCGTCTAAAAACAAGATAAAAACACTAAATCTGAGGGAAAAGGTACTCAAAACAAGTGCAATTATCTGTCCATCCAGCAAAATAATTTCACTTAACAAGCTTGCTTTATTTAAGATTATAGTATAGTGTAAGTTTCTTATTTTAAACACTTAAAATAAGAAATTCACTCCTAAAACAATAAATTATTTAACACTTTGCAGTGTGTCTGTCTAACCCTGGACATGTAGGGTTTATTAGAGCTTGCCTGCTGAAAACAATGCAGATGTAAAGTTGTGGGCCGAAAAACAAAGCAAGACACTAAAATGCTTCAGCTATGGGGAATTTCAGAGTTGGGTAATAACTATCAGTGGGTTTGTCACTATGAGAAACATTTCTCACTTTACACTAAATAATTTGACCCAATGTTTGAATAAGAAAAATTGTTTTGTGTAGCTTTGACAATGTGTCAGTTGAGTTTTACACCTCTAAACTGAGCCACAGGAAACATTCAAACTGAAAGTGTAATGAATTTCTAGTAACAAGCCCAAGTAGCGAATAGTGAGTATTAGCAGTCCCACCATTTTGCTTACAAACATCTCAACAATTTCTCTAACGTGAAGCCAATTTAACATAAGCTGATAGCATTTTGGCTACATCAGCACATGGACACAATAGCTGCAGTGAGTGTGTGGGCTGAGCTTAATCAGGATAGACGGAGTCTCGGAGTCTGGAGAAAGGAACAGGCACTGTTTGTGTCTGGCACCTGATGAGGACTTCAGCGCCACCGGAAAGAAATGTGGTTCATATTCTCCCTTGAGCATTTGTCTTGTTTCATATTGGCCCCACAATACAATAAATGATTCCCCTTGGACTACTGTATAAACACAGACACAAAGGAGAATCTAAACTTTGAACACAACAGCAAAAACATAATAATCTAAGACAAAAGTATATTACTAGATAAAATATCAATTGTATGACAGGAATAACTGCATTAGCAATGTGTTAGAGAAGGTTGTATGTGATTACAAGTAAACAAAGAAGAACATCACAGCTTAGCTTGCATTACAGGCTGTTAAACTTAAAAACCTTTTCAATCACAATTTGATTTACTGCCATTATAACAACAGTTTGATGACACAAATATCAGGCAAAATGATCACATATATAATACTACCCACTGTGTTTTCTTTGAAAAGCTATTATCCACATTAAAAAAAATTCAAACTTGAACTTACCGGAGCAAATATAACCATACACATTGAAGACGAGAGGATCTAATCCAGTACTGAATCCTATTTGAGTACTGCTGAAACAGAAACTGGACAAGGCTGCCTGAGGAAATCATGGCATGTGTGTGTGTGTGTGTGTGTGTGTGTTTGTGTGTGTGTGTGTATGTGTGTGTGTGTGACTAATGTCTCTTCGCTCCTCTATTAACTTCTGCCCTCTATCGCTTCTGAGATTAGGTAAGAAATAAAAAGGTAAAAGGTTCAACAATTCCTTTGAATATGTAGTGGAAGACTAATTAAGCGTCCGTTTGCTCAAGTTGAACCTGTTAACACATACAGTGGGACAATTAAAGCTTTAATTTAAAAACTAATGATGTTATGGCCCCATATCTTTTATTAGATTACTCATTAGATGCAATTTCTGAAGGTGATACTGGACTACACATTGCTATTTACTCAATCTCTTTGTTAGTCTTTCTCTCCTGTTGATTCTATACTAATGCAATGTCAGTCTGCTTGTCAAAACAACATAAATGATTAATTAACCTCTCAGCTCTACAGCTGACAGAAAACATTGCTGAGATATCGTATTGCAAAACAGGAAGCGGTGAGTAGATTAATTATGAACACATTATACAAACAGCAGCAGATCAACCTAGTGCTAAAGCCAATTAGACATGTTGTGCAGCCTGTACGTGGATAGCAAATGGGTGGAAAATAATAAATATTGCTGCTTTTATGTGTATAAAGCCAACAATGTTGTTTCTTGTTATTTTTGGAAAAGTCAGACTGCAAAGCATTGTGTAAAACCAGCTTTAGTAACCATCTGTGATACTGAGGTTGTGCTATGTGTTCAAAGAGAGACTGAAGAACGTAATGGAAACCACTTTGTAACACATCAACTGTTTTTTTTTTGTTCCTTCTGTATTCTAATCCACACCTGTTGTGTCCACACACACTCCTCATTTCTTAATTTTCAATATCACAAAAACCTACACTGACCCAAATTAGCATTCTCTCACTACTTACACATACAGTCCACTACCACTGCCGTGCATAAATGAAGTTGTTGCCTCGGCTGCCCACTCCAACAATACTATGGCCCACAGAGAGATGATTGTTTGACTTTGCTTGCCTCATTTGACAAAGGAGAGAGATAATTAGCTCTTCTCTCACCATTCTGAAAGTTATAAGTAGTTTTAATGACATGAAGTAAAGCAGTTTTGTGTGAACAATTGGAAAAATTGAAACAAAAAGCAGTAAAAAAATGCTTTGTGAACAGTGGCTAGAGGGCTAAAAATGAATACCAGTACGGCTAAATATATGTATGACTAATTATTATTATAAGTTTAATGAAAATGCAATGGATTAAGTGGCCTAATTTCATTCCAGCCAACCAGGTGTGATGAGATGTACATTATTTATTTAAACTGATGTATGCAACTGTTATAAGCTCATGGGTACAACTGAAGTGAATTTAGGGACTAACATAATTTGATACATTTTAGTTACATCATTTTAATTTTACTACATTTTGGGATTTTGCATAAAGTGTATATCCACCACAGCAAAAACTCAATAAACTCCAGGGGTCAATATCTGCCACAACACATTTTAAGGTGGAAATAATAAAGACTGTTGAGGCCAGGTGAGAGATATGACTCGTGGGAACACTGCAGCTGACTTGATGTCTTATAAGTTAAACTGAAGGATTGGAACCAAAGTCAGGATCAGCGAAACATACAGGCTTCTAAAACACACAATCACAGACACATACTGTACATCCAACCTTCTAACACACACACCCTCTGCCCTTAATATGAGCTCTCTCTCAGCCCGATTTTCCATATAAAGCTCCTATAGCCTCTAGACTTCTCACAACGATGATCGCCATCAGATCTGATGCCTGGTTAGTGCGAGCCTCTCCTCTCCCATATTATACGCAGCTGAATGGGCAGTTGGCCAGCAGCTGGGGAGGAGATAGCTCTCTAGTTTAAATGCCCCTCAGCCTCTGGAGGGCGCTATTTAATAAGCATCAGCATTATTAGATCATTCAGCTGCACTAGCCAGTATTCTAACACACATCTTGCAATATCTGTGAGCATGTTATTGAAGTATATAGAGATTACGTGTGCATGTTTGTCTCAGGCATGTGCTTGCATTCACAATATATAAGCATTTACTAAATATGTGCCATAAATGTGAGGATGCAGTATTTCCAGTCAAATATGAGCCTGCTGTGTAAAGCTGTTATGTTAAACTAAACCAAATCAGACAGATGTCAACATACCCACACAGCTAACATGTCACCATAAAGGGCCCTAACAGTTACATTCTCTAAGTCATATTATTGGTAGTCTGGCTCAACAGATGTACATTGCTGGGATGAATCCTGACATCTGGGATGTCCCTCCCCTTCCGCCATCTCTACTATCTATTTGGCAAGAGCACCATTGCTGCTTCTGGGGCTTAACGCCGCCAAGGAAGGTTGTGATTGTTTTAAAGAAATAATTCCCCTATTCCGGAATAGATATGCTGTTTAGCATACTCCTACTGGAAACATGGTTTGGCAATGTGAGACTTAATTATTGGTAAACATACAGTACAACTCTACTGCTATGCAGATGACATCCATCTGTATGTCTTTAGAGGTGCTGCCTGCAGTTTGGTTACTATATTACTGGTGTTTTCTCAGGTGCTACCACCTCTATCACATTACAGGAGTAATTTAATTAGCTGGCACTTAAATAAAAAAAAAAACAGCTGTTAACTGTATGTTATTTTATTAGTTTTATCTTGATTATAATGCACTTTTTATCAATGTTACAAAAGTGCTAAATAAATAATTTTATCATTCCATTTTTCTTGAAAATATGTCTGCTGGCATCATCTTTATGCAGTTTCTAACTAACTGAGTTATCATCTCAGTTGGTATAACCACCACATTGCTGTGGAAACATGGCACCCACTTAAATAACACATAATAGATTTTAATTCCACGCTAATAAAAGTTTTATATCAGCCATAAAAAAATGACAGTCTCACTTCCTCTGACATCAGGTTTTAATTAACCGCAATGGAAAATATATGTGCTTCTATTTCTGATAGAAAGGATATAATGTATCACAGAGAAACAACGGCTTTATTAAATCTTCTTCTGTAGCATGCTAATGGTGGAATGGCTTATCAGAAGATACAGGATGTGGTAAGAAATACTTTTAACATTGCATTTGGTGTGTGTTTCAAACAAGAGTATGTTTCATTCAAACAACTTTCATTGGACAAATTTAATTTCTGTGGTCTATTTATTGTATGTACTGTCACTTCTGTCTGCTCATTTGCCTGTCAATAAAATCAACTGCTAAACAAACAGATGTTCCGTTTATTGGCCATACTGAAGGCAAAGGGAAACCCTTTTGTGGGAAACCAGTGAAATCAAATAAAGAAATACATAGAAAAATACTGTCCCTACTGATTTTGCTTTGATTTAAACATGTTAGCCATAAAGCTCATCTCATTAATCCATTGTGCACTGTCTAAAATGTATGGTTTGTGCCACCTTGTGGCTAAATGCATGCATTGAGCATAGGAAAACCATTCATCAAATCTCCTTGTACAATTTTAATCGACTGCTTGTTATTTTGTTGTTTTAAGGTTGATTCAATTCAAAGAGTGCTACATGATAAATAGAGGAATACAATTTCCATTGGTTTCCTGCAGCTTCTGACCTTAGGCGGAGGCTGAATGGTGCTTTGCCTGGCTGTCAGGTTGCACAGCTGGAAGTGTTTTTAAGTGATTAACTCTCTTTAGCTTTGGTTGGTTTTGAGGCAAGATGAGGCCACAAACAAACACACAGAAATGTGCTCATACGTCTGCTGACACGCTTAATAGATTCAAATATGCAGCTAAAAGAACTAATGAATATTGTAGGCCCATGCAGACTGTGACATCTGCTTATCTGAGAAAACAAATGGTAGAAGAAAAGTAACCAGAAGAGCGAGAGAATAAATACTCCCTCCTAATTATCACAAACACCCACAGATAAACATCTCTCTCTCTTCTCTCTCTCTCTCTCCTCCCTGCAGCTGCCTCCTCTCCCTGTGATTTTCAGCTTGGGTTTAGCCCCTCTCATTTATGGCTGGGGCCTTTGAACAGGAGAGCGTGGCATTGTGGAAGTAGGGTGGGTGCTAAGCCCTGCGCCCCCATGTATTTATCTGCCTTTCCCAGCTGGGCTCCTCAGGGAAGAGAGAGAGAGAGAGAGAGAAACCATGCTACAGGAATGAAAACTGTCTGTAGTGGGCTTAAACACCAGCAAGCAGACCTACTGTACAATACAAAAAGCCCTCCATTGTGAAAAACTGGAAAACAAATGGAAAACAAAGGGTGGTGCAGTAAAAAGATGAACCAGGCAGAGAAGCAACAGGAAAGGTGAAGTAGGGCAGAAGAATTTAGAGTATTTAAGTAATTGGGTTTTGGTATAATGAAGAAAATTTGTCTTTCAATCAAATATAATAAGAGGGATGACAACAGTGAAGCTGCTTGAACAAGAGGATGGTATTATAGTGGTAGAGGAAAAAATGTAAGTAGCACTGACTGGGGAAGGTATGACAATAAATGACACAAAGATGCTACACACACAAACACACACATCATCCACCTGCTCTATTCAAGTTGATAGGAATCAGTGTGGGGTCAAGTGACTGCCTCAAATGTTCAGCCCCTATTCCTGCTTGACGGAAAGGGAAAAATATCTAGGACACTCTTTACAAAGACAGAAAGAAAGAGAAAGATGGAACAGAGAGTGAGACAGAGATTGAGAGAGAGAGGCATATTACTTTCAAATTGCTTATCCAATACTATGATTTAAGATCAAACGACTCTTAACAACTACACAAACCAACCGTACAGAGTGAGTGATTTTAATAGGAAGGAGAGGCAAGCACATGCAGCAAGGCAAATTATTTTGTTGTGGGGATATTTGGGAAGCACCTATTAACTTAGACCTTCTTCTCATAATTGGAGTGGTTATAACTTGAGATGATGCTTACGTTGCACTCAAAACTCCCAAAGCTTTGTGAAAAAATACAAAATGGAAATGAGCCCCCTGGATTAGTTTTAGTAGCTAACTGCGTAAAGGGAAACTTGCTGGCTAACCAAACTAGCTGCCTATTCTTCTGTGCACATGCCTGTCTATTTACACGCGCCAGGCTGTGGGTCACTATCTGCCATATACAGACTGTTGCTTCGTGTCCTTACCTTTCCAGTCACCTGAACCCTGCAACTTGAAAACCGTCCCTGCCTCATCCATGGATTGATGATTATTTGCCTAACCCCTATTTGGATAAGTTTGCTTGTGCTAACCCCAATTTTGACACTTGCCTTTTCATTCAAGTAAACGTGAACTTTGATCTTTACCTGTCTGTGAGTTGTGCTTCATGGTTAAGCTTGCTGCAATTTCTGAACCATTACAGCATGTCACATTCTCAAATTTATTTCCAAAACCTGCTGAAGAACATTCTTAACCAAACACAAAAGCAAGTGAGATAATCACAAACCTGTAAATTCATGCATGTGTATGCATACAGCATTTCCATTTGCTGATCTCATCATGTTTGTTTTTGCATGGCTGCATGTGATCCTCAGTGTGTAACCTCTCTGTGCATGTGTGTGTTTCTGAGTGTTTAAGGACCGAGATGTGAGCGTGCAATGTGTATGAGAATGTAGAGTCAAAATATCTCGCTCTCACCACTCAGGCAGAAGCATTAGCCATCATACACACACACACACACACACACACACACACACACACACACACTCTCTCTCTCACTTGTTCTGCTGCAGAGTGTAAACATGAGCAAATGTATGCATATTTAAGTTGACTACAAAACAAACGCAGATCAGAATGGAAGCACAGTGGGGTGAGCAGACAGATGCAATTAAATTGAACGTTATTGTTTTTTATTCAATTAAAATTGTAAAAAAAACTTGGGTGCCTGGTTAACTCACCTGGTAGAGCAGGCGCCCATATATAGATGTTTTCCTCCTGCAGCCCTTTGCTTTCTCCCCTTTCAAGTCTAAGCTGTCCTATAGAAATAAAGGCCTAAAATGCCAAAAAAATCATCTTAAAAAAATACTTTTAAGTTGGTTAGATTAAATGCATAAATCCCTTTCAATTTACTATTCATCATATATCATCATTACTTTCTAACCTGAGACAAAGGGGGTTTCCTGCTCATCAAACAGATGTGCTTATGCTCCAATGATATTAATCTTGGCTGCTATATTAGTGTGAAAAGACTACAGAAGTAACACAAAGAAGCGGCGACCAAAAGCCTTCATGTGAAAGCTGTCTGTTCTTTGCTTTGGTAGGAGCACCACAGAACAAAATCATCGGCTCATTTAGCGGCAGCTAATCCTTTCCTGCAAAGGGAGCGCTTTGTGCCCTGCATAGCCCAGATTCATCTTTCCCACTATCTCTCTGCTCCTTCCCTCTGTAAGCTTGACTGACCACATGCAGGCAAAAAAAATTATTTATTTTTGTAACAGTGTCCCCTCTTGGTGCTCCTCTTCTCCCTATGGGGTTTTCCATAGCTACTTCAGGTGACCTAGCTGTGTCAATGCTTTTATCGAGCTTGGGGCTCCCTACAGAAATGTAACACAACCCCAATGTGTGTGTGTGTGTGTGTCTGTAGTTGTACATGGTGCTGGGTTCATATATGCAAGGAGGAATTTCAACACAAGATCATCCAAATTAATGTCAGTTTCACTTTTTAAAGGGAATGTTAGAAGTTAAGGCTTGATTTAGATTGGTGTAGGCTGGATCAATGGAAGTACATTTCCAGCATAATTGTCCACACACCAGATGTCCCTCATCTTCCGCTCTTGCCGTTGTCAAATTCTGTTCGCTACGGGACAACAAACTTTGAGCTAGCAAGCTACATGCTGAAAATGGCAAGTTTTTAAATAAAGTTGGAACGTGCAACAAGGCGGGCCTGCTTGGTTCTTTGGGGGATGATTTCAAAAATTTACAAAGAATATGTTTACAACATCTACTATCGAACTGGGATGTTTTGGGACCAATTGGTGGTGGGAATTGCTATGGATAAGGTGCACACGGCGATACAATGGTAAGAGAAAATTACGTTCATCTAGCTAATTTAAATAGCTCACATTACTGTAACATTATTGTGTAAACAGTTAACTTTATTAAATTAAATTTTGTATGTGGCATTTTCTTTTGTGGCATTTTTGTTTCCACTAAAACAAGTTGCTTCCCGAGACCATTTTGCAGGGTTAGAGTCGCTACATCCGGAGCTGCATCCGCCGCCATATCTAATGTACAGTGGGTACGGAAAGTATTCAGACCCCTTTAAATTTTTCACTCTTTGTTTCATTGCAGCCTTTTCCAAAAATCAAAAATGTTCATTTTATTTCTCAGTAATGTACACTCAGCAACCCATCTTGACAGAAAAAAACAGAAATTTAGAAATTTTTGCATATTTATTAAAAAACAAAAACTGAAATATCACATGGTCATATGTATTCAGACCCTTTGCCGTGACCCTCATATGTAACTCAGGTGCTGTCTATTTCTTCTGATCATCCTTGAGATGGTTCTACACCTTCATTGGAGTCCAGCTGTGTTTGATTATACTGATTGGACTTGATTAGGAAAGCCACACACCTGTCTATATAAGACCTTACAGCTCACAGTGCATGTCAGAGCAAATGACAATCATGAGGTCAAAGGAACTGCCTGAAGAGCTCAGAGACAGAATTGTGGCAAGGCACAGATCTGGTCAAGGTTACAAAAAAATTTCTGCTGCACTTAAGGTTCCTAAGAGCACAGTGGCCTCCATAATCCTCAAATGGAAGACGTTTGGGACGACCAGAACCCTTCCTAGAGCTGGCCGTCCGGCCAAACTGAGCTATCGGGGAGAAGAGCCTTGGTGAGAGAGGCAAAGAAGAACCCAATGGTCACTGTGGCTAAGCTCCAGAGATGCAGTCGGGAGATGGGAGAAAGTTGTAGTAAGTCAACCATCACTGCAGCAATCCACCAGTCGGGGCTTTATGGCAGAGTGGCGGGAAGGAAGCCTCTCCTCAGTGCAAGACACATGAAAGCCCGCATGGAGTTTGCTAAAAAACACCTGAAGGACTCCAAGATGGTGATAAATAAAATCCTCTGGTCTGATGAGACCAAGATAGAACTTTTTGGCCTTAATTCTAAGCGGTATGTGTGGAGAAAACCAGGCACTGCTCATCACCTGTCCAATACAGTCTCAACAGTGAAGCATGGTGGTGGCAGCATCATGCTGTGGGGGTGTTTTTCAGCTGCAGGGACAGGACGACTGGTTGCAATCGAGGGAAAGATGAATGCGGCCAAGTACAGGGATATCCTGGACGAAAACCTTTTCCAGAGTGCTCTGGACCTCAGACTGGGCCGAAGGTTTACCTTCCAACAAGACAATGACCCTAAGCACACCGCTAAAATAACGAAGGAGTGGCTTCACAACAACTCTGTGGCTGTTCTTGAATGGCCCAGCCAGAGCCCTGACTTAAACCCAATTGAGCATCTCTGGAGAGACCTGAAAATGACTGTCCACCAACGTTTACCATCCAACCTGACAGAACTGGAGAGGATCTGCAAGGAGGAATGGCAGAGGATACCCAAATCCAGATGTGAGAAACTTGTTGCATCTTTCCCAAAACGACTCATGGCTGTATTAGATCAAAAGGGTGCTTCTACTAAATACTGAACAAAGGGTCTGAATACTTATGACCATGTGATATTTCAGTTTTTGTTTTTTAATAAATATGCAAAAATTTCTAAATTTCTGTTTTTTTCTGTCAAGATGGGTTGCTGAGTGTACATTACTGAGAAATAAAATGAACTTTTGATTTTTGGAAAAAGGCTGCAATGAAACAAAGAGTGAAAAATTTAAAGGGGTCTGAATACTTTCCGTACCCACTGTATGTGTGGTGTAGCCAGACCTTACTACACAGTGCTGTGGAGACAGGTCTGGCAATGAGAGACTAGGATTGGGGTCCAAATAAATGAGTGTAGAATGTGAATATCTGACGTGCAGTGGTTCTTTTGGTCTAATGTCAGTTACTTATAATAATATTGATGTATTGTAATATAAATACAGTGTGTCTTTTTGACATTTCTATTTTTTTAAATTTTTTTCTCTTACGTGTACATACTGTCTTGATACCTGTGGTCTTCCATGTACTATTTGTGTGTGGGATGTCTTGTTCGAATAGCAACACAGACATATCCAACAACAGGAGAAGACAGGCTCACCTTTCCCTGCCTGAGTCACAGATGGCGGACCATCATCTCAGGGTTGAGACGGACACAGAGGTCTAGCTCTGTTTTTATGGTCAATAAATGCCATGTCACATCCAGGAGCTCAGCAACTACATACAGCCCTCAACCCCAGCTTACTTTAAGACCACATCATGGAATGTAACTCTGGCGCTGAACAATCAGGGGTCACTAAAATCATTCGAGAAATAATTTTTTTCTATCTAACCAAATCAGAACCAAAGTCCTGCCCAGGTCAGTATTTAAGATCAGTGTCTTTATTGTTTGGTTACTGAGAGGCCAACAGAAATAACTAATAAATAAATAATAATAATATATCTACATATAGACTAGTTGATTGCCAATACATTTTCATTCCTGCTGGAAGCTTTCTGCAGATGCACCAAAAGTTACTGTTTAATTTCACAGTTCTCTATAATTCATGATCAGTTAGTAGATTTACTAGATGATTAATTAAACCTGCATTCATTGATTTTTGGTCATGGATTGCATGTGGAGTCATGTTTCTGGACCCCTGATGAATGAAAGTCCAACATTTATGCTACTTTTAACTCTATTTCGGACAACACCAACGTCTTTTTAGCTGCTAAATGCTCCATTATGTTCACCAGCTAGTTTCTCTGTCTGTTATTTGATGCTGGACAGGGTTTTTTTTTTTGCCTGCTGCAGGAATAGGGGCTAATGAGACAAGGAGACTGAACCAAAACAGTAAAGTTGCTGGTTGTAAAACCAAAACAACAAGCTGAAATACACTAAAGTGCTTGTAGAAGCTGAGGGGAGTGGTGGAGTGCGGGTTTGTCTCAAAGAGCGATTCTTTTCAAACTTGAAAATTGTATCCATTGTTAATATAAAAATGCAGCTTTTAAGTCCCCTCGTTTCACAATCAAGTATTATTGTTTTAATTCAATTTAACTTATTTGTGTTCAAAGATCCTCTGCTGTAGAAAGGGTTTAGTGAGCCCCTGGTTATGAGGCACAGGGCCCAGGACTGAGTGTAGTGTAAAACACCCTCCTGTTCTCTGTGAGTGTATCCCAGCTTTGAGCTTCCCAAAACATACAGTGACATGCATATTTTCTAGTATTGCTGGTTGGAATATATTTGAGATGTAGGACTTATTTAATTAGCATTTCAAACAATAAACAAAAACATCCACAGGAGTTTTGTGATGAAAAAGATTTCTTAGGATCTTTGTCCAAATGTTGCACATTGCAACACAAAACTTTGAGAAGAGGGACCATCAGACATAAAAATTTGAATGATATGAAACGTTAGAAATTGACTGACAGATGTCAGGGTTGTCAGATACCACCAGCTGCAGAGCAATTTTTGATAGTTATTATGACTGCTTTCCTTGCAATTCCCCTGTCTGGCCCAAATAGACGCCATGACAACGAGAGGCTTGTTTAAATGGATACTACACGCTTAACGCCATCTCTTGAAGCTTTTAAAAGAGGTGTCATTTCCCCCAGCTTTCGTGTCTCCTTGTCAAAGGGAACTACGTGATTTCAGTGTTGAAAAACAGATCTTTGACCTGGCAAGTCTCTTGTGATATCTGTCGCCAGCTGCTGCCTCCCCCATCTGCAGCTCTCTGCTTTTACTTGTTTTCCTTTGCTGTGTGTGTGCTTATGCTCCTGCACACACATCTATAATGAACATTGTTCAGCAATCGGTCAAAACCTATATAACACATTACCAAGGTGAAATAACACAAAATGTGACAGACAAAAAGACTGAGAGAGAAAGAGAGAGAGAGAGAGAGAGAGAGAGAGAGAGAGAGAGAGAGAGAGAGAGAGAGAAAGAGCTGTGATTGCTATGCAATTTGAAATGCTATTTTTGCCAGTCCTGCTGCATTCAAAATCTGTTTAATCTGTGGTGTATTTTACTCATGTGAGGCTTTGCTGTATTTGCATGACACTCAAGTTCCCAATGAAAACAAATAGTGTTCATTCGGCCTAGTGATTGGAGATCAGAAGATATAATTTCCTTACAATACAAAAAGATGTCTCCATTAATCATAGTAAGAATTTGATTTCATGCTAAGACTAACCTAATAATAGGGATCACATATTTACTTTTACAATGGCCAACATACTGTACAGTATGTGCATTACAGCTTTGACTCCAAGAGCATTTGCCAGTGATATGTACAGTTCTACCAGTATCCTTCATTTTCAGGCTACATTTATTAAAAATTGCAGGAACACACACACACACACATTTTCTAGCTAGAGAAAGATAGCCATTAATGATTTGATCTATAAGAAGTGAAGAACTGGTAAATCTACTGTTAACTTTGTGAAACACTGCATATGTTCTGTGTGAGAAAGGAAAACCTGTCTATATTTGACATACAGACATTATATTTAGTAGTAGTAAGTAAATACAATATTCCTCCCCAATAACAATTGATCTGTTGTGGCGCACACACACACACACACACACACACACACACACACACACACACACACACACACACACACACACACACACACACACACACACACACACACACACACACACACTGTGCTCAGACCACCCTAAGGCAAACTAAAATTGTGTACAGTAAGATATTGATGATGAAATCATAGGACAGTGGGTCAGTCCTGGGTTTTGAATAAGAGGACGACCCTTACTCATAAATTAGGCTCATGACTCATTACTTGTGACTCATCAGCCTGAGTTTTGCTGTAGTAATGAAACCACTTTTTTGATACAGTACTTGGTAAATCTCCTAATGTGAGATGGTACAACAGCCATGATGATGCACCAGTGCATAAAAAACGCATGTATATCATTTGCATCATGTGCTCTATTTCTCCTTCCATCTTTCTCTCTCTTTCTCTCTCTCTCTGTCACTTTCTCTCTTTCTCACACACACACACACACACACACACACACACACACACACACACACACACACACACACACACACACACACACACACACACACAGTAAAGTGTTTGGGCACATCTCAAAGGACACTTCTGCATGACTTGGTCCATGGTGGAGAAGAGGGGACCTTACAGCTGTTTGGAGTGGAATATGCCTCACACACACACACACACACACACACACACACACACACACACACACACACACACACACACTATAGAATCTCCTGCAGACATGGCTGATAATTTATTTGCCTTATTCTTGTGTAGACACAGTACTGACTAAAGATACAGAAAACAACTAGTCTACTGCAATCATCTTGACTAAAGTTAATGTAACCTTTAAAAAAATGTTGGCAACGTCAATATGGCCAATCAGCCATACAGTCAAGGGTTCGTTATCATTAGCAAACTAAATGTCCATGGCTGCCTTAACTAGTACCTCCTTTAATGCCCTATGACATGTAACCTAACCAAACTGACAGACATGTATTCCACTGGTGTCATTATGTGGGGCATTTTGATAATGAATCATGATTGTCAAAAGCACAGAAAATACAGTGGCTGACATTGTTTTTCACAAGTCATTCACATGTCAGTCTAACTTTAGCTGAATGTATTTAAGGTTAAAAAGAATCTGCTGTTTTAACGGAGGGCTGAAAACCCTAGTCCAAGATTTCTAGGAATTACACACATATTGGATGATTCTGCACCTCACAATTCATGTCCAAATCCAACATTTAGTGCCAATGCATGAAGCGGTGTAGCCTTCATCTAACAAGATGTAACATACAGTATTTGACTATGATGTGGGAGACTAGAGTTTGTGTCCCATCATAGACCGGCAATCAAAACTTCCTGTTTTATAAATCTTAACCACAATCCTACCCTAACTTTAAAGTTTTGTTTAGCTGCCTAACCATACCATAATAGTTTAGCTGCCATAACCACGGTCTTCCACTAATGGTAACAGTAAGGCCTAGTTGTCATGCGTAGATATTGTAAATTTACACATAATCTGGGGTTTTGCATAATTGTCCAATGTCAACATTCTTCTTGTATTAAAATAACATACTCAAGTCCTAGTCCTAATTCCATTGTACTCTGAAAAAGTACTTCTACATCTTTACCTGTGAGAGTCTCCTGAGGCTGGAGCACAACTGAGCTGGAGTCAGAGAGTGATCATGGGCCAAATGAGGGCAGTTACATCATTTACACTCCAGATGGAGGCTGAAAAGTGAGATCATTCTGAGACCAACTGAGGCTTCTCTCTGGTATGAGAGAGCAACAGCCTAACAACACAACTACACCACTGATGCTGCTGCTGCAGAATACATCCAAATACCTGGGTCATAATTTGAATTGTTTGCATTTTTATAAACCCTCTGGCCAGTAGAGAAGTTTGAAATGTTTCCCTCAGGTGAGGGGAGAAAAATAAGAAGGCACAGCAAGAAAAAGGTCACTTTTATAATGGTATCATGGAGCTGTACACAGGTTTGTGTGTGTGTGTGTGTGTGTGTGTGTGTGTGTGTGTATGTGTTTGTGTATAGGGGGGGATCATTGGAACAATCAGCATGGTGTACAGTTACGTTCTCACAAACACACATGCTGCCCTCCACACACACACACACAAACACAGACACACAAACACACAGAGGAACAGCTGACAGTGTTATCTTAATCATAGAGATAGTGCTTTGGATCATCTGTTTGTTCTGGCCCATAAATATCACAGTGAGAGTGATATACATTCACACACAAAACAGCCAAAAGGGACTCATTGGGAGACTCACCTCTAGACATTGAATGAAATGAAAGTGAGTGTGAGCGAGGTTCACCCCCTTTGCATCTCACAAAAAAAAAATCCTGCTTGAGGATTCTCTGCTGATTTGATGGAATTTACAAAAGTGGGAAAGTCAAGCTTGCTCTTGCTCTCTCTCTCTCTCTCTCTCTCTCTCTCTCTCTCTCTCTCTCTCTCTCTCTCTCTCTCTCTCACACACACATACATATGTATCCATCATATATGTGCACAAACTGATGGCTACAGTAATCTAAATTTACATCAAAGGAAATCACTAATCTAATATTTCCTTTAGGTTTCTCTTCACTGTACATACAATCAACATTACACTACAAACGGCACCCAGACAGCAGACAGAAAGAGAAAAGAAAGAAAGAGGAAAGCTTCGATTCAGTCTGAGCTAGGACAACCCGTTCTCATTGTTTATTCTTGTTATATCATTTCACTTGTAGTAAAATGGGGCATTTTTTATGGACTGGCGCAAAACGCGCAGGGTTGGCACAAACAACCAAAATACGCATAATTGAAAACCTATAGCGGTTTCTCCTGGAGTGTAGTTCTCACGGAGCTACACGGAGCTATACATCCTTATATAAACTTGAGCCATTTAGTCACGGTGAAACGGATCATAGCTTAGATAATTGCGGGTATTATAGCCCCTCGCCGTGTGGAAGTAACACACCACTAAATGCAGGCACCAAAAGTCAACAGATGTGATAAAGTTTCAGTTTAACCAGAGAGATGCAGGAATTTACCTAGTTAAAACCAGATGTTTAGTCATGTTTAAGAATAACATTACGGACACTCGTCACATCGTATAGACCTACCTTATAATTCACGTATTTACGCCGCACACTTACGTGATAGCATGCGAAAAACATCAAAGTTCCAACTCACCCATTCCAAAACACGGATAAATCCCAGAGGTAATTTGAGCACTTGAAACGTCCCAGATGCTAGCTGCATGAGGACACAGAGGGTAAAAAGCATTGTCAGTTCTATCACCAATTAACGACACATCGGCCAATTTAGTAGATAATGTCTGAGTCCAATGATTTTGCTATTCACTGGTTTTTACTCACCTGATCAGAGGTGTCCATTTCAGCAGCAGGTTAGGCCTACTTTCTTTCTTACTTGTTTGATTGGATGTAAACAATCTCAAACCGCAAGCCAAGACCGGTGATGCGTCTGTCGCGCTTGTCTCTCGGCTCTGATTACGACTCCAACCGGAAGAACCCGAGGATCTCTCTTCGTGTGTGTGTGAGTGTGTGTGTGTGTGTGTGTGTGTGTGTGTGTGTGTGTGCAACGATTGGTCTGCGCAAAGAGGATTGACGCCTTCAATTTTTGTCATAGGAGGAAACTGATTTGTTATTTTACCAATTTGGGTAATTAATTATCTCATTGATCACATGAAAGAAATCAGACATGATGCACTGCAATATAATAAAGTATACGACCTCCAGGTTAAATCATTTAAATTTTCATTTTGAAGCAAAAATAAACTCACATTTATTCAGAAAAAAAATATATTTGTTGCATTTCTTTTTTGCTATAATGTCTTGTAGGCCGCAATCAAAATATTAAAATATACATACACATACATATAAGTAAATAGCCGATATTATCTTGATAAACGTGATTTAATCAAACCTGAATGACCAAATGAACATAAATAATGTGGCTGCACACACACACACACAGGCAGAGAGAGGGGGGGGGGGAGAGGGGGAAAGAGGGAGGGAGGGAGTGAATCTCACTGCTCTCAAGATGATAGAGAGCGATGGGGACTTCCCTGAGCTTACTACACTGTTGACAACTCCTGTAAAGCCAAATGCAAAATGCTCTGACAGCGTGGCTAATTTTACAACATCTCTTCTATCGTTCCATCGCTTTTAGTCTTTCACTTTTTCCCTCCACTGTCTCTTTCCCACTCTCTCAAGAAAAGAACACACACACACACACACACACACACTTACACACATACACACACTGTGACATCACACAATAGTTTTGTAGAGGGAAGACTAGAAAATGTTCTTGACTTGCTTGTTTTTGTTAATACGTTGATGTAAATTGCTACATCCATGCAGTAACTGAAAGCAACGGTTCAGTATAACAATCAGTGATGAGCTTTCTTGTAATATTACACTATTGACCTTTTACCTTTTATGTTACAAAAGGTTCTCAAACGATTTCATGTTTTTTGTGCATGAGTGGTAACTGTTAACCTTTGTGAACAGTAGGCTTATGTCTAACCAAATATTTAAGCAGTGGGACTTGGTTTATTTCACACATTTCTGTGTCATTCCCTTAAAGAATTGTGGATATATCCTAGAAGGATTCAAAATTCAAATTAATTGACACACATCTCTCCCTGTGAGAATAGCTACTCATTAAAAACTAAAACAAAGTCAGCATATTGCAGGAAAAACACTTATGCAATCCTTATTTTAATGTTTTAGTCATTAGTTTCCATGTGATTGGGTTCATTCAAAGACATTATCAGTGTATATGCCGCCCCCTGCAGGCTCAGGGCCTGTCCTGTCCAATCACTTTGCTTTATTTGCGTGTTACGTAATAGGGTGGCCTGCAAGTGTGGCTGTGAGGAGGACATTAAAAGTAACAATCCGATTTGCTCTTTCCAGGCAGGCAGAGGAGCAGTTTGTCTGCAGGCAGGGGTAAGGACACATATATAATTCTTTGCATGATGCTTATCAATGAGGATGCAGACTGCTGATTGGTCCAACCAGTGTATTTGCTATAAGAGACTGTGTTTGCAGCAAATGTTGAGGATAATATTGCAATTTCACACTATGGCTGCACGACTTTACAAAGTGTGGTGGGGATAATATATAAATATTAATATAAATGGTTTTGATTGGTTGGCCAGCAGGCAGCCATTCTATCACACCATGTTAGAGGTTGATAATTCTTTTTTTTCCCACAGCAACTAAGGCAGAAAAGGATGCCGTTGCCATCTACAACTTTGCTCGCTGGCGTGTGAAGGGCCAGGCCATTCTAGAGGTGGTGGCTCAATACAAAGCCCTTCTGCTCCCGATTCATCCCCACCCCAAAGATAACTTCATCATATACCACACCGTCCTGCTGCCTCACCACACGGAAGCCTCTGCTATCAACTGGTGATAGATGTACCCATGCAGCTGCTCCAGGAGTCATTTTATTTTTCGTTACTTACGCAGAAAGTAACTTTATGTGTTGAAAGATCAATGCAAAATTGCTTTTTGTTTGGCCTCTGTTCAGTGTTCTGTCTTGATAAAAGCTTCTCTGTGCAGCTGATGCTTCTCTCATTTTTGGAATTTGATTTCCCAATTTTAGAAAAAATATGATAGATTTCTGCCCTGTTGGTGGCTGATGCATAGAAACATATGTCCACAAATATAAAAAAAGGTTTTTAGGTCAGGTTTTTATATAAACACTCAGGCTCCTTATCAGACAAGATGTTCCCACTGACCAAGAAGCCATAGATGGAATCTCTTTATCACCTCGACCCAGACACAAGAAGACGTAGTCTAGTTGGAATGTAACCGATATGATACAAAAAACTAAAATTAAACCTAAACTAAAGATGACAGTCATGCATTTTTTGCCATACACATCTGAATTTGTTTTTTATTTAGGTTTATATTTTCATTGTCACATAGCTGGTTTACAACAGGTTCATAATATGACTAAACTTTGGCAAAATAAAAAGTACAACTAATATATATATATATATATATATATATATATATATATATATATATATATATATATATAAAGAACTTTACAGTACAACATAGGTATCACTAGCTGACATACAATATACCACAATTGTATATGTTATCATGACGCACATTAATGAAAATCAGAAAGATGTTTTAAAACATATTTAAAGTGTTGAAAGGCATCAGTTTTACCTTTTATAATTCGTTTTTTATGCTGCACAATGCACTATTGGTGTTTCATATTAATGTTCACCAAAGGTTATGAACACAAAGGAAATGGTAGCTATACACCTAAAATGTCCAGCACATCTGTGGTCCACAATTTCAGAGAAGTAGTGTTCATAATCCACCAGTATTCTGTAGCATGGAGAGTCACAGATAGTACTCCGCTGTCTTGTCTATTTGTATGTGATTTTGAATGTTTCTTTTTAATCTACAGTCTCTCTACAGAGCTGGTTATTGAACCTCATTATGTGTTCTATAGTACTGAGTGGAAAGCTGTTGGA
Organism: Etheostoma perlongum; assembly: GCA_026937815.1. Lineage (NCBI taxonomy): Eukaryota > Metazoa > Chordata > Actinopteri > Perciformes > Percidae > Etheostoma > Etheostoma perlongum. The sequence goes on along the minus strand of CM049374.1, from coordinate 7,417,348 downwards.
AGTTGGAATCAATAAGATTTAGAATTGTTCTTTGATCAAAAAGTTCTTGATTTAAAGGACTAGTTTGACATATCACTCAGCATCATTTCTGGACCAGCCAGGAAACCGATAGCTTAGCTTAGCATAAAGAATGGAAGCAAGTGTAAATACACGGCTAGCCTGGTTCTGTCCAAAGTTGAATAATAACCTTTCAGAAGCTTGGTTTTATATATATATACATATATATACACACACACACACACACACACACACACACACACACAGTTGTGCTCATAAGTTTGCATACCCTGTCATACATTTTGACATTTTGGCATAAATATGACTCATCATGCAAAATAACTGTCTTTGATTCAAGCATAGTGATCTGCAAGATCTGCACCTGCAAGAATTCGGGGCCTCATAGACTATTACAAAAGACTGCACGCTGTCATTGATGCTAAAGGTGGCAATACACAGTATTAAGAACTAAGGGTACGTAGACTTTTGAACAGTGGTCGGTTCATTTTTTTTCTTTGTTGCCATGTTTTGTTTTATGATTGTGCCATTCTGTTAGGACCTACAGTTCAATGTGAATCCCATAACAGATAAAAGACTTGTTTTGCCTACTCACTCATGTTTTCTTTACACATGGTATACAGTATATTACCAATTCTTCAAGGGTATGCAAAGTTTTGAGCACAACTGTATATACTGTAAATATATATAAAAACTGCTCTGTCTTTATACTAAGCTAAGCTAATTAACTCTTGTCTCCAGCTCTTAACATGAGCGTGAGATCAATCTTCTCATCTAACTCTCAGCAAGAAAGCCAGTAAGCATATTTCACACAATGGAAAATCCCTTTACATACCAATTTTGTATTTTATTCAAGTAAAGTTTTGTATGCCTGTCTATGTTAGACAACATTCAACATTTGAGAAGTTTGGCTTGTGTACTAAACTATAACATCCTCAAAGTCAAATTTAAAATCTTCTGGTATTGGTAAAATAACTCACAGGTGAAAACTCACAGGCGCTAGTATCGAAATGTTAGACCGTTTGCAACATGACTTCATTAATGACGTCTGTTCGTAATTTCTAGGCAGGACTTTGACTTGTGGCAAGTTTGACTCCGTGAACCTTTCGCATGTGCTTCTTCATCAGCAACCTTTCAGTGAATAACTCATCACAATCCCCACATTTGTATGGTCTCTCCTCTTTATGTTTGGCAAAAACATGTTTCCTCAGAGTTGAACCCCTGTTAAAAGATTTGTCACAAATGTGACAGCTGAAAGGCTTCTCTCCTGTGTGAGTTCTTATGTGTTCTGTCATGTGTCCTTTCAGTTTAAAACACTTGCCACAGAAATGGCAGCTGTAGGGTCTCTCTCCTGTGTGTACTCTCATGTGGTTCTGCAGATTGCTCTGACAGGGTATGTGTTTGCCACATATGTGACAATCAAAGTTCCCCTTGCTGTCATGTGACTTGCTTTCGTGTGTCTTGAGGTGCCATGTAAGCACAGTTTTCTTGGTGAATATGTAGTTGCATATGTGGCAGCGATATAAGGTGGTACTTGTCTTCTCTTCAGAGTGCTCTGGATCCTCTGCAGGGCTTTGCATCGTCTCTGTGCTCTCCTCTGCTGCCCTGCAGTCTTCTAACTGCTGCACTGTTCTGATGAGTTCTTTTGTCAAGGCGTCCCCGTCATCGCTGTCCTCCACTGAAGGTTGCTCATCCATTCCGTTGATCCATAGTTCCTCCTTCTGCGCATCCTCCTCTACTTTAATCTGGGAGGGTCCTGGCTCGTCCTGGCACACACCCGGGTTCCACTCCTCCTGTTTAGAGGGATTCTCCTCGGCGAATGTAGGTGCAGTTGCATCTGCAAGGATAGAAACACAAATGCATTACATTCGTAGTACACATCGAAGTCGTCAGCGCCAAAATAGTGCTTCTATCAGTCCACAGGACTCCACACCCATCAAGAATGTTACCTTATCAGCTGCCTCAGCTCACAGCCACATCAACTTCATGAAAGGACAAACCAGTGAGTCAAGAGTGGAAAGATGGTCTACGCAACCCAGTAGAGCCTTAAACTAGGAACTATTTTCTTGTGTATGTGTATTACACTAAAACATAACAATAAAAATATATTACTATTTCATTTTAAGAAGTGAAATTAAAGGGAGTATTGCTTTGTAACTACCTTCTAACATGAACAGTATACATGTAATTGTTCCTAAGTCTCAGAGGCATTAGATCTCTTAAGATTAAATGTAAATTTCCCCCCCACCGCTCATTTGCTCAAACTGACTCAAATGTGATTGCTGGAGTGTTTTGCAGTTAGTGTTTACATTCTCCACACAGCCAAATGTGTGGGCAAACGTGTTGCTCAAGTTAAAACATTTTCAAATACCCAGAAACTCAAAGATTCTGCAGAGCAAATTTGCATCTGTTCCAACCACCCGCGTCTTCCTTATTGGCTCTCTATACAGTCATGCTGCCTCTAAGATTTGCTTTATAGTTGGTTAAGGTAACACAAGTTAGCAAATGTTTCTCAGAGTCTTCTTTATTAAAGTATGTTCAATCAATCAAACTTTATTTGCATTTCAACTTTCATACACATAGTGTGAAACTGTGAAAACACACCCTGGTGTGTACACTGGTGCACTTTAGCTCCCTTGTTATTGAGCACAACTCATACATTAGCATATTATCAGCAAATATGTGCTTATCACACATATTGGTATCCACATGTCGACTTACAAGTCATTGCAGAACAGAAATGTTTGATTACCAAACTCATAATGGACAGCTTAAACAAAGTATCAAAAAGAAATGCAACTGAACTAAAGATATTGTGTATTAATTCCATGCATTCTTCTTCCTTGACAAAACCTGGTACCTATACTATGCACAATGCAACTGTATCGCTCAACAGTTTGGTCAGGAATTCAGGTGTGTTATGCCAATAGCAGCTATTGTAGCGTCAAGCAGAGAGGAGGTGCGGCTCAGAGGTCTGGTAAGCTCACTTCTTTCTAATGCCCCTGACACACCAACCAGACAGCCGACCCTCGGCAGAAAAGTAACTTGGGCTGAACAATCTCTCTTTGAGTTGGTCAAAAAAGTGCCTCGGAACACACCAAAGCAAAGAGACGTAATACGTCTCAAGCAGGCGGCACTAATGTCTACTGCTGCCCAAAAATGAAAACCAGCAGCTATTGGTGTGATCAAAAGTGTGCTATGTCACACCTGTAACTACACCCAACTGTGATGTCACAACCAACTGTGATGACACAGTATACCAACACACCCTGGAGTATCCTTCTACATCAATTTTCAATTTAATCAGAGCTTTTAATACCTTCATTTAAATGATCCTTATCAAAATGTTTGTATCAAAAAGGCAACATCTGCCAATAAGTGGCTTTAAACCCTTTAGAAGTCCTAATTTAATTTATTTTTTCACGTATACTGCTCACAGACACACAATGAAAAAACTGCAGCAATAATTACATGTACTGTTCTGTAACTTTATTGGCATCACACCTTTCAAAACCATACAAAGCAGGCAACATATTAGAAAATAAGAACAAGGTATTTAAGGGAGTACAACTGCCAGTAACAAAACTACTAATAAATGTCTTCCTAAAACAATTTTCTGTAACAATAAATGCCCTTGAGATTTGCAGGTAGCTTTAAACGCTTGTAAAATCCAGTTACTTAACTATTTGCTCGGTACACAGAGTGTTTCGGTATATTTCTAGTGAGCATGTTACATGTTCATGATTAAAATTACAGCAACTCATCAGCAGAGCCACATGGAATCTGAGGCCGTAGAATTTTCCGCAGATTTTAAAGAAAAATATAAATAAATAATTAAACTCAGAAATGTAAAAATCTCTAACCCAGGCAGAAATCAAAAGTCAGCTAAATTCTGCAGATTTTCATTCTGCATCTCCGCTAAAAACTGAAATAACAATACGCTGATTCGGTTTAGATTTAATCATGAGGAGCATATATATAAAACTTTCATCTCTATGGTCAGGAGCATCTGAAAAGACTGAGTATAAGTTGTATGAGTGGAGTGGATAATAAGAGCTAATTTGGGAAAGCATGGCAGCTCCAATGTCAATAAAACATACAAGCATAAAAGATAAACCTATAAAGAAGCCCTCATCATCAGAAGAAGCCATCAGACTCTGCATATCTTCTCAACTTTAAACGGAAGTCAGCATCAGCATTGTTACAACAGAATTTCATACAGAGAAGGTGACATCATGGACCGTATTTATGTGCTGTTTGAACATAAAGGGCAGAGGAAAGCGCGGGCTGCACTTAAATGGGATGTTCTCCCTGTGTTTGATCCTGGCGTGTTTAGTCATGGTTGAAGATCTGTTGAAGCTTTTCCCACAGATGTAAGGCCTTTCTCTTGTGTGACTCCACATTTATTCTTGAATATGAACTTTCAGTTTGTAGCCGTTACCCCAAATGCGACTGGAAAATGGTTTCTCGTCAGCGTGTGCTCTCATGTGGCTAATCATTTGACTCCTGGTGTCTATCAAAGACGAAGCAGGTGTACACTGATTTGGTCGGCTTTGATAAACTTGCATGAGTTGCGACGTGCAATTTTAATTTGACTTTTCTCAGAAAAAGGCTGACAGCAAATATTACAAAAAAAAAACATGTTTTTTTTTTTCTTTGTGTATACTGAAGATACTCCAAACGATGGTAATGGTTGGTCATCTTGTAATGGTATCTCATATTCCATGTGCTCTTCAACTGTTATAACTCAAGTTAGGATGTCTGGGATCTCATTTTCTTCATACTCCCCAACAGTGACAATCTGACGTAGTGTGTCTGTAACACTGATGTATGCCGGACATTCGTGTCTGTAACGCTGCTCTATGGTGGACATTCATGTGTCTCCACAGACCTGGTCTAGAGTTCTGTCAGTTCCTCTTTAATGGGCCGGATGACTGGCTCCTTGTTGGCCTCACTGGGAATACATTCCTTCTGTATCTGCTGCTCCTGAGCACAAACCTCCTGTGTCGATGTGGGCAAATCGATCTGCCTTGAATCTGTAACAGTGGATAGGAAAATGTTTTTGGTAGCAGCTAGAAAAATAACTTGTCTGATCACACATGAACTAGATGTTGGGAAACTTGAATGATCCCAAGCAGTGGCACTCGTCCTAACAGCAGCAGAGAATTCAAATGCAAGTTATGTGTGTGAGTAGAAAAATGCACTTTGAGCACACTGAACATTTTAAAACACAATGTTTATGTGCAAGTGATGCAAGTGTGATTCACAAACTCACACAATAACTGCACGCAAGCATATGCCCTCTTACACAGGAGGTAGTAATCCCACAGCAAGGTCCCTGAGCAAATGGTGCCTAATTGGGATTGGCTCTAAATGCAACACAACACCACAGTCAACATCCACACTCAGAAGGCATCGACAACTCTAGTCTTTATTCCTGCAGGTTTAAAGGCTGAATGTTCCTTCTCATTTGAGGTGTAGCCCAATTACACTGTATGGAAAAATGCACAATTCAGCGCTCCTCACACTCATGCTGTGTTTGTGTCATATAGGATGGATGGTAGAGGTGAAAAAGATTTATATGTTAACATGTCATCAAGATGGTTGTGTGATGACAGAACTGGTCATGTGAGGATTAAAATACTGTGGATTACAGTAATTACGACTCAGATGTTGAAGTGAACGATATTTACAAAACAGAAACTCAAAATTCTGGTAGGAGATGAACCTGACATAGGCCTCGTGTGGGGGGGACCCATCATCTTGTAACTCCAAATGCGATTTACAGCTGAGTCAATGCTGAGCATGTGCTTCGATACTGTCCAGTCTTGTTTTTTCTTCATTTTTTTCTTAAAAAGGTGCCTTGCAACACAAACCTGTTTTCCTTGCATTTTTTTAAATATGTTAGGTCAGTATGTGTTTGTGTTATGTCGTGAATGTGAAAATGAACTGCTATCTGTCAGCTCTAGCCACTGAAAAGAAATAGGGCCAATTACAAAAGCTGGTCAGTATGACATCATGTTGCCTTAGCTCATTACTATTCATGAGCTCGCCCAGTTGCGCTGGGTAAAGGATACTGATAGCCAGGCTCTCATTGGCTAGCTGTTAGACAATCAGAGTCAAGCAGCTTAGCTCATTGAATGTTAATGAGAACTGGCACAAATTGAGTCTTCCTGCAGGCTTTCTATACCACGCTAGAATGGCTTGAAACAACAAGGTAACCAAGGCATTTTTTCCACAAAAATGTTACAGAGTCCATGGTAGAACTTCAGACATAACCACAAAGTAATGAAATATGTGTCGCAGGGCACCTTTAAGATTAATTACTCTCCCACAATCACAACACAATTTTGCGAGACACTCCAAACAGAAAATGACTGGGGCCTAACTCCACATTCAGTCAGGCTGTACTGTACAGTGCTGCGGAGGAGGGTCTGGCGGTCCACACAGCATTCTGGGATGGGAGAAAACGTACTCTTGTTGAACTTGTTGTGGTGGAACATGTGTAAGTTCTAAGGATGTTTTAGTCATGCAACAGAAAAACTCAGATTGGACTGTCTCAATTTACCCCGCAGAGATCTGAGGAGCAGTTAACCATAGTCCTCATAAATCCGCCAGAGTTTAAAATTACAACACAGAGAAAGCAGAAGGTAAGGGGACATCTGAAAAAGATTGACATCTGGGGGAATTTCCGAAAGTGGAACGTTGTGGATATAAACAATAGAGATCCAAAATGCAGTTTCAATATGCAACATCACATCAAGAACAAATTCATAGACACATGCCACCTTTAACAAAACGTTCACACAATTTTATGCTTTTATGAAAATGCATTTAAGCAGCTCCTCCACTACATGCTTTGCATGCAACCTTGGCTTTTATCTTAACATTTTAACATTAATGGTGTCCTCTTGGTGACTATTAAAGCTAGTAGGCAGTGTTTAACTACTCTGGAGTAAAACAATGCGACTTACAATGAATTTGAAAATAGAGAAACCAGTTGTCTCGATAGAAACATTTAGCTTATTACCTTTTTATTATTTTTATTTTTTTACCTTGTTGCAAGTTAGGCGTTTTAGTGTTGCTTTAGTGTTGATTGACCATATTACTTGGCATATCCTGATCCAAGATGTTTTCATGTTGACTCTCCTACCTCATATTATTTGCAAATTTGCATTATACATTTAGTTTGGATATGACACTTATTTGAACAAGGCTAAAATAAAGCACTTATTTATACTCATTGAGTCAACTGACAATGTGTGTAATTGTTTTCATCTAAAAGTAGGCTATGTACTTTTGTAGAAAAAGTAGTGGACCTGTTTCAGTAGTGAGAACACAGCACATTCATTACGCCTACATGTGCACATTGTACTCTTCCACCAACCTGAAGTGGGGAGAGAAGTATCAAATTAAAAAGTCGATAAATAAAAATTGTGTACTGTTAGGTGGATCAATTAAATACCAAATTTACCAGTGTATCCTTTAAAATATTTACAAGTAGTAGGCTACATTCATCCCAATGAATTAAGTCACTTTTAATTAAAAATATTTTTAAGTTTGGCGTGTCCCTCTACACTTATTGGGTCGTATGATGGTGTTATTATGAGTATCACAATTACCAGAGGTCAGTGGATGTTACCTTCAAAATACAAGCGTAAAATGTGTCGTTTCAATAAGAAAGTATGTGGTGAGACCCAAGAAAACAATTTGTTTTCATGTTGCCCCAGTGTCTTGCTACAACGAATATTATAAATACTGATAGACGAACCAATATAAAAGGCTACGTTACACATAACATAAATAGTTTTATTTTGAAAATTGACGGGACATGTTTACCATCTTCTTGACAGATAGGCTACCTGCTAGGAAACTGTTCGCTAGCTAACATGGCTTGATAAGGTAGCTGAATACAAAGCCCGTATCTAACTTTACACGGTGTTATCTGATGTGGTTTAGTTAACTAATGGCTAATCATAGTGTTAGCTCACTAACCGACAGTAAGATGCAATGCAAACTAAGAAACATACCTGCCCTGTGCAGTCTTATCTCTGGTTTGTAGACCAAATCCAGCAGCCGCTGCAACCTCTGGTTCTCCAGTTTCGTTTGGTACACCTCCTCCTGGTAGTCTATTATTGTTTTCTCAACGAATCCATAGATGTCTACCGCAGCTGCTGTTAATCTTTCCGTCAGAAAGACGTTAAACGACTGAAGCTTAACGTTAGCCATCTTGCAACCTGACTGTTGGCTCTCTCTGTTTGCAAGCTAGCTAGTATACAGTGTGGTCGTGTTCCAGCCTATCTTTGGCAAATCTAAAACATGTACAAAGGGTCATAGCGCCATCTACTGGGCTGGGTTGTGTAACTAGAAATCAGACGTCCTGTCTGGCTGTATTGGCCACATTTTATAACCATCCAAGTGAGGAGTCATTGTATCTGTGACTGCTAAACTCTTACTAATGACAAAAAAAACTGAACACTTTGAGCCATGCGAGCAGCTCAAGGGATGACAGTGTTGCTCATTCACAAATTGCCATCGGTCCAACTTTGATTAATGCCTTTACTTTATGTTAACTTCTAGCACGTACTAAGATGGTGAACATTAAACCTGCTAAATATTTCCTCATGTTTTTTGAGCATGCTGAGGTGATGATCATTTAGTTCAAAGCACTGTGCCTGATTCAGTCTTACAGCCGCTGGCAAGGCTGTAGACCATTGATAGATGTGCCCATATGAAACAAGTCTTCATGCATTAGCATCAGCATGTTTGTTTTTAAAACCATCTATTGTGCTTTTCCCAAATTAAGCCAATAGGCCATAGTGTTTAATGTTTTTTTTAATATTCATATTAGGTTTTAGGGCTAAGAAATATCTTATTATATCAAAATTGTGTTATGAGACTACCTTCTTAGATTTTGTCATAGTGTGTCATTTTTAACGTAATATTGTAATGTGACATTTGTGATGTCTTTTCCCGGTTTTAAAAGATGCAATAGGCTACAGTAAAGTGATGTCATTTTCTGAACTTACCAGACTGTTATAGCTGTGCTATAATTTTGCATTAACCCACATTTATAGGCCTATCTATATTACTGATGATAATTTAGGCTATCAAAAATCTAACATTTTGTAAATTGCACTGGATTGACAATTATAATTGTCAATCCTACAATAGGCTACTGTCGCAATATCCCCGTCGATTTGGTCCAGCTAATCCAGCTGATCCAGTTAATTTAAATAGCTCGCGTTACTGTATTGTATGGACATTTAACTTCATTTAATATTGTATGTGGTGTTTTCTTTTGCGGGGCGCTAATGTTGCGCCAAAACAAGTTCCTTCCCGATACCATCTTTCAGATTTAGCCTACTGTCCCTGCGGAGCTTAGTGCCGCCCAAGACGATTGTGGTTGGTTAAAAAAAATGTAAACAACCCAGAGCGTTTTTTTTTTTTTTTTTTACCAATTACAGAATGTACACGGTATAGCCAGACTTTACTCCACAGCTCTTGGGAGATTGGTTTGGCAATATGAGACTGTAGGCCTATCCACTCAGTTGAAGTGCCGAAGCTCTCCCTCTCCACTGTCCACAGTTTGGGTCTGACAGCAGGAAGATGACTCGGTGCTCTGTTCATACTTTAGACAAGCAACAGAATCCCTTTGTGACAGGTGCTGCAGTTTCCCTTTGGTCCTGGCTGGACCAGTGCTCCTGCCTGTGGACATCCTGGTCCTGAGGTGTCCTGCTTCACCTACACCTGACAGTATGCAGCATGTGATGGCCTCCTGGGAGACTTGGGCTACAATAAGGAAAGAATATGTTGATTATAAAAAATCCCTACTACAAAGCACTACAACATTTACTATAGGCCACTGTATACCGAATGTTGATAAATGTTTTTGTGACTATGGGGTCATTGTCCACATAACCAATTAAGGAAGACCCGGCCTCCTTCACCTCACACATTTATGGACTGGGATGAGGACAGAAACATCCAGGTAAATGCAGGACAGAAGGTGGATAAAGTTTTTCAGCAGAGACAGCGCAATACATTTACTAATCAAAATACTGATTATTATTATTAACATAGGGGAGCTAAAACACCACTTTACCACGAGTTATTTTTGTAATTACAGGTCTAACTGCAGATATTGTTTGTGTTTTAAGAGAGCAGATTTTTTTTAAAGTCTATGGGCTGATCTTGTTAGACTATATTAACTAGATTATTAACTAAAACAACAATAATGTGTAATGCTGTGCACCAACCAGCTGTAAACACGTCCACTTCCTCCTGCTTCATCTCCAGCTAGCGTTAACGGTGCGCTATGTTTATCCTTCTTTGATAAACAAATATCATTATGATACTCTAATATCGGTATTTTCCACAGCCGAAGGTGCCCTCTGCTGCCGCTGTCATTATTCGCTCGCTGACAAAGAGTTTCAACTCTTAGACATTGTAGAAGAGGAGACGCAGCGTCTACAGCCTACTTTATACTTATTTACTTACTTTATTTATTTTATGTTGCGAGTCTTGTGTAAATAGGCTTATTCGAATATCCTAACTTTTTTGTTGTTGAAGAAAACAATATGACTAATAAAATAGAAAGGGAGAAATAATCCAGTGGTGGAAAGTAGGGAAGTAGGCCTACTGCTTCTAGCTAATAGCCTACAATTTTCAGCCCTGTTGTAGGCTATAGTCTACTTTACCTATTTTCATTTTATGCTACTCGAGCCTACGTGTCTGAAGCAAATATCGCACTTTCTTTTTCACTAGCCTACATTTATTCAACAACATTAGTTACCAGTGGTGGAAGAGATCCGTAAAGTAGTATGCTTAGCCTACATTATGAAAATACTTCACTAGGCTATAGGCTGGTAAAGAAATACATTCAAAACCTTACTTATTTAAAGGAAGCTATAGCCTACAGGGAAAATGTTTCTTAAATTATCAAAAGGAAAAGTGTCCTATAGGCTACTATTTATGCAGGAACTTTTTAAACTATAGTTTATTTAGCTTAAGAAATAGGAGAATTGCCTCAAACCATAACGGAACATAATATTTTCGTTATTTATCGGTTAATAGTTACTGAACGAGAAGGGAACACTTGCAAAATATTTTATATTAAATCGTCATCATCAGTTCAGTTCTTTTAGTGTTGACATATGAAGTTGCATGGTTGCTATGGAGCCGCTATATTAAAACAAAACTTATTCCAAAAACACAATTTCACTCTGAGACTTTGGAGGAGAAACTTTCACTCGACGATTTCTGCTAACTTAAACAAGTGACCAGCGAAAGAAGGAGCCCTATTGATCCCAGTTCAACCATTTCACGGTTTCATCATGGAAAATGTGAGAATAACGAGTTTAAAATAATTTAAAGTTTTTTTTCAAGCCGGTTTATTCGACGCCTCAAGCCGTGAGGTGTTCAAAGATCGACAGCCCCAGCAACTGACTTTTATGCAGAGGCGAATTTGTTCAGTAACAGACCTATATTAAAAAAAAAAAAAAAAATTAAATATAAAATGGCCTATTACAGTAAAGTCGTTGGTGTAAATAACTAAATGGGGCCAGAAATAAGAATGAGATCCTGAAGCAAGAGTTTTTTTACGCGATTTTTCAGTGTTTTTGCTACTTGTTGAAACTCTTTGAGTAAAATAAAATATTAAACTACAGATTGCATAGTTATGCATTATGCATAACACTGGGCAGCAAATTATTGCGAGAGCTTCTGCCTGACATCTTTATATGTAGCCTAGCCCACATTCAGCTTCATTTGATGAATTTTGAGTTAATCAGTCTTAGGTAGCCTATAGTTTTAGTGTTGTCAAGTTCAAAGAAACAAAAAGAGACGAAATTGAAATAAAATAGCTGGTTTAAACATCAGTACATTTCTAAGAAAGAATTAAGAAAGAAAGACAGAAATAAATAAATAAAGAAAGAAAGAAAAAGGTCAGCATCAGCAGGTTAAATGGATTGGCCTACATTTATTCAATGTTTAGTTATATGTTGTGTCCTTTACATTCCTGAACTGTATGTAAATCATTACAGATGTGTGATGTGCCATCTCACCTCCATGACCACAACTACCCCTCCAGCAGGAGGCAAAAGAGCAACAAAACCACCAAGGTAGGCAACAACACTTTGGCTTTTGCTGTCTGTAATGCACCCAGTAAAAGTGTGTAGCCTATCATGTATTTGTGCTTATTTGAAATATAATATTTTGAAGAGTATCTTTAGGGTATAGTGCTTTGCAATGACCTGATCATTTTAATTTTATATCACTGTATTTACCCAAGCCATCTGTGCATACATGCAGGGCTAAATGGCAAATAAAATGTCAATAGGAAAATCACTCACAACCAAATGCGACAAAACTCATGTTTGTGACACTGGAACAAACATAACAAGATGCAGTTTGCCACATGTATTAAGTTTGAAACTGTGTTTCAAGTTTGAAACTGGTTTCAAGTGTTTCAAGTCCAATTCACGTTATCATTGCTACTGTGTTCACTAAGAAATTGTTTGGCTAAAGTGGTAAGCCCCCTGATCCCGACACATGTTGTTGATCACTTGAGTTAGTCTTTGATGGCATAAACAATAGCCACACTCAATATATATGTGGCATTAGCTGTCTGAAATATTTTCCCTCAGAGCTTCATGTTTTAGTTCATAACGTTGTTGTATGATCTAACAGGCGTTGTCTTTGATTGAGAGGAGGTGGCTCACCACCTCATCTCCGTAAAACACTGTGGGGAAACCCTGAAGTTCTTGAATTTACACCCAGATTGCACTAATTAGTTAATAAGGCAATTACGGGATGCACTGCAGTGGCTCCTGACGTTGCTAGGAGAATAATTACAAATGATTTCAACCTGAATTGATGAGTTTTATTTCTTCTATACTCAGTTAGTGTTATTTAGACCAGACTGAAGTCATGATGCTACTACAAATATATGTTCACGTCGCATCTAATGTAATGTGTGCAACAAGCTGCTGATTATTATTTTATTCATTTAAACATTGTGTAAAACAATCACAGTTATAGCACAAGGATTGCACCAGTAAGTAAGTAAGTATGTACCATTTGATAACAAAGTAGAGCAGCATGAGACCCCATTTAGCAACAGCCACTATTTTGGATCCATTCAGTTACACAGGAAAAATAGATGGAAACCAGTGATGTTACAGCAGCAGCGTGAAAGGAGTATACCTAGGAGTATACCTGGTGCTTTACTTTTTTCCCTCTGTTCATTGCTCTAACAGGCTGCAGGAAGCAGGAAAAGGAAGAGGGATCAGGAGAGCAGCTCCAGAGGCTTGGAAGAGCCTCCGGAGAGAAGACTCCGTGAGAATGGTGATGACCTGTCAGACCGGAGCCCCAGCCCGCAGCCCTCCACCTCTAACCCACAGGCCAGACTGGAGGATGTCCGGCTGGAGGTAAGCCCTCCAAATGTACTATATATATAGTGTTGGTTTTCACCTGTCTCTTGTTTTTGGATTGGTCCAAACCATTCTACCCCAGCTCGATATCCACCATACACATTTATTGCACACTACTGCATCAGTCTAAAAGGTGTGGCTGAAGTAGTCTGACCCCTGACCCCTTCTCTCCGTCTGTCTAAAAGGTTCAGGAGCATGTAGATGACATTCAGCATGATGACGTCATGGCCTTGCCCCTCTTCCCCATCCCCTACGGGCCCCAGCCAGGTGGTCTTCTACCCTCTGATTTTAATGCAGTGGTGGAGATGGTTATGGCGTGGATGACTGACTCTCCATACAATCCGGAGATGTAAGCGTCCTCCTGGAAACAGGCTGGGTGCAGAGCTCCACAGCTGGACCAGTACCACCCACACACACACACACACACACACACACACACACACACACACACACACACACACACACACACACACACACACACACACACAGAAATGCATTAAGTCATTTAACAGGGAGAGAAACACCAATGTGTGCAGGTACACTGTTTGTGGCCGTCCACCCCTCCCATTGCCTCACACACATGAGCACACACACACACACACACACACACACACACACACACACACACACACACACACACACACACACACACATACACATACATATATACACACATAGAGAAATGCATTGAGTCATTTAACAGGAGCACACACACATTTAAGTATGGTGATAAGTTTTTAATCTTAAATTTATAGCAGGTTGGTAAGTATTTCATCTTTTATTCTTTTATTCCTTTTCATAATGATAAGTTTTACATTATTAATTCCTTTTAGTATGTTGCTAAGTTTCTAATCTATCATTCCTTTTTAGCAGGTTTTAAGTTTTACATTTTTTTATTAGTTTTTAGTATGTTGATAAAAGTCTTTAATTGCTTTTTAGCACATTGATATGTTTCTAATCTTTCATTCCTTTTTAGTATGTTTTTAATATTTCATTGCTTTTAGTTGTAGATACATTTTATATACTGTATTCCGTCCATAGGATATTAATTATAGAATCTCACATGCTGCACTTTTCTGAGCGATGTTTAGGACAAAATATCTACTGACCTCTTGAGGCTGAAACTACCAATCTAGAACCCATTTCAAGTTAGCTGTTCCTGTAAATCTTTCATGGGTACAAAGTATAGAAAAGTGTAGTATAAACATAGATCATAAATATATATAATAAATATCTGGATTGAACAAATGGTTAGGCTCTCCTAAAGACCCACAGCATTTTATTATTATAAAGTAATCAGCACCGGTGACAGATTAACAGTCTAAAAAATAATCATATAAAGATTATAAAAAACATACAAAATTCATATTGAATTTTCAGGAATTACTAAATCATTTAGCAAAAATGATTTATCATATTTTTTCAAACTTTTGACTTTCATAGACTTTAGAAGACGTGGAAAATATTACATTAATATTCATACTGTTTCTAATTAATACCATAATTTTTTGACTTTGTCTAAATATATCGGATCATAAACAGTTCAAATCAATTCCAGAAAATGAGTTGTTTAATAATTTGTTAACAAGTGTTTTGTTATATTATGACAATGCAACATGAACAATAACAAACACTTACGCCAAAGGGTTAGGGTGGGATAGATCCTCTTAAAGACCTTTTCTTTTAACACAGACAAACTCATTGTAATATGAAACAAATAGTTAAGATATAATAATATTTATATAAAATATAATAATATAATATTTATATTAGTAATAATATAATAAACTTTATTTGCATAGCACCTTTTATACAATAAATTAAGCACAATATGGAAATTACATGACATTATAGACAATAGACAGAATGAACATAAAACAGGGATAGAATGTCATAAGTAATGGAAAATAGGATGGGAAATAAAACATAAGATATAACACATAAAACGTAAGATAAAAATATGAAAAGTAGAATACATAGAATGTATAATATAAGATGGAAAATAAAACCCACTGAATAACAAAATAAAGTTAAACATAATAAAAATAGTGCCCTTATTTGCGGGAATCGGGTGGAGGATTTCTAAGACGAAAACTCTCTGCACTCTCAACCAATCGCAGATGGTGCGTTTCATTCATTCATTAATATTGGTACCAGCTGTAATAATACTGTGGTAGTTGCTGTGCCCGTTTCTCCCTTGTGTTTCCCACTCCTCTTGTGTCTTCCATGTCCCTGGTTTGCCTCTGTGTGTGTGTTGTTCGTGTCCTGCCATTCACCTGAACCCCCCCTCCCCCGTCCCCCCACCCCAACAACACCAGACTGGTTACAATCTGCTCATCACCTCTCCTGCATATTATCCCCGGCTCTTCTCCCTCATTGCCAGGTAACTATCTCGCCTCAGGCCTCTGTAGTTTTGTGTTTTCTGATAATTATTCCTCGTTGTTGTTGGGCCTGTGATTAACTGTCTTTTCCCTTGTCCCAGGATCATCTGCCTGCCCGCCTGCCAGCAAACCCTTGTGTAACTTCAGCCTGTCGCCCCCCGCTTACCCTCATCTACCCATGTTGCCTAGTCTACCACACACCATCAACTATCAGCCTTCTACCACAGCCAGCCATATTTTTCCCTCCACTCCAAATCCATTCCTTGTTCCACAATAAATCTTTTCAACTTATACTACCTTTTGTCGGTGTCCTGCATTTGGAGCCGCCTAACATCCTAACAACTGCAGACCCAGGGAACACACCTGAGTTCAGTTGCTAAAGGCAAGCGCCTGTGTGTACGAGTGTTTAGAAAAAAACGAAAGATAGAAAGTGAAGCAGTAGACAATAAGCATATTTCATGCATGTTCACATGCATGAATGCATTTTAGCTTCATCCCACAGATCAGTGTATTAAAACCTTATTGCAGGTGCACGTGATAACATTAAATTAACCTGGGTGTAGTGTAAGGTATAATAGCACCTGTCTAGTTGCATGAATGGCACCTTCTGAGCTAACCTAAATTGATGGAGCTTAGCAGGTACCAGAAGCAGACTATAGAGGGACAGCAACAAGTGGGAGTAATCACCATCCTTCTCCTCTGCTTAAGCCTCTTTCATATTGCGACACACAGAGGAATTTTAGTGCAGGGACTAGGTCAGCCACCTATCTATCTTATCCAACAATGCAACAAGCCACAACACTACAGCAATTACTAGTCGGCTGGAACCACTGCCCGAGTACATTCACATCATCTGCCGCTAATGCAGTTTTGAGTGCAATAATAACATGGAATACTGTGATGAAGAGGAGGTAGAATTATACTTACAACTAAAACATCACTGGGATTTAAACAGCAATGGAAAGGTTTTGTTTTGTTAGTTATAGAAGCATGAAGAGATGGAAGGATGCTTCATGTAACAATTAAAACATGAACAGAATTAAAACAATGTCAGGACAAACAAAAGCTGCATTTAAAGATGATCATTTAGGGGAAAAGCTGCAAAAATAAAACATTTTTGTTCAGGCAAACCCAATCATGCTTTGCTAATCCCGAAATGTCACAGTAGACCACATTTGAATGGATTCATACATTTCACACTAGCTTGTTAATTAAACCTATCCTCATACGCCCTTGACAACACAAAGCAACAAAACGTGATTAGATACCAAAACAAAGGACAAGATTTTGAAATGTTTCTGGGTAAAATTACATTAGCCCTGGTCTCATTCTGCAACAGTTAGACAGCGTAGCCTACATAATTAGGATTATTATGGAGGATTAACTTTAGTATGATGAAGCGGGGGGTTCTACACAGAGGGAGAGAAAGATAGATAGAAGAGAGGGTCATGGGAGGACAGATTTCACCCTCAAAGTTCCTGCCATGTAATAAATGCAGAAGAAGCACTTTTTGTTCACTTATGTTAAATAGAACTGGATATCCAGTTAGAAAATAGATATCTGAATACTATATAATGTGCCGAAGGTTTTTGTGATAAGCTTTCCACATTGATGGTATGAGATAGTTAATGACATAATAGGTCCTACTTTTTATTGGATGTGTAACAGATATATGGATATGAAGCATTATTTCTCATTTGTTTTACAGTGAACATCAAATACTGGGTTAACTTTGTAATTAATATATTGGACAATTAAACAACCCTATAAAGTGTGAACATGTGGGAAACAAAAAAAATGATGTAATGAGATTTCTTTTATTAGATAACATTGACAAATACATTAAATATAATGTATATCTTTAATTCTCATATGAATAAACTAAATCAACATTTGATAGTTGAAAAATAGCTCTGCATTTTTAAAATTTAAAGTGCAGTGTAGTATATACAAAGTGAAAGAGTGTAATTTATACAAAGAGGCTAAAATCCTGCTGCTGCACTGCTTCTCTATGGGCTCTAATATTTAAATTGGCGCTATGCAGTTTTGACAATTTCTTTGCTTTTTTCTCACAGGTTTCTCTACAGAGCCCTACAGCTTCAGAACAGATATTTAGCATCGCTACCTTGTTTTTATCACAGACAGTTAAAGAAAGGTTCTTATAGCTAGCCGGTTCCTGAATGGAGTTGTGTATGTGTGCAGTATCGTAAAGCCATTTGTTACATCGCGATACCTGATATCACGCAATACTTTCTGATGCTGAGGCCGGCGGCTCGCCGGCCCAAAGTTGTAAAGGAAGTTTTTTCCGCTCACAAGCGCTAGGGGGAAGCCACGATTCATCCTGAAAAAAGTCATATAACCATTCCATTATCCTGTTTGGTTATTTTAAATTAAACAAAACAGCATAGTTCCCCTTTAAGATTGATACACTAGGTGACATGGAAGTTTTAAGTGCAGCGCAACAACAACTTTCTCAGAGACAAAAAACTTGGAAGCACTTACTTTGATTTTGAGTAATGGTGAAAACTTGGAACACATACATAGCACATTTCCACTGAATAATTCACATTATTTAATGTTTGCTTTATCATAGGAGCTACCATTTGTGTGTTAAGTCAGTTTTAATCGATCATGGGCCAGATGGTAATAATCAAAACTAATTAAACATCAGTGAAAAGTGCACACTCTCTCAAATGCAACATTTTACTACTCCATGTCATTATCATTCTGCAGCGTTTTCATTGCCAGGCCCCACAGAGTTACACTGGAGATAAACTGGCCTTCAGTGGCCCTGTAGGACCCACTATTGGACCTGCTAGGAGAAGTGAGGGAACTGCAGTGATTGTCTGTGGGAGGAAGGTAGGGTCTCCCAATCAGACCTCGGCCCGCCTCAACCGACATATTCCCATTCTCCACATAGGGCCCATACACAGCCTCCTGAGACAGGTGGGCTTTGGCAAGTTTCATCTGATCTGTGGCAGTTAGGGCTGCACTTCTCTCCTGGTGATTGGAGGAGAGGAGGTGATGTGGTACCAGTGAGCGCAGCTCTGGAAGGGGGATTGGGGTAGAAGCTGGGCTGAGGTGCATGCTGGGAGGTGGTGTCTCTATATGTGTTGGTCGTTGCGGTGAAGGAGTAGGCGGTGAGGGTTTCTCTAACCCTGCATGGGACATCATGTTGGGGAAATGCTGCTCACCACTTGCGGCAGGAGGTTTACTGCGGCTGACAGGTTTGGGGAACGAGGCCGCTTCATCGGAACTAGGAGATGGGTCAGAGTTGTCGGTGACCGGGCTGTTGGCTGGAGCTCCCTTGCAGTGCATGTTGTTGTGTCTTCTCAACATGGCAGAGCGGGTAAAGCTCTTTCCACAGGCACTACAGATGTAAGGTTTCTCGCCAGTGTGTGATCTTATGTGACGCTGCAGGTCCCCTGAGCCGATGAAGCACTTCCCTGCAATAATTAGGAACACATATTGAGTGTAAAACACTGAGCAGACATTGGCTTTACTGTACTACTTTACTATATTAGGGCCTGTGCAATATCCTCTCAACTAGTGGATTATCTTATTTATTTTTTGCTTGTCCTAAAGCACATTATTGTCTTGTTATACAGTATTTTGTTATGTACTCACTGTTTGTCCTGGTGCATGTGTTTGTATACAGCTGTTGTCAGCGCTTCTCTTTGCCCAAGACAAATTTCTTTTGGGACAATAAAGTTTATCTTATCCTAGCTACACAGTCTATACTGAATTTAAAATGTTTTTTTTTTTTTTTATCTCTGATTAAGCATAACCAGGTTCACAACATGACTCAAGCTTTTTATGCCTTTAGTTCTGTTCTTTTAAGGAGGTTAAAAACAATACTATTCATCAATGGCACAAAATAAAATCCTTGGAAGATTGATTCATTAAGAGTCCAAACCATTATTGTCCCTACAGCAGGTATTAACTATAAATCTCTGTTTAAAAAAAAATAAGGAAATGGACACTGACTTTAAACAATCAGCAGTGATAGTACTTAGTTAACTTGCTTAGGAAGCCTAGCATAAGAAAATAATAAACCAAAGAAACTAGCAGTCAAAACATTCTCATATAGTGTGATAACCAAAAAGGTTAAACTTAATGAAACTAGTATTGCAAGTATTATATTATTATTATTATTATGGATTGATCTGCAGCTTTGTTTCTCTGTCTATAAAATAGTTACACGGTATTTCAATGACAGCTATAAATGTAGTATTTTTGAAATGTCTAGGTAAAAAATGTATGTATGTATTTCATTTTTAAACACTGTACATTGGCAGAGAGAGGGATTTCTAATCTGCATTTTCTGTCCTTGACGACTCATAAACAGCTCATAAGCAACAACTCGTACCTTAGAAACGGTATGACAGAACATTTTAGTGGTTTTGCAACTGTGACTTTTTCAAAACTCGTTATACCTTGAAAACGGTAACCGGCCCATGCCTACAACAAAATAGATAATGTTCCTTACCACAGGTGGCACAGCTGTGTGGTTTTTCCCCAGTGTGGCGGGCCTTGTGCTTCAGAAGCTTTCTGTGCGTGTTGAAGGATTTTCCACACTGGTCACATGTGAATGTCTTGTCTGTGGCGTGAGTCCTCTTGTGCTCCTTGAGATTACTCAAGTTGTTAAATCCTAAGCAACAAGACAAGACACAATTTTCCAGTTTGGTCTGTGAACCAATCATTTGTAAAGGTTTAATTTAAGAATGAGGTCATAAGGTAAGAACTACATATACATGGAGTAAGGAAGTAATTAAGAACATTGCTTCGGTTTAGAGCAGTCGTTTACCTCGACCACATATATCACACAGATGTGGCTTCTCTCCTGTGTGGACCACTTTGTGACGGTGGACATCCCCTGATGCAGTAAAGCTGGAAAAACAAATGAATATTTAATTTATAGGCTACTGTAACAACTATTAGGGCTGTGTCTCTATTCTAATTCACTTAGTCAGTCACAAATACTTCATTATTGCCTAAAATCATGGTATATTGCCAAGCTTGTTGTAAAACTAGTAATTATATATATATATATATATATATATATATATATATATATATATAGAGAGATATAGATAGATAGATAGATAGATAGATGACTTTAAAAAGGCACACACACACACACACACACACACACACACACACACACACACACACACACACACATACAATAAACAGCAAATAAGGAAATAAGGAAAAAAGGGAATGGCAAAAATAGAAGTATCAATCAATGAGGAAAATGGATAAATGGAAGATACCTTACCTTTTACCACATAACTCACAGATGTAAGGTTTCTCACCAGAATGTCGCCGCAAATGTGTCTGTAAATTTCCAGCCTGTAAAACAAAATCAGTTAGACATCTCAACATAATTTCCCCATGTAAGAATAACTGTGGCAAATCAGAATAATAAACTGGATGATACCTGTGAGAAGTTTCTCCCACAAACATTACACTGAAAGGGCTTCTCACCTGCAACAAAACAATGTAGTTTTGTGTTGGAAAATGTTATTATTACAATTAAATTACAAATATTATAGAAACATGTTATTGTATACATATATTGTAATGTGTGGTTTTATGTTAATTACAAACTGTTACTACCGGTATGGGAGCGCTTGTGCAGCTCCAGGTTGCTGGGGTGTTTGAAGATCTTCCCACACACCTCACAACAATACTGCTTGTTTCCAAACTGCTGCGGTAGCTCTGGCACCGTTTTCAGATTTTGCTCTTCTTCGTTTTCAGGTGGAGGACTGGGAAGTTGTTCTTGTGTTGCTGTCTCTGTAACCTGCTCCCTGTCTGCATTAAGGCCCTCAACAGGAGCTTCTGAAACTTTAGTCTGGACCACAGACTCTTCTTGATGACTCTCTTTGGGACAGCTGAGGACGGGTTCACTCGCTGATTCAGCAAACATCTCCTCCAAAGCCTTCTGAGACCGGAGGTAGTTATATTTCTTCAGGTACACAGCCTTCTTTGGGCGCACAGGCTTGTTAAGCATGGAGTCTGCGGAGTTAGAGTTGGGGGTGTTTAAATTATCGGAGGGTATTAAGGAAGAGACAGGGTTCTTTTCAACTGCCACAGATGTGCAGGGAGGATTGGGCTGAACTGTGTTCCCTGAGCATACAGGAGTGTGGCTGCCTCCCTGGCTGACTCCAAGCTGACACGGCTGCTCTTCCACCAGCACCAAAGGGCATGGGCCTTGATTTAAGGCTGCATTATTAGTCTGGAGTGCACTTTGTTTGAAATACTGCTTACTATAAAAATTGCGGAGCTTGTAGCCATGGACAAGCTGTTTTTCTACAGGTGCCTGTGTGCTGCCAGCTGTGTCACAGTTTGAGCTGCCATTAGGCACAGAAACAGGCATCCTTTTGGTGTGGTCCATGTCACTGTTGAAGCCAGGCCTCTGGGTTTCCGTGGGACAGTGGAGGTCAACATCATGAGGAAGACTGCTCCCTAATAGGCAGTCATGCTCAGAGCTTAGCATGCCTGGAAGAGAAAATGACGGGATTTCCACTGGTGGCGGACAAGGCTTGAGAAAAGCATTACACATGCTCTGAACATTTGGAACCTGCAAACACTGGGCAATGTCCAGAAGTGCTTGAACATTATCTTGGTTGATGTCAAGATGTGAGGTGTACATGTAGTCCAATATTTGGCCGATACCGCTGACATCCTGGATGACCAAGGTGAACACTTCATTCTTCTGGCTGGGGGAATTTTGGAATAACGACCTGGAAAGATCAAAGCAGTATATTTCACAAAACAGCAGTTTATGATTATTTAGGTAAGTCAAAAGGATGTAAATATGCCACTGATGTGTCACCTGAAATAGGAGCTAAAAGCAGCCAGGACATTTTTGTGGGCTTTGAAGCAGACACCTTTGACAACCAGCATGCAGTCACAGAGCAGACCCTGAATCCTCTGCTCCTGGAGCTGCTGCAGGAGGTAGGAGCTGTGGCTGGACATGGTGTCCATTGTCACTCAACTGCTAAACCACCCAGCTCCATCTTCTCCATCAAAAATCTGGCCAAGGAGACACATGTCAAAGACAACAAATCTCTGTTTATGGAAATATTAGTTATTCCCATGATTAGCTAGTCTGAAATACAACCAAATTAAAAGCCATTCGAGAGAGTATTTCTTTAGTAATATTCATATAACTCAACAACCGCGCAGAATCCAGTGTCTGTGCTACGAGACCACCCATGCTAAAATTGGGACGAAACGGCCACAAGCTAACTACAACGCTATGCTAAACAAGCAACAATGGTTAGTATTGTGAAATCGTCGTAGCACCAACACCCTAAATAATTACAATTTCTACCGAGAATAAAAGTGGTTGCTATTGTTAGTCGAGTAAAGTTTGCCATAAAGATAAGTCCAAACCTACACATGATGAGTCCACCTTTTATTTGGATGATGGGTCACTTGTTCGAGTCACCTCACTTCCTGGTACAACTTGTTTTCAGGAACACGAAGGACATAACACGAAGGGTTATTTTGAGACTAAGACGCAAAGATGCATGATGCAATATATTGTAACGTCCTAAATTGTTGTAACTAGCTGGCATGTATCTCTAGAATAGAACAAAAAAAGGCTTTGTACAAGATTCGTTTCCGCCCTGGTAGGAACCTCTCTCAGGTTGCATGTTTACACGGAAGACTATAATTGTAACTTAGCTACCCAGTGTGTTGGTTGGTGTGTGCGTAGTGTGTTTTGAAAAAGTTTATATGAATGGAAAAGAGCTGGCGAACCTCTTTTATAAACCCCCTACTGCCTAAGTCATTTTAGCTTTCGAAAACATTAGCAATAGTTGCTATTAATTGGATAACGTTAGCTTTAACGGCGCTTTGGACGGTCGGTTCCCGCTTTCACGTGAGGATTGTACCGATTTAGGTTTAACGTATGCTTTGGTACCATTAGCTTAGCTAGTAGTGTTAACAATATATTTAGCAGTTTTGGTTGAAACAAATCTTGTAGTCGAGCAAACGTGTCGTTAAGAATGGTGTTCTTCACCTGCAACGGCTGTGGCGAATCCCTGAAAAAAGCTCAGGTTGATAAACACGTGAACATGTGCCGAGGTTGCCAGGTCCTGTCCTGCATCGATTGTGGAAAAGACTTCTGGTAATCACAAGTTCTTACTGTCATCTCATTTGTTTTCTGTTTCCTTTGGCTTAGTTTTTCTAGCTATGAACACTTAGCGTTATGCTGCATTCTCACAGTGGTGCTCCATGTGTGCAATGTTTTTTTTACACGGTGAACAGGGGTGACGACTACAAGAACCACGTTAAATGTATTAGTGAAGACCAGAAGTATGGCGGCAAAGGCTACGAGGCTAAGGCAAACAAAGGAGATGTGAAACAGCAGCAGTGGATTCAGGTAAAACGCAGACAAACGATACCCATTACTGTTAACGTCCTGTATGTGTTTAAAGAGCTGTTTTCTTAACTTGTTAATTCCTCACACGAAGAGAGTCCATGACGCAATGGACAAACCTGGAGTTAGTGCAAAGCTCAAGGATGTGCTTCAACAAGTCAGTTCGTATGATAACGTCCCAAGAAAGAAGGCCAAGTTTCAGGTTTGTATACTTCAGCCAACAGTTACATTCCTAGTGTTTTTTGTGACCGAGGGAGACACAAGCATATTATGTGTTGTGGGGTCTTGTATGCATTTATTTAAATGTTTGGTCTTTTCCTCAGAACTGGATGAGAAACAGTCTTAAAATAGTAAACACCAGTCTTCATGATGAAGTGTGGGACATTCTTGCTGCAGCGGACAATGTAAGTTAATCTATTAAAGATCACTTTATTGTTGTCTCACTGTCTGTCAGCATATATAAAGTTGAAAGATTTTTCGATTGTTTAGTTCAAATCCAAAGTAACAGTATTCACTGAAGTATATGCTACATTTTTATTTACTTTATCTTATCCAGTTATTATCATATCTAGATTATCCTTTATGTGCTTTTCCTTCTACCGACTGTTTGTAATATATTCTGCCAATGAAAGAATAAACAAGTTTGTTTGTTTTCAATATCCTTACTGACTTTCATTACTCACCCATGAACTGACAGCCTTCTGAGGCCCCCAAGGAGACGCAAGCTAAACAGACAGTGGCTGAAGAGCAAGCGGATACTAATGGAAATGAAAAGCAGAACGGCCATCCAGAAGTTGCGAAGAAGAAACTGAACAAGCGGGAGCGTAAAGAAGCCCGTCAGCAGAAAAATGGGAAGGCTTTAAAAGCTGCTGAAAAGACAGTTTCACAGGAGCCAGAAGAAGGCAAAAAGGAAAAAAAGGACCGAAAGAGAAAGCACAGCTGTGAGGAAGACGGAGATGAAGAGCGGAACGGTGCTGAAAATAAGACATCCAGCAAGAAAACAAAGACATGTGAGGCAATGCTGTTCTCCTTACAGTGGTTTATAATAAGTTCTTGTGTATTGTTGTTTTATTGCATCTTTGTGTCTTTTTTTGTTTGGTCACCAAAATCTAGATAAAAATATAAATTTATTTTTAAAAGTTGGTAATGTTTGTGGAAGTGTTAAAATACTCAAAGTCCATTTAATGGCGTGTGCTCAAAATTAAAAATAATTATGGTCAACTATCTTTTTAAACAACTAATCTTTTTATATAATTATGTATGGTAGTATTTGCTTACTATATAACCATATTATCTTCTTCTTACAGTTGACCAAGAGGCTGCTGGCATGTCAGAGGAGACTGACGATCAAGAAGTTCCCAAAGGTAATAGATTCCCTGCATATTTTAGAAAATAAATGGTGTAAAAGAACAAAGCCACCAGGGGTCAGTGTTGCTTATTTTGTTGACAGTGAGGAAGTGACCCTGAGTGAATAAATTTATGTCTCTGATTAATTTACAGGCAAATTCAACTGGAAGGGAAATATCAAGGCAGTACTAAAAGACTCAGATGACCAGGAGCTGTCTGTAAAGAAACTCAGGAAGAAGGTGAGAGAAATTAGTTGTTGTAATTACTCTGGGGACATGAGTCTTTAGTTCTTTGTTTGTACGTTTTGATTTCTAATCCCAGCACATTGTTAGTGTAAATGTTACAATTTAAAGTTGTGCTTGGTTTGATATGATTTTAAGAGCTTGTTCCTCCTAACAGGTTTTGGCAGCTTACTACTCTTTCACTGGGGATGGAAATTTTAAAAAGGAGGAGGAGGTGCTAGCACTTTTCAACAAGAAGATCAACAATAATCCTAAATTTAGAGTATTGAAAGACAGAGTAAGACTTGTAAAGTAGACTTGTTTATCTGACCCGTCTGCCATGAAATTGATATTGTTCATAGACTTTTAAAATGTAAAAGCCATTGTTGTCTGCCATCCTCCCTTGGATGTTTTTGTACAGATGACCTAATCTCAAAGATTAAATAATTTTATAACAGAATTGTGTCCCGTTCCCATTCAGTAGTTTTACAGGGTGCAATGGCGTAGTCAGCATGATGAAGATCATCATCATACCTTACACCGTGTCAGTGATGTTTTAATGTATGAAATGACAATCGTGGTAGACGGCTGCTCTGTTCCACATTCCAAGCCCACACCAAGGCTAGGAAACGGCATCTTATCTGTGGGATTGGATGTTGGAGTGGGGGAAGGGAAACAGGAGAGGTGCACCTGAGGAGGTGAATTTGACTCTCACACGGGATGAAGCTAATGCACATTCCTCGGCACCCCGAACGAGGTTCACTTGGCCAGGGACACAGAAGCTCCATAGAAGCAAGATGCTTGGTGTCAGCCTCAGGTGAAGTTTTAATGCTGTCTGATTTTCCACCGCTAGAATAAGCAGCCCCTTTACCCTGTACACATACAGAGACACACACACATGCACACAGACGGGAGGAGCTACAGGAGGAAATCTGCCCAGCTTTATGAAGCCCTGCTAATCCCAGCTGGTTTAACACTGATGCTCATTCATCACACTGCTTACCTGTAATTGTATATTGCATACTTTGGGAATTAGTCAAGCTCTTACTCAAGTTTGCTCGTATAAGAAAGTGTTTTCTGGTCCACACTGGGACTCAATATTGCTTAATTCTTTTGTTTTAATCCAGACCCCATGGATACTTAAAAAAACTGAACTATGCTTGTCTTTACTGTTGCAAAGAAATCTGAGATTAGCGTTTTATTTCTGCCATTTGATATTGCAGGATTAACTGTGTGGCCATATCTTTTGTATGGGTCAGCTTTATCTCTGAACTTTGGTCTCAATTGCTGTCAGCAATCTGAACAATGTCAATTTTTTACCTTGGGTACTGAAGCAAGAATATGCCCCTTCTTTAAGAAGAAATATGTTTGAGTTTAACATTATACCGTTTTAATGATTTGCAGGACTGCATTAGTTAGATGTCCCTAATAAACTGGCATCGGGATGCAGATTGTGACTGAATAAGTGGTTGCAGTAAGTATTCACCTGACTTCACTGCACATGCCCTGTCTGTGCCAGGTTGAAATTAGGAAAACGTAATCAACAGTGTCAGATTCTTGCCCGTGCTATGTAAAAGTATACATTCAAGATAAATCTTGGAATGCAGCCAGCTGTGTTGTATGGGGAGGAATGGGAGCAAATGCCGTGTGTGTGTGTGTGTGTGTGTGTGTGTGTGTGTGTGTGTGTGTGTGTGTGTGTGTGTGTGTGTGTGTGTGTGTGTGTGTGTGTGTGTGTGTGTGTGTGTGTGTGTGTGTGTGTGTGTGTGTGTGTGTGTGTGAGAAGATGTTCTTTGTGGAGGATGTACAAAATGTACTTAAGTGATTGCAACAGACATTGTTAAAATATTAAATACATATTGCACATTAAATACGTATTGTACAATACATTTAAAATTAAATATAAAGTAAAAGGATAAAATAATGCTTCAAATGCACCAGAAGTAAAACTTCATGTACTCGAGTCACATAACTTTAGTTCTTATGAATGTCTGAGTTAAATTATTAGTTAATGAGTATTTATTGTTTGTTAGTTCCATAAACAGTATAACAAAACTACACTTGTCGCTTTTGATTGCGTCATGAAAAAGCGACACTGTCTAGACCTGTAACAGGAAGTACCACTAGTGTTTAGAAGGTGTTTAACGGTTTATGGTGTTAGTCTCAGAGCTGTTTAATTTAAATTTAGCGTCAACATGCTTAACGACAGTGAGTTAGCAACGTTGCGGAATAGATTTAAGAGAGATGCGGAGTTTCTTATGCAAACAACAACCAATGGTGACGAAGATGAAAAAAGTAAGCTTCAGAACCATTAGCCAACTTTAACTAGCTAGCTAGTTTTCTGACAGAGCTACCGTTAACCATTTGTTAATAACTGAAGGAAACGCTAAATTTGTTAATACAGTGCTAATGCTGTATAAATCCTGTTCGGGTACTAGCTAGTACCCGGTGTCAAATAACCACAACTTGCTGGCTATCCTGAGCTAACATTATTGTGAGAAAAAAGACGCTACGTTTAATGGTTAAATCTGTTGAATGGCCAGTTTGTATTCCACTTGCAAGATAGTTAGCTAAACAACTCGGCATTTCCTTTCACAAAACTATAGTGATTGCAGAAAGATGTAGCGTTAGCTATGCTATTTGGGATTGCAACATGTTTAATCCAAGTGAGGGTTTATGGTGGAGAATTGTCCAACTTTGAGGCCCTCACTGGCAGAAATCCAGCAATTATTGTTTTGACTCTCCGCAAACACTGTTCCAGCTCAGCAACATAATACAGGGAAACTACTCCTACATTGTCCTCAATCTAAGGGTCATCTCTTCGCCAGTTTAATCTAATAATTGTAATATAATAAGTAACCGATACAACTTGTACATTTTTATTCATAGCTGCCTTTATTCCAGTTCGCATACTCGTTTTCCATACTTTTCCTTCTGGCAAGACGACTTTGTATTTCTAGTATCATCTTGTATCCAAGGTGGCTTGGCTTGGATTGTTTAGGACATGGAGTTCATTGTGAAGTCTGCCCAGAGTAGACTAGCAAGCTGAAGCACTTCAGCAGCCAACTGGCTCTGATATGTTTAATCAACCAGTAAATTATAGAGATTAATACCTCTCTGAGAAGTAAGATTACCTCAAAGAAAGCTATCAGTTTCCCTTTAAAAGCTCCTCAACCCTGAAAGTTTGGGATTTAGCACATTCTGTTATGGCAAGACAATCAAAATTCTACACCATACTGTAACCCTTACCCTTAGGCTATGTCTTAGTATTTAATTTTCTTTGAGTCATTGGGTGTGTTAGTGTTACCATTTCTACGTGATGGTGAAATGCTTTAAGACTGTAGCCACACCTTGTTGTTGTTGGTATGTGATTTGTTGAATAATAATTAAGTGTAATTTGCTATGAATCAATTTGTTGTAATCTGTACTTTTCTAAAGTCCTCATGGAGTAAAGATTGCTCTTAAGTATACTTGTGAATTGAAACTATTTTGAAACTTTACTTTTCAGGTCAGGAGGAAAAAGATGCTAAACCTCTCCCTCGCATTAACAGACACTCCATTTTCTGGATTGTGGCATCTGTGGGTGTGACCTACTACGTAGATTTCCTACACAACATAATTGAGAACAATGATATCAAAAGGTCAGTCAAGAAGAAGACACGATAGGAAACATAATACTAAATGTACGCCTTGGTGTCTGAAAGCATTTATTGTCATGAAAGGTTATTGCTTAAGGAAAACAAAAGAAACAACAAATCTGTTATATGATACCAATGAACAGCTGTTTACTGATACTGCTGGGAAGCTATTTGTGGTGTTGTAAACTGTAGTGTCTTTTGTATTGAAATAGCTTTAATAACATAACACAGGGTATCTAGCAATACAATAAATATATGTTCCCCTTTTTAACTTTTTCTAGTTGGTGGTTCAATGTGGGTCTGATGCTCCTTGGTGTCTGTCTGTCTCTGGCCATGTTTTGCATTGTGTACCTGGAGTGGTTTAAAGGCATCCAGCACTACGAGCAAGAGTACCCTGCCATTCCGCCCATCACCACTGCAGCCTTTATTGCTGCATCTGGCAGGTAACACAGCAACAGATACAATATAGGACATTCTTTCAGACACCCTGTACGTGCCTCTCCTGTTTAAATGTGCTATTTCTAAGTCATTGGGCACATAATGAGAGCTGAAACTATATTAGTTCATTGAACATAAATGTTGTCCAAATAGTAACACAAAATAGTAACAGAAATGACCATAGAATGATATTAGAATGGCCAGACTGTTTGCCGTGGTCATTTGATTTTTCATGAGAAAATGGTGATTGTTGTCATGGTGGCAGTGGGGCCCTAAAGTGTGTCAAAAAGTTTTGCCCTATCATTTCATTAATATATTTTGATGGCTTAACAATAGAAATATATAAAGCAATTCAATCCATCAATCTTCTATTAATTGTCCTAATTAAATGAAATTTACCTGGCTCAAACCATAAAAAACAGGCTCCGAGCAAAAATGAACCAAAGTATGTTGGCAGCCAAAGACTTTACCTCTAAATCACTTGAGGTCCACTGGTAATACTAGTTGTGTGCGAATAGGTCTTTTGTTTGACATTGTACAGATTGTGCTTGTTAGACATCTCTCTCACTCTTCTCCAATGTTGAATACACCTGTGGGTGTGTACGGAATGTAATATTTCAAACCCACTTAAGAAATACATAATAACCTTTACTCATGCTCTTGTTTACTTGAACCGTGTAATTGCCCCTCACAAAACAAAGACATGGGGGTTATTTCTAAATCACATGGGTTTCTGGTAATGCTAGTCCCATAAAAAAGGGCTTAGTTTAGGACTGTCTAGACCTGTACACGCTGTGATTGGTTAACATCTGTCTCACTGTCTAATTAGCCAAAGTATTAAACAGATTGTTGTGGATGTCCCGGGCCCCCTGTTGAAGAGGTGCATTAATGAGTTATGCCTATAATGCTGGTTATTTGATCTCTGACATCTCAAGTTTCAATTGAGTGGCCACTTAGCTGTCTTTGTCCTGTGGTTAGCTTATCCGCCTTGTTTAAATAATAAATCAATGTTCATATGAATTTGTGTTGCTTATATTGTTGGTTGGAGCCACTGATTAAAATATAAATAGGAATGCAAAACTTTGGTCGTTGCCTTAGGCAGAGCACCAAGCGTGAACTTGTTTGATCTTTTCACAGGCATTGCATATTTACAAGTGTAATTGTACTTTCCTTGCAGCTTAAACATAGCCCTGTGGCCAGTGTGGTCCTTCTTCACTCCACTCATCCTCTTCACACAGTTCATGGGTGTGGTTATGTTCATCTCTTTGCTTGGATGAATGTGACGGGTGAGGATATAATTATATATATATTTTGTCATTTTGATTTTCCCAAAGTCTTTTTCTTGAATCAATAACATTGTTTTTGGCCTTAAATTGTGAACATTTTTTTGTGGAGTAAAATATTCTGTCATTGAACATATTGTATTTAATACCAAAGTTTTATACTTGAAGAATGAGAGGCTTTACATCATCTTGACAATTGCATTGAGTTTTCTTTGTATGGTTTTCCTCCTTCTTTTTCTTAAACAATACTCAAGTTTAAAGCTTCAACAACTGAAGAAAACAGCATTCCCAACACCAAAATCACCAAAATGCACGATATATGAGGAAAATATCTTGTTGTGACTTTTTGACTGATATTGCGATATGATTCACAATATTGGATGGAATAATAGTTTTTGTATCATTATTCTCATTTAAATGTATTAACAATGAAATGAAATTAAAATGATTATAGTGTCATTTTTGCGAGGAGGCTGTAGAAAAAGATTTGTAGGCCGGGACGTCTCTACACCACACTACTTCATTAAGAATGGTTTGACACATATTTTGCCATTAACAAATATTGCGCCCCCTGCGATTTGGATATTGCACTAGTCCATATTGCGATTTCGATACAATTGGGATTAATTGTGCAGCCCTACAAATCTCACACACACACACTCATTGACTCCTTCCCATGCATCTCCTGGTGTTTAGGTAGAAGCCTGCTTCATCACATAGATGAAGTCATGCTGTATTCACTGCAAATTATAAAGGTTTATGAAAGAATATATTATTACCATACATAAAATGTATAACTGGAATGTATGCAGTACACAAAAATAACCTGTAACACACTTACTTGGACATATTGTTGTCCCGGTTCCTTGATCCAGACTTTGAAAGGGAATTTGTGTATGGTTTTTGTGCTTACTCTATATATATGAAAACATTTCATTGTCTGCAATAGTTCTTTACCTGATTTTCTCCAAAGTTGTATTGCATTGTTGACCACTACCTTATTGAGAATTGCTCAAAGAGGCTGCTTTTTCTGCTTCTTGCTGATCTACTCGCTACTTTGTAGAAAACCGAAAGATGACATGAGATTTTCTTGTAGAGTGTGACGGGACATTTTGCATTACACAATTTAACGTCATTATGGTGAAAGTGTTCTCTCTTCCTATCTGCCTCAGTGCTCATGCTCCTCTGACCCTGCCATTCTCTCCCCTCTCTGTCTCTCACACCTTCCAGACTTACACCTGCAGCACATTGATCTAGACCCTTCTACTGCAACAACACGGCTATTGTCTGTCTGTATTGATGCTTTTGAAGGGGGCAGGTCAGCATTGTAGGATCACTGCGGTCCCTGAACTGAGAGTTTAACCATCTCAGTTTATGATGTGTCACTGTTGTGTTTTCCTTAAGGAACAATCACGACTGACAGGAAATGTGATGTTTTGTGTATTTGGGAAACAGCACTTAGGAGTGAAATGGATATTTTGAGAATAGCCCTTTTTCACAGCAAACAAGGTTTGTTGTAGTAGGAACTTTTACTTAATTACAGATGATACTAATAACAGTAATTATTGCTCTGTTTTATTTAAATGTGTTTCTGTGAGCCATTACAGTAAGCCTTTTGTATTTATATGTAGAAAAATGTTTGTAAGCAATTTCTGACTTAATGTTTGAGGAAACCAACAAAGACTTTAAGTTGTTTTTATATTTTTAGAAGCAGTTTGTGGTGAAAAATGCAACGACTTCTCATATTCTGTATGTTTTTTTTCTTTAATAAACTTTATAACTGATTTTCTACTTACAAAAAATCTTGTCATTTCTTGATAAAGTATAAAACCTTGAACAAATCCATAATTTAAAAACTGCAAGAAATGCAAGAACTCCTCCAGAATTATGGCACAACTTGACACTTCCAAATGGCTCACCATTACACTTTCTATGTTACTAAATTAATCAACACTATAATACAGACTCGGTTACACGTTTATACATCTGTCAATTGGATGCAATCCAAAACCATATAGCGTAATTATTATAATACATTTAATGTTGCCAATTGTATAATGCTCAGTTTTTCTGACACTGTCAGGGATGTTAATGTAGGTTTGTTGAAGTTGTTATTGGTGGTACTGAGAGGCATCATTCTGACGGTATGATAACCTTCAGCAAAAAAATATCATGGTTTCACGGTATTACAGTTACAAATATAAAATTAATTATTTTGAAATGACGGGGAAATGTGACTCTCCATTGAACACAATGTATTTTATTTTTAAACACAATGCACACTGGCAGAGAGGGATTTCTAAACTGCACTTTCTGTCCTTGACGACTCATAAACGGCTCATACCTTTTAATCGTGTAGTTAATCAAAGTAGAGCTACATGTTAATGTGTTGTGCTCTTAATAATATTGCATCATATTTTTTGATGATCGATTTTTATGCCATTTTCAAAGAACCACTAACCATTGGACACATTGTTCCTCAGCTTTAAAGATCACAATAAATCTAAAATCACACTTATTGATTTCTCCTCAAAGTGAACTCACATTCAGCTTTTGTTTGGTGATGTTCTCAAGTGTAAACGAAAGAGAGCTACTTTAAATACTTCCAGATTAAATCATAATGTTTAGACTTAGTCAGTCGCTCATTAATGTGCCTTGATAACGAATAGATTTTCTCTTTTCTCTTTATCGCTCTGATTCTCAATGATCGAGAAATCGATGTTGTTAAACGGTCGTTAAACAACACATTGCTCGCGGATGGCACGCTCGTATGCACAATAGCGCGCTGTTTCCTTGCGCTCCGTCTTGTGTGTGTATGCGAATACTGTAGACTGCAACATGGTTCTCTAAACCTTTTTCAGACGTTGTTAAGAGGGCAAGACTGAAAATGGAGAACACATGACTTCAGTGTTGCACCTTTTTTTTTTTTTTTTTTTTTACACACCCTGACCTCCTACATGCATGTGGGAAATTGACATTAATGGATAATATGCGTATAATAACATTTTCGGAAATTAATATAACATCAGGGTTGCTGGTTACATTAACAGTTAAATGAGTTACCATTATCTTTTGCACTTATAAACCACCAAAAACATGTACAATTTCCTTGAGGGGATCAATAAAGTATTCTGATTCAATGTGACCCTCACCTAACCATTCACCAACTCCTACTTGGTTGTTTTTATAAATGCTTTTTTGAGTTTTCAACATGACCAGGCAAACTCAGGAGTCTCGTAAAGCAGAATAAACTTTATTTTAAAGCCACTGTGCTGCGTGAATCCATATCACTAATTAATAGGCAGAATTGTAAAAGAACTTAACTTTTAAGTTAATCATTAAATTGCCCTGATTACCTATTTCATCCCCTCCTATATTCACATCACACTAATCACCTCACAATCAATGTGAGCAGTCCTTCTTTTTAAAATTGTTTTATTCTGACAAAGGAGGTGGCACTAGGTTTTTAAGCGCTGTCACGACGTGTTTCCGCCAGTAAAAGCAGGTTTTGAAATGTCAGTTTTCAGGTTACATGATCAAATACATAAGAGCTCTCATTGCTGATGGTCTCAGTGTTCTCCTTCAGTGATTGCCATTCGTTTCAAAGGACTCTGGGATCAAAAGCCCTTGTGAATTTGACCATTGAAATCTGATTCTCCCTTTTCTTTTTAAAACTTGAACACAAAGTTTTAACCACCACATCTCAGCCACAGGTGGCCAAAAGGAGGTGGCACTAGGTTTTTAAGCGCTGTCACGACAGGTCCCTTGGCTCCAGCCAGTAAAAATCGCAGGTTTGTGAAATGTCATCTTCGTTTTCATCTCTGGATTTACGCGGACAGAGAAAGATGTCCACGCCACAACATGCTGGATAAGAGGTGAGTTTGTAAGATTACGCGCACAATTACAGCAGTGCATGCTACAATAGCAAATTGATGTTATTCTTTTCAATGTGAATTGGATATGACAGAGGCCACAATCCCTAATCGTTATCAGAACGAAGGGTTTGTGCTTGACTTGGAATAAAGAAATCCTGAAAAAATGATTTATTTATCCATATAGCCAAAGTGTGGCAGTAATAACTTGATCTTTATTCCTTTCTCTTGGTAGGAGGTTTGACTCTCCTTGCAGTCCTTTCACTGATTATGGACGCTTTCCGGATCGGGTATTATGTTGGCTATCAGTCTTGTGTGTCAGCTGTGCTCGGGGTTTATCCTGTCATCCACGCAACTCATACAATAACACAGGTACGTTTGCAATCCCAATGTTATTTCAATAATGTGATAATCTTTCAGCAGTGTGACACTGTATCTTTTTTTCCCTTTGCACCACTTAACCAGGTAGGTCTTTGCATAATGTGTTCTTTGTTTTTGAAGCGAGTACAGAGTTGCTGCAACAATATAATCCTGTCATTGTCCATGTTATTTGAGTGTAACTGCATAGGACAAGGGAAATCCTTCTAGTAAAGTCATTTAAATAATTTTAAGTCACTGTTTTCCTGTCTATAAAATATTTTTAATAAGCTATATATTGACTAATATAAAGGATTTGTGTGTGTTTTGTTTAGGTGCATTTTCTCTGGTTTCACATCAAGGATGTCATCCAGAGCTTTGAAACATTTGAGAGGTATGTGAAATATGGGCTATTATAATTTAACACTATCATGAAATATCATACCAGCGACTAAAGAAAGTGCAAAATATAAAGTCTGTATAGTAGGAACCCTTTGAGAACAAGATGCTACATCTCAACAACCTGCATCATAACACCCAGCTTTGTTTTCATCTGTGTCTCTTCAGATTTGGTGTAATCCATGCAGTCTTTACCAACCTCCTCCTGTGGTGCAACGGTGTAATGTCAGAGGCTGAGCACTTCTTGAACAACCACAAGAGAAGACTCTTTGCACTGGGCTTTGAAAACCTCACTATAAGTAAGGGCCAAGGGGTTGATTGCTGGCTTGTACCTAGAAGACAAGTACAATAGTCCACTTGAGAGCTCCCTTCAATGGATAAAAGAAAAGGGAAGGAGAGGAGGGCTTGCGAGGGGAAGGGAGGTTAGCTGAGCAGCCCAGTGGGTCTTGTTTGTGTCGAACGTCTCTCTATTAGGTTTCAGGAGACACGCAGTGTTGCTAGTGCTGAGGCCCCCTCCCCAACCTTTTCCCCACACTTCAGCCACCACCACCCTCCTTGGCAACCCCCCGCTTGACCTCAGACGGTTTTGTCCCCAGGCTACCTACTCCCAAGGGTGCTGCAATTACAGTAACTGATATATCTAAGCCTAGGGTTGGGGGGTCCCGGCTGCTCCTCCTCATATCCGGCTGACTGTGAGGCTGGCTGCACCCTGACTGTTGTTCCCTTTTTAATTAAAGGCTGCAGTACCATAGTGGTGGCCTTCAGGGGGGTGAGGGGGGTGAGGGGATGATCTCTAGAGGGCATCAGCATTACCATAGCCTGTTGTGGTGGGGTAATAAGTATAAAAAGTGCATTGTCATAACCATCTAAGATGCCCAGACATTCAGCAATGAGTAAAGTTTCCAATTAAAATTTGTAGAATATGGCGGCTAATGAATATTGACCATCAAGAGGTTAGACGGGAATTTATAATGGAGCTTTGTGCTGCAAAAGATAACCCATAACCTTTGGTTAAATTAATCACAAATCTAAAAGCATTAAAAACAGCACCTTGTGAATGACATATAAATGGACCTTTTCAGTCAACAAATTGTTCAAATAAAACACAGGGAAAATCACTTTATTTCCTGAACTGAACAACTAGTAGATGTTTACAAATAGACATTGCTTTGTCACAAGCCAAAAAGGTTGGGAATCCCCACCTTAGTGAATACATTTGTGGGCTTCTGATGCTTTGCCAGTTCCAGAACAGACAGTGTATAACTGTGTAAATAAGATTGCACTGGAGCAAAAGGATGTCAACAAATCTAATCTGCAGTTCAAAAGGGTTGTCTTGAAACATTTAAGATTAGTTTGGATTAGATTAAACATTCAAGAGTTATAATTTTGCCTCTGAAAGCATTCATACTTTGCAGTTTAAAATCTGTTAAAATGAAAACCCAGATACAAAATGTTTCATTCATTCAGTGTGCTCAAAACTGTCTTTTTGTAAAGTGTAATGTATTACTCTTTGACCTGACACACAATGCACAATGCAATCTTTTTATTTACTATTTATTTACTTATAGATTGCTTGATGTACTGTATGGCAGAATAGACATTATTTGCTCATGAATTGGCATCTGTTTTTATTTGTTTTGCAGTGCACTCAGAGCCTGACTGTAACTGCACCACCAGCACTTGCTCCTTGTTCTCCAAAAGCCTCTTTTATCTCTATCCCTTCAACGTTGAGTACCACATATTTGTCTCTGCCATGCTCTTCGTCATGTGGAAAAACATCGGGCGGACCATTGACCTTTCTTCAAACAAGAAGAGGCTGGCTACCAAAACCCAGGGCCTGCACATAGGCCCCATTCTGGGTCTACTTGCACTGGCCGGCACTATCGGGGTCATGGTGGTCTATATCACCAACATAGAGCAATCCCTCCAAACACATAATTCAGCCATTTCTATGTTCTACATTTATGGCATTGCCATGCTGGCCTTCATGTGCTCTGCTGGCTCCTTAGGTCTGCTCATATATCGAGTGGACCACATGCCTCCGGACACCTCCAAGAACCCGTCCAGACAGCTAGACACAGAGCTGCTGTGTGGGTCCTCTGTCGGCTCCTGGCTCATGTCCTGGTGCAGCATTGTGGCTGTGGTAGGAACCAACACTAATCCTCCTTTCCGCTGGACCAACTTTGTCTACTCTCTGCTTGTTGTGCTGGAGAAGTACATCCAGAACCTCTTCATTGTAGAGTCCCTGTATCGCCAGCAAAAGGATGGAGAGAGGGAGGACCCTGAGTTACCAGCTGCCCCGGAAATCTTCTCTGTGACGTCTTCTTTAGCCCCACCGTACAATGGCATCATTAACAAAGCCTACGAGACTCCAGACAGAACCTGTGTCTCCTTGGAGAACGGGAACGAGGAGGAGGAGAGCAGGCAGGTGTACGGATGTCCAAGGAAACCTTCTGAGGTGTCGCTGCCTGTGAGAAACAAAGTAAAGCAGCCCCTAAATATAAAGAGGAAAGTCCTGAAAAACATTGCTGTCTTCCTGATAATGTCCAACATTTCGGTAAGCATTTGTACTTGTCAACCTGATAATTGAATTTAGATGA
Organism: Etheostoma perlongum; assembly: GCA_026937815.1. Taxonomy (NCBI): domain Eukaryota; kingdom Metazoa; phylum Chordata; class Actinopteri; order Perciformes; family Percidae; genus Etheostoma; species Etheostoma perlongum. The sequence goes on along the minus strand of CM049374.1, from coordinate 7,378,972 downwards.
GATATACATAATTTTATGAATATATTAAAATATTAGAACCAATGTGATTTCCAAATTTCCTGTACATTTTGTTTTTCAGAAAGTCTTTTTTCAAAGGCAGAAATCACAGATTGCTATTTTTAAACTGTTCCAATCAATACTTTTATATCAATAATGTGTCAATTGATGATGTGTAATGTGACAGGTGTCCCTGGTAGCAACACACTTAAAGATACTTATCACCCAACTTTGCCATTTTCCTCAGCTCTGCGGAGCGTTTTAGTTTCTTTCACCCTATAATTATAGTTTTCACTCACACTGCTGTCATTAACATGGCTGGCCTGACCAAAAAAATCAATGAATGCAGGTTTAACTAATCTAACTTCGTTCATTCTAATTGAACTTCTTTCTTTCTTCTTTCAGCTGTGGATCCTTCCTGCCTTTGGCTGCCGGCCACAGTACGACAACGGTTTGGAACAGGAGACATTTGGCTACAGCACGTGGACCACAGTTCTCAATTTTGCCATTCCTTTGAACCTTTTCTACCGCATTCACTCAGTCGCCTCCCTCTTTGAGGTGTTCCGCCGGGTCTGACAGAAAAGCAGATGACTGACAATGCCAGATACACTAACATGCACAAGAACACTTGTCACCACCGGCTCCTGTGAGTGTCTCAAAGCGCAGGTCAGCCTTTCAGGAGGCAGTCTGGGTCACACTGCAACAGACTTGAAAGCAATCTGTAGAGACAAACAAAACGTAGATCCCTCAGTGTTGGGATTACAGAGGAAGACAATACCTATTAGCCTACGCTCCTTGAAGAATGACCTTGTTTAACACAAGGCTTATTAAAAATGGTCATGGAAATGACTTTTGGTTTCAAGAATTTCAAAAGGGCTCTTTGTACTTTTTGTTCTGTAGTTACATTACAGTAGGTTTTACTCACTGGTTCATCATGTCAAATATATATGATGTATCTGACACACTTATTTTGTACTGTTTGATATTAGTAGCTGAAAGTATATGATATACTACTTATAAAATACTACAGCTAAGCCTCTTAAACACCTGTTAGTATCAAGCTTCTACTGTGTTCAACAGAGCCGCAAGTGCATTAGTTAACCCATTGACCCATATTTGCATGTGAAATGTTCATACTGTATAAGGATATGGTTCTCATTTACTTCTCTTAGTAGTTCAAGTTTAATGGAACAGTATAAAACCTGAGCTACAAAGATAGTGACAATCTTAGCACTATATTTTGAATAATCTTTATGAGTTGGACTACAGTTCTCTGTCTCTCTCTCTGTCATTTAAGGTTCATCATTGTCCTTTTGTATGCTGATTCTCTGTTATGTCAATTTAAATAGTAAGTTATGTTCAAAATTATGTTGGTTATACTGGGTTATCTTCTACCACAATATAGTGAGAAGTGCTAGGTAAGACAAATCTACTGTCAAAAATGTTTCCCTTCTGAATTCATGTATGTATGAAAAAGTTTAAAAGTCTTCAAATCAGGTGGATCTATATTGATAAAAGTGGAAATCTTGTATCAGAATAGTTCCAGGATTATAACACAATATAAAGCAACAGTTGCTGTAATGGCAACTGCTACACCAGATCATAGATTGTATGTTTACACCTGAAAGATCAGCAATAAAAACCATCCCATGTCTGTGACATTACTTGTTTCTTTTTGATATAAAACGCAGATATACTGTTTACTTGTACTGTACAATTTTATATCAAATCAATGTATTTTTTGTCAGTTCTCAACATGGTGCTATCCACTCTTTGTGTTGTCACTATGTGCCAACTTGTGGTAAAACTCCTGCAAACTGCAATATTCTAATCTTTGTAAATACTCTCATGCTGATTAAAATCATCACTCAGACACTGACACGGTTTTGTGAAAATCCAATAAAATGGTGCTCAAATGAAATGATGTGTACTATAGTGATGAATCCTTTGTCTGTATTGAAACAAAGAATATTTTCATTTTTTCATATTTAAGACGTGTCACATCTCTTATGTTATCTGCTCTTCATGCTGAGGATGTCTTTGCTCAGCAGATGTAGTACACATTTACACCACAAGGTGGAGCCACGTATGCATGTATGTTTTTAAGAGTTTGATGGAACGGTCCAAAAACACATGTTTTATAGGCAACTACGACTTGGCTTATTGCGCTTTCTTACAGAACACACATACAAAGATACAGTTCATTTCAGGGGAAAACAAAAGTAGGCTATACAGAATAATAGTAGGGATTCTCATAAAAAACACGTGACTTAATAGTAATTACTAATGAACTATCTGGAACTATCTATATTTATCACGCAATATTCTAACTTAAATCATATTGTTCTGTGAATTTAAATGCAGCAAAGAAAGTCTACACTAACTTTTCCAGACAGACAATATACTCTGTGGTGACGCTCAGATCAGGTCCGTAGGCATCATATTTTTGGATACTCATATTAATTCACTTTCTGTGGTAACATCTGTGTAGCCTAATGATTGTATGTAAAGAATTAAATGTTGTGGCAGACACAAGTTGCCTCGTGACATCCCGAGATTATAGGTTACTCCAGAGAGATTTGGCATCGGCCTGCAGGAGATTATTTTGACGTAATGCCACAACGATTTGACAGGCACGCAGACACGTCTAAAAATATCCGTGACGTTTCAAAGCCGAAACGGCGCTGCTGCTGTTGCATAGACAACGCGCTCGGAGCTCCTGGCTCAATATGTCCACTGAGAGTGTGAATGTGACTCACCTGTAACTCTGAAATGTGGGTGAGCTATGACCTCCGGTGGGCAGTCGTCAGAGGGCAAATAAACACCAGTATTCAGGGAGGGTCTGAAAAATATTGATTTGTGCACATTAAAAAGGCAGTGGCTTGTTATAATTAAGGCGCACGCATTTAAATTACACTGTAGCTAAAATAGTGTTACTGTAGTATAGTGTTTTACTATTAACTGGAGACTGGCAGATTATGCTGATTAAAGGACAGACAGACAGACAGAGTTACTACTTGCTGAGGGGACTGTAAAGGCGTTTGCTTTTTCAGCACCATGGACAGCTCCGGTCAGAGCTATAACTACATGGGATGTTTTCTTTGTAATTGAGTTACTCCACTTTATTATGATACATAACTGGTTGGGTATGTCTGCAACCTTTATACAGTACATAAAATACATTTGAATGTACCCAGTAGCTGTTTATTAACACATTTGTGTATATGTAGTTTACACACAGTTTGATCCTGCACAAAAAACTGCATATTGTGACTACTGTCACTGCAGAGTTGTGTGGTGTCAAATATAGATAATAGCGTATAATAGTCCCTCAAAATGTTTAAGGCTTCCTCACACCCCTTTTCTAAAGCAGTGTCATGTTGTGCGTAACACCACCCACAGAGGAGGCGTATGCGCCCAGCCCCGGTTAGGCTGTAGGGACTCCCGCACCCACACCGCGCTCAGGATACCTTGGACTGAGACATTCACAGAAGTAGCCAGGTCAGACGACCGGAGCGGTAAGGCTACAACATGCATTCGCCACTGTGTGCTGTGTTTCAGCCCCTCAGCGCACCTGGCACGTCGCTCGGCTCAGTTTTAAGGCGATCAATTCTCTCTTTCCGTCTGTTTTGCACTACACATCAGGATGGCAGCCGAGCAGGTCAGTGGGGACCATACGGTCAATGGTTGTTAACTGCGCTTGTCCACACTCATGGAGAAACGGACTGCAGTTTAACTTGAAGAGGCACATGGATAACCCAGCCAAGCATCTCTCATCGGTGCAGGGGACTGACTCTATGCCCGCACCCCTCGGAGAGATTATGTCGAACAGCACCGAAACAGAGGCAACAAAAGACCAGAGGAAGGATATGGTGGTGCGTACGGTGACGGGCTGTCTGCTGTCCCTGCTCATCCTTTGGACCCTGCTGGGAAACATCCTGGTCTGCTCCGCGGTGCTGCGCTTTCGACACCTGCGGACCAAAGTCACCAACATTTTCATCGTCTCCCTGGCTCTATCGGATTTATTCGTCGCCGTCCTGGTGATGCCCTGGAAAGCTGTGGCAGAGGTGGCGGGGTACTGGCCATTTGGCACTTTCTGTAACATCTGGGTAGCTTTTGACATTATGTGCTCCACCGCCTCCATCCTCAACCTCTGTATTATCAGCGTGGATAGATATTGGGCCATCTCGAGCCCCTTCCGCTATGAGAGGAAAATGACCCAGCGAGTTGCCTTTGTTATGATAAGCATCACTTGGACGTTGTCTGTGCTCATTTCATTCATACCGGTCCAACTAAACTGGCACAAAGCCAGTGGTGACATGGCTGGGACGCACAACTCTTCCTCGAGTTGGCAGATAGAGGAAAACTGTGACTCCAGCCTGAGCAGAGAGTATGCTATATCCTCCTCTTTGATAAGTTTCTACATCCCCGTGGCAATTATGATTGTGACTTACACCAGAATATACCGGATTGCACAAATACAAATTAGAAGAATAGCCTCCCTGGAGAGGGCTGCAGAACATGCGCAAAGTTGCAGGACAAACAGAATAGAGTGCCAACACCACAAAACCTTGAAAACGTCAATTAAACGGGAAACCAAAGTGTTTAAAACTCTGTCGGTGATTATGGGTGTATTTGTGTTTTGCTGGTTACCCTTTTTCGTCCTAAACTGTATCGTCCCGTTCTGCGACAGACCGGCCACAGACGTGGACGCGGGTCTGCCGTGCGTCAGCGAGACGACTTTCGACGTCTTTGTGTGGTTCGGCTGGACCAACTCCTCCCTGAACCCCATCATTTACGCTTTCAACGCCGAGTTCAGGAAGGCCTTCGCCAGCCTCTTGGGCTGTCGCAATTTCTGTTCCACACCAGTAGAAACTGTTAACATCAGCAACGAGCTGGTCTCCTATAATCAAGACACCCTAATGCACAAGGATATCGCGAACACATATGTCAACATGATCCCCAACGCGGTTGAATGTATTGAGAATGAAGAGACTTTTGACAGAATTTCACAGTTTTCTCACAACAATGAAAACGCCACCGACTCGGTTTGTGACTTGGAGGTCTGCGAAGCAGATATCAGTCTTGACAGGATGTCACCATTCACACCCAATGGATTACATTGACTCCAACTTTGTCCCTGTGCGTATTTGGATGTATTGATAATACTGCCATCGTTCATTTGCCTCCTTTGTCCCAGAAGCTGCTCTCCACAGGAAGCCCACCTATTACGGTCTGCTGAGTTACTGCATTGCCTCTTGCAGCTGGTGAGAGATCAAGTGACTTGCTCATGGACACTTCAGCAGGGCGCATGTATCTGTATCCGCCAGGCTACCCTGTCGCCACTTTGCGTCATATATGAGATGTTATGTTGTTGTACTGTTCTGAAAAAAGTGATGTGTAGGTGTTTATTTACATGACAAGTGAAGTTTGTGTTCATTTGTTCAAAGGTGTTCGGTGTAGTTGAAGCTGTGGTTTACCGGAAGGCTTTAGTCGAGCGTCCGTGTCTCATTTCCATCTGCTTGGAGGAAAAAGAAAATGTTTGTAAAAACTCACTTGAGGATAAAGACAACCTTTTGCTGCTTAAAAACCTCGTGTAACTAGTGCCCGCCTTTCCACTGAGTATGAAAACTGAGGGAAGCCTTACAGACAGTGCAGCCAAGATCGTTTTACTCAATTGCAGTCATTTCAGCGCCTTATCTAATTTAAGGAAGAAGTTTGAGACATGGAAGGAATGTGTCGTATTACATGATGCCAAAATGCAGTATTAAAGTGTTTACCCACTGCACCCACCCCAGTGACTCATCCAGCACGCATCGTCGCACTATGGACTATTATGCAGTTTGATCAAGGCTCAGATGGCCGGAGGCTTGGATGGAGCTGAACATGATGTAAAAGGCACAACACCTAATGCTATGAACGTGTAAAAAGTGAGTCTGTTTACACTGGAATCACAAATCCAAATCAAAGAACTTTGACTATAGAACCAGTAGTCTCTGTCCGGACTGGCCGTTGGCCTCTGGCCTAGCAAGCTGATTGGCCCGTAGGGTTAGACCATTGGAGGCCAGCGATTTTTCCCAACATTATTCTACAGTTTTTACGGGGCTGTAGCGGGGTCTAAAATAAAGATAGCCTATTGGTATTGTGTGAAACTAGACGATATAGGTGGGCCGAATAACCTCCAACGTTTAGCACAATTTTGGAGTCCCTTGACCTCTCACCTCAAGATATCTCAATGACAACAGGTTCTATGGGTACCCACGGGTCTCCCCTTTACATATATTCCCACTTTATGAGAATCCCATGCATTCAGGGAAAAAAACATGCGGTTTTACTCATGCAGTATGATATTCTAAAATGGGGAATTTGAATATTTCTGCATAAATTGGGTATAACTGGAAAGCTATGACTCTTGGGGATTTAATGAGGCAAATTGTATTCATATTTGATGATGTTCCTCCCCAAAGTAGCAATTTCATTGTAGTGAATCCACTTTTTTGAAACGTATCCTCTACTGTTTAAAATGACATATTGTGACATCTAGGATAATCACAGCTTAATCATGAGACAACAACCACAAACTAGAGACCGAGGAAATTCAGAGGATATATGGCTATAAGGAGGTTTCTGAGCAAATTCCAAATACAGATTAATGCAGAAATCATTTTTTATAAAAACAAATTCATAACATGGATTTGTCTATGATGTTCCTTAAGGTCTTGGTGTCTTAATGTTGCATTTTGGAGGGATTTCTAACCATTTTTGATCAAATCTCGAATCAAATCTCTTAACAAGTGGTATCCACCCTGTAATTGCTGCAACAACGTATGAGAAATAATTGTTCATAACAATGGCCATCTTAAGAGTACACAAAAAAAGTTTAAGTATATGTGGGCTGTTGGGGTTATTTGCCTGGACTGCTGTTAGATTTCTAGCCTGAATTATTATCTCAATCGAGGCCTGCAGCAGTCATTTTGACGGTCAAAACTGTTACTCTATTCTGTGACCTTTCATTTCTCATTAAGGCCAAACTGCTGAATGGTTGTGCTTTATCAACCACAGACAGGCAGCTTTAACTGACCTAACAAAAGAAAAGAAAGAATCAAGGCTGTCCTGAATGACCAAAGATTTCGAGGAGTGAATCAATAACTCCAATACAATAAGGCTACAGCGTTTTAGCAACTCGAGGAATTGTTGCTATAGAAAGCTCTCACTCACACACACACACACACACACACACACACACACACACACACACACACACTCTGGGCCAACGCAACTGGATGTCATACATCATCTCTCCATCTCTCCAACACCTCTCTCTATCTTTGTACTGTACAGATGACCTGATCTGAATGTATACTACTGTCCTTTAAAGAGTGATGTGTGTCATCATTTGTCTAATAAAATGCTGTCATGCTGAGAGAACAGGGTGCTCTGGTATCTTCCTGAAGGTGACATTAGTGTTTATGGGGTATCACAAATGGACAAACGAGTTGAATCATTTTCAGCTTTACTTTCACTTTCACTTTCGCTCAGCAGTGACTTAACTCATGCATATCCACCTCTGGCCCTTTTTAAACATTTTTTATTTGGCAATTTGCCTTTTTTGGACAGGTTAACAACAGACTGAAGGACAAGAAATGTCTGCAGAGAAACACAAAGCAAGGGATTATACGCATCACAGGTCCCCAGAGGGCTCAGACTGGGGACATTATGTTAAGGTGGTGTGCATCGCATAGGCTGCTGCTCCTCCAGAATGTTGTAGCCCTTTGGTTGCCCTAGGTGAGATTGAATTTTGAGACCCCCCCCCTCCCACCTAGATCCGCATTGCCAGATCTCCACAGCGCTGTGTCAGCAATAGAGTAGCAATGCATGTTCATTTTAGTTTCTAGCTTGCATGTAAGTTAGATGGCACCAACATTTGGTCTAATCATAACTGGTCTGGAAACCCAAAGGCCAGTGTTTTGTTTCCAGATTTGTGTGCATGGTGACTTATGATGGAGAGGTCTGGGGGTCCACCCCCTGAACATTTTTAGCAATACTTCATTTCCTGCATTCTGGTGAATTTGTATTTTTATTCTACCTTTTTCTGATAAATCTATGTAAAGGGAAACATAGATTACAATCCAAATATAAAAACATAATGGAATATATTGCTGTAAGGCTCTCAGGCATTCTCTATTGCTTTCAGCAATTATTCTCCTGTAGATAGACTTTTCTAATTATGTCTGAGTTCGCACACATGTAGCCTATAGCCTAATTTACTCATCCCTCTTTTGCATCTTTTGTTGGGGAAGTAACATCTTTAAATGTGCAAATGACAAATATTCACCTGAATGATACATGAATTAATTTTCATTTATTAATAAACTTCAAACTTTTGTGCACATTCAAAATACATCTCATCTGTGTTCTCTGAGATTTGGAGGAGTCGTAATAGTTTGAGAAAAATAAAGTCATAATACAATAGGCTATTACAAGAATAATGTCACAATATTTCAGAAAAAAATCAAACTAAATCAGTAGTTTGAAGTTTTCCCCCAATTAGGAAATGATCGACAATAATCATCAATTCAATCTAATAATCAGGTTGATAAGTAATCGTGTGGTTTAAGGGGTGCCTTTGGTTTTATTTCGCTTGTCATTCTAATTATATTATTAGTAGACCTAGACCTACTTAGGAAGTAGACCTAAGGGCGACACGACTCCCCCAACATGTTTGACACCCTACAAAGAGTGTTGGGCGAGTTACTTTTAAAAAGTAATAAATTACAGCTATTAGTTACTTCTTCCAAAAAGTAACTAAATTAGATACTCAGTTACAAATTATAAAAATAATAAAAATAATCAAAATATAAAACTAGTTACTTCAGAAAGTAACTAATGCGTTACTTTCAAGTACATTTTTAATGCTCAAAAGTGACCTCCACCCTTCTTTAATGTAACTTAAAATACACGTGCATGTTTAATTAGTCATGGTAAATCTGAATATTTTAATGAAATGGACACTTAATACAAACATACAAAATATATACACTCATACACACTGTTTATACTTGTGCACTGTTGTGTGCATTGAGCCGGCGTGTGTGTGTGTGTGTGTGTGTGTGTGTGTTTGTGTGTGTGTGATAGTAGTGACTCTAGAGTCATATAGTGAGAGAAACAATGTTTCCCCTATGTTTTCTGACCGCAGCCGGAAATCTTTAGCAGGAAAAGTTCCCCCTCTCCTTGATTTCATAACGCCATACCTGTCTCTCGTTGACTGACTCGCTTGTGTTGTTCGTTGTGTCCGACTATGCATGCTTTCGAACACCCGCCCAACTCTGATTGGCTTACCATTAAATTTTACTCAACGTCAGCATTTATGCACTTAATTGTCTCGTGCATGGTCCACTAACCACGGAAGAAAAAAAGAGATCTAGTTGGTCTGATGAAAAAAAACAGTTTCAATTATAGTAATGCGCCGCATTTTTCGGGATTTAACAGCGTTATTAAGGTGGTAAGAGTAATCAGTTAGATTACTGAAAAAAGTAACGCCGTAACCGTTATTCCCATCACTGCCTATAGGCAATAGCCTAGGTCGCCTACAGCTATCGCCGGCCCTGCCTCCAGGACACTTCCAATTAGACTGACCTATCTTTCACAGGTTCAGACAGCTGACATAGTTCTCCTGGCAGGGAGAGTGAGGCTGGAATTCTGCTGACCAGAGACAGTTGTATGTAATACAGTAATAAGAGAAAACCCTGAAGAAGCAGCTCTGTTCTTATGGTGACGGTTTCTTTTTGGTCAGAGATCATAAACTTTCTTTAAACAAATATCAATACGTAAACTACCAGTAAGCCAGTGAGAAAACCTGATACTTCAGTAACCACTCCCTGTTGAACTGCCAACAGCATCTGTCAGTTCAGTCTTTCTGTCTGTGTAAAAATCCCAACTCAGTCTCACGGCAGTTTGTGAAATGTTCACGTAATTGAATCTATTGATTCGTGTACACAATACGTTTATTTAGTTATTTTTGTGATGTCAGCATGTTTTTTAAACTAACGTATTCAAATGGGTAGCATCTTTCATGATCACAGCATGATTTTGATGCCAGTCGGGCTGCAACAGAGAAGCTGTACACAGCTTTGCTATAAGTGGTATTTTTAGCCCAATAACAGCTGTTTTAATCAACATTTATTCACAAGATCTTATCATGGTTTATATGTATTTCTTTTAATGTTATTATTTTGTTCTTATTGACAGGGAAGCTGGATTGCTTTGTTGTTTATTGATATTTTTAAAACTGCAATGCTACATCTATCAACATTTATTTAGATGTAATCATGGTAGGCCTATTCCTTTCTTTATTTTAACAATATTAGTTTGGTCGTATTACCGGTTAAATATTACAGTGTGCCATAACATTACCAGATCATTTCTAATAAGGGGAGAACTTGGGATACTTCTGGCTTCTGAAGTGGCTGCAGTTTCACTCTGGTTCCATATGAGAGCGCTCACAGGTGAGTGCAGAATGTATGGAGGTCTATGGAGCTATACCCCTCAAAATCCACTTTTCTCACAATATCATTTTTTATCTAGTAATTTGAATGTTGTATTCAAAAGGGGGGTTCTAAGGCGGTTGTAAAGTCACTTTTTTGTTCTAAAAAGCCTTTTAAAATGCTAATGACATTATACACATCATGCGGCCAGAGATAATGCCTTACGGCAAGCTCTGAGTCACTTCCTTTGTTCTTTCTAGGCATCAACAACACAGTTGAGAGGTTGGGCTCTCCCTGTCAATACATATGCTAGAAAGAGGTTTTCTAATGTTTTAAAGGCCACGCCGACATTCTGGTTCTGCTTTGGTTGCCATCAAGCGGGATCTCTGGTCGTAATCAGTCCTTCACTGACCAATCAGCGTTCATTAGCAGAAGTAAGTACCCGTTTGGTCAACTTTCAACATATAATCCACGCTGAACTTGCAAAAACAACAATAAATTCTGAGATTTCTCAATAGCAATCAGGCGAAAGACACGAACGTAGCTGTCTAGCTCCAATAGACTCCAATTCATTTTACAATCGCCAGTCACACCCCCAGTGGAACTCTGGTGGAACCGTAACCTACTTTGATACAATTGGGCTTAATAAATTCAATTCAATTTTATTTATAGTATCAATTCATAACAAGCATTACCTCGAGACACTTTACAAATAGAGCAGGTCTAGACCACACTCCAGAATTTACAAGGACCCAACAGTTCTAGTAGTTTCCTACAGAGCAAGCAACACTGCGACAGTGGCGAGGAAAAACTTCCTTTTAGGCTGAAACCTCGGTCAGACCCAGGCTTTTGGTAGGCGGTGTCTGACGACCGGTTGGGGTTACAATGAAGAGTGGCAATAACAGTCACAAAAAATAGTAGTTTGTTGTAGTTCATGGCATAGCAGGGGACTGTGCGGCGTTACAAGGCACAGCAGGACGTAGCAGGGCACAGCAGGGCACAGCAGGATGTAGCAGGGCATCGCAGGACGTGTAGCGGGACCATGGCGACAGCTGCAACCATGATTTTGGGGCCTCCCTGATCCAAGAAAACACGCTGGGGGAAAAAGAACATAAGGACTCCGGGGAATGACTCCCCGGAGCTAGGTTAGTAACAAGCATTTCTAGGACATGGATGCACATAAATGGAAAGATAGAAAGATAGAGGAGAGAAGAGCTCAATGTGTCAAAGGAAGTCCCGCAGCAGTCTAAAACTATAGCAGCATAACTAAGAGAGACAGGTTAAAGAGAGGAGCCTGGCCAGGCTAGAACTCTCCCCAACCAGATCCCATCCCTTTGTCTAGAGGAGATGGGAAGGGAGAGAGAGAGAGAGATCCATCCCTCTGTCTAGAGGAGGTGGACGAGAGAGAGAGAGAGAAAGAGATATCCATCCCTCTGTCTAGAGGAGGTGGATGAAAGAGAAAGAGAGAGATCCATCCCTTTGTCTAGAGGAGGTGGATGAGTGAGAGAGAGAGATCCATCCCTCTGTCTAGAGGAGGTGGATGAGAGAGAGAGAGAGAGATCCATCCCTCTGTCTAGAGGAGGTGGATGAGAGAGAGAGAGATCCATCCCTCTGTCTAGGAGGTGGATGAGAGAGAGAGAGAGAGAGATCCATCCCTCTGTCTAGAGGAGGTGGATGAGAGAGAGAGAGAGAGAGATCCATCCCTCTGTCTAGAGGAGGTGGACGAGAGAGAGAGAGAGAGAGAGATCCATCCCTCTGTCTAGGAGGTGGATGGATGAGAGAGAGAGAGAGAGATCCATCCCTCTGTCTAGAGGAGGTGGACGAGAGAGAGAGAGAGAGAGAGAGACATAACCATCCCTCTGTCTAGTAGAGGTGGATATGAGAGAGAGAGAGAAATAATTAAATTTTATTTATATAGTGCTTAATCACAACAACAGTTATCTCTTTGCCTATAGCAGCGTAACTAAGGGATGGTTCAGGATTCTCCTGAGCTAGCCCTAACTATAAGCTTTATCAAAGAGGAAAGTCTTAAGTCTACTCTTAAATGTGGAGACGGTGTCTGCCTCCTGAACCCAAACTGGAACCTGGTTCCACAGGAAAAAATAAAAAATAAACTATTTACAAAGAGAAGCCGTTTTTATTTCATTTTACATGCATCATTATTTTTCTTTTCTAATTTTGCAGTTGATGAATGTTAATAGCAAAGAATAAATGGAAAAAAACATGAGCACATTTATGTGTGGGACTTTGTTTAATTTAACATCACACTGCATTATTAGTTCTTTTAAATTAATAACTTTTTTGAAATAACTATTTATGGTCAATAAACAAGATGAGCTTGCCATCCTCATCAATAGCAGATGGGTTATTGCAAACTGCTCCACCCTGTGTCTCACCAAAACCTGGCTTAACCCTGGCACCTCCAACTCGGCGGTATCCAGGACGACTGTATGTTTGCAGCGGTGTATGTTTCTATGTGAACCAGAGGTGGTGCACAGATACAACAGTGATCGCAGAGGCATGCTCCTCAGTCCTCTGGTCGCTGTTTATATACCTACTCAAGGTACTTAGTCTGAAGCAGTCCAGTAACTTTCTGCTCACATCACAAACATCAGAAACTCAGACCATAATACTGTCCTTCTGATCCCCGTCTATCATCAGAAACTAAAATCTGTTAAACCAACTACTAAAACAACGGTCTTCTCAAGCAAGTTGTTTGTGTTTTGATAACACACACTGGTCTGTTTTTAAAGAGTCATGTCATGATCTTCATGAATTTACTGAGGTGGTTAATACCTATGTAAACGTCTCTACTAAGTCTGCCTACTAAGTCTGTGACTGTGTACAGTAATAAGCCATGGTTTAGCAGAGAGATAAAACATCTATGGAAAAACAAACATAACGCCTATAGGAGTGGGGACAGAGATCTATACAAGGTGACTAAATATGACTTTGAAAGAGCTGTTAGTAAGGCCAAGGCTGACAACAACTGTCTGCACACCATTAGGAAGCCATTTGCTGCAGGATGTTAACCCCGACAAACAAGAAACCCCAAAAATTACCTAAAAATGAACTAAATTTCTATTTTTAAAACTTTGTGTGCACTTTTTCTGGAAACCATGTTGCAGTAGGCCTAATGTAGGCCAATTGCATGCTTTGCCTTTTGCTGCATTTACTGTTATTCACTGGACATCAATCTATCACAGGCAGTGGTGGAAGAACTAAAGAGGAACTTCGTATAAAGCCCTTTGTGGCTCCAGAGGGAGCTGCGTAACTCTGGATAAATTATGTATAAGTGATGTCACCTGGGGGCTACAAGTTTGTTTACCAGACCTCTGCAGCCCGCTCCTCATTTCTGCTTGAGGCTAGCGCCTGGAGGCTACATTTGCCCCATTGATAACACACCCAAATTGACAATCGACTTGGCAAAGTAGTTGCATTGTGGGTAACGTAGGTGCCAGGTTTGAGCAAAGAAGAAGAATGAGTGAAAATTATAAAGACTATAGGCTATTTATGGTCCTGCAGCTTGATTCAAATTTTATTTGTATTTTATTTTTTGTCTTTGTTATACATTGTTATAGAAGTGCAATGCTAAATAGGTGGGTTATTATTTTATGTAAAAGCAGTAGCGTACCGTGGGCTTTCAGTCAGGGCCTTCTGTAACAACCTCCAACACCCTCCCCCCCCCCTCCAAAAAAACCTAGAACAACCACACGGCACACGCACACCACTGTGCATTAAACATCTTTAAGCGCATCAACACAGCATCACCATCTACAGTGAGGAAAATAAGTATTTGAACACCCTGCTATTTTGCAAGTTCTCCCACTTAGAAATCATGCATTTAACAACAACAATTTAACACAAGCGAACATATGTAAAAAAATAAAACATATGATCTCCAGCTAACCTGTTTTTCATTCTTTAGCAAACAACATGTGATCTTAGTGGACAGTTTTGACAGTGTCCTGATGAACAGAGTGAGCAGAGTTATCCAAACTTAAGTAAATTATGAAATGAAGGTTCACTTCATATATATTATTATCACTGAAACAATGTACAGTATACAGTATATAGAACATTGATCTTGTAGTTGATTGAAATTGAAGTGATGGTACTAAATACTGTTTTATTTAAAATATATCACCATGCTCTAAGGCATTTTTGAACATATATTAACAAAATGAATACAAAATAAGATAGCATGGAGCATTCCCAGGGGATGAGGTGTTTACTTGTTCTCTGTGTTTTGTCCTTGCAGTGTGGAACAGATATGAAAGGTGGTTTGACCTCGATATTCAGCTGTGACAGGAGGGCTGGAGAGGAAGTGGAGGCAGGCTTAGGGGGGTTACACCATCCGTCAGGACACATTCATCAAAGTCATTCTCTTCTCTCCTGCACACACATGCACGCACGGACAAATATACACACACGTTTAAAACACATACAGTATATGCACTGTTACAAGAGATCTGCTCTGAACTTCTCTTTCCTCTGTCACACAGTACACACACGCACGCAGGCATGCACATGCACGTGCACACACACACACACACACACACACACACATACACACAAGTATTTTCTTGTTTCACCAGCTCTGCTCAATTCTTGATTCCCTCCTTCTGTATCTTCAAATTATTTCAAAATACTTCTAAAACAGTTTAGCTTCCTGTTTCTCTCACCTCCCAGAAGACTAGAGTAAACACTGTGAGTGACACCACTCTTAATTACTATAAATCAAGCTTAACCTATGCTATCAGATAGTTCACAACTGACCTGGGAATAACCAGTATTAGTGTCCTCCTAAAACACAACTGCACTTCCATGTCCCACTTTACACAATGACATTTTCAACTATGTTCTTATTTTAATGATTTTCTCATGATAAAGAAACTGTCTTACTGAGACTGAGTTTTTGAACCTGCATTGTTAAAGGAGACTAATCCATATAAAAACAGTCCAGCTTTGAAGATCAGACATTTTGCTTTGAAACTCCTTCTTTCATTTCTCAGTGTCATCCAATCCGCTCCCTATCTCTGACGCAGTCTGTGGTGTTGATTTACCAAAAGCGAGCTTGAACGAAGAGACAGATCCGTGTATCTTTCCCCAAAGGCCACTGGTCCGCTCCGTCTGTTAGCCCTGTGGCATGCACAAACTCTCCCATGTGCAGAATAAAACCTTCTGCTTTATCCTGCTCATGTAGGACGACTAAATATGCAAAGACAATGTTTGGAGATTTTTTTTGTTTTATTTTTGTCTCCTTTCTACTCTGTTTATTTTACTCATGAACAATTAAATAATGCAATAGCCTATATTATAACATTTTGTACAAGGTATGAATATACAGTACAGTTTAAATGATAAACATGCAACAACAGTGTTGTACTTTTGGTCTAGAATTAATTTGTAATTCAGCCTAAAATGTGCACGTTTAAATTTTGAGATATATGAAATGTATAAACTCATATAATCATAATTTAGGAAGCAAAAGTAAAGGCAAAAGCATATACTGTAATTCAAAAATCCAGATTTTTCATATCTCCTAATTTTGTAGGATAGTTACTATCATTACTGAAGTCACAGTTGCATTGTTCTTTTCTTTGATGAATGCAATGTGTGTCTGTATGACATTCAATTCTATTCTTTCAGATAAAAAGTAATCACATAGAAAGAGGTGAACAAAGCCAAGGCTGAAAATGGTGTGCTCAGACTTTAATAGCATGTCAGTGAATTGTTTCATCAGAAGCACCACTGGGCATAAGAGCAAAGGCAATGAGGCAAGAGTTATTAGAGAAAGGATGAAAACATTTACTGTAAGAGGTAGAAAATGCTCCCTGCTGACCAATAAAATCTTAAGAATAGAGACAGTATCTGAATATCAGTAAGTACAAAGGTCACCAACTTCCACACTTCCTGGGTTGTAAATCAGCCATCATGCAGATATTTTGCTCAGTGACTCAGCATGCCTATCATCTGAATGTCAGGATATATAAAGGATGGAACTTTAACAGGAAGACAACACAAGGGTTAATAAATGTTTCTTTAATATCACAATGTGATTTGAATATTTATCTTATTTAATGACCCATCTTTCTAAGATGAAATGTAAAATGTACCTTATTAGCATTACTGACCCACATTGTACAAAAGAATAATAATAAAGATGTCACACACAGCAGCAGTTTGCAGTCATATGTAAACATGGAGGCATTTACTGCTTCATTAATAAGTTAATATGCACTGTAAAATTGAGAATTTAGGAGGAGATGAAAATAAGCATAAGGTGTAAGACAGCCAAATCTTTAAATATGGCTTGGGATATTGGCTGCTGCTTCTGTATGGAGGTGTGTGTGGATGTGGCGTGCCAAGAGTGGTGGGATCATGACTTGCATGGCTTCACTGAAACAGATTTCATACAAAATGTCAGGATGTCAAGGGTTACTTTTAACAACATATGTCAGCTCAGCGTTTCTCCACAAGACTCTTTCTGCAAGACTTTCTCCCTGAGAAAGTGCATGGGAGATGGGTTGCATTGGCTGGCAACAGGGCCAGATGAGCGAGTTCATGTCAATTCTGATATGACTGTTCAGACTAAGGTTGGTCTGCAAAAAAATCTGAACTGTATCTGATTTAGGACCACACATGAACGTGGCCCAAATCGTGATTGAAAAATAATGATCTGATTCACATATGGGCAAAAAAATAAAAAATGATTTGGGCCACTTTTGCCTGCAATGTCTCCTGGATTTTCAAGTCCATTGAATGTATCTCTAATTTGTCATCTTTGGGTATTTTCTTCTCCAGCCTGTAGTTTGTAGGACAACAGAAATATGAAACAAAAAAAGGATATCACTACTTGGCTGTATCCTAAAGAGGCGCAAGGTCAGCCATCTTGTTTAAGGAAACAACTCTTTTTCAGCACACAGCAGCACACAAACATGACAGCGCGTTTCTGAAATGAGACAGTGACAAATGTGTCAATAATGACTGTTGTGAAGCACAATGATTCATTATCATACACGCTATTATTATTTCAGAGCAGACCTGTGTGAGTCTTTGTCTCTCACGGTGTGATTTCAATCTGTCATGATGGACATATTTATGTGCAGATGACTGAGACTTTGTTACAACTGCTTTGAAAATACCAAAGTGAGTGTGTGTGAAGGAAATTGACTTTGTAAACAATGTAGCATATTGATTATACGCTTGGCTGCAGTTAATAAATTAGTCTTCTGGCTCTAATATTAATCTTAGTTCAAAAAGTATTTGGATTTTGGATTGAGCTTCCACCACCTGCACTCAGTCGATCAGGTATTCTTTAGTAACATCTATTCTAGCTGTAGCAGACTTCTTGTAAACATTTTAACATTTTTTGTATTAGCATTTGGGGATTTGTGCATTTGTGTGTTAAGGAGGAACCTGCAGAGAGAGAAACTGTGATCAAACTTGATCATCCACTTATCTTTTCCACAAAAGGAAAAAGCAGAATAGTCTCAGTTAAATCAGGCTAAAACAAGTGGCTCTTTGTAGTTTGGCTTATTTGAAGCTAATGTACTTATTCTCGATTCCTGTTGTTTGGAGTTTGTGCCTTCATCGTTGAATGCACTTATTGGAAGTTGCTTTGGATGAAAGCGTCAACTAAATCTAATGTAATGTTTACCAAAGTCACCATCTTAGTTTAGCATGTTAACACACTAATATTTATTAATTGGCATCAAATAAACAAAGTACAACTAAGACTGCTTCAATATTCAATCTTTCATGATTAGAATTACAAATTCACGGTGTGTAGTGCAACATGCTGTACTTATACTCCAGTGGGTGGCGTTCTTAAAATGCACTGTTAACCTGACCCACTGCATCAGTAAGCTAGCTGTTTTCATTGCTAACCTGAAATTGAAAAAAACTACTAGCCGGGTAGGCTGCAGATAATCATTACATAAAATCTATCCAAGAATCAATGTGAATAAACATTTTAAATTTAAAACCGTAGATGGAAAAATTGTGAAAAAAGTAAGGATGCTTCAATGCAATTGCTTTACAGGAACTCAAGTGATGCAGGAAAATCACCTCAAAACAAACCTCAGTTCTAGTTTGGCATTAAGCTTCGTCATTAATGTTTAATTGATTTGAACAAATTACATGTTAGTTTGAAATTGTTTCTTTAGTGCATTCAATAGAACATTATTCAGTTCACACATACTAGTGATCTTTTGAAAAAACAAACCTATTGTTGGACATACATACCCTTCCATTCCTTGCTCTTTCTTTGTCTGACGTGTAGAATAATTAAAACTGGTCTATGGAGGACCAAGGTGCAGTTCTTCCACCATATACAGCTATGACAATGTCAGCGAAAGCCATAGGCTGTTTCAAAAACCTTGCAATACCTCCAAGAATATGGCAAAGAAAGCATGTCAAAAAGTACACTGTATTTTAAATGAAATGCTGCAGAGTGTAAATATTTAACTCGGCCCTGCAGCTAGGGAGCAAATTAAATGTCCGAAAGGGAATAATTCTTGGAGAATCCCATCCTAAAATAAGCAGTGCCTCTTTCTCACACTGTGTCATCAAAGTAGGTCCAAGATGGTGGGGGAGGAGAGTAGAGGTGGTGTAAGGGAGTCTGTGGTGCTGTGCTGTCTCTCTGAGAGCTGACCTGTGACGACACGAGGAATCAGTCATGTTTTATCAGTGGCAGGTATGTGTCTTTTGGCTAGCGCTTTGATGCCTTCTGAAACTGAGGAATCAAGTTGCAAACCCTGTCAACTGACACAGCAGCGGATATTTATGTGTGTGTGTGTTTATTTGTGTGTATGTGTGTCTTGGTTTGCCCAGAGAGAACATATATATAGTAGGTGCAACCGGGAAATGTGCAAGGTAAGGCAAAGGCAAGACTGTTTTTAATGCAGCAGCAGAAGCAGAAAGCTGGCTGTGGTGATTGTCAGCCGCTGGCCTCTTGTCAGATAACTAAAGAAATAAAGACATACAGTAGGAAACCGGATTGTCCAAGTGTCTTCCAGCAGCATACAGCCAAAACCGGTGCCTCTCAGCTCTTGGACAGCAAACTACCAAAGGGAACTGGGACTGATTGGTTTGCAGCCTTTAATTGTGAAGGGAAATAAAATCATATATTTAGAGCCATGCGTTTGAGTTTGTGCCACTATACAAATTGCATGTTCAGTAGTGTAAAGCATTTTTTTGGGAAAATGTGGCTTAATATTAATTTGCCACAGTGCAATGTTTCCATCAAGCTGTCAAGTGAATTTTATGTTAACTATCTATAGTTAGATAGATAGATATAGAGGAAATGTATGCATTTCCATCAAGAGGAGGTGAAAGCAAATACACTCCCAGAAACGCATACACACACACACACACACACACACACAGAACGTACTGAGGAACTGATTTGTTACTCATTATTGTCAGATAATGTAGGCCATGTTTTAGACTTTCATACAAAGACAAAATAGAAATATTCTAATACAACAACTAATGGCAAAACAAACATGATGGGCACCTACCACTGTAAATGAGATGTATATAAGATTATGTTTTGCAGAAATGAGAATGATGACAATTTTGAACTAAAACCGAAGACTTTATCAGGCATTATCATGGCATTACTATAAGGCAGTGGTTATGCTCTAATAGTTTAAAACATTACATATTAAGTTCCTACTTATACCTGATTTAGTAATCATTACAAAGGAGTGGGGAATTCCAGTCAGTGCACTCCTTTTCTATTTTGTATAGCAGCAAACATCTAATCCAGGGCAGAAATAGAAGTGCCGGTGTAGAGATGGTGTCAAATTACAGTACAAATCTCAGGGCTTCTTCACTCAAGGTCAGTAAATCATACATGATGCTCCCAAGTTTTAGCAACTGTGACATGTCTCTAAACCAGCTTTTGGGTGATTACAGCCTCGACAATTTATTTCTTCATTTTGACTCCGAGGAAAGTCATCCAGGGAGTTTGTTTGCATCTGCTTAATTTGACTCTCTTTATGTGAGAGTCAGTTATTGTCTTGCCTCACCAGCCGCTAGTTCAAAATTATTTTGGTATTATTTTTTTTATAAACACAATTAGCACTAGTTTGTATCTTTGATCTTTTCCACCACTATTCTACTTCCAAATGACAGATACTTCTTTGTATATTCAGCTTTTCTGTGCAGCATTTTGGTGAACATTAGCATTTTTTAATGCTAAAATTTAAGTGCTTTTATATAAATAGTTAAAAAATCATACATTGTGATTTCTGGAATTTTTTTTGTATTATGTCTCTCACAGTGGACATGCACCTACGATGACAATTTCATACCACCCCATGATTTCTAAGTGGGAGAACTTGCAAAATAGCAGGGTGTTCAAATACTTATTTTCCTCACTGTATATGGGCGCCAGCTGTACCAACTGATCTATCTGGGCACCCACATCTATATATATATCACCTGGAATATGAACTATTTCTCTAAATAGATAGCTATTTTATTCATGGTTACATATTTTTGTGAGTGCATTAGTTATTATCACTTGTTTTGCCTGGCCTGTTTAATCAAAGCTTCACAATCTACATCTGCCTTCCAGCAAGTTGCCATGTAATATTCTATCATTTCTTCCAGGTACAAGCATTCATCTCTGAAACCTGTACCCTGTACCTTTATGTTCAGTCCGAGAAACAGAATAATATATTTTGACCAAGTGGTTTTAGTAACAAGTGATACTTGAAATGTCTTTATGCTTCCAGCGGGCACACTTTAATATCAGGTTCACAGACCTGCTGCCTTTCTGCCAGCTCTTGCTTTCTACGGATCTTTTGTTTTAATAAGAATCTCTTTCTGTCTGCAACCTGTAGCAAACTATGTGTTGCCTTGATCCTCTCATTTTTTATGTCTCTGTCAGTTTCTTTAACATTGAATTCTTTGATAATCTTTGAGCCTTTGATTTTTTCAATCCCTTTGGATTGTTTTGTCTTTGACCTGCACCTAACAATTTTTTAAGCTTACCAGATTGTTTGAAAGTAAGTGAATTTTTTTACCACAATCTGATATAACTCTCAAACAAAGGCCTAAAACCAAAGCTTTTCCCTTTCTACAGTCAAGATCAATAGCTGCATTCCAACGTAAAATTTGAACTAAATCAGACCAGTTGGTTGATGGGAAAGCTCATTTTTTAAAGAATGCTTGAAGTCCATTGTACTTCAGTGAAATTATTAAAATTCTGTATGACCTGTGTATTGCTACTATTATAAACTGTAATTAGGGAAACTCCTACCTTTAGCGTAATTCCCAAGAGACACTTCGGCTTCACAGTGACCTAACATGACACCATCCTCTTGCGTGTGTGTGTGTGTGTGTGTGTGTGTGAGCTTTAATTCAAGCATGGGAGTGTGTGCACAGACCCATTTGTGCAGACCCATGTGTACATGTACGGTATGTGCAAACACTTAACAGATTTAGTTTCCTGCAGCCTGTAATTAGATAACTGACCCATTGTACAACAGTGACTAATGTTCTTGACTATTGGTGGTAACACATCAATCTCAAGGGGCCAAGCATAAACAAACCCTGTGGAAACAGCTAGCCTGGCTCTGTCCAAAGTATTTTAAAAAATGCCTGTACACCGTATTGTAACCTCAGCTGTTTTCTGACTGTTAACTGACTGGTTGGTGGTTTGTCTTGTCACCTTGGCTCTATTGTTCTTTGGTTTACAGTCAGGGTTCTTGAAGCACAGCTAAGTTTGAAAATGTTTATTGCTTTCTAGTTTTAGTGGTGACGCTGCTTTTCTTTTAATGTACAGTACCCGCTCTGTTACGTCTATTGTTTGCTTCTGCTTGTGTTTTTGTACACTATGACGATTCAGTAGTGTAGACAACATCAGCACATTGCAAATACTGTTTAAGAACCAGTCATTCTGCTCTCCTACTTTGATGTTTTTTTAACAATCGTTTGCTTAAAATATGCACATAATTGATGAAAAACTAATTGCAAATATACAAAACATGCAGGGTTGAGCAAGATAATTAGGACTTAGGCAGACATTAGTGTGCACCAAAGAGCATAACTACAGTGATAATTAAAAATTCAGCTGTGAGTAACATCAACTTCTGTCAACCCTCAAGCCAGCTCTCAATCACACAGCAGTCCCAAAATTGTGGAAAGGCCTATGTGTTCATTGTTTTATATCCACATTTGGGATGTAACCACATGCAACACTCTGTTTTCCGGGTTAAAAGTCTCATGTCAAACTTGTGTAAACTACCCAAACAAAGAGGCAGTGACATTTTTATTTCTCACTGAAAGTAGGTCACAAGGTAGAGGAGAGCAGGAAGATCCTGAGTACTCTGTCTGCGGTCGTTATTTCATCTCTGCATCCTGCACCCTGTCTTACAGGGTTACTGGTAACAGGCTGCATGGGACGCTCCACTCAAATTACACTCGCACAAGCACGTTGTTTCCCAAATGTCCACTCTAAAGATCAGATAAAGTCCAAGGAAACTGAACAGCACGAATAGGCAAAGTAACCCTGACTCACAAAGTGGCTCAGGAGTGATAGGTGAACACTCAGAATATGTGGTAGGGTTGGCTGGATGTAGCAGTAGAGAAGAGATAAGGAGCAGCAATTCTCAGACTGTGTAAGAAAGTCCAGGAAGTCAAGGCAGAGTTGATATCATGAGTCGAAAGCAGACCTGGACTTACAGCATTACAATGATCATTGTTCTGTAACTGGGGAAGAATCTGACATTATTGATTCAGGAAAGAGAAATGAAAAAGTGAGATACAAGATAAAGCTTGCTGTGTGTGTGTGTGTGTGTGTGTGTGTGTGTGTGTTAATCAAATCACACGATTTCTAGATGACACACAGCCTTTTTAAAACCTCTTTATGTAAGTTTTCATTTGAGGGCTTTAATTTGACAGAGATAAGAACTTCTTGTCATCAAATGAAGTGTCTGGAGGGTCAGTGAAGTGCCGCATTGACATCAGACTCAAATGTACAAATACCAGTTATAGTCACTAGACAAACACCAGACAGTTTTTTTCTTGCAACAGGAATCACACCATCTTTTGTGTGAGTGTGTAGCTATGGTATGGGTGAAAATCTGTTGACAGATTACTAAATGTAATGTACTGTTCTAAGAAAATAGGTAAACACTAGAAATGATAAGCCATAAAACACCACATTCATACTCCTGGTAAGTGACGCGGGCTAAAAAAACAGCCCTGGACTTTCTCCCACATAGGCCCATCATGCGGCCATTTGCTCCTAGCCGTGCACAACAGACACTAGCAAGGATGTCCTGATACTATTCCACAATACTGTAGCCTATCAGACAAGGAATTCACAGCAAGTAATATCTCAAAAGCAATGATTATAATTGGTGTTGTATTTATTAATGACGCCTCAGCCTTCAAATAAAAACAAAAATGCAATTATATCTGCATTGAAAATAAAATACAAATAATGAAATGTCACTGGCTACAGAAACTTATAAAACAGTACACTACAGTATTACTGACAACACTTTCAGAGATAATGTAGGCTACTTGCTGTACCTGAACATGGAGATTAGATATTGTACGCCTATACCAAAACTACACTGACAGTGTTAGTTAAACTATAATAATATATATAAATAATATAACTTATAACTATTCAAATATAATGTAAGCAAATTTAATGATGGGGAAGAAAAAGTTTCTTGATATTCTCAGCAACTCTGTCTATTATTAGCTCATTGTCAAGGGACATGATGATCTTACTCTGTGGCCATTAACATGAATGTTTCTGCTCCTTAAGGAATTCTTAATTCTAAATGACTAGGCCTTATCAAATGTGTGAAGCTGTGAAGCCTTCACAAACAACCACCAGGTCTTTGCCAGTTCCACAATAGTAAATGCAATCATTTATCATTTATTGGCTTTTCTGTACTTAACCAGATAGTCAACACTCAGTTGGTGAGGGAACAGCTATTAGAGACTGAACAGCCATTATGTTTAATGTTGGATGATTTCTTAAGTGATTGTCTTATCCTTGTATTGTTTCATGCTGTCACATCCTGCACACTGAGTTCACTTTATCCATTTTAATAATGATAAAACCACCAGCTTTGTCGGCTTCTGCCAGATCAGATTATGAGAGGCTCTGTTCTGATATGCAGGCACACATTAGCAGTGCATCATGGATGCACTTTAAAAAACCTTGACATTCATGAGATGCATCTTGGCCTGTAATGGAATATTAATATTTTTCCTATCCTGGAGAATTTGCAAGCAATGAATGGTGGGGGAAAGGTGGTTTATGTCTGTGCACTGAAAGCTTTATGATATCAATGGATTTCAATGATTAAGCTCAGTATGCTGAATTTGTTTGTATTAATTATGCAAACCATTTGGAATTTTATCACTGCAGTCGATATTGTGTTAAAAAAGTAAAGTGGCTATTACAGTGCTCTGTGTGGCTGAGGTGACAGCAGCAAATTGGCCATGGTGCTGTGAAAAGCAATTCAAAGGCAAAATAAATAAGAGGAGTGTGAATACAATTTTAATCCCTTTATGCTGATTGTGGGTGTCCTTCACAGTCATGTCACTAGATCCTATGGCAGAAATCTGCATTGCAAATCTGGGTGTCTAGTGTTTCCTTTTTACTATAAAGGGTCAATCTGTCAAAATATCTATCAGGCACCTGGGCGCAGGATCAAAAAGAAGAAGGATGGATTTTCAGAAAGAGTTTAGCTTGAGGCATCAGTCTATGTCTTAATGTACAGTGTGTGTGTTTGTGTGTGTGTGTGTGCATAAATGTCCTGTGTAAAGTGACAGTAGGCATTGTGTCTGTTGCTGGCCTTTGTTCTGGTGTATTGTGCAAGCATTAACACATAAATAAAGTGGCATAAAATTAGTATCTCACAAAGAGACTGCAATAAATCAGAGGAGCAATAAACCAAAGAAATATACAGGTACAGTATATAAGCCCCTACAACTCATTATTTGCTATGTAAGATTAGGATTCATTGTCAGTGATATGGCCACTACATTAAAAATTCATTAAAAAAATCCCATTATTCAAAAAAAACATAAATGGAATGCCTCTCTTCTAAGTTCCCTCTGTCGTGTTGTAACACTTACTACTGACTACTGATGCAATTTCTTCAAAAGTTACAGGATAATGAGGCAGCTTCAATGAAAAAAAGTTTAGCTTTGTATTTAAAAAAATGTTTTTGTGCCTGAGATTCTTGTCTTAAACATAAATTATAATGAATACCAATCTCAAGGCTTTCATTAGCGTTATTCTAAAAAGTAAAATACTGAAGTTCAAGATAGAGTTATTTGTGAATGAGTCTAAATTTGCATTGCGTGCCAGCGAAAAGACTGGCAGCCGCCCAACAATAAAGCAAATCCCTCCACATGCAGCTACATTTAGCTCTGTCTCTTTACAAGCCTGGAGGATTTTAACGACTGGATTCTTAGATGCTCTAAGAGTTGCAGTTTGTCAGTGCGTTCTTCAAAGAGCGCCTGGCGGGTTTTAATCCTGCATTTCTGAATAATTACTCCAGAGAATCTGACAGATGGCAAAAAGTCCGAAAAAATTTGGGCAGACTGGATTGTATTGCTTTTTGGGTTAATAGAGAGGGAGAGAGATTTTAATTTTGTAAATATATTTTTTATATTATCGTTTCAAGGTACCTTTTGAGGGACATGCAGAGAATTTGTTTACAGTTATATCATAATTATCCTGTTTACTAGTATTAATATATCAGTTGTATCTACTCCTTGTTGTTGTTTATATGTATGTTTGTTCTGATACTTTGGCAACACAGATGTAATTTTTGTCATGCCAAAAAAGCAACATGAAATTGAAATTGAAAGAGAGAGAGAGAGAGAGAGAGAGAGATTTCCTTTCCACACATGAGCACTTATTTCTGTACTAATATTTTAAATCATCCGACTGTGTTTTGGACAGACAGGTGGCTTTTAGGTATAACCTAGAAAACCATGGCCTAAATCCCTGGCTTATCATCTTTCAGAGATACACTGACTCATGCATACAAACAAAAACAAACGCACACACACACACAGACGTGCGCACACACACACACACACACACACACACACACACACACACACACACACACACACACACACACACACACACACACACACACACACACACACACACACACACACACACACACACACACACACAGCGCACAGGAACATAGTTAACAAGATCCAAAGGGCTGTATATGATGCCTGTGGTGCAAGGCATTTCAGGATAAAAAATTCCTTTCTGGACATTGTCCTGAGCTCTTAAAGCACCCTTTAGATTTTCTTTTCTTACTCCAGCGCCAGGAAACAGGAAAGGCCAGGAAATTATGCTCTGAACGTTTTGTCTGAGTGTACTACATCAATGTGACAGCTCCCTTGGGAGGCTGTAGTTTTCTATAACTGTAATCCCTCGGCCTGGGGTGGTGGAACGTAATTTCATAATTGCCGTTCCGTTTGTTCCAAACAACTTACTTTATGCTGTCTGTCAAACTAACTAAAAACAGTACTATGTGTTTGTAAATCCTAGTGGTTGGAGGGGTGGGGGTTGTCTTCAGTGTGTCTCATATCTTCTGTGTTGTTGTGTGTACCTATGTATGTTATAAATTAATAAAGAAAATATGAAAAATCAACCAAAAACCTAACTAACTAAATCAATAAAATTGGCCCTTATTTATTTCGAGCAAGCTTTCAGTATGGCATCAATATGTTTCAATAGACACCTTCCGGTGGCCTTGTGAACATTTTATGGAACTGTTCAATTTTTTTTCGATTGCTTAAGCACTATTTTGAAAACTGGGATTTTTTCAAATTACTACACACATTTAGCAAAAACACACACCATATTAGCAGAACATCTCAGACCCTTAGCAAAATGAAACATATATTTCCATTGAACTGAACCCAAAAATCAGTAAACTGAAAAACAAAATTGCTGAAAAAAATGTGCAGAAAAAAAAGAAAGAGGCAAGAAAAATGATTATGCAGCATCTGTCACACAGCTGGGTCTTCCATTGTTGTTTTTAAAAAAAGGTGCTCACCAGTGGACTTTTCATAGTGCTTACTTCCTGATTGAAGTGGTAACAATTAACAATTGAGGTTTTGGCCAGGTGGGACATACAGTACATTGGCCAATTAGCTCATGAAGTGTCATTTTGAATGGCAGTGCTTTTAAAATAACAAACATGTGACTTTATGTCAGATTGCAGAAAACTGTGTTTAGTGAATTTAAAAAGTCCCATTTTGAATTTGCAAAATGTGTGTAAAGCAGAAAATGTGTTTAGACTGTGTCAGTTGTCAGCGTAAATTCTTTCAGGAAAACCTAACTATAAATTGATGCACTCCTAAATCAATTCAGCTGTTATCCAAATAAATGTATATTTTATCATGCTCTGTATAACTGTTGCATATCTGAAACTAGTCTCTCCTGATTGAAACGTATCTCAGTGTAAATCTTTCAGGAAGACCTCACTCTTAATCAATGCCCCAATCAGAATTGTTACACAAATGGCAAGGGCCAATCACAGAGTCACAACCCTGCTTTAAATCTGCCGTTCATCTACTCCAGCTGACCGGCCCGGAACCTCTATCGGTCTTGTCTTCGGGTTCCTTCGTCGCCACCACCGGTTTCTAGATTCCATCTGGGGGTCTGATGGTTCTCTACCCCTTTATTGATATACAAAAGATTCATATAGCGATGGAGTCTAATAGCCAAAGACTTTGTACATTTTATTTGAGCTGTACAATAAATCTGTGCAATTAATCTTATTTGCATATCTGCAAACATATCTCTCCTGATTGAATTATAGTCCCATGTTTACCATTTCAAAACACTGCCAATCAAAATGACAACATGAGCTAATTGGCCAATATATGTGCCACCTGGCCAAACACCTCAATGGTTAATCGTTACCACTTCAATCAGGAAGTAAGCACGAAAAGACAACAGTGGTAGACCCAGCTGTGCGGCAAGATGCTGCATAATTATTTTTCTTGCCACTTTTTTCCCTTTATTTTTTTTTCTGCACATTATTTCTGCAATTTTCTTTTTCAGTTTACTGTGGACCGATGGAAATATATCTGCTGTGCATATGTTGCACAGACTTGTTTGGCGAAAAATAAAAAAATAAATGTTTCAACAGCGTGTGTGTTTCTGCAAATATTTCTGTGCATGTGAACAATCTGAAGAACTTTTTTAGTATTATGGCAAAGCATACTAAAAATGAGAGTGCTATTCATTATGCCCAACAGTGTGTAGTTGGTTAGTGTGTAGTGTCGTGCCATTTGGTGCAAAAGTTAGATTTTGATAATGTCTAGTTTTGGTTACAGTGCTTCATTTTACAGGATATTTCGTATGAGGTAATTTGCAGTTTGGGTGGGTGGTTTTGTGAATTGTGTTAAGTATTTTAATAAAAACCAGCCTAATTTGCAAAATTGCGTTTTAGCAATTGGAAAAATACAGCCTGATCTCACAGAATTTCGTGAAATGATCACAAACTGTTAACAGTAGATTACGTGGTGGTGGTACGGAATGTGTGAAAAATCTGTGTGGCCACCACAGAAAACAGTGCCAAAGTAAAGTCAGTGATGATGTAGCATAAAGTGCAACAATGGTAGCGAGTAGTATGAAAGCCCAACAATCCACGTTGGGAGGTTGGTATCATCTGTCGGTGTCACGTTTTGAACGTTTTGAGCAAATAGAGCCTCACTTGGAAAGTTGAAAGTAGCTCAACTTTATGGTAATGAGCTATGACACGGTTCAGCGGCAGGCAACGGCAAAACAGCAGCAACCAATCGGAATATAGACGTCCTTCCTGATTTCTGGAGAAACTTAAGATTAAACATTCGTTCCTACCAAAACATTAGTTCTGAGAAAATTGAGGAAAAGTTCATAATCACTGTTCCTGGGTTCCCTATTATTTATGATATGACGTTGTTTATGTATAGGGACCAGTTAACGTTACCTACTGATCATATCGTCTCTAAACAGTCCGCGCACAGTGAAGTCCTGCAAGGATCAACAGAGGTTAGAGTCTGGCTCGCTCTGCCTGCATTTTGCTGCGGTTCAGCAGCTAGCGAGCAATTTAACTGTCAACAGACACCGCTGAGACCAACAAACAATACAAATTCTGTCATTATATATGGAATTTATAAAACGTTTCTACTGTAATGTAATGTACTGTAATGTATTGGCTGCCCTGAGCTTCTTTGCAGCTCAAGTCGGTGGCAGTGTGTACATACAGTTAATCTA
Source organism: Etheostoma perlongum (assembly GCA_026937815.1). Classification (NCBI taxonomy): domain Eukaryota; kingdom Metazoa; phylum Chordata; class Actinopteri; order Perciformes; family Percidae; genus Etheostoma; species Etheostoma perlongum. The sequence goes on along the minus strand of CM049374.1, from coordinate 7,349,197 downwards.
ACCCATTGGTTTTTTCCTAAACTAACACGTTCTTCTTTTCCTAAACCCAACCTATCCGCTGTACACGGCCATCCTGTTCTTCTTTTCATAAACATAACCCGTTTTTGTCCCGCCTACCCACAACCTTTTCCTTAACTTAACAGGCTTTTGTCTTAGGATTTCAAGCACTGTTATAGACCATCTTAATTTTTAAATAGAACCACCCTGATCATTTTTACAGTGCATTTAGTGTTTTGCAAATCACTGTGTATTGGTTTGCAAACATGTGAGGCTGACATTGTGCTTATAGTGGTGCACATGTGAGTTAATATTTTGCTCCTGTGGAAGGTTTTATAATTGTGTAATACTTTTGATTTCAGTATGTAAGCAATCGGCAAAAACTGTAAACACCTGGCTCCCTTCCTCATGTATATTCTTTGGAAAAGACACTTGGGAAGCTGTAAATTACTGTAGCCTTAGACTAAAACATCAGGTAATAAGCTGAAGGGACAGTTGTATTCTTACAGAGATTAAAGGGGGAAAAAACAACCAAATAGTATTTTAGTACGGTGTATTAGGCTCGCGAACTGCGTCAGTGTCTTTTAAGTGTCCTACATTAGGCTCAATGGCCATTCAATTACACTGTGCAGCAGAATCTAAGTGTGCTCGAGGCAAATGACTGCACAGTGGTTCCAAAGGTACAATATTTACCTCATTATTGTTTGCACAGAATGGATATTATTCTAGGTGATTACCTAGATTGTACAGCTGCTTGTATTGAAATAAGCACATTTCCGAAAAACTCAAACCATTATTTTAAAGGGCTCTCAAAGAATAGGCTACCCTACCTCTACACTGCAATACAAGAATACAGTTCCTTTATTTCCATGTCCTCTAAATGGATCAACAGCTGAGGAGGTGAACCTTTTGCTGAAACATGTAACTAAAGCCTAAGCCTTTTAGCATAATGTGTATGTGGCACCTATTGTTTATTCAACATTTTTGAAAGTCAGCCAGAGACAGTGTTTTTGACCAATTTTGTGATCAAATTGTTATTTTTATTTTTATAATCAGAAAAAAAGTAAACATAACATTCACAACAGTTACAAACAACACATTGGGACATAGGAACGCATCCCAGGGCCACAAAATCCCAGAGAGGAAAAACGGGAGAGAGGGAGACAAAATGACACATGCAGAAACAGACACAAACAAACAGAGAGATGGACACAAGACTAATAAGGTGAATATGGTGAGTCTGCGGCTGCAGGACCCTGGAGCTCACCGCCAGTGTTCCAGTTGGACTGTTAAAAAGTATTGAAAAAATTAAAAGGTATTTACAGTATTTAGAAGCGGGCTGGCTGCTAGTTAGCTAACGTTAGCTTTCATGCTACATAAATAAGCCGGACAGAGTTGTGCCTCATCAGGCAATAGAAACCCTGCTGTCCCTGGCCGTCCTGTTGGCTCAGAGCTCCACAGACTAAGTCCACAGGTAGAAATTAGTTTTGCACCAAATGTACCGCAGAAGTGTTGCAAAACTCAGCAGTGACAGATTCGAGAGGTTTTAATCACTGAGTTGTCAAGTGAAAAAAAAAACGAGTACAGCTTTTTTTTACAAGCTCTCAAGTCATATTTTACAAGTGCTCACATTGCATCTACGAGTACAGATTTTTTTACAAGCTCTCAAGTCATTTTTTATAAGTGCTCACATCGTATCTACGCGCTCTCTCTTTTGCACCATATTTACCTTCATACAAGACAAGGGACCAATCACACACACAAACAAAAGAAAAGGCTACAGCATTGCCTTCAAGGACTCAGCAATGCTGTGCCGAGTCTCCAAAGTCTTACCGGGGGCTCCAGCCACACGAGCCGTCAAAAGTTCCATGTACGTGACATCCAAAAAAGAAAGGATCCATGAAAGAACAGATAACAGTCATAAGGTGGTTTCCAATGGGTTGCAATCATCCTCTTAGCAAAGAAAAAAACACAGCACGTTTTTGAGCTTTAGAGAGCTGGAAGGCTGACAGGTCATTCATAATCAAAACATTGACAGTAACAGGCATAGTAACATTAATCAAGGTGGAAATTTTGGATGCAATATTGTTCCAGAACTGACCAACAGGGGAGCACTCCCAGAACCTATGAAGAAATGTACCTTGAGCTTTAATTGGGCAGAAAGTGCATAAAGGACTGTTAATTATTTTCATGTGATGCATTTTCACGGGGGTGAAAACTGTCCTTTGTAAGAAATTGTAGTGAATCTGCTGATGATCTGGATTGCGAGATACCTCTGGAATGTTAAACCATACATTACGCCAGTCGAGAAGCGTGGTCTGGGCAATCACGTGCCCAGATCCTCTCAATAGGAAGGGCAGAGCAGCCCGATATCACCAAGAACTGATAAAGCCTGGATACCATAGTACAGTTTTTAGACTGCAAAGTAAATAACTTCCAAATAGGATGGATGGGCAAAGGCCTCTGCCAAGGGACACCGTATGCCTTGAGTGCCGACCTTAACTGAAGGTAAAAGAAAAAAAAAAAGAACGTGGCAGACCAAATGCATTTTGTAAGTCAGAAAAAGGTAACAAGCCAACCTTACCAAAATGTATTTTAGACAATGAACTCCCCTTTGTTCCCACTATGTTGCTGTGGGCCTCCCACCAATCAGGAGCGCTGTATTATTGAATAATGGGGGAAAAAGCTCATCACCTCTAAATCTGACCATAGGTCTTTCTAGCCTCTACAGGTGATTTTCTGTGGTTTTGGGTTTTGTTTTGGGTTCTCTTCCCCCTTTTTGGTTTTGTAGTCCTGTCTTGTGTTTGGCCTTGTGTTCTCCCTGGTCTTGTGTTGTCTCGTGTCACCCTGAGTGTCTGTATGTTCTGTTTCCTGTTTTATTTTGAAGTCAGGTTTTTGTCTCGTCCTGTCTTTATTTTTACTTCTTGTGTCTCCCCACTCTTGTGATTACCTGATGTTTTCTACCTGCTTCCCTGCCCTCTTGTCACCTGCCTCTCGTTACCGCATTACCTTGTGTATTTAATGTCTGTGCTTCCCTTGTCTCTTGTCGGATCCTTTTGTCTAGTCCTTGTGAGCCTGCCATGCTGTTCTCTGTCCTTCCTGTCTGTGTTCCAGCCATTCCCCATGAGTTTTCCCCTGTTTAATTTCCCTGTTTTTGCATTTCCTTCCCCCCTGGCCCTGTTTTTTTGGATTTTTGGACTTTGTGGATTTTTTGCTATTCTTGGATTTTGCCTTGTTCGTTTTTCTCCCTGTGTTTTTCCTTGGACTAAGTGTTAATAAATCCTTGGTAAACCACTCCCCCCTGCCTCCCTCATCTCTGCTTTTGGGTCCTTATTCAGCTACCTCATAACAACACTATATGCCAAACATATTCTAATAGCCCAGTTTGTCCTGAACAAAATTATGTTCATATTGCAACTGTAGACAACAGGGTTGATGTTTTTGTTCCTGCAAAGGCAATGATGGTTTATGCTGCAACATACTTACACAACACCAAGAACACAAAGAGAGGGATGAAGGGTCTGGAGAAGATGATGACAGAACAGACGAGGATAGTGAAGATGATGAGGCTGCCTTTTGTTAATTAATTGTGAGGCATAGCAGTTTGCCTGAAGGTGGTAGCCAGTGTGTGCTTTGTGTAGTGTGGAGGTGAGGCCCTCTTGGTTAGCCTTGCATCTGGTGGGCTGACTCGGGTGGCCCAGACTCAGTTTTAGTTCTTGCATTTAGCGGAGTTTTAACTGGGTCCTTGTTGGATCCAACTGCAACTTGCGGACCAACATGGGCAGCCATTTGGACATTGCCCTAGCGACTTGCGGGGCCTGTCTTGTATGGCATGTATAAAGTGTATATTTGTACATAGTTCGTTGATCACACATGGTGATGGGCTTAGGTAATGTCATCTCATTGTGTGTCTTAAAGAGCTACCCCATCAATATGTATCGTACAGTTGCAGGATCCAAGTTATTTCAAATACCTGCATTGCTTTTTCCTCCAGAAATGAATAACATTCAGCCAAACAAAGATTCATCATTTCAAAAGTGTCAGGAGGGGATTCAGCTTCACTATACCCTGAAAACAATGCATCAACATTCACAAGAGCACTCATGATTCTGAAATGTAAGATTGTGTTTACCATAAAAATAACCTATTATTATGCCTGAAAGTAATCGGAATTTGCCTAAATAAATCACAATACGTACTAAAATTAGCTCTTTGAAATCTGAAAATGCCAGAAATTAAATCAGCATCCTTTACAACCTCTAAAACCCCTCACATATTGTAGAAATGGCCATACAGTGCAAAATATGTGGTCAAACTGGACGATTAAGCTAATAATGCTAATTATGCAAATTATGCAAATTGCTCAACATATGCAAATTAGCATCCAGCAGTTTCTGTATACTGGGGACCCATACTTTCCACAATAAAGCTTTGCGGGTTCACCTAGTTGGCTACCACACTAAAAGGCCTCCAAGTCATTGTTGAATAAAACTATTTATTTCACAGGATCTACTCTTTAAGAATAGTTTTTTACTTTTCTCCCAAAAGTTATTGTTTGTTTTTGTTTTCTCTCATTCCTCCACCAACACATTTTTTTCCTGTCTGCCAGCTAAAAGCCTTTGAGCACTGCAAACCAATCTTTCCCCATTGCTGCAAATTCAATACGGACTGAAACATATTGTCTTGCACTGTGCTCAAAGGGCCTCATCGAGGTCAAGGTACATGACTTGAAGTGTAAAACTTTGAACAGCTTCAATTTCAGATCTCATGCTGTGCCTTGGGCCTGTTCTAGATAAGCTCTTGATGGGACCAAGGGAGACATGAGTAAGAAAGTGGGCTCCAGGATTCCCAGTGCGAGGCAGCCCTGTGTTCAACCTGTAACATTCCATGTTTTCACCTTCTTATATACAGATGCCCTATTTATTCCCAAGGGTGCAAGACAATAGGTAACAGAACATAACAACTTATTGCTAAGGGACTTCTTTATGGGCATTAATTACTGTGCAGGGCAAAAAAGGGCTGGATACAACTAAATAAATGAATGAAATGCCCTCTCTCTGCTAATACTCCCATACGTTTATTGTGCTGCAATGTTTCAATTAATTTATATGAAATAATTTTATTAATTAATTTATACTGTTTATTGATCCACTATGCACACAGACAATGAAAAGATGAAAAGCTGGCCAAAAACCTAACTTATAAAATAACATCATATACTACACTATCCCACATTGACACAATTTGTCACAATAGACCAATCCCTCACACAATATCACAAGAAAAGACATTACAGAAAAGGCTTTATATCAAATTCTTCATTTAAGCCGTTTGGAGACATTGTATTGAGGTAATAAATCCAAAAGGTTTTTCTCTGAGAAGGTTTCTACCATGATCCCACTTGGGAGTTCTTAACAAATTCCACCCCAACATATCTCAATACATTGTGACCAGCTCGCTTAAAATGGGCAGCCACGGGGCTGTGATCATCCCCTCTTCTAATGCTGCTACTATGTTCACAGATCCTCGTGCGAAATGTATTACATGGTGGTGGCACAGAATGTGTGAAAATTCCGTGTGGCCACCACGGAAAACAATGCCAATGTAAAGTCAATGAGAAGACAACGTAGCATTAGGAGTGACTATTGTAGCGACTAGTATGAAAGCCCGAAAATCTGCGTAAGGAGTTTGGGTTAGGTGGTGGGTCAAACACAGGCCTTTCACCCAGGAGACCGTGGATCCCCACGTGTAATGTTTCCTAGAGTCGCTTTCTTTTCCTAAACACATCCATACTGTTTTTCCCGCGTATCACGGATCCGTAAGCCCACCTATGACCATTTCCTAAACCCAACCATCCCGTTCTTCCTGCATATTACTCCTAATTTCCACCAGTTGCAGAATGGTTACGGATAAGCTCCGCTGCGTGTCGGCGCTGTGCTCCACCAGGTCTGGATTTTTTGTAGAACTGCTGCGGCCATGACTGACAGCTGAAGTCACGAGGACCCACAAGATTTTGCGAATTGATGTAGAATAGAACCACAAAACCAGCAACAGTTTGTTTCCATCCAGAGGAATAAAAAGGAAACAACTCTGTGCTGTGTTTTCAAGGTGTAGTGCAGGGAAATATGATCCGCCTTGAACATGGTCTATTTTATTAAAAAACTAATCGGATGTTTTATTTTGTTTCTGTGCTCGACCATCTGTCCCGCTGCGGAGCTCTCCAGCATCCGGCAAAAATAGAAGCTCTGCGTATCTGTTTCGAAGGGCTGTCAGAACACAGCCGTTCCGCAGCTGTTCCACAGTCAGTGAAAATACACACATTGACTTTAATGAAAATGATCTGTTCCGGAGCAGATCTGCAGCCGTTCTGCACCCTTAACTTAAGGGGCCGTGATTATTTCACGGAATTCTTCCATGGGCCCATCACATATTTTTTTGCGATTTTGTGAAACCGCCACAGATATTGAGTTAAGAGGCAGTGTTTATTTCACAGAATTCTGTGAGATCAGGTTGGCCACACGTATAATTTCCATCTGGCAAAGGCTGATCAATGGTCGATTATTTACATATTGCAGGTACTCCCATCAGTAATTAATGAGATGCAGGGGACATATTGTACTACACAATATTTTGTGTGATAAGAGCAGTCATTAACCTGGTTCTTTTCTTTGAAGTCCTCATCTTCATTCACATTTTGTTTTCATGGGGATTTTATTCAAGGTAAATAATTATATTTGGATTTATTTTCAAATTAGGGAATGCCAAGATGTTTTTGTTTTTGTTATGTTTATGCAGCATCCTGCCTCTTGAGCTAATATTAACATGGGTAGCTTCATTGCAAAGGCATGTGTAATTGCTTCTATCTTTCCATCAAAGTCAGAAATGCGGTTCATCTATTATTCATCACTGCTACAGACTTTCAAGACAACTTCCAGTAAAAGATTTCCTTTTGTTCCACTTTACAAACAACACTGTGCACCTTGAGAGCTCTGGACAAACAAAGAGAATATAGACATGTTGGTTACACTTTACTTGAAGCTATCTACACAAGAGTGACAAGACACTGTCATAAACATGTCATTGTTACGCCTCCATTTAAAGGAACAAACCAAGGTTAAAAAGGGATTGGAGGATGCACCATATAAAAAGGATGCCATACACAAGGTTAAAAATAAACCAAGCTTAATTAAATAATGCCAAAAATATTCCCAAAAGTAGCAAACAAAGATAAACAAAAAAGGACTGGAGACCCTGGCCAAGGTGGCATTGACTACATCAGCTTCGCCCTAACCCAATAGCGTAGCCCTCGTTTATGGTTATTGGTTAGGGTTCATGACACATGAGCCAGGGAGCCTTGAGAGCGGCTTATGTCAGCATCTTTCTGGGGTTAAGAGAAAATACATTTCTCATTATAGCTGTGCAGGGACCAGTGGGTTATTTAAAAAGTCTTTAAATAAGCCATTTATCCTGCAGCTCAGTGCACAACACTATCACCTTTTAATGCACACCACTGTGTACAACATTTAATACAAATGTGTTTCTGCAGTTGAGATTCATAAAAGTGCAGGTATTGTTAATAAGGAGTGCAGCTCCTGTAATGATCTCTCTGGAGGCACCTTATCGCATGCCAAAATGTATTTTTCAACTTTTCAATTGCTTCATGTAGCAGTGTAGTGTTGAGCCCCTTCATAGAGTGTAAGGAAAGTGGAAACTGTTTTACTTTGCGTTTTGTTTTAACAGAACTGCTCAGTTTACACCATTTGAGAAGAAATGGGCTGCAAAGACCACTGCAACACTACTGCTCCATCAACACTCAAGTTGTTTTTTATTAAGACCACTACTTCAAAATTGGATATGACCGAACACACGTGCTGTAGGTAACATCACACACAAATTAATGTTATAACTTTATGAAGTAACGTGACAATAATCTCTTTATCACTTGGATCAATGTGGACATTTGAACCAGCAGTGTTAATTTGTTCCCACAACAGTATAAGTGCTAATCTGGCAGTTATAAAACCTATTACCTGCTTTGATGAAACACTTGATTTTCAAGTGGTTCAACATTTTACTTAAAAGCGAGACTATGTACCTTTCCCTGAAAAGTGAAGGATAATGGTAATGCTGGAAAGACAACTGATTACATTTACATGTAACATGGTTCAAATGATGAGAAGGGTCAGTGGCAGTAACAGCCCAGTTCTTTTGCAAACACACACTGGTCTTCTAGACTTTCACAGCTTAGCGCTGGTAAGCTATAGTGCACCAGTAATACAACTAATGGTCATAAAGTCTGTGAGTTGACTGAAATGCTAATTTCCTATGCCTAGCGCTAGAATAGCCTTTAAAATCCCAGACAACAAACTATGTGGTACATTTTGTTGACCTTGTAAGAACAGCAGTATGACTTGGCAGCATATAAGTATTTATACAGTATATTCACATACAGATACAGACATAGCTACCATAAGCCCGCATAAGCTACTGGTCACACCAGACCAAGTAAGGCCGTAGCAGCACTCAAATTAAAAGTGGTAAAGCTAAGGGGAAAACTCTCTTTCTTGTAGGTTAGAATAAATCCCTGCCAGTAAGGTGAGCATCTGCTCTCATAAAACACAATCAGAAAAGGAGAAAAGTAATCTTGGTGATGTAGCCTGTCAACTTGAAAGGAACCCCTGCAGCAAATTGATAGATAACTTGAGGCTGAATCCAGTTTCAAAGATCCCTCTGTTATTCGTCTGTTAAAGTGGATTCAATTAATACTGTTGGCTGGGCTTTTTCCCAACATGCAACACAGTAAACAAAGGATTACTAACAAACTGTGACAGTAATGAGAAAATATGGTCTTGATAGTTCAACAAACAAAACTTAATTTAAAAACTAATTTAAACATACAAATCTTACCATCAAATCAATGGAAACATTAATTTATAATGTATGTGTCTTTTTAGCCATGTTAGCAGCAAGCTCTGTGGATGGCAATATTACTCTCTTTGTTAGTTTAGTCCACCACGTTTGGATGTGTTTCCATGGCATTTTGGAACAAGGAACTTGTTTTGGTGAAATATGTGTACGTTCAAAACTTGTTTTAGTCATGCACAGAAAACTCACATTGGACAGATAGTCTAGCTAGCTGTCTGGATTTACCCTGCAGAGGTCTGAGGAGAGTTAAAGAGCAGACATAAGGCGGAATTTTCGGCGGCAACGGAGCAATCCCGGAAGTGGAATGTTGTGGATATAGACTAAGGCACATCTAGCCGGTCCTCACCCAGAACATAACCATAGGGGTAGATTGTGCAAGCAGCTCATAACAAACAAAATGGTTTCTTGTTAGGCAGTGAACTTTCGTGGCTGTAATTATTGCAATAGCAAACGAGGAAATGAGGTGACAAAGAAAACAAGCGCAAAATCCGTAAAAGCAGGGAGGGTTGGGGAATGGCTCAAACAAACACAGGACTTTCACTCAGGAGAGCATGGGTTGTGTCTTGTGTGTAACAAAAAGTAATTTTGACATTAAACAGCATTTACCTTCGAGGTTTACGGACGTTATGTCCTCATTTTAGTCGTTTTACGGGACTCATTTTAGGCCAATCCCTGGTGTTTTACCAATTTACCAAGTCATTTTGTTGCCTAAACTTAATGAGTTCCATTTCACAACGTTTACTACTTGTTTAACTGCTGTCATTACAAAAAATAAACATGATTATGGTCACATTAATAAACGTGTGGCAGTAAATAGAGCGGTGGTATGGGTAATTTTGCATTTTTACCGGCTTTGTGACTTGAACAGTACTTTTGTTTATTCTGTTTAAATCTATTTTATACATATTATTATTATTATTATTATTATTATTATTATTATTATTATTATTATTATTATCCAAACTTGTATTTTAAAGAGTTAACATTATTATATTATTATTATTGTACTATTATACCTATTCTCTCCTGTTGCTCTTTTTTTAATAATGAAAAACGTGTAATTTGTTTTTAATTGATATTATCATTGTTGGTCTGCCATTTTATTATTGTCTTGTTGAGCACTTTGCAAGTTAGTTTTTATAAAGTGCAAAATTATTATTATTATTATTATTATTATTATTATTATTTTAGGAGTCTTTGACTTACAATGTCATTTAGGTATGAGGATGTTGGCATATCACATGCTGAAGGGATTTGGTGTGTAGACAAAGGCTAATCCAGTGTAATTACTGTGAGAGCTCTCAGTCAGATGGTGCTCATCTGATACAATTATGGCCCTTTAAATCGAGATTTTTACGCATTGGACAATTTATGACCATTGTTGCTTGTAAATGATTTTAAAACCAAATACATCCTTAAACAGTCTCAAGATAAGTCTATTTTCACATCATTAGCACATCATCTGCAGTGATAATAATGAAAAAACATTTGGAGATTACACAGGGAAATGTGACTGAAATACTCCCTGGGACTGAACATCAGACAGTCTATTTGTGGACCTGGAAGGAAAGATGTGGCCCAGTTCCATGTTAACCTTCTATTTTTTAGGTTCCTGCAATCAGCCGCTGTACAGATGGTGTCCTGGCACACTGTCATTTGAAACTTTGTCAAGAGATGAACGGTATTTTTCTCTCCCATTAGGCCAACAGAAACACATGCTGACCTACATGCATTGTATTTGTCCGACTCTGGCTCAGCAGAGAAATATAATTACAATTTTGAGTTTGAGCATTTGGATTATTTTAGTGAATATTCCTGTTTTCTCAGTGTTTCATGAAGAAGTAAGTTATGTGTCTTTAAAACATTATCACTTGGATTTAAAATTGTCTGTTTTTTTAACACCACATCAATATAGCAGCATTTGCAGACATACAGTAAATGTCCACCAGTCATGAATTGAATTTAAGATGCTTATCTCAGGAATTCACAGAGTGAGACTGTCTGGCAGCTGAGCTTGTTGAATTTATGTAGTCTGAAAATTGATGGAAAATTAGGCTAATCTTATTTTCTATCTTCAAGTGAACACAAGCAATTTTTAAAACTTAAAAAAAGCAATAGACAAGTAAAATCACAGCAATGCATTATACGATGATGAGATCAGAAAATAAGTCAGACACGATGAATGTTAATGTGTCACATGTTGAAAACAGTTGAAGGCTCACACAGTTGTTCAAATTATTAACTGTATTTATAGAACTGTTGACACAAAACAAGTGGCTGCTCTTAAAGGTTTATGGCGTCTGGATGCCCTTAAGAAAGTCAGAAATAGCTCATAAGAGAGAAAGGATTATTGCCTGTCCCTTTTATGTGCAATGGTTACAATGAAAAGATCTTTCGTATTTACTCTCCCCTCCACAATGAGGCAGAATGATTAAATTGGGAGGACAATGTTGGCTTGACCAAGGTGACCTTGTTCATCGAAAGCCCAGATTATTCTCCAAAATGTGATCTATGACGGCACAATAAGAAAATATTCTCATTTCATCTACTGAGACGGTGCCTGGCTGCATAATGATGACAGTGAGGTCAAGTTCAAAAGCAAACACAAAGTATTACACAAACCGGGCTTCTGAAAGCTTCCAGCAACCCTTTGCTAAAACCAGAGATGGCAAAAGTACTCACTTTCCGTACTTAAGTAGAAGTACAGATACTTGTGTTAAAAAATACTCTGGTAAAAGTGGAAGTACTGATTAAACTTCTTTACTCAAGTAAAAGTAACAAAGTACAAGCTTGGAAATTTACTTAAAGTATAGAAGTAAAAGTAGCCTTGCGAATAACAACCATTTTTTATGCAAAGCTACCTGGAGCACACAAATATTACTGCTGCAAGCTGAGAAACTTCAGTAGACATGGAGAACACGTCTTTATATGACAATGGCTACATTTTAAATGGATGTCTGCCAATAGGCCTAAAACATAACATATATGATTATTATGACAGAAACTGGGACTCCAGGTTAAGAAGATTCTGACTCATTGTGATTCTGTGAGAATTCACAGATCCAGTTTCTATTTTTAATCTTCCCCTTAACATTTAAATGCATCTACATGTATGTGTGTGTGCTCAAATATGGCTTCTGGAAAGAAAATAAATGTTTAAAATATGAATTACTAAACAGAAATTAATTAAGAAGTTCCCCACCACATTGGCCAGGCATTCTTGATGCCTACTGTCTCAAACATCTCTCTCTGATAAGGCCGAGGATGATGGGAATGTCCTGCTGCTTGTCTGATCTCTGTTTTCTTCATTTTCATTTATGTCGCCATCCATACTACTATGCTTTGCTACTATGCCATACTACTTTGCTGTGAATGAATGCTGAATCTGTTGAGTTGTCAAATGCAACGTACAGTAGATGTATTCCCATCTATTTAGATTGAATATAGTATTGATGACGTAAACAATAATAACAATAACTCCAGTGAAATGATGTGAAAGTTGAGGACTAGATTTAGAACTGTATTTAAAGCTGATTCTGGTTTCCAACTTTGCCCCAGGTGTGTCTGTTAAAACAGACGGAGACAACTTCTCTCTAGCTAAGTTTCCATCCACTTGTTAATTGAATTACAGTATCTGAAGTTGGTGAACAGGTGAAGAACACACCAAAACCACCAGCTAACTTACGTTAAATGTACAAGAACTACAGCCCAATAGCAGGCTTAAGTGAACTGACAACATGAGTTATACGACTTACAGTTCTCAAAGAGGCACACACACAATCTCAGCTGATTATCCTCCGGACAGCTCTTTCTTTTCTCTCACTTTTTTGTCCGTGTGGCGCGCGCGCACCCGCTCGCGGTGTGTGGCGCGTGTCCGCGCTATTTTCCGACATAACAATCTCTTGTACAAAACGAAAGTAACGAGCCAATTTTGTAAAATGTAAGGAGTAGAAAGTACCGATATGTGTGTTAAAATGTAAGGAGTAGAAGTAAAAAGTCGCCACAAAAATAAATAGTAAAGTAAAGTAAAAATATCTGAAAAATCTACTTGAGTACAGTAACGAAGTATTTGTACTTCGTTACTTCCCATCTCTGGCTAAAACCACAACAAGTTTATACGCTAATAATACAACAATGTTCTGTTTAAAGCTTACAGCGCTGCCCCCAAGAGGATTAAAACCAGATATTACAGTTTTAAATACCAACCAAGTCTGTACACTGAGTTAAACATGCTTACCATTTGTAAAAAAAAAAAAAAAAAAATCAAACAAATATTGCATGTACTTTTCCTGTGAGACTTTTTGTTGTTGTTGACTTTATGGTTTCTCCCGTTATGGTTATTATTGTGTCATTAGGATTTATTTGAATAGAGTAGTCCAGTCCAGTTTTGCAGACTAACCTAGAAATCAGCATCTGCTCAGAGCTGTCAATTCCAGTAGATTTAGTGCTTTGGGGTTTTACATAAAGAAAGCTCTGTAGCATATTAACCTTATGATATACACCCACTATGTTTAAAATGATAATCATAATAGTATCCACAAAAGCTAACACTGCTTATACTTTTACAGTTGAGATATCAATGTAAGTAATTATATTCACAGTAAGTGGGCACAGTGAGTGGGCTCATGTGAACTATAAACATTATTTCAATCTAAATTGAAAATCCTGCTGTAAGAAATGCTTTGGGAATCAGGTGACAGTAGCCGTGTATTTATTATTTCTGGGTATAAGGGCTACGGATTGAGATGTTCTATTTCAGTGCACATTCGAGCCCTCTTACATACAGTGTGTTAGCAGCTACAATCCACCTGCTTCACCCCCCACTGCATAAAAAACAACACAATGACAGAGGAATCACGTTCCTGCACTTCAATTATTGAGTTACTTATGTGGTGCTAGACTGCTGCTCAAGAATTTAAATGGATCTGGTTAACATTTATTTCCTCCTTTGGATCCAAGGTTTCAGCTTTTTACACTCTTCTACGCTTTTACAACTGTTTTCCACTTTAGTGACTCAGTAAATCACGTGACACCAACAGGTGAATCCGGAGCTCAGTTTTTCGATGAGGTCAAGTGATGATTAAGGTCCTGTAGTAAAATGATGTGATACCAAACAAAGGAGGTCATAGTGTGTGGCTGTGCAAGAAAAACCAAGTTTGTCAGAATGTTCACTGATACATTTTAGTGTCAGATTTCACTTGTAATATTAAAGGCCAAATAAATCCATGACACAAACTGAAATGCCATTTTTCCACAATGTTTTCTTTCAAGTCATATGGTTGCACCTTCTTATTCTGAAATTGTTTATATTGAAACCTGATGAGAGAATTAGCACCATCATATGCCCAGCTCCTATTTGCATAACAGCTGTGGATGAAAAAAAAAAAGTATTCTTTTGCCTATTTTCTGAAAATTCTGTCAAGACTTGTGGTCAATTTGGATGGAATTTTGACTACTGATGCAGTGACATACACATGCAGATTATGTGTGCAGATGCAAACTAAGATTTCTTTATTAATTAAAATATAACATGAATAATCCATCTGTTCAGAACACCAGCCCAAGTCCGAATAAGTCACAAGTGAAGGGGTGAACTAGCAGTCGACCAGGCTTTCAGCAGGATGAAACACCAAGAGATTGTTGGCAGGACACAGTCAGGGAGAACTGGCGGGGGAGAGGGGGGGTGGACTTCTCCGAACATGTGGTCCAAAGCCACAAGGAAGGAGAGGAACGAGCTAGTGATCTAGTGATTTCCAAGGTGGTCAGGACAGAGGAGAACTATCAGATCAAAGCCCTGCCAATGCCAGCAAGTATACCCAACATCGATTAGAGCACCTTTAACAGTTAAATAAACTTGTCAGTGCCTTCAGGTGGACAAACTGTGATGGTTTTCTAAAATACCGGCAACAGTTTGTACTGCAATTTTTTTACTCATCTGTCGATATTTAAATATCGGCTTACCTGTACATGTGACTCGCCCGATTTAGCTGTCTGGTCTATGGACACAATATCTGACAAATTTACAGTATATCACTTGTAATTTAAACTTTGCTATTCCTCCTATAATGCAGGTTTGCTGTGATATTATGACCTTTTCCATGTCACAGAGGTAAAAGCACAATTTCCACACCACAAATCACAGTCATGTGTTACATTTACTAACATCATTTTGAGAATATGACACTAATATCAGGAACACCTTAAAGTCGACACAGGACACACACAGAGTACAGACACTCAAACACACTTCAATCAAAGTCTGGGTTATCCAGTGTTGCATGGCCATTTAAAAAAAGGCAACATCGCCAAATTTCATCCATCACTGCACCTCAGTAGTTTGAGTGAAAGAAAGTAAAACAACAAAACAAGTATTAAAAAAACAGAACCCGCTTTGAGATTGAGACTTGAAAATACAGTGTAATGTGAGCACCAGGTACAGTATCTCTCTCAGGGCCTCATGTACTAAACTACAAAAACTACACACCTCTATTTGGTGGTGTAAACTTTGTCCGGCCCTTTTAAGCATTGAATGTCCGACTCCGACTCCTCGCTACGTTACAAATATTAATAGTGATTTAGAAAACTGACACTTTTGTTTGATTGACAAATGGCAGAGTAAATTCTTATCACGCTGTCTATTTCACTGTCCATTTCTGTCAATGTCACACAAGTTTGGTCCTCAAATGGGCTTCATAAGCCTGACTTTGACAAGCAAGTCCCTTTTGGCGTTTTTCCACTGCATTGTACCTCCTCGACTCTACTTGTCTTTTTTGGTTTTCCATTACGAAAAAAGTCCCTGGTACTTGCCAACAGGTACTTTTTTTAGTACTACCTCAGTTGAGGTTTCAAGCGAGCTGAGGCGATACCAAAAGGTGACGTAAAAACCTACAGACTACTAATTGAACAAACCCACTGTTTTTAAGTAGTTTAGCCAGCATTTTTGTTTTGTTTTTGCTGCCTTCAGCTTCTTTTGAAACTTAAATTTGTCTTCTGGCTGTGGCAACAGCCACATGCTGACAATCAAAAACAACACACCTTTGACGTTCTGTGTGTGTTTTGCGTTAGGTTACGGCAGTTTCCTGTTATGAGGACCCGCCATGCTCGCATCATGCATGAGGTGGTACTAATCTGCAGTGGAAACAGGAGGACAGGGCACTGGACCGGCCAGAATCAAGGAGGAGATCTCGGGGAAACGGGCACGAATGAAGAGTGAGAGAGCGTGGAGTTGGACTGACATGGAGGATAGCAAAGTTGGTATACTGAGGAGGAGAGGACATTGGGGTGAGCGGACAGGCTGTAGCAGGGGCAGCGGATCGTTGGAAGTGCAGGTGAACGCGTGGTGGTGCAGACTGGACTAGGTCCTTAGAGCCCGAAGCAACGGGGCTGCAGCCACACAAATGAGGAGTTCAACGCATGTGATCAGATAAGTAAAGGAAAGTCCTCTAGCTGTCCTCTGGGAATGTGTGGAAGAGAATTGTTTGGTGTCGTACGTGACTGAGAGCTGCCCTTATTTTCCCCCAGTGTCGGCCGTGTGGGCATCGCGACGTGGACAGGTGCAAGAGAAGAAGAACCCAGGCTTCCCTCGGCGGAATCGGATGCTCTTTTGAGATCAACGTAACAACAGACTGTCATAGACACTGGGAACTAGCGGCAAGGAGATTGCTTCTCAATACTCAGTTTTTTAACTTTTATTACTTGTGTTTTTTAACGGAAGAACTGTTTTATAACTTTTAACTTAAGTAGAATAAAGTGCTACATTTACGAACTGTCTGGTCTGGTTCCATTTTTATTTGTCAGTGGTAAGGATTGCTCCCGGTGTGTGACAGTTACATAGGGTTGCTGTCTGTGTGTTTTGTAGCGTAAGAGCTCCATCATCCACGCTGAGTGTAGGTTAAACCTACAGACTTGGATTTGCAGCTGCCTGGAGGTCTTGAGTTCTGTACAATAAGAGCAGCAGTGTTGTTTGTCACTAGCAGAATGCTCATTAGTGGTTACTGGTTCATTAGCGTGACAACCCCCTCCTTCTACCCCTGCAGTGGTGAGAGGCGATGTATTGCTGCCTGACTAAGTTGGCTTTCTTGTACTGTACAAGGCAAGGCAGCTTTATTTGTGTAGCACATTTCAGCAACAGGGCAATTCAAAGTGCTTTACATAAAAAAAGTTTAAATATACAATTAAAACATAAAATATGAGAATAAAAGTTACAGTGCAGTATAAAAAATTTAACATTAAAGTGCAGTTAAACATTTAAAGCAGATTAAACCAGTAGCCTTCATTTCTTTTTAGGACAATATACAAAATTCTTAGAGTTTGGAATGGTTCCTTCTTTAAGATAGGTAGCTATGCAGATAGATGACACTGACAATCTTAATCTGGCCCAAAAGGTTTGACTGTTTTGCCAACCAGCATAAACAGCCATTACAGTGTGCAACACCAGAGCAGGGCTCTAGCTGTGCTAACAGAACCAGGCTTACGGCACATGACCATCAAGTTCCTTTTGGGTAGATCCCAACGTGTAACTCCTTTGATCTGTGGAAAATTTTAAATAGTGCCATGATGAATCTTATATTTTACAAAATTTTGTATCTCTATGCATCACTTTCCATTTAGCCTGGTCA
Source organism: Etheostoma perlongum (assembly GCA_026937815.1). Classification (NCBI taxonomy): domain Eukaryota; kingdom Metazoa; phylum Chordata; class Actinopteri; order Perciformes; family Percidae; genus Etheostoma; species Etheostoma perlongum. Next base: position 7,331,657 of record CM049374.1, on the reverse strand, counting down.
ACTGTAAAGAACCAGAGAGAAAGAAAGGCTTTTCTCACCTGTCTCCAGCACTCTTAAGCCTCTTTCACACGGATATTCCCCAATACTGCCGTAAAGATAATCAGCCATTTGCTTGTTTTACACTTCACCAAACAACAGTAGCAAAATTGCTGCCCCAGTCTAATTTGGGAACAAATGAGGCATGACATGTAACACAACAGCGTAGCTGTGTGTGTGTGTGTGTGTGTGTGTATCTGAGTGTAGTGCTGCCCTGCCAGCTGTCCCTTTCATACAGATGTTGATTTAGCTGTATTGCTACCTTTGCTTCCATTTTAACAATGAAACAACTCTGTCCTCCCATTCTGTGTCTGTATACAGAATGGTGAGGCAGAATAACAGTGCAACATTCCCTGTGTGAAAGGAGCTTTAGATGGTCACTTGTTCTTAAATAAATACACGACCAAACTCCTAGACAAATTTACGGTGTCAATATTCAACCCAATATTTACCTGCGGGTGTGTGAAGTATATTAGCACCACTGAGACTGAAGGAAAAAGCAGCTGTTTTCAAGGGCACAGCAGCATAATGGAACCACTAGTTGAAGGGCCCTTTAGCTAAATCACTGTTTTTTAAGTGCAAATATCAACAAAGGCTTCAGCCAACACAACAAACTTGAAATTCTAGTAGTATCTAGAATATATACCCCCCCCCCCCCGGGTGACAGGGATTCAAATGATCAACTCTAAGGTCAGTCTGCAAAAGTGGATCAGAAGATGAATATACCACGCAAATAGCAAAGTGCCTCAAGACGCAGGTGTGGGAGGCTGGGATACAACAGGCCATTGTTACTTTTTAATTGTGCAAGTTTGTATTGTGTTCCAGCAAATAAATCAGTCATTATTTTTACAAACATGCAAGCATCCTGGATAGTTTCAGGACTTGGGGAACAAAAATAATGACACATTATAATAATACTAATCACCTAATGCATTTTTTCTCTGATGCTGGTGTAATACCTTCAAGCAAGGCTGCTTTTGCCTTATGATACTTATACTTACATCAGTGAGGCATGGCATACTACTTTGTGGTTAGATCAATGTGTATGTACAATTGACACTCATCTCTGTGGATGCCATTGAGATTAATTATGATTTTGTCATTGTTGAGAAGCTACCAATTTTATCTACGGTGGCTATTAGCATTAACATTTAAAATTTCAGCGTAAGGCGTATAATATCAAACCTGGCTTGAACGAGCATAGAGCTTCATGCCAAGGCTCAGAGTGCATGTAAAGCCTGGATAGAGTCTGATAGAGATAGACAGGGTCCTTTATTTGAACAGAGAAAACGTACACATGCACATATTAAATACGCACTTAGATTTATTAAAAGGAATGAGAACTAGATAAGGTCTGACTCTCTGGCATGTACGATGCATAATATAAGTTATAATGACTTCAGAGTCAGAGCCATAAACAGTGGTAAAATATCTTTATCCACAATAATGAGGGATTCAGTGGCTCAGATGTAATCTGCCACATGTGGCAGACACATTGTAATGAGTTGTTGTCTTGGGAGGAATAGTTTTGAGGTGGAAAATATTGATAATGTGGTTAATAATTCAGAAGAGGTGCAATCTGCAATATTGGGTTTAGATGACAATAAAGCATGTGGCACTGATTAAAAACCTGTTGAACATCTCAAATATGCAAGCAAGAAACGTATTCTCTGCTTGCTATTTGTATGACAGGTTTCTTAGTTAATGGGACTCTGTCTGAATCTATCTTACCTGTATTATTACTGCCCGTCATCAAAGACAAAGCTGGTAAAATAAACATTATTATAGGCATACAGTCCCAGTTAGCATTGTCTCTAAAGACAATCCTCAACAGGTTGGAACAGTACATTCCTATTACTGACAACCAATTTGGTTTTAAACGACAACATGGTACATACAATGTATGTATACGTGTAAGGAAATTTAAGGTCATTATAATAGCCAGAATTCCACAAAGGGTTTTATAGATGTCTCTAAGGCTTTCGATCATCATGAAAGAAAATGTCTTGAGTTGCAACATAGAGGTCTCTGAAAGTAATTATAAGAATCCTAGTCTACTGGTATGGTCATCAGTCTATGCAGGCGAAATGGGGGGGAGTTCTGTATCAGAACCATTTTATGTTGGTAACAGAGTTTGTCAAGGTGGAACTTTTTCCCCTTTTTATTATTGTTTTCATTTTTAATGTGTATATGGGTGATTTGTCACAGTAGTTACATGCATGTAATACAAAGCAAGGCAAGGCAGCTTTATTTGTATAGCACATTTCAGGGCAATTCAAAGTGCTTTACATAAAAATGATTAAAATAATAAAAGTTACAGTGCCATACAAGAAATTAAACAATAAAGAGCAATTAAAAACAGTCAAAATAAATACGAAACTAAAAGTTACATTGCAGTATAAGAAATTAAACATTAAAGAGCAGTTAAAAACAGTTAAACATATAAAAGCAGATAAAATAGCAAATTTTAGGTTGCTAGTATGGGACAGTGTATACGCCGCTGCTCCACACACGTTATTGGGAGCACAATAAACATTTTGTGGAAATCAAAACTTTGTTGACGAATAAGGTAGGCATTCTATACAGGCAGAACCACGTCTTTACCATCTCATCCATCCACCACGGGCCCCGCAGGATCATGTGACTTTGTACTCTGGTTACCCATAACTAAGAGTGGAAGTACTTCTCTTTACACTACAATATAGTCGACACTATAAGGCTTAGTTTAATCACGTCATACTTTGCAAAATCCTGAACAGTTCCAACTGTTTCTTGTAGATTTTACCAAAATCTATGTCACACTTGCATTGGAGAAATTGTCAGAATTATATTTGTTTCTTGTTCAGAAATACCCCCAGAATGGCCACAACTCTAATCTCACAAATTGTTAACAAAAACATCCCAAAAGGCACCAAGTTACTCAGTTCACCTCAATGTTTGTTTCAGTGAACAACAATGATTGATGAATTTCCCCTTTTCACCACTTAATTGTTTAGAAATGTTCATTAGAACAGTCAAATCACTGTCTAATAAAGTCATTTAATTTTCAATCTTACCCTTGCTGATTGTCATATAGTTTCAAGAAAAATGAACTTCAGTATAAGAAATAAGAAATCATTTAAAGAAAGGCCAAATAAAAAAGAAAAGTCTTCAGCATTGATTTAAAAGAACAGAGAGTTGCCGCGGACCTGCAGTTTTCTGGGAGTTTGTTCCAGATATTTGGAGCATAAAAACCGAACGCTGCTTCCTCCTGTTTAGTTCTGACTCTGGGGACAGAAAGTATGATAGGTAATATTCTCATTAATCACCTTATGTACGCAGATGATTTAATAATCTTTTGCCCATATAGTGCTGGTTTACAACAACTTCTTAAAGTTTTTTCCCAATATTGTGTGGATTTTGATATCAAATATAAAGCAAATAGCAATCCCATGATTGCTAGAAGTCACGAAGACATTAATTTGATTTCTTTTTATCTGCTACATACCTTAATGTGTGATGAGATTAAATATCTTGGCCATCATATTGTTCATGATTTATTAGATAATAAAAACATAAATTGACAGTGCCGTAAGATGTATTCTCAAGCTATTGTGCTTGCACGTGTTCTGCTAATGTAAAGGTAGCTTTATTTAAAGCATTCTGTACACTGCTATATACCGCCCACGTGTGGTATTCCTCCAGAAAAAGGAACATGCAGAGACTGAACGTAGCTTATAATAATGGCATATGACTGCATCTAAGAGGGTGTAGTGCTAGTCAAGTGTTTGTCAATGTTGGTGTGCCTACCTGTTCTGTATAAAAAATCTTATTTGTCGATAAATATGCAGGATGGTTGTCTCAGAATACATTTAAAGGCTTTGACCCACACTAATTTTTAGCTCTGTCAGCTGTTTACATCTAGACTATGGAGACATTGGTGCTAGTGTTTGTATATTTCATCTGTGTGCATCCATGTCCCAGAAAGGCTTGTTACTAACTTAGCTCTGGGGAGCTTATCCACCGAAGTACTTACGTTTTTGTTCACCCAGCAGTATTCCTTGGATTAGGATGGCACCCAGGCGCAGTAATGGGCCAGGGCGGCACTTTACTCACTGGCTCGTCCAGCCAAGTCTGATCAAAACACATTTGGTATGAAAACAGAACAGAACTAGTTGTGTGTGTTTAATGTGCCTTCTCTTCTGATTAAATCAAAACTGTTTAAACCATAGAATAAGGATCAAACAATTAGAAAGCCTTCAGAATATAGGTGGTTACTATGGTAACAGCAGGCAGACTCTACGGGCTGCATTCAGCAGCTAACGTTAGCTACCTGTCTTTTTACACAAATTACCATGGATGTGTTAAGCAATGCACTGTTAAAAGTTACCGCAGCAGCAATGGCTTCTCTTTAAAGTAGTATGGACAGTTTTTGTTGAGTTTTAAAAAGTTAAAAACAATGTTTTGAAAACAATGTATTTCTGTTTATGTATTATGCAGCCAGGTTAGGACAATAGGCATTCTATTTCTAATTGTTTGTCTCTGTAAAGAAGTCAAGACACCTTCCCCCTCTCTTCCTCTGTCTCTAAAGAATTGATTAGGCCTTATCTATCATTTAGCATACATTAGGCAGCTCATTGTCCCCACAGGAAAGGTAATAGCTGCTCCAGCCTTTGGATTGATTGAAAAAAGGAATGTATATTCAGGTAGTTTGAAAATAGGTGACACTGACTTGGATCCTGTGGCCGGGTGTGGTCTCATCTGACCAATAAGGAGAGTTTTTTACTTGAGGAACCACCTTCTACTCTAGGGAATAAATGTGTGTGATTTAGACATTTCCAGGACTGATCTCATGTGACTCTATCAGGGAGAAGTATGGATCAAGTCCGCTGTCAACTGCAGTGTTTTTATGTTTTGTGATTTATTGTATTTGTCATAACATTTTCGTCATGCTGTTTCATTAAACCTTTTGATAATTCCCCATTGGACAAAAAGCCTCCTCCTTCGAGATTCAACAAACACGCAGTTAGAGTTTTCTAACATTTTCTTGGATAGAATACAGTGTAAATATGGACAAGCTTTTCTGCAGCATGTGCAGACATTTCCCAGCGTAACTGACAGCCCATCAGCGATGGCCCTCACATTAAGTAGGCTAAAATGTGTTTCATGCTCCTTGTAACCTAGTAGTGTAGAAAAGGCCCCAAAGCTATGTTAGTGTTGATATTATTTAGTACAGTTGACCATATTGTGCTTTATGTTTCATGTTTACTCCTGTTTATTCAGTGCTTGTAACAGGGTAGCCAAAGCACGTGCTGGTTTGTTATATTATAGGTTGTCACACAGTTAATAAGCAGCATGATAGAGTTAGTCGGTCAGTTGGATTGTAGTTGTGAGCGGCACCTTCCTTCAGAGTGTGCGTTATTGAGAAGAGTAATTTTACATATCTGCTGCTTCACTTGTGATATTGTATTTCTTCTACGCGACAGTTGTGCTAATTATATCCATGTTCGTACATGCTAGATTTGAGCTTCTGCTCACCTGACTTAGTACTGTTGAGTTATAAAAAGTTAAAAACAATGTTTTGAAAACAATGTATTTCTGTTTATGTACAGCCAGGTTAGGAAAATATGCATTGTCTCCGTGAAGAGGTCAAGACCGGCCCTATTGTCTCTCACCTTCCCCCTCTGTTCCTCTGACTCTAAAGAATTGATCAGGTCAAGTCTGGCATTTAACTTACAGAAAGAAGCCTTTTTCCTCACACCAGGAAGTAACCTTCTGTCTCCTACCCCCTGAAGTCTTAGACTAGGCTAAGACAATACAATGTTGATTCACTGTATTTTTGTTAGAATTTCTCATTTACATAATATAACCTTTTGATCTGTGACCTTCCTCATTGGACAGCAAGTTTGAATACACCACGTGAAAAGGAACCGCCCCCAGGTGCAGGGGATAAATGTGTGTGATTTAGGAATATTCCAGACTGGTCTCATGTGACTCCATCAGGGAGCAGTATGAATCATGTCAGCTGCAGTGTTATTATGTTTTGTGTCGTATTGTCTTTGTTTTATCATCTTCATCATGCTGTTTCTTTAAATCTTTTCTTAATTCTCAATTGGACCCTCAGCCTCTCTTTGTCCTCATCAAACCAAAGAACACGTGACAGTACATTGGGCCAAAATATGTAACATCGTGTTTAAACATGTTTCTACTGTTACTACACTGTCTAAGATTTGACGCCTTGCTGGACACTTTTTGTTATATCTTTAATAATTCAAACAAGGCTTGGCTGGAAGTTTTCATTCTTTCATTTTCTTTTACTGCTGGTAGCGCATTTGCTGCTCATGATCCGACCATAGTCCTGAAGCAACAATGCTGTTATGAATGCACAAAGCTTATGTTACATGTGCAATTTCTGTCTGATGTAGGCTATTCTGTCATGTAGTATGTAAACGCCTTCTCTGCTGTTAGGGTTTATGTTTAGTTGCCACTTTGTGAAATAAAATGGTAATTTTTATAACGTGCAGAGCCAATGCTGCTGGTTCTGCTGGTGCTGATATATTTTTTGTCTTAAAGCTTTTAGACTGAGCTTTGTTGGTTGAGCATGATGTAGACAGTACTGCTATTGCTGTTGTAATGCAGTATATGTTGTAAGGTAAAATTGTTGCTGTTTTTTTCAGTTTGTCCTTTTTGCTACTTCTACGTCTTTTAGAAAATATTATTTCTGCCTATGCCACTGATGGCACCTAAATCATGGCTGCAGCAGTTACCATGGTCCCACCCCGCTCACTGCTACGCCTGGCTGCGCTCTGCAGTGCCCTGATTCACCCCGCTTCACCCAGTAACACCCTGTGTTGCCCTGCTACACCACTACTACTACAACTACTATTTCTTGTCATAGTTCCATTATCTTTATTGTGACTATTCTTGCCACTGTTTATCACACCCTAACCGGCATCATCAGACACCGCCTACCAAGACCCTGGGTCTGTTTGAGTTTTCTCCCTAAAAGGAAGTTTTTCCACACCACTGTAAATTATAGAGTGTGGTCTAGACCTACACTATCTGTAAAGTGTCTTGAGATAACTTATTATGATTTGATACTATAAAGTTGAATTGAACTGAATACAGGTAAAGTTTGCGGATCTGTTTTTTAATTTCTATTTATTGTACTATATATTTATTGCTATATTTTTGTATATGTTGTCTATTTTTTTTACTGTATTATGTACCTTCCATTTTGTCCTGAATATGAAGTCATTATATAATATTATAATGGTGATTTAAACACTGATGTGAAATGAGAGGTCTGACACCTGTAATTTGGATGATAAACCAATTATTCTTTTCAATTACTGGTGATCAGATGGAGAAGCCATATCAAGCAGAGTGCCAAATGCAGCAGGCAGTGAGAAACTAAAGTGGGTTAATCCTCAACAGCTGAGATAACTCGGTCGGTTGCAGGAATGACAGAGTGTCAGGGATGTTAAAGAGTCTAATACATGCCAGCGCACACTGATGATAAAGTGTGGACAATGTTAAAATCATGCATGAAGGCAGATGATTAGCTGTTGTTTATGAATGTTCCAAGTAAACATTGTATCACTTCAAAACATGGAAAGGAGGCATAGCTTTCTCATTAGTTTGCATGTAAACATACTGAGGAAAGCATGCAGATGTTTGTATGAATTGCACTTCATGTGCATCCTGAAGACTGCATGATGAAATGTTTTTAGTGTATGGAGTTTTATTTTGATGACTAGGAAAAGGCACAAAAAAGCCTTTGCATATGCTGACTATTCTGTGGGACCTACTCAGACAGGCATCCATCTGCATAATAAAGAGAGCAAAGACACCTGTACTTGAGTTTACATACTGAGGCAGAGTATGTGGAGGAAAAATGAAGCACAATATGGCCCATTCAACACTGAAGTGACACCTGCAGAGGAAAAAGCCCAATCACCTTTCACTGCAAAGCATGGGAATAATGTTGATTATTCGTTGATTATGAATTATGAATGTTGATTATGAACCTCAAGACTCCAGAAAACACAGCTGTAGTCTGAACTGAAGGTCACATCAGAAAAAAACACTACTGCTGATGGGTCATGGCCACCAAAGTAGGAAATAGTTTTTTTTTTGTTTTTATACCTCTGCGCTGGGTTTGGTGACCAAAGGTCAAGATCACTGGGACCTCAAGTCCATCATCATCATGATATCTTAGGAACGCCTGGAGACAATATTTTCAAATTTGGCACAAATATCTACTTGGACTCAAGGATGAACTGATTTTAGGGGTCAAAGGTCTAGGTCACTGTGACCTCACGTAACCTCACGTAACACATTTTGGGCTTTAACTTAAGAATTCATGTTCTAATTATGATATCATTACACACAAATATGAAAGAATGATGAAGTGTTAACAGGATAACTCAGGAACAGAAGTCGGGATTGTAACCGTATTTCACATTTGGTTAGATACTGAATTGGTGACACTAATATTGGGTGCCCACTGGGGATTGTATAGATCTTCTGTGCTGCTGGGTTGAAGATGTGTGTGAACCATCCATGTTATTAATACATTTTATTAAATTCTTTCAAAGTCTACACTACATACAGTATGTGTTTGGACCGACATGGACGTAAACTGCAACTTGACTGATGATTGGAGGAGGCATAAAACTACAAGTTTTTTTTGTTGGTGTATGCACTCTGTGAGCAGCTTTCACTGAATTGAGTAAGCCACCATATTTGGACTTATATTCTATGATTTGGACCAATAATCCATTATTTAATATCAATGAGTAAACTTGGGTGATATGAAACAGATAATGGCTGTGTGAGATAAGAAATGACACAAAGAAAATATTTATGTTTCTTCAGCTCCACTGGCCTACTTAGATGCACTTCATTAAGGGCATTCTCACTGGGTAAACGTGAAACTAAGCCAGCAGAGCTACGGGACAGAACCAGTAGCTGTTCATCACGTCAAAGGAGGGCTGTTAACCACTTCTAAAATTAAATGAACTTGCAAACTTGGTTTCCCTTTCTTAACCCTTGGATAACTTGTAACCAGGAGAGGCCTTAGGAGTTTTTTAATCGTTTACCTTAGTGTATTCTGAATGCCAGATAAAAATATGTTGTTACTCCAAACTAAATATTGGAAATATTGTTAACATATCTTTTTCAACTGAGCGCTCCTCAGAGCTAAGAGAAGCAGGATTTACATAGCTCCTCCTGCTGCGCCCACTTCTTATTTTGCCTAATGACAGAGATGTAACAAAGTAGAACTACTTCACTACTGTACTTAAGTACTAAAAAGCTGTATCTGTACTCTACTGGAGTATTATTTTTTTTCCAACTTCTACTTTTACTTCAGTACATATTTTTGATGAGTTTAATACTTTTACTCTGATAATTTTTTATGTTCTGCATTGTTACTTGTTACAATTAAAAAGTGTTATGAATCATTCTGAACCCATATTATCACTGCCAGAGCGGTAGCAGCAACATCACATAAAACAAACTAAATAGGAAACAAAAATGTCTAATCTAATTTATCAGTAAATATTCACCTGGTTCCATAAAAGCTGCTTGAGCTGTCTTTTATAAATCCCTCGTGACGATAGGAGTTTAGTAGCAGTAGGCAAACTATTCCATGCCATTATACCAGAGCAAAAGAAAGAATTATTAATTGCATTATTAGCTCTTGGAACTATGCAGGAGCGGATGCTGGCCATAGTATTATGACTATGCTGCGTGTGGACCATGGTTACATTAGAGCATAAATATTTGGGGGCATGAGTATTAACAACTAAGGAGACCACCCCTGGCCCCACTTAGAGACGATGTTTTAATTTGTCGACAATTCATATATAATGAAGTGCCTACTCTGCCTCCCGAAAAATTGTGAAAATATTAGCCTTCAAAAATGTACCGTTGAATTTGAAGAAACATATTAAGGAAAGTTACAATATACAGTGAGGAAAATAAGTATTTGAAAACCCTGCTATTTTGCAAGTTCTCCCACTTAGAAATCATGGAGGGGTCTGAAATTGTTATTGTAGGTGCATGTCCACTGGGAGAGACATAATCTAAAAAAAAATCCAGAAATCACAATGTATGATTTTTTAACTATTTATTTGTATGATACAGCTGCAAATAAGTATTTGAACACCTGTCTATCAGCTACAATTCTTGGGGGTGTTTTTCTGCACATGGGACAGGGCGACTGCACTGTATTAAGGAGAGGATGACCGGGGCCATGTATTGCAAGATTTTGGGGAACAACCTCTTTCCCTCAGTTAGAGCATTGAAGATGGGTCGAGGCTGGGTCTTCCAACATGACAATGACCCGAAGCACACAGCCAGGATAACCAAGTAGTGGCTCTGTAAGAAGCATATCAAGGTTCTGGCGTGGCCTAGCCAGTCTCCAGACCTAAACCCAATAGAGAATCTTTGGAGGGAGCTCAGCGACAGCCCAGAAACCTGACTGATCTAGAGAAGATCTGTGTGGAGGAGTGGGCCAAAATCCCTTCTGCAGTGTGTGCAAACCTGGTGAAAAACTACAGGAAACATTTGACCTCTGGAATTGCAAACAAAGGCTACTGTACCAAATATTAACATTGATTTTCTCAGGTGTTCAAATACTTATTTGCAGCTGTATCATACAAATAAATAGTTTAAAAAATCAAACATTGTGATTTCTGGATATTTTTAGATTATGTCTCTCACAGTGGACATGCACCTACGATGACAATTTCAGACCCCTCCATGATTTCTAAGTGGAATAACTTGCAAAATAGCAGGGTGTTCAAATTCTTATTTTCCTCACTGTAATACACAAATGGCACACCAGCTTGAGTTATCAGCAAGCTGTCCTAGCTGTCCTTGTTCTGCTGCTACAGCCAAAGGAATTGCAAGTGTCCTTTTAGGCTAAACATTTGAAATAATATAAATAATATGAAATTCAAACTTTTGTCTGCTTTCTAATTGCATACAACAATACTTGTACTTTTACTTTCAGTTCTTCAGTAGTACATTTTAAAATAAAGTACAAAAATGTTAAACATTTTAGTACTTCCACTTAAGTGTGGTGCTTAAAGAGCACTTCAACTTCTACTCAAGTCACTTTTTTGATAGAGCACTTTTATTGAAGTCTGGGTCTCTAGTACTTTATACATGTCTGCCTAATGGGAAGTTTATTTACCATTTCCTGAGAGAATATGGAAGAGTTTGGACAAACAGTTTTTTTTAACACAGCATTACCCTACAGTGCATCTAATTAAACATGTAGTATGTATGTCTTTGCTGCTAGGATCCCATAAAAACTCTCCCACCAGCAATCACCAGCACATCTTTCTGCCAATTAGCCACTAACTAACTCCGCTGAGAGTATAACACCTTGAGTAACATGCTGGAACAGAGTTTTGAGAGACAACACTTCCCATTATTATTCTCCTCACTTCCCTGCCTGCTTTCCAGTTGGAAAAATGCAGTCTGTGGAACTCCAGCTCAACAGATATGATCATGAATTAAACTGAAACACAGGATATGAAATTGAAATCTCCCTACCTCTCTTCAACAATGTAATTTAAATACATGGACACCCCTTTACCACATAACACACACCTTTGTATCTGTGTCCAAAATGCATTGGACCTGAATCACTGGTTTTCATTTAATTGACCACCTTAAATAATATGTACAAACAACAAATACTTTCACTTTATGTTTCAACCCTGCTTCTCCAATTAGTGTAGTTTGTTCAGCTAGCCGGAACTCTCCATCTTAGCAATATCTTGGACTATTCCATTCATGTCAGGATTAATGGACGGAATCAGCTCCATTTCATTGCTGGGCAAAGTGGCAGGGATTTTGTTGATCTTGGCAAAGCTCTTACTGATGTCCATAAATGTTTTATTTTTAGTCTCAGGTAGGACAACAAAGAGATAGATAGCTCCCAAGACGCAGACCACCACAAACACCAGGAAGGCGAAGGACTGCAACGTTTCCTACACAAACAGAAAAAAAACAGGTAGGAATTAGACAGATCCAATTAATCTGTGTCAAGAAAATACAGTGTACTTTTCCTTAAAGAACAGACAGGTTCATGTATGAGGGTATGGGCAAGTCAGAGGAAATGTCTGCTTCAGATTTTTAAACACTATGTTGAAAAATTGTCCAAGTACCCAAAGTCTGAAAGTTAACCTTGTTCAGTGTGGTATGCCAATAATAGAGATTTGTAACAGATTTAAAAATACACACTTAGTGATTACCCAGAGGGAGATTTAGAATTGGAGAGAGGGATTGTGTGTGTGTGTGTGTGTGTGTGTGTGTGTGTGAGAGAGAGAGAGAGAGAGAGAGAGAGAGAGAGAGAGAGAGAGAGAGAGAGAGAGAGAGAGAGAGATTTTGTATGAGACAGACTTGACTGACCCGTGTGTCACTGAGCTATAATACTTGCTCATGAGGGGACATAACTCCGACAGAATGGAAATTTGGCGCTATGTAACTGGTATTAGAAATGCAGTGTCCAAACAACCATGACCTCAATGAAAAACTACTTACTGCTTTGATTTCAGCTGTTATATCATCACTGCTGTTTCTCTGACACAGTTTTCCTCTTTTGAGTGTATTTCATAATAGCACTAAAAAACAGAGCATCATGCAAAGGGCCTGGCCCAGTTTCCATACCACCTCTTTGACGTAACGCTCATTTGCAAGTTAGCCATTTCCACAGACAACACTGCCTTCCTCTCCCAGTTGTGATATGAGATGATTCATGCTCCAAACAGGTCTGTCATTAATCAAATTTGAGCAAGCCCCATGGATTGAGGAGAATGAGACAGTCCCATATTTGATGCAGGGATATGCTTTTGACCTACTGTGGTGACTCAGCTGAGTTCAGTTTTTTTGTACCAGGCAGTAAAGATGTTTATTTGTGCTGTAAAGTTTTGCGTTTGTGTAGGCCAGCATAGCCTAAGCTAGAACAGTACAAGATGGAAATGGCACAAAACAGGACCAGATGGCATAGGACAAAGCAGTGCAAAATAGGACAGACTGGTAGCCTAGCTCCGACCTCCTACGTACTTCCGCTCAATTTTTATTTTCCTTCAGTACTACGTCAGGGTATGCGGTATATTCTGTACTAATGTAAGGTCACCAGATTTCTTAGACAAAATCCGGGGACATTTTCAACTCAAAAGTGTAAATACCTCCAAACCATTTTTGTAAAACTTAAAACGGGGACACTAGACCTAGAGCTGTTTTCATTAGGGGCTGCTGCCCCCCCCCCCTCAAAGGTCTGATCCTAGAATCACCCCTGCTGTAATTTTTACTGATTACTACATTTATCTGACAGCTTTTGCTTTATTGCGTCAGGCTTGTTTCTGCAACAGCTTATTGAGTATCGGATACAATAAAAAATATTGAGGAAATATTTCCCTTTGACATTGATATATTTCACGAGATCTCATTGTTTTCTCTTGTAGAAAACTACAATGTAAGTTAATAGGAAAATTCTAAGTGTCTGACATAACATAAAAAACATAAAAGTCCAAAACTGCGTTCGCTAAACCCACCAGACTCCATGTAAATAATCAATGATTTTAGCATCGTAAAACACGGCTTTCTAAAACATTGCTGCGCTCTGGCTGTCTGGAGCGACTATCGGCTCCATTTGGTTAATGTTTTCATTCCAATTTCGGGTCTGTCATTTACAGTGAAAACAGGGGACATTTCCAGGGGACAGAGCCAGCCGGGGACAGGTCAGCAAAACCGGGGACGTCTGGTCACCCTACCTTCTAATCACAATGTATTAAGTACGAATGTTAGTTCACCTTTTTAAAATATGATGTAACGTTAGTCGACAGAATAGCTAACGCTATAGCTAGCTAGCTACTGTAATTCCTCAAATAAAGACCAGTAGTCAATTAAAAGCTGCGCCTCTGATAGTGGCCGGGGAAAGAATTGTGTGTATAATCTAAGTGCCTTTTATTTAACGTGCATTCAAGTTTACCGTAATGTCCATTTCTACCAAATTAATTTAAAAGATTCAACAATATATTCATGCTTTTTTCTGGGTTATGGTACTCATGTGAAGTATTATTGTCCTACAGGTATTTTAGGCAGTGTGGTTTACCCAAGTGTGCCACCATGTGCCAGTAGATGCAGTAGCTACACTGGATGTAACTCGGGTCTCATTTAGTGACAGCAGAGAATGAATGACTTTTCAACAACAAAACAAAAAAAGTTTTAAAGTATGCGGAGGAACAAGCTGCGTGACATTTCGGCATTGACCCCAGAAAGATACAGCAGAGCACGGCTAGCTAGCTGGAGGTGGGAGGAAGAGTTAGCCTGCAGCTAGAAACGAAGCTAGCTAACTACCGCCTGTAACGTTAATCAGATACTGGTGTAACTACTGTAAGATCTTATTGTAATCTACCAGCAATACTGAGTACCTGTATTTGAAGTAAATACCCAGTTCATTTACAAGGTTCAAACTGACACAGTGGTGGTGTTTGATTATTTCTGACCCAAATTGCTTTGTCGCCATTCTGGCTGTTGTTGAATAGTGATATTTTTGCAAACGTTTTCTTAAAAAATAAATGACCTCTGTCCACTGGAACGCCAAGGCTTTTCATTTAAAATAATTATACTAATCAAATTTGAAATACAGGCCTGCCTCTAATTAAAGCCGGCTTCAAATAAAAGCCGGGTAACTTCTTCCAGGTAACTTCCAGGTAACTTCTTCTAGTTGAAGTTTCAGTTCCATTTAAGCCAAAAAAATAAAACTAACCAATACAAATATACGTCTCTGGTAGATGTTTGAGATACATACAATTTTTTTTTTTTAATGTAATACAGTAAAATGTCCCTCTGACTAAACTGACTGCACATTTGTTCCATGCTCCATTTCATTTCACACCAAAAAAGTGATTAAGAATTTCTACTTAAGTAAGTTTTATCAGTCTTGAATCTTGTTGATACATGAGATTAACATTTAGTATTGTGTGCATAGATCCAGTTTTATGTGTGTACAAAGTAGAAAAAACTGCATTTTAAACTGAATATTTCTTCTGAATGTTGGTCCAGTTAAACAAGCTGTTACTTTAACTCTAAGAGAGGGGAATGGACATTTTTAACCACTTTCCTCCATTTGATAATCTGAAAACAAAAATATTACTGAAACTGAAGACATGCCAGAGATTAAAATCAAAGTCATTCTCCCAGCGATCAAATCCTTTTCTAAAAGGATGACAAAGGAACAGTGGGGGTTCATTAATTTAGGCACCCCTGATCGTGCCACTAACGTTTTATTGGCAGAACTACTTTTGGACATAACAAGAACACTGTCCCAAGCCTTGTTAAAGGCTAGCAGCCAAAATGTAGTCTTTTCTGAGGAGAATGTTCTGTCCAGTATTGGCAACAAGCTCTATCAGGGTTTTAGCAAGGTTTTGAAAGTTAACAACCAAGCTCCCTGTGTCAGCTCAATATCATTGACAACCTTGCTTGCTAAAGAGGTTGCAGATATTTGCAAGTCTGCCACTATTGAGGACACGGCAGAGTTGCACACATTGCGTGTCACGCACTCAAAAAGACTAAATGCTATGGTTAGTCATGCCTGGACAATGTTGACATCGTTCACAGCCAGGATGAAAATTGTCCGACCACGTAGTCAGAGACAAAGTCCGACCGCCTCTGAGGAACCAGAAAGCCCGGCGGTCTCACCAGAGGACAGCTATGAGATGACAACCGCTCAAGCGGTCAAATATTTAGTGAGGAGATGAGTAAGATCACTGAACCTCTTCTGGACAAAGTGCCACAGGCAGAGTATGAGCAACTAAAATTTCAGATTTCAGATTTTGCAAAAGACATTGCTCAGTCAATTGCCGAGAGTTTGGACGAAACAGATGTTGCAGAACAAAAGCTGAAGTGTAAACTGTGCATGAAAGAAATAAGAAACATGATCAAAACCTTTTTTGCAAAGTGCTTTGTCAAAGCTTGGATTTATCGTATGCTGATGCAACTGAAGGCCAAATTCTACCAGGTCTCCAAAGTTGAAAGTGGGCAGTCAGTGTCGTCACTCTTAGTTGATATTACCTCGCTGCTTCAGCCACTGCATGGTGGAAAAGCACAAGGTGGAAACAAAGTTGTATTGTATTGAGGTTCCTGCTGTATTCAGGAACCTCCAGAAGATTTCCAAAGGTGAAGACTTGGAATTCACAAAGGTACTAAGTGATCTCCTCTTCAGACACATCTCACCTGGGATGGCGCCCAAAATTATCCCGGATGCCATTAGAGATAAGGCATCTCACAGGACATCCCGAACTGTATGCTGACATGCAAAATGTGGAGTTCCCTGGGAATGCTGAGGTGGTGGCTGTACACTCTGGTTGGCGGCCACAGTCAAGAAGCTCTAGGCCGATTGGAAAACCACTCACTGGCACCTGGACACATCACCACACCAACACAGTCAGCAAAGGCGGTTGAGGAGACAACGGCAAAGACCTCAAGAAACAAAATGTTCATCAAGGTGATCTTGCAGAAGCTGCTTACACGCACATTCAAGAAAGTTAAAGTAGACCGCAAACTTGAAAACGCTGAGGACTTAATTGACCACCTGCTGAAGAAAACATGGGCCCAAGTCGAGGGTGTTGATTTCAATACCACCACAAAAGCACTCAGAAACCTTGATAAGGACATTTTCCAAGACGTGTGTTGGAAGTGGGGCTGTGCAGAAGAAATGGTAAGCTCCGTGACTGTAGGGGAACCAGCACTAGAAGACTGTATTGCCTGCTGTTTCAAAGATCACCTGATAAAATCACAGAAAACAGGGTTCTTATCTGCGTGTAAAGCCATCTCCGATATCTGCAAAGGCAGAAGAAAGATTGTTATTACACTGAATATAACTAAAATATTAGGGTTTCCTCACACATATTTTTTCAAAAAACAAACATTAACTTAGACATAATAGCTATTTTGAAGGAAAATGTGTTTTTTTCCCCTTCAAACTAAATGTTATAAAGAGCTCATATCTACGCCTGTACCTTGTCCACAGGCCTCCGCCCTCCGTGATGGAAAGACAGGGGTCAGTGGACACATGAGGCAGGATTTAAGTTTCATCCGGGTGCTCCGGTTTTCCCACATTAACTGCATGGAAACATATAACATATAACATAAACATATATGCCCTGACCCTCATGACCTTGGCCCTGGGTGCCTCTCCCCCTACCCTAGCCAGGGGAGGGTTTGGGGAGAGTTGTGGCCTGGCCAGGCTCCTCTCTTTACACTGTCTCTCCTGGTTATGCTGTAATAGTGGTTTTAGACAGCTGGGACTTCCTGTGACACACCTAGTTCCTCTCTTCTCTATTTTTCTATCTTTCCAATTATGTGCATCCATGTCCCAGAAATGCTTGTTACTAACCTAGCTCTGGGGAGTCATTCCCTGGAGTCCTTATGTTCTTTTCCCCCAGCATGTTTCCTCGGATCAGGGAGGCTCCAGAATCGAGGTTGCAGCTGTCGCCATGGTCCCGCTACACGCTCTGCGATGCCATGTTCCTCCTGCTACACTCTGCTATGCCGACTACAAAGGACTACTAACAACTACTATTTTTTTTGGGATTGTAACTGCCACTTTTCATTGTAACCCCAACCGGCCCGTCAGACACCGCCTACCAAGAGCCTGGGTCTGACCGAGGTTTCTGCCTAAAAGGAAGTTTTTCCTCGCCACTGTCGCACTGTTGCTTGCTCTGGAGGACACTGTTGGGTCCTTGTGAATTCTGGAGTGTGGTCTAGACCTACTCTATCTGTAAAGTGTCTTGAGATAACTCTTGTTGTGAATTGATACTATAAATAAATTGAAATTGAAATTGAAATATAACAACTAAAACAAATAAATTGAAAAAAATCAGCTTATCTCTCTTATCATTTACTGTAAAAACGGTAAACATTCGAAAGTGGTGATGAAGATAACGTTATATACCTTTGGCCAAAAGGTTCATTTACTTCTAATACAAGTACGTTTAATATCAGCAAATTACTTATGATACTTAAGTACACTAAAAATCTGATACTTTAAAACTTTAACTTAATATATATTAAAAGGTGACTTTAAGTTTTACCAGTTATTTTCTGGTAAAATACCAGTACTCATGGATTGCATTCAAGTAAACAAGACTGCACTGCAGCTTCTAGAGGCCACGAGTAGGCTTCTCAATCACGTCTTTATGGGACGATAAAACTATCTGATGTGAGTTGAGTGCAGATTTGAGTTGCGCATGCGTCACTTCGCGATAAGTAGCATACAAGATACTAACAAGAAACTTATTTAATATTAGTACAATAAAAATGGACCTACTTAACAAAGTTTGTTCACTGCTGGCTACCAAGTTGAATGGCGTTTTGAGCTAACGTTAGCAATCAAACAACCATAGATAGCTAAAACGTTTTTGAAATGATTCCCATCTTCTGTTATTGTTTAAAATGAGAGAGGGAGAGAGGGAGAGGGAGGAGGGCAGTGTAGTAGAGCAGTGTGTGTGTGTGTGTGTGTGTGTGTTTTTGTGGAAGTGTCTGTGTGTGTTACAGCTCGCAGGTAAACATCATGCAATATGAAAGCTGTCAATCAAAGATCATGACTGCTGTCTAAACCTTCAGCTACAGTCAGCCAACTGATGCCTGTGAGGTTGAGACCCGTCATGGACTGATAATCCATGACGAAGTGTTATAGCACAAGATCTTAAAATGGTTCTCCAGACAAAGAAGGCTTCTGGTTTTTATTTATGCCATCTGTGCAATTAACTGAAATCAAGTAGAGATGCACTAAATACAACTTTCCAGATCGGTCTGATTTTAGGCGATTCCCGATTTAATTTTTTCTGTTACCGGTCTGGCATCAATACCGGTTACCCACGTTGTGTCTAATGAGTGAAGCAGACAATTGGGGACTCGGGCTTTGGCACAAGAGATTTATTGCTGTTCAGTGTTTTAGGAAGAGAAAACACAGCGTTGGTCGTATGCCCTCAACACACGCCGCTCTCGGCCAGATCCGACTTCGTCTCACGAGATAATTTACTTTCTCAATGATATAAATATCCCACATATGAAACAATAAAGGCAAAAATACAACTAAAGAATATAAGACTACTGCCTCCTCCACCACTCCACCAACCCCCTACACCCCCTTATTGCCTCCTCCCCCCCACCCTCTTTTGTTCCAACATCTCCCTCCTCACTCCCTCAGCCCTCCTGCAGTCAGCCCACTCCCCCCACCACCACTACACCAAATTTCCCCTCCCCCCACTGGCACTTCAAGCTTTACATTCACACCTGGCCAGGTGAAGAGACAGCTGGAGAGGCTACACCAGCGCAAAGCTGCTGGCCCGGACGGCATCAACCCCAGGGTCCTGAAGACCTGCGCCAGTCAGCTGTCTGGAGTTCTCCAGTACCTCTTCAACCTGAGCCTGAGCCTGCAGAGGGTGCCGCTGCTGTGGAAGACGTCCTGCCTTGTCCCGGTCCCTAAGAAGTCGACTCCATCTGGCCTTAAGGACTACCGCCCAGTGGCTCTCACATCCCATGTGATGAAGGTGCTGGAGAGGCTGGTCTTGGCCTACATGAGGCCGCAGGTGAGTTCTTCTCTGGACCCTCTACAGTTTGCCTACCAGCCTCGACTGCTGGGAGTGGACGACGCTGTCATCTATCTTCTGCAGCGAGCTCATTTGCACCTAAATGGCGGTGGCGGCACTGTGAGAATCACGTTTTTTGATTACTCCAGTGCATTCAACACCATCCAGCCACTGCTACTTGGTGAGAAGCTGCGGCTGATGGGTGTCGGTGCGTCCATATTCTCCTGGATCACTGACTACCTGACAGACAGACCACAATTTGTCCGCCTGGACCGTGTTCTGTCTGATGTGGGGGTGAGTGGTACGGGGGCCCCACAGGGGACCTTATACACCACAGACTTCCAGTACAACTCAGAGTCATGTCACCTACAGAAGTTTTCTGATGATTCTGCAGTTGTTGGGTGTATAAGGGATGGACAGGAGGGAGAGTACAAGGCACTGGTGGATGACTTTGTGGAGTGGTCTGGTAAGAAACCTGCTGCTGAATGTGGATAAGACCAGAGAGATGGTGATCGACTTCAGAAGGAAGGGAACGGCTCCGCAGCCCCTTTGCATCCTGGGAGGTGACGTGGACATGGTGGAGGATTACAGATACTTGGGTGTCAACATCGACAGCAGGCTGAACTGGAAGGTTAACAGCACTGCTGTTTACAAGAAGGGGATGAGCAGACTCTATTTCCTGAGGAAGCTTTCAAGCCTTCAATGTGTGCAGCAAGATGTTGGAGATCTTCTACCAGTCTGTTGTGGCCAGCGCTCTGTTCTCCTCCGCCATCTGCTGGGGCAGCAGCATCGGAGCCAGCGATACAAACAGACTGAACAAACTGATCAGGAAGGCTGGCTCCGTGATTGGCTGCAAACAGGTCACGTTTGAAGCTGTGGTGGAGAGGAGGTCTCTGAACAAACTGTTATCTATCATGGATAACCCTGACCACCCTCTCCACCCCACACTGGTCCAACAGAGGAGCTCCTTCTCAAAGAGGCTCCGACAGCTTCGATGCCGCATGGGCCGCTACAGAAAATCATTCATACCACAAGCAATAACACTTTTTAACATGTAATCACTGGGTGCTAGATAAGACTTTTGGACACCATACTACTGCACTAATGCAACCTGCACAGTTGGTTTATTTACATTTACATTTAGCATACATTTTAGAATATTATTTAAGCAGTTGCAAATTTTTGTTTACCCATCCTGCACATATTCTAATATTTGTTCTTTTATTTTATTTTATTCATATTATTATTTCATGTATATTGTATGTATGTATATTTTTCCTAGTATTTCATTTATATTTATATTCTGTGCTTTGTGACTGTCTTTGCTGCTGTAACTCTGGAATTTCCCATTTTTCTTGGGATCAATAAACATATATCTATCTATCTATCTATCTATCTATCTATCTATCTATCTATCTATCTTTTGTAATGTGTAGCCTAAATAAAACTGCTCTCAGGTGCCTCACACTTCCTCACAGCATTACAAAATATACACTTTAATTCACAATAAGTTCAGTACAAATAACATACCTGTTCAGTGTTTTAGGAAGAGAAAACACAGCGTTGGTCAAATGCCCTCAACACACGCCTAACAACATAATAAGAAATACATATACTTATATAGGCGCAGTGCAGGACACAAAATGGAGAATGCCAGCGCAGATATATGTGAAAACAGAGCATGTAAGCTAGCTCTTAAAACACTCAGAACTGAACAATACACAAAAATACACGGAAGAGAATGAAGTAGTACAACTGCTAAAAACCTATACTAACCACAATCACCCTGGCTAACACTTAAATACACATTACACATTGTATTTAATACATCTGCCTTGCGCTACACAAGGCACCTAAAGCTCTCGACCAGATTCATCGTCTGACAAGAGCCGGGAAAACAAACAGTACGTTCCCAAAATGCCGAGCAGAGGGCACATTTCCCATGTAAAATACATAAACAGTCCCTTCAGTAAATAAAGAGCAAACAAAACAAAAAATAATACACAGTAAAATGAGTGATATTTGGTGGAATACAAACATTTTTCCATACCTGCTACATAACCACTTTAGAGCTTACACATTTTTATTTTCCATCTTTTTCTTTAATAGAACATTTTACTGAGAACATATTTTGAACAGATAATCAATCACTGTAAAATATAACTATATAATATAAGGGAAAGTCACACACATCTAAAGTGCAATGCCCTGTTACATCCTGCTATGCTCTGCGGTGCCCAGCTACGTCCTGCTACGTCCTGCCCACCATGTTTCCTTCGATCAGGAAGGCTCCAAAATTGTGTTTGTCGCTGTCACCGTGGTCCTGCTACACATCCTGCGATGCCCTGTTACACCCTGCTACGCTCTGCAGTGTCCTGCTATGTCCTGCTGTGCCTTGTCATGCCGCACAGTTCCCTGCTATGCCATGAACTACTACAAACTACTATTTTTTTTTTAGTCACTGTTTCATTATCTTTTATTGTGACTGATATTGCCACTCTAAATTTCAACAACAACCGACCTGTCAGACACCGCCTACCCAGAACCTGGGTCTGTCTGAGGTTTCTTCCTAAAAGGCAGTTTTTTTTCTCTACTGTTGCTTGCTCTGGAGGGAACTACTAGAACTTTTAGAACTGGTCCTTGTAAATTATAGAGTGTGGTCTAGACCTACTCTATCTGTAAATACTCTAGAGATAACTCTTGTTATGAATTGATACTATAAATAGAATTGAATTGAATTATTGTCATGGTCACTGGTTTCTAGTAAGTCATCATTGGTGGTAAGGTGTAACTGGGTGCTGTGGTTGTGGGGGTTATTCAAATGTGTGTAGGCTCTTATAGATTGTTTTGAATCTTCCCAATGAGAGACACACTCAAGGTCCTTAAGGTCAGTCTCTGTAATGCATAAGAGACTGCTGTACTAAAGATTGCTATGCAAATGTACATCCTAGGCTGTTTAGAGATTTAATGGATTACCATAAATCATTGCTGTCACAATTTGGGAGCATGACAAAGGAATGGCATACAACCATTTAGTGTCACAGTGATGGATCATAGCTACGGTAATCCTAACTCATCAGCAACACAAACACTTTTTGTATACAAATCAAACTCACAGGTTTGATGGCTCAGTCTTTACAGATGTCATCAACAACAGCCTGTTGTCATTTTATATTTCATAGTACCATTCAATTATATAATGTCTTAAAGTAATGAAGAAGATCATTTAATGCAAACAAGATGCTAAAGGCCAATTTTCCATATTATCCATAAACAACATTAAATCAAGGAGAGGGTTAACTTTTCCTGCTAAAGATTTCCCACCATGGTCAGAAAGCACAGGGGACACACTTTGTTTCTCTCACTATGCCCCTAGAGTCGGAGCTATTCACCATCAGTCTCTCACTCGGTCTACCACACACTCTCCATGCACACACACATGCCATGCTGCTATTGTCTTAGACAGATCACCACACACGGCAATGCAAAAGTAAAAAATTCAGGCCACTTTATATAGGCTATAGCAAAAGCTCTGCGTGGAGTCTCCACAGAAGCATAAATCCCGCTTAAATTGCTAACAATGACCTTCAACACACTGATCAATACACTGCAACAGATAATTCCAAAACATGCATTTCATGAGAAACCTTTGTCTTCATTAAATGATCTAATCTGTCGTGTTTGGATTCTTCTCCTGCTGCCTGTTCTTCAACCGTGGCAGACACCTGTCTACCTTATTATAAAGCAGAGTAAAGGCTAATGGCATTTGCACTTGATTGTCACTGCTTTCCTTTATCTTTGGCTTGTTAGGATCAGAACTTCTGTACAAAATTACCCATTAATTCCTTATGGAAAAGCAATCAAACAACTGCAAAGTGATGCATAACAACTACAAAAAAACAATGTGGCCTTGTCTTTTGTGTCTTGCTCTTTCCTATGTAGTAGGGACATATTACATATCTGTGTCCAAGGTCCTGTTGTCCTGTAATGTGTTCATTGCTGTTGGCTATTTGGAGTAAATAAATAGTGGCTATTTATTATTTATTTGAAATTGTTTTATTGGCATGTGTTTATTACATTTAATAAACAATGCAACCATCAAAAATATACAGTTTATTATTGTCAAGAATTACAGCTTTAAATTTGACTCTCAACCAATTTTTACTCATCTCCCAAATGTGCCACCCTTGTTTAAAACTGTGCTTCAGTCTGTCCAACCCCCCATTCAAAAGTTTCAAAACCCACCTTTGCAGACTCTAGAATGACACCTCAGCGGTGGCCTGTCATGGAGGTAAAGGGATATGACTGAACAGGGGTCAGAGCTGTTTTCATGTGTTAGTCAGTAACCAGTGAGTCGCTGCTGTGAGCTGGTGAGTTTCTGGGAGTAAGTTGGCCTGGCAAAACCCAAACAACACTGCAATATTTGTGGCAACGGGTGACTAAAAATAACCCTCTGTCATTTTCTCTCTCTCACAGTTGTTCACTCCTTCCTTGCCTTGGTCAGCCTTACACCCCCCTCCCCACCACTATCACACACACACTGTTTTCTTTTCCTCTCCATCCTATCCCTTTCTATGTGTCTCCTATGGCATCAAAACCTCTTTGCTGTATTCCTCTATCGTCTGTCTTATTATATATTCAGCTCCACTTCCACTTGCCCTTTCACTGACTGAGTGATGTATTACCACCAGACTCATTGTACATCAATCAAATTGAAGGATCTATTTCATCATCACATTACCGCTCCTCTGTCCATGACACAGAAAGCATCATATATATATATATATATATATATATATATATATATATATATATATATATATATATATATATATATATATATTATTAGAGCATAATGGTATTAGAGCATAATGTGACAGTGTAGAGAGACAGTGGTGAGGTGTATAATTAGTGGCCTGTGGATTTGCTAACACTCTCCATTCAAGGTTCCGCATACCAATTTAGATCTGGTACCGTCCTGATAACACAGCAAGCCCCCTCTAATCATGTAAACTAGTAGACATTAATATGGTAGCTTATAGGAATACACATAGAATAGCCCGTTCCCATTTCCCATATTGTGCATCCCTTATTCCTCGTTTTGCGCCTTAGTCCTGCCCACAGGAGACTCGAGCTGAGGAGTTTGAGGAATAGAATTAAGGAGAGAGGAGTCGGAATTTAACAAACATGAGACATCTTTGCCTTGGAGCTGTCGTTTAAAACCAACTTCAATTAAATATGATGTGCAGCACAGCTGCATCCGCTGTATGTTTTATCATACGCTGAATTTTATGATCTCTGTCAGATGAGCAAAACAGTGTTCATGACAACTTCTATAGCCTATTTACTTTGAATTTACTTCACAGCGTGGCATAATGTGATAATGTGTCGTACATTTTTATTGGTTGTGTTTTAAACATTAATATAATATAGATTACATACAGTAAATAGGCTATATGTAGCCTTCATAGGCTATTTTAGTGTAAAACACTACAAATGTTTTTTTGAAAAGAACTATAGAACTATACAGTAGGCTAGATTATATACACACAAAACGCCCTATCTTATCTGTTATTATTGCGTGGATCGGCACTTCATTGGGATTTGCATATAGGCTTCATATAAATGCATATAAAATCATCCACCCTCCACCCACCTGAATGACTTATTTTCTCCGATGTAAGAGACCCGCATGGACACTTCCCTGCCCGTCAACAAACTCTCTATTTGTTTTTTCATCTCTCTCTACCTCTTCTCCTCTCATGCTTTCTCTGTCATGCCTCTTTGTTTACATGCCACGGGTGAAAAGACGTCCACAGAGGATACATTGGTGTATACACGATAATAGCTCGTCCAGGGAGCCTCCTTGCGCCTCGATCCTCACTCCTCAATGTGCATTTTACAAACTGGGATGTCCTTCAACTGAGAATAATTTCCGGGACACAAGCCAGAATATTGAGGATTGAGGTTCAAGGTGGTACAAATATGAGAAATTAGAAAGGCCACATATATTTCTGACATGTTGAAACCAGTGGAGTTCAGCACTTTAAATATGTCAAAGTTAACTCCACAACAACACCTTTCTGGCAACAGATATGTAGTGGAACCTTACTTACATTTGTATTAAGGAATAAACTCGCTGTGTATTGATAAGTGAGTGTGCCTACTGAATTAGCTGGATAGGAAATAAGTCTTTTTTTATTTTAGTTTTAACTGCACTATTGGTGTGGCTCTAGGGTAGCAAAGACATTAAAAATATTAAAAGGACAAGGTCCTCAAATGAGTACCCTTGTGTGTCTGTATCTTGACACCTGAGATTAACCAAAAATCTCCACATATTTTCCTTCTGTGGACATTGGGGAGCTAACCCATATCATACAGGAAAGTACTATGTTTTGTGTCTTTTAAATATGTGTGTGCCCTGTTTCTGTTTCATCTTCAACAATGAACCAATCTTGTTAGAATAACTTAAATAAATTAGTTTCTCCCTTCTACTATCTGTGTGTTTGATATGCCCTTTTCAGAGTCTTTTGGTTCACTCTTTTCCTCCCTTGCATGACACACTGCTGCAGCTGGCTGAAAGGACAAAATTAGGTTTGTCTGCAGGGGCTGCAGAGAAAACCGGCAGAAAACATTTGACGAAAGGTCAACCCAAGGTCAGTACAATGTCCAGCATGCCGCAAGCAAAGGTTCACTCTGATCTCAAACTTCCGGACTGACTTTTGTCTAACTCTTTCTGTTTCTCTCTATGAACATGTCCTTTAAGTTACAACAAGAGTCTGTCTTTGAGTAGAATAACGCATAATAGTTAATCTCCCAACCTTGTGCAAGCCGTTTCCCCAAGCCTTTAGTGGTTTGTTCACCATGACCATGTCCTAAACTGTATCTGTAGTTTGAGAAAATATAGTCTATATAGTCTACTGTATATAGATGGCATTTTCATTTATGGGATTGTTCCGCTGACACAGGAGGTTCTGCCGGATGTCCCTCATTTTCGGCCAGATGTCCCTCACCTTCTGCCTTCTTAGTGTTGGCATTCTAAACTCCGGGTCAATTAGGAAAACATCCTCGGAGCTAGAACCAACACCCAACATCTTTTTTTTTGAGTAAAATTCTCATCACACACTCAACAGCCATTTTAATTCCAGAGCTTGCTTCCCTACTTGCACATGTTCCACTAAAACAAGTTCCTTCCCAAGGCTATTTTGCAGAGGCATGGTATGTGCGTCCGGTGCTTAGCACTGCCCAAGAAGATTGTGATCAGTTTAAAAAATGACAATAAACCAGAGCAAGTTTTTCTCCTATCCCTGAATGTTGTTTGGTCTAGCCAGACCTTCCTCCGCAGCACTGTAGAAATGTGACTAGAGAAAGTGTAACTAACGTAATTTACATAGACTGTATACAAGCAATGTATGTAGCCACTGCAACGTCACCCATTGGTTTGTTGACTGCCATTTTGAAGTCTTGAGTTTGGCATTTTGGCTGTAGCCATTTTTGTTTTTGGAGCCATAAGTGATCTGTTTGTCCAGAAGGGTGGAGTAGGGGATGATTGAGTGGTAGATCTGACTTAGAAACCAATAACACTGCTTTAGAAGCAATTTATCATTTACAAGCTGACACATACGTACCCTGGTTTATCCTGCCATATTTCAAAATAAATGGGACCATAAATTACAAAGTGAACATCATGATAAGATGACTGAAACTAGTGATTGAGACAATAAACTAATTTGCAATATGTTAATTCAAGTAATAAATCAAGTGAGAAGTAGAGTTATTTTCTCATAGGCTTCTTTACAATCTGACTTGTTTTTGCAACCAGTGGAGTCACCCCAGATTGGAAAGCAAAAAGAATGCAGGTTTTAGGCACTTCCACAGTGGCTTCACATTTCAGGCCCGGAGCTTGCCATTTTTATGATAATGTGTGGTACTCAGCTGCAACAGTAGGAGTAGTATGACAATTTATCAAATGAGGTGTAATTTAGAAAATTGCATGTATGCTTATGCAAAAACAGAATTGAGACATTACCTCATAAAGTCATGCTGTGAAGGAGATACGTGTATTATTATATAACATGTTTTTAATTTACTGTAACGTATTCATGGATACAGTACATTGATATGTTAATCAATTTTTGAGTCACTCAAGTTTTCAGACATTAACAAGGTTACGTCCTGAGCTCATGTCGTTTGTGCTTAGCTTTAGCAGAGTGTGACTGTAACTGAATCCTGCTGGATAAAGGCCTGCATCTATTACTAGAGGTCAGACTCATTCTAGGTAGAGAGGACTGTTTCAAAAATGCAATACAATACTTAAGATGCAGATAAGGCCACAAAAGGTCAATAGCCTCTGGATTAAACAAATTTAACAAATTCCTTAAAGTAATAGAAGATACAGGAACAACAATCACAAAATGATACATATTAGGCTTCCTGTAACATTACTGTCTGTCAAGAATCCTGTGTTAAATAAAAGCAAGTGAGCGCACCAACTCACCCGCTATAAAACTTCATGCATTGGATTTCATAATGGTGCCTCAATACTAAATATGCACTCAAAGTATAATTATTAAGCAGACATATACTGTACATGTGTAGATCAACAGGTATTACTTGTCCTGCCTCTCAGAGCTTTGAAGCATGAATGCTTTCTTGCATTAAGTTTAAGTCAACTAATGTTTTGGGGGGAGTATTCAAGGACAAATTACTTTTCATCCAAGCAGTATATTAAAATGTTTGCTCCCAATATTGGAATTATAATCATGTATGTAATAAGCCATGTTTCAATATCAACAAAACATGTGTACCTTATTAATTCAATGATATATTTAATAATATGAAGATGCTAAATCCCCTGTAGAGTAAAAGTGAAGCAGTGTTTGGATAAGTTGAGATAACTGTAGGATTTAAAGGGCATTAACTTCAGCATACATATCAATATTCTTTCTGCTCACGAAGAGTGAAATGTCAAATGCCATTAGGATATAATGAGGGACAAGTGGGACATTATGGCCGAGGGCAAAGTTGTGCCTCTACAAAAAGCAGAGCTGAACTATGTCCTCGGCACAGAGGGCAATCATAAGGAAGACAGTAGGACTTTGCTCATAATATATAATTGAGTTTATAAAATACTATATTCTGTCTTATAGATAGGTAATAATGATGGTCTAATTGCCTTTTTTTTGTCAGTTTCCAGATAACGGCACATTTTGTTTTGTTAACTTTTTTTTCCATAATGGATTGTGCTGTTTTATCACTGCTTAAATGAAGGGATATTAACAATGGATGTAACTACAGTAAAGAAATGAAAGAAATGAAATAGGCAGTTCATAGTGAGGAACCTAGAGAGAATTATCAGCTGACTGCAGTTCTCCTCAGCTTGTTCATGAGTTTTAGCATCTTTCAGCTTAATGAATTGGTTTGACAGCCATCCACTTTACTGTTTTGATTCACTCTCATCAGCCTTCCATCCAACAAAAAACCTTTGAAAAAACATAGTACTCTACCGGCCCAGAACAAAAGTTAGACAGGGTGATAATATGTCAGCGTTGTGTTCTCAGCTAGTTTCTACTGCCCTGAAGTGGCCAAAAAAGACTTGTTAAAGCAGGTTACACCCTGAGAACAGAAACAATAGAAACAAATTAAGCCACACCTTGCAGTTATATAAAACAAATGCATGAGCAAGCTTTAAGGTAGAACAAAGAGAACAAAACCGTAACATAAACATGAAACCTGCAAAGGAGGCAGTAAATCTTTAAATAACATACTGTACACACACCAAACTACTTTCTTGGGACATTGGGAGATTGCAACAAGCCCTCCAGCCCATTCAACCACACAGATCATTTGTTCCTACCCTCTAATACGACTCACAGGAGTGTTTCCTAAAATTAGCGCCAATATGGCAGCAGATCAACATGTCCTCATACCTATATGTAACGGTCATAGTTTTTAAACACAGAATTAAGCAACAAAACTGCTTAATTAAATTTAGGAAAAGATTGTGGTTTCAACTAACATATGTATTTGTATGTGTTTGTTATGTTACTTATCTTACAAAGGTAACTATGTGACGTAACATAAACATAACTACAAGGTAACGTTATGTACGGTAAAGTTAAAATAAGTCAACAAACAGCCGTCTCCTGGGGGAAAGTCCTGTTTGTAGGACCCGTCCATCCTCCCTGACCTCCTCCTTACACAGACTTTGGCGTCACCTGACCTCACTCATTCCGTCATCATTACTACGCCCATTAGAGGCCTCTGCCACTAAAACGTAAATATGAGTTGTTTTGGGAGAGGACAGTCACAAAGTTTGATCTGTTGTAGAAAGAGCGAGTGAAACAAAAAAAGTACAAATAAATAAACAGGGCTATTGTGCAAGTGCAGTACAAGGGCAGTAAAATAAAGAGCTAGACTTCACTATTTTAAAGTAAAATGTGACATAGATTTCTTATTCCTGCAATTCAATAACAACCCCAATATGCTTGTGTATGGTAGAATTTACTTTAGAAACAGATAGAGCTGATACATACTTTAGGTCAAGGTATCCACAAAAATGTCAAATTTAGTGTAAATAGTGATGATTCATCCGATTTTACAGGTTTGTGACCCATCACCTCTTGGCCGAGATTAATGCAAAAAATTTGACATGCAGAAAAAAAAACTAATCTGAGAAAGATGATTATTGAAGCGTCAAAGTACATTGCGACCAGTTGGATTCCAACTTGGTGCAGTAACTATGAAAGAGACAAAGACTGTTAGAAAACTTTTAATAGAGAGGGAAATGAAGCATAAGGAAGAGAATGAGACACAGTAAATACAGGATACACATAAAGGCTATGGTACACTTTTTCCCCACGGAAAAACTTTCTCCTCTCTTCTTCATCTCAATTAAACAGTGATGAGCAAATGCATATCAGGCTCATTGTCTTGTCTACACATTGTGCTAGTAATTCCTTCTTAGTGCATTTGCACGTTCCTTTTTCTTCTATTATTCGCCACAGCTGGTCTTATTAATTCACAGTGGCTTACTAAAACGAAAAATTGATTTAGTTTCTCTCATGAGGAAGTACACAATGGGTCAAGTACACCAATGTCATTAACATCAATAAAAACATGGGGCATTTATTATGGTAATTGAAATGACCACATGATATTGTGATATTGAATTTTAGCATATAGGGCCTGAGGGATTTGTAATGTTCTTGAAATACAGTAAATAAAAGGCACAATGTATAGGAATTAATAATGAAAAATAAATCTTTCTCTAGGCAATATT
Source organism: Etheostoma perlongum (assembly GCA_026937815.1). Classification (NCBI taxonomy): domain Eukaryota; kingdom Metazoa; phylum Chordata; class Actinopteri; order Perciformes; family Percidae; genus Etheostoma; species Etheostoma perlongum. The sequence goes on along the minus strand of CM049374.1, from coordinate 7,300,742 downwards.
TGCCAATTAGGAGTTATGGTGTGCTACCTCACTGCATCATTTAAAATTGATCTGTAAAATTGACTAATCCTGGAACTTGTGATTGTGAAACAAAGCTTTGACTACACCCAAATCTATAGGTGGTATACAGTAGCACACTGCATTCAACCAGATGGCTCTGAAACCACGCAGGAATTTACTTGAATGTGATAGAATACCCTGCTCTATTTGTGGCTTGATATGCCAGTAGAGATGATGAGCTGTGATCCAGGAGTCCAGTCTGAGTGCAGCAATAAAGAGACATGTCAGAGCTGCCGGTGGGTTTTCAGTTGTCATATTCTGTTGAAAACAGGTGAGGCACATTTATTTGTGTGTTCCATAAGTGGTTTCTTGCCACATAAAGACACTCTTTACTGCCGGGTAACAAGGTCCTCTTGTGACAAACACTGTTCACAACATGCTTATAATAATAGTGAATAAAAAAAATAAGGATAAAACCCAGATGAGCTGCTGATTATGCACCAGAGTGCCTCAAGATGTTCAGTGTAATCGTCATAAATTTTGATTCAATAATCATGCATATACTGTACTGTACTGTCGTCTCTCCACTGGCTGCCTGTCGTTTTTAGAATCCATTTTAAGATCTCATTGTTTGTTTTTAAATCTCTTAATGGGCTGGCACCATCATATTTATCTGATATGCTGATTTTGCACACTCCAGTCAGAGCACTCAGGTCCGCCGACCAGTTGCTGTTAGACTGTCCCAGAACCAGACTGAAGACCAGAGGGGACCGAGCTTTCTCGGTGGCAGGTCCTAAGCTCTGGAACTCTCTCCCTCTCAACATTAGAGCAGCTTCCTCTAGTTTTAAAGTTTTAAATCACTTTTAAAAACTCATCTGTTTGCATTGGCTTTTAACACAAGCTGAGCTGTGACATTTTGTTATTGTTTGTTATTTTTATTGATTTGAGCTTTTTATCTGTCGTCTGTTTTTGTTTTTTGTTTTTGGTATATTCTGTTTTAGATGTTTGTAAATGTGCTATAGAAATAAACTTTGACTTTGACTTTATAAATTCCAAGATTTAGATGAAAAATAAAATCCAACAAGAAAAAGGCCTAACAACTGGTTACATCACCCTGGTAGCTTGTACCACCCACCCTGAGGAGCACGATCCCAGGCAGACCTCCGGTTCAGGGTGAATCCTCTGAACCCACAGGTTGTCAGCCAGGTTTGGTAGGGATACTGTGAGAGTAAGCCACTATGGATAACTTTTCCTCACAAACTGGTCCTTCTGCCGGAAAAATGCAAATGGTCTCAGTCCACCAGTTTGCCTCAGAGCTGTCCAGCATGTGCCTGCATGCTAAGCCTGCCCATGGTGATGACTTCCTCCCATCTCTGCATGTCAACAGAGCTGGTGGTATCTCACTAATCTCATTGATCTTCTTAAGTAAAATGTCAATTAGTTTCTGTTTGTCCAGTGTGTTCTCGTTGATGCAAGTTTTCCACTCTAGGAATTTAGCCCTGATTTTCTGCTCGCAGACAGAACTGGGAAGCTTCATGACTAAAGCCTCAAATTGCAGGAAAATCGGCTTTGGCTGGGTGCGAGCAGATGTTCTCAAACACAAGACGATTGGCTCACTGGTGCCTCGCAGACACATCCTAGATATCTAACAGGCTAAATATCTGGAGTTGTCGCTGACTCTGCCAGGGAGCTCCACTCAATGAGAGCGCAAGACACGGACTGAGGGGAAACCAGGGTGGAGGGGTCGCCTGTAACTTTACTGTATGTGTTGCATTGGCAACACGGACCGAAGTTATTGTTGCACCTAGAGAAATCAGACTATAAATAGTAATGACGTGAAAACAAGCTAACTTGTGTCAACCACAACAACCCCTACAAGCACTCTGTCTGATCTTTCTTTTTGTTTTTTCTTTTTATTGTTGCAAATCAGCCACCAACAACTTGGAGCACTTGTTTCTGGCGGATATCCAGAAATTGTGCGTTTGTGTGTTTTTTGACAAAACGTAGTTTGGAGACTAGATTCTGGGATTCCTTCTGGTGAAAGATCTAGTAGTGTGCGAGTCCATGTCGCAGGTCAGTCAGAGGCCTACTCAATGGAGCTGTATTAATTATTGTCTTCTCTCTGGAGAACAATGAAACCTGTGAGACCTGCAGGACCCGAGCAGATCTACGATGCTGTCCTAGGTAGGTCAGTAACGTAACTATGTACATGGTCTATTATGACAAAATATTATCCAGCTAACTTCTTTCTTTATTTTTTATTTTTAATACATACTGTGTATATATGTGTTTATACTTATATATTCTGGCGCTTGATTCTCTTTGCCTTCTTGTTTTTAGAGATTGTGTGACGTGCACCTACAGCACCAAAACAAATTCCTATAAGTATAAAAAAAGTACTTGGCAATAAAGTTGTTCTCATTCTGATTAAGCTGTGGCTTTCACAAAACTTTCTTAACTTGAATGAAGTTAAAACTGAGTGTATCATCTTCAGTACTTCATGCATGCCAAACAAGCTCCATGGCTTCATACCTTGAGTCAGCTGTCAAAGATTTGGGGGTTACTTTCGATTGCAACATGAAATTTGACAAGCAGATCAACAATGTTGTTAAAAAAAGCTTTTTTCAGCTTTGTCTCCTGGCTAAAGTTAAGCCCTTGCTTAACAGGCATGATCTAGAAAAAGCGATTCAAGCTTTTATTAGTTCAAGGTTGGATTACTGTAATGCTCTTTACGTTGGTGTGAATCAAACCTCCATCTCACAACTTCAACTTGTGTAAAATGCTGCTTCTTGCTTTTTATCAAATACATCTAGACGTTCTCTACACCCTACGTTGGCTCCCTGTGCCTTTTAGAATCGATTTTAAGATTGTTTTGTTTGTTTTTTAAATAGCCTGGCCACCAGTATTTCACCGAGATTTTAAGGCTGCGTGCACACAAACGGCCATTGCAGTCTTCAAATCAACTGGTTTTAGAAGTCCCAAGGTCAAGGTATAAACAGTGGGGTGATCAGGCTTTTACAGTTGCCCCCTGATATTCACACTATTACAGATGTAGCACTTTTAAGGTCCAAACTCAAAACCTATTTGTTTAAAATGGCTTTTAATATGTAGCCTAGTAGTTGTGTGACAATTTCACTCTCCTACTCCTGTTTCTATGTATTTTCTGTTTTTGCGGTTTTCTATATTTTATTCTTCTTTTTATTCGTTGGCTTACCGTAGCTACGTTTCTATGGAATGCCATTTTATTCAATATTAAATAAATGAATAAATAAATAAAAAGGCCTTTGAAATACATCATGAAATAAATGAATGAGGCAATAAATACATACATAATTACATAAATGCAAATATTTATGAAAATGAATCAATTAGTTAAATAAATATATAAAAATGTTTTATGTACACAGTAAATTCTCCAGTGTCAAATATACTGTGTCAAGGTTTGTGGACTCTTTATTACAATAACAGCAAGTGTAAGAAACCACCCCATTTTTGGTGTCAATTTTCAGAGTTAAAATACATAGTGTAAAAACGCCTCTGTGTTTGACACTGGTGTGCAGTGTCAAAGTACAAGTACTCATCTAGAGTTATTACAACAACTATGAGAGTAAACGTCCGCTAGGGCTGGTGACGTCACATGGAAACCCCCGCGCCCCCTCCATTTCGAATCAAGCCGAGCAGAAGATGACCAGACACCATTTTCTGTCATTGAACAACTCCGGTAAGTTTTTGCTCCAGAGTCTATATTATTCCCATTTTTGCATTTCAGCTGAGAGTGTATTTATGAATAACTTTAAATTGCTGTTCACCATATAACCTAGCTGGTTTTGTGCCTTAAAATACAGAATTACAAAAGGACTAACATGACTTAGTTGAAAGCTAACTTAAATGTGGAAGCAATTTTTGGCGAAATAATGACATTATTTAATGTCAAACTATACAATGTTGGGGTAAACTTTGTTGAGGTTTTTCCTTTGTAATTCTTTTTGTCAAATAGTCCATCATGTTGCTTAAAACAAAAATTAATAATGAACAGAAATACTGTATATCAAGATCAGTGAACCAACTCTGGATGAATTCTTATATTCCAGTAAGTCATCAGTCACACACCACTATAAAAACACAATTAAAGTACTTGTCAGTTAATGACTTTGTTCAGGGTTATTTTTTGCATAAACATAAATGGAACTGTTACTTATTTTTTTTTGGGTGTGGGATCCTCTTGATGAAAAGGAAATGCATGAAACTATTGCCTCTGGTACTTTATTTTCCTAATTATTTTCTTCCAGCTTTAACTTTAAAGGAATGGTGTTTTTAAATTGTAAAATTATTGTACAATCATATAACATATAGCTCTTTTGTTTCTGTTTACAGGATGGGATAGTGATCTGTCTTCAATCATTCTCTTCCTCCACCTGATTCTTCCAACAGCCCAAGGGCAGAAAAGGCCAGGCAAGGTGTCTGCATCCCAAGCTGAGAAGCACTTTGTTGTGTTCAAGAAGCTTTGTATTATAGCTTATATGGGTGGTTTTCTTTTCTTTTTCAGACTTTTTCTATTAAAGTTAGGAGAAAACACAATATTTTTAAAGTGTAGTCTGTAAAGATTTGGCTTGGGAACCGGAGGGTGGCGGGTTCTTGTCCAGCATGGACCAAAGTATGGTGGACTGGTAGCTGGAGGGGAGCCAGTTCACCTCCGAGGCACTGCAGAGGTACTGAAGGTAATAAACCCCCTAACTGCTCCCAGGGTGCCACTACGTGGCTGTCCATCACTCCACAATCTCCCAACATTTGCATGTCTATGAGCCCTTTGCGTGTGTGTTGTTGTATTTTGGGCCTATGAATGAATGAATGAATTTCCCCTTGAGGGATCAATACAGTATCTATTCTTTTCTATTCCTGTGTATAGTATAGTGTAAGTAAATCAACAAAATGTTTTGTTTTTTGTTGTTGTGTTGTTTTTTTTAGAGAGGAAGAAGCATCCAGGAACACACTGATGCCATCAGCAGCACCACTTAACCCTATTTACTTACTGTTGGCATGAAGAGGAGCGCAATCCATTAGTTCTTCATCGTTCTGGACAAGCAGGTCATACCATGCAAGTCAACCACTTCACTTGGAGCTTTTGATGAAATGTAAAGGCACACTTTGTATTTGGGACTCTTTACAATCAGATGCTCCACAACATGTACACCTTCATACAGACAACTGTCTACAAAATTGATTTGGGTCAAGTCCAGGAGAGCCCAGGTGTTGCTGAGATTAGGACTGCTGCATTCTACAGGCTAGTTCATGCATACACTGACATTTGGAACAGGCAACATATTTTCTGTTAATTTATCAATGTTGTCTTGAGTTTTGGATATTGTGAGATTTTCTTTGACCCATTTCACCCATTTTTATATCCGACTTTAACATCTTACTTGATGTCATGGGGGTTCTTTGTTTTGTTTGCCAGATTCATTTTGTGAGCACCTACAGTCTTGTGAGGCATATGCAACTAATACATGGTTTATATCGGGGCAAATCACTTCGCTGAAAATGTGCTAAGTCAGGATGCTGCCAGATTTTTGGCACATTCTCAGGCTTAGGAAGCATCTAAATACAAAGCATGCTTTTAAAATGTTTATCTTTACAGGATACTAGTATGAAAGCTAAAACTGGTGGATAAACCAATAGCTGAGATGTTACCAGTATTTTGTAAAATCAGGACTATTGTAAAAGATGAGCAAGTTATACCAGCTGGTTCTGGTGTAGAAACCATTTGTTTTGATGAACATTACAATGCATTTAGAGTTATGTCAAAGCCCCTGCAGCCAATTAAGGTGTAAAATGTTCAAGATTTGCTCTACTTTAAACCATCTGATATTCAAATGGCACATGGACCAACAGATGCCTCCCTTTTTATAGTTACATATTGCCATCACATGGAACTTGATTTTCACATGGACCTGGATTATTAAGGGCAAATTGTTCATGTTGAGTAAATGCTTAAGGAACACTTAGTGTTAAGTTGTAGAGAGTAAAATTGAAGAGCTAATTTTGTTTGACACTTAAAAACTGTTAGTGTAAAATGGAAACAATTTAGTGTGTACTTTTATTTCATAAATCCACATTTATTTATTTATTTGGACTTTTGTTTAATGATCTAATTATCTAATATCCATTTATTGATTCCCCTCTCTATTTATTTCCAGTTCTTATATGCAAATCATATCTCTCAGATTCAGAACAGAGCCATGGGAAAAAGTCTGCCGAATTGAGACAGCACACCAACCGGCAGCTCGCGGGGGCTCTACCCAGCGCAAAGTCACCTATTCCCGGGGTAACTGAAACACTAACGCTGAACTGACAGAGCAACACGACCGGCAGTTTGCAGTTATATTCATGTATTTACTGCTTCATTTATTTATTTATTTCATAATGTATTTCAAAGGCATATTTATTTATTCATGTAATTATTCATTTATGTACGTATTTATTCATTTATTTAATATTGAATAAAATGGCATTCCATATGTTCCTGAGCTATTTTGCCATGGGAATCATGTAGGCTAATGAGGCCTTACTCAGTGGAGCTGTATTAATTATTGTCTTCTCTCTGTAGAACAATGAAACATTGTAGGACCTGCAGGAGCTGAGCAGAGCTGCAATGCTGTCCCAGGTAAGACAGTAACGTAACAATCTTGGTTAACTAAGTATTCTAACACCCAGTGTGGGAAATATTGAGTGATGAGGGAGCCAGAGAGAGAGGAGCTCACAACACTCACACAAGCACTATTTGTTTTTACGTGGTAAATAGTTATATTAGGCATCTTATGTGTATTTTTTCTCTCCCCAAAGAAGCGGTCTACACTCTCTGCTGTCACATTTCTACAAAAATAATCCCATACTGTTGTGGTACCCAGCACACTGATCCGATTAAAAAAGGTGCTAGAAACACTTCACTCAGTGATGATTGTGGCTGTTCTTCTTCATCAAAGAAAATGCCTCAAGAGCCGAATGGAGCAATAAGGGAAAAAAAGGGTTTTCAGATCGTTTCTCAGTGCATGGCTGCCCACAGCTCTTACCGTAACAACTCCACCTACAAACGCAAAACAGATATAGTGTTTAGGTACATGTCTGTATAGGTTTCCTATGGTTCTAAAGGTACTATACTGAAAATGTTTGATGGAAACATGGTTTATCTGGATAGGTTGGCTTGGAAGGGCATCAATATGGGAGCTGTCTATCTAGATACTGAATTAATTTCAACAAGGCAGCAGTTCCTTACATTGTCCTTGTTTCGGATTTTACTCATGTTTATACTACATGTTCAGAAATCTAACTGATAAGACTACAAGGAGGCTTTGAAAAAACTATAATGTGTTTTGGATAAAGAAGTCTATATATTTTTCTCAGTGTTCTTAAATGTTTTGTTACATTAGTCAAATGCAAAAGTGTGAGGCCTGGGGACAATTAATGGAATAAGAAGACAGCACTAAGGGACTCAGACCATTTATCTGGAAGGGAGATTAAGTCTTGTAGAACAAGTAGAAAACTGCACACCGCATCAGACAAGTCTCACTATCAGTGGCACAACAACTGCTGTGGCATAGGCCTACCGATATATTAATACTTTTAAACATAATTCTTGCATCAGAGACATATGGTTTCTTTCTTTAGTTATTGTGTGATAATAAGACATACACTCAAAAAATCCTGATAGAAATATTTTCAATCACTGACATCTTATATTGATTCCAGCTACTTGTAGGACTTTACATTACATGTCATTTAGTTGACGCTTTTATTCAAAGCGACTTTTGCTATATATCAGAGGTCGCACACTTCTGGAGCACCTAGGGGTTAAGTGTCTTGCTCAGGGACACACTGGTTGATGTATAGCAGTGGGAATCAAACCCAGATTGCCTACACCAAAGGCATGTGTCATATGACTGCGCCATCACCTCCCACTCAGGACTCACTCATTCACTACTCCCGACAAACAGTAAATAGAGACTGAATCATTTACTCTATAGTGAGCAGGACATTGAAATTTGGGACACTTATGAAACATCATAATCTGTGTAGTGACACATAGTCACACACGGGTTATTTTTTATAAAAATGTTCAATGTGGGTTTGTTAGCAAAAAGTAGTGTACATGCCACATGCACTACATTTGTTTCGCTCTGCTGTAGACATTTTAGAGTGCACTAAATTTCAGTCAGAATTCAGACACAACCTGAGTGAATTGCTGAACGAAAAGTGAAAACAGCTATATCCAGCAATGCATGAAGAAGTCAATTACCCCAGCCACCAACGGCTCTGCCTGCTGCTGTCTGACAGACGGTACAGCAGCATCCAGTCCCACACCACCAGGCTCAGGTTCATCCCACAGGCCATAAGACTGCTCAACCTTTGAGCTCCTCAACTCTCATCACTTTACTCACACTGCATTGGTACACTTCAACTTTATACTTCTTCTACTACCTGTTTACACCTGCACACACTGCAGTTTATATCTAAATTTAGTAGCTGATTCATTGTATCACTACTGTACACCAGTCTATCACAGTATTATATTTTACAATTTTTATTTATTCCTTTATTAAACCTCTGCACTATTTTGGTTTTATGTCTTGGATTCTCTTGACTTTTTAATAGCATGTTTCTCTTTTATACATTTTGTACTGTAGTGACAACAAGAAAGCCTAATGACTGATCTACTGTAATTATAAACAGGTCCCAAAATCCCTTTAACACTACCAAAACTTTAACACTACCAAAGCCAATTCTAAGTTATAGAAACACTATGTTTTAGGAAGGTGCGTTAGTAAACATATACAGTTACAGTAGGAAAGCCAGAGAAAGAGTAAAAAAAAAAGCTGTGAGGCCAAAGAAAGAGGCACAGAGGGAAAGAAATGGACGAGTAAAATGAGAGGAGGCAGTGATATGAAGCTGCCAGGAGCAACAGTCAGGTTTTTGAAGTTAAAAGAGGACCCTGCAGTTTCTTTGTAAAGTATTCCAGTGTCAGACACTAATTGGTCTTCTGTCTAAAAACTGTTACATTTGCTTATCATATGCCTTAAAAAAACAGTCCTTAAAGCGGAGTTTTCTCACAGGTCAAAAACAAAGCACAACAATGATGCTCATTATTTTTAACATAAGATCAAGTAACAGTTAAATAGGATTATAGGATTCTACAGTAGAGGGCCAAAGCCTGGCCAACTTCTGCGTTAGCCTCTGCATCACTGCATTTCATTGGATGTGTATTTGTTCATAGGTTTCGTTTGAAAGGTCTTTTTTGTAAAGCTAAAAAAAGGATAATGTTTTTTTCTGTTTATATTTTAAGACACCAGATATCCACCTCTTCTGACTAAAAAAACATATGAACACCTCCTTATTTCAACCAAAATAAACAACAGTTTAGTGTATTTTGGCAGCAACGATTACAGCTGCTATGAGGCTTTGAAAGTGTCTAATACTTTCAATTCAGCTTTCCTGCAACGTCTCGCAGTTCACCCGTAACATCTTGCTTACAAGGCCAAGCAGCAAAAGTAGCATGTCAGGAGTACAACAGTCCATGTCCCCACTGGATCTGTTCAGCCACAGTACTGCTGGGCACTCAAAGTACACAATACAAAATCAGGTACCTACAGTGAGGAAAAGAAGTATTTGAACACCCTATGCTGTATCATACAAACATGTAATATGATGTAGACAAGGTTTGAGACAACAGTGATTTAGCATTGCACTTCCAATAAGTCACAAGAGATGAGCTCTAAAACACCAGATCCTACATCTCCCATAATGCACCTCAATGGTAGAAACCCTGGTGACATAACAAGGGGTATTTTCTAAATTTATTAATGCAGAGCCACGAAACACATTACACAACTATTTCAGAGAAATAGCTCTGTGTTGTGCTCCTTAACAGCTTGTTTTACTGCCAATAGTTTGCAGTTATAATGACAAAATCTCACAAATTGCCACATTTACAAGGAAAATAAAAACTGTGCTTTGTAATCTGTGTTGAGTAATAAAAGAAAATGCTCACTGGAACACCCTTCATAGTTTAGCTGCTATTCTCATAGATATACTATTGTTTTATATCTATGACTGTTCCTTACTGTTCTGCCAGCCAAAGTGGTGATCCCATTGGCTTACAGGAAGTGGGACAGGAGTTTTCATTTCTAAGACTTGTATTGTTAGGTCAGGTCTGAATTTAAAAGCATCTGCACCAAAGCTGAGAAGACATTACCTTACGGTTAGGTTGACAAGTATAATAAAGTAGAGGACATCTGAAACAGCTTGCTTTGTATAATCTAGTATTTATATTCAGTTTAATAAAAAGGAACAAAATGTACATGTTCAGTCAGGAACACTTATCATTAAGTTAATACCATTATTGGGAAAAGCTTGTAAATTAGTCATTGACTTTCCAAGAACAACCATTAGAGCTCAGTGTTGCATACAATTAGAATATAAAATACATAATGTAATGTGATAAAAAGTTGTGGAAGTACTGGTAGAGAGCAGGCAACCAGTCAACAATATGCTGTAACAAGCAGCCACTGCAGGGATTAACGTGGGGCTGACAACTTTAATGGGCTGTGAACAGCGGTAGCGACAAACCTGGTGTTAGGTTGGATTAGCTGACAAACAGTTGATGACTTGAAAACTGAAAAAAGTGTCACTTGCCTCTGTTGATGTTGTAAACTGAGGTAGAAGTAACTCACCTGAATAAATGGGAACAGGAGGCCCACAGCAAAGTTGGAAAGCCAGTTAACTATGCCAGCAATCATGAAAGCAGCAGGTCGGTAGGATTGTTCAAACAGTTCCCCGGTCAGAACAAAGGGGATGCCACCTGACAAAGAAGGAAGAAGATCATTAGTAACGACATACCACTGACAGCAAATAACAGAAACACAGCTTCGCTCTGAGCATTATTGTTTGCTTACAAACTACATAAAGAAAATAATTACTCACTGTTTTGCACCTACTGCAGGGTAAACATGTTTAGTTTAGATAAGGCACAGTTGAAATAAATGTGATGTCATTATTAAGTGATATTTTCTTATTTTTCTTGTCCTCTTACCACAGTGTAATGGATAGCAGTGGATGTTTAACACCATATAGCATCCTCCTGCTAAATTCCCACATAATCCCTTCTATCAGAAAAAAAACTCATTAGCATTTAATGGCCACTTTATAGATACAATCAACAATTTATTTGACTGAGTTGAAATCTTGAGTACATGTCCATGTTGAGTATGACTCATGTGGATAAACACTTTTCACACTTTATTTGACTGTTACTGTAGAATGTAGTTGCACGTCACTCCAGAAAAAAACAAAAACTTAATATACAAAAAGTGCATGTAAAATAAATTCAAACTCTGCTAATAATTTCGGAATGTAAAAACAAAAATGATAATTTGTAATAAATACTTCAACAATTCAGTTTGTAAATAGAGCCATGAGTAATGCTACTATGTTTCAATAAGGGCTGACATACCACAATCACAGTTTAAACATTTTAATATGTTGGCCCTTATGTTGAAAGTCAAAATTCCTCTGGCCTCTCACCAAGTACAATGTGCAACCAACATTTTCAAACCTCCGAGCAGATGTTGACATTTGGATGTTTTGATGGGCAATAACATCCAACTATAAGGCTGAAATTGTAAAACTTGGCACACTGAGTTCAAATCTAAAAGGTAGTAATTCATGACAGATTATTACAAGATCAGTGGAGAGCACAGGGCCGTAATTCCAAACACATATTCTTAAATTAGGAGTAAGGAAAAATGCTGCTGCTGTCTCATTTAGCTGTCTTAAAAACTGGTAGATTTATTTTTCTTTTCTCTTCCCCCTAAATATGCATTTGGGTGTTCACGTTTGACAATAATTTTAAATTTTTTTCTCAACACAAACCCAAGAGTCTACTGAACAATAAGTGCACAGTTAGGGCCCTATCTTGCACCCGGCGCAGTGCAAAGCCCGACGCAAGTGTCTTTGATATTTTAAGACCGACACAGTTAAATAGCAAATGCACCTGCGCCCATCTTTGCGCCCATCTTTGCACCCATGGGCGTGCTGGTCTTACCGGGAGGTGTGTTCTTGCAGCAGCAGAAAGTGATCCCGCCACTGACCAACAAAAACCTTGTCTAAAGTCAATAATGCAGCATTTCATTGTTATTTTAACAGTGCATTGGTAAAACGCGCCTAGGCTCGTGTACAGCGTGCTTTCACACTATGCTTGTTACACATACACAGGGAAGCACAGCAGCACACACATGCAAAAAATAAAAAAAATAAAAATAAAAATATGATGGTGCGAATCCACCCTCATAATATGAATGCGCCAAGGTACAAACACGCCTGGCATTTAAAGGGAATGGGAGATACACTGAATGGTTTATTGCATGTTACGCCAAAAACACACCTATGAATTAATGAAGACACTAAGTAGTACAACTCTTTTGAACCATGTGCACAGTGCACCAACCCTTTTTTCCACCGTCAAACTAGCAAACGTGGATTTGGACACACCCTAAACACACCTGTGCCATGCACGTCTCGGCGTGCGCTTAAATTGTTAAAATAGGGCCCTTAGTCTTAAAGCAACAGTAATAAGTTAGAAGAACGTTTTCAGCTTTTAAAGGACTGCAGAGGCCCATTTTAAGAGTTTTTAAGGTTTAGGGGCATTCAATCAGGGAGAGTGGCATTGAGCTGAGTGATGTGTTTCTTACCTCAGTGATCATTTCCGTTGAATCTGTTTTTTTCCCCTAACACATTTTTAAACAAATAGATTGTACTAATGATTCAATCAGGAAAGCTTCCTTTCATTACGTGAGATTACGTTTCATTTAGCTGACGATTTTATCCAAAGCAACTTACAATTTGTACACCGCATGTCTCTGGAGCACCTAGGGGTTAAATGTCTTGCTCAGAGACACATTGGTTGATGTATTGCAGTGGGAACTGAACCCAGATCTCCCACACCAAAGGTATGTGTCATATCCACTGTGCCAGCACCACCCACCTGTTCCTTATTTACATGCTCAATCAGCTAAAAAAAAAAAAAAGTAACTTCTCCAGCCCTGACTGCTCAATTGCTTCTTATTGATTCCAAATATATGTTTCTGTCAATTTCAGAAAAGGACAGCATAAGCAGCAGGTCATGGGTACACCTAATGATATAATAAATAATATATGAAGCAACTATAAAACATTATAAAATGATGCAACTCTATGCTTTTTAAATAAACGTTTTAATTATGAATATCACTTATGGTCTATTGAAAGGGAGAAAGTTTTTACTGTATTGAAACAACATTGTTTTACATCCATGAAGTTACACTTTTCCTGAACACATCAGACTCATCTACACAGGATTTGAAAATTTCCATTGACCATACAGTATTTCAGCAGAGAATAAACCTTCAGGCATTTTTATATCAACCCCTGCTGCAGAGATTACGGTGAAAGAGAGGTCATGCAGCTAGTGACGTGTGCGGGTATTGCATACAGTATTTTGTGCAGCAAAACACGATTATGGTAGATTGGGTAAACCCCGCCCATTCGGCCGGTGACTTTTTTTTCACCCTGCAGCTCGGTCTGGAAACCTGCATGTTTAATTCTCCTGCTTCAGTTCACAATTTTGTGGGAACCAATCACAAACTGGCTTATCAACCTGTCGCGCTATTGGCGGGTTTAACACGGAGACGATAGAGAAGTGACCAAGCAGCTACTTGTTTACATTCAACATAGCGGCTGTCACTACCCGATGTGAATCAAGTACAGATGTGAGTTGCGTGTGTGTCACTTTGCGACAAGGAGCCTACAAGATGCTAACGAGAGACTTCTGCCTCTTGTGCAGAGAAAACACAGAGCAGACTCCCCAGACCAATGCTCAATCTCAAATCTGTTTGCTTGAATATGTAACTGATAACATTTCAAAGTTTGAATTTCCACATTATCAGTACTATTCTAGAAAATGCACAAACAACAAGATAAAAATGATTGAGGAGAGACATGAACAAGTATACAGAAGTAATAACCTGCAGCCTGACAGCATAGGCATATGGGTGTAGATAGTATTCATTGTGGGGAAGGAATGCTGTGCAATGGTGTACAGTATATAAGCCATCTCAGGGAGCTAGCTAGCTAGGTAGCCACGTATCTCGCAGTTTTTTTCTTAGATATATTGGCCCGGTTAAGCCTGTTTTACATTAATCTAATTGTTAATGGTATGATTAACTTAAGACTTTAGTTCTGAAACATTATGTACTGTACATGTTTCTGCAGGCTTGTCTTTTATCATCTTAAAAACCCACAAAAACATAAACACAGGTTACAGAATTGTACTATGTATACCTTAAAATCTGAGGATGTTGCATTTTATCCACACAACATGTTATTTATTATACATAACTGTCTCTGAGACTGAGCTACAAGCCAGATGAACATTTTTTATTAGGGCTGAATGAAGGGAGGTATGGCTTACAACATCCCTCAGCATCCTGTTGATTGAATTGCTTGCAATAATAAACCAGCTCAGTACTTGAATAACATGCCTTACAAAAGTGACCAGCTAATTAAAAGTGACTTTGTGTGTGTTCATTCATGCACAGAGTTGGACAAATTGCATACAACAATAATGCGCATAGTAAAGATTAATTACAAATAATACAATAAATTAAATATTGGTTACTAATAAGAAATGCAGATGTCCTTCCCCTGAGAGTACATTTCATCCACATGTGTCTACACTAGCGTTATGAGGTAATTTCTGAAAGGTTCTTTCTTCCACAGTAAAATACCAAAGCAATATGAAAATTGCTAATCTTTTCTTTTTCAATAGATTCTTTATTGTCCTTTAACAAGGAAATGTGTTGCCCCTGCGTATACAAAGGCGTCACATAAATACATACTACAGCACAACACGACTACATAGATATCAGATACATTCACACATACCTATACACATAGAACCTATAGTAAACATGTTTTCTTTCCACTTATTTCATTCAGAAAACCCCCCCCATAATTGTGCATTAAGGGGCAGACACAGCCTGGTTACTCAGCTTACAAATAATGTTTGAGGTGAAATGTCTCCTCTTAAATTAAAAGTTGAGTGTGTAACGTGTTTTATTGTTTGTTATCAAAATCTGTGTTGCATGTTCACAAACTTGTCCTTTTTCATTAATATTTACCACCACCATTGATTACAAGTATTCTTTTTGGCTTGAAATTTTACATTTGCATTTGCATAAACTAAGGTATACGTTCCAAATTCATGCGCCATCTTGAAATACGCTAATAAGGGACATACAGGACATACTGCTCCGGCTTTCGCATTTTGGCTGCTACATTATAAACTCACAGGTGCTGCTAATCTGCTAATTAGTATCGTCGCTTACCGGCCCCTGCAAGTTTGAAGAAGGAAACATGGAGGACCACACATATTCAAAATCCAAATTTCAGGAACAGGAGTCGTCTTCTTCGCCCAGAAAAAGAAAAGGATATTGAAAAGAGCAAGAGACCGGCATTTTGAAGCATGAAGGCTACCGTAGCTGTAAGACGTACTTTGAACTGCGTGGTGCGAGAGAGTTTCCTCAGTTTTCCACGTCCACACTATGGCCCCAGTTATACCTGGTGTTAACATGTGGTCTGTATCTGGATACATTATTTGGATTTTTGTCCTTGTTTTAGATGTCTATTCTGTGTAAGTACTGTACATTAAGAGCAACAAAAAAAATGGCGTCAAATTATTTGTGTCTGTACACCTAAGTTCAAAAAAAGTGAAAGTCACTCACTCTATTTGAATATTTTTATTTTTGTCAGCAACTACATGGATGTGCATCATCTTTCTTGAACCTGTACACACAAGTTTCCATTAAAACTGATTCTAATTATGACATCATATCCACTGGCCTTTGCATTTACACCTGGTATGATTAAATTATTTATTTTTAAATAAATTATCTCAAATCTGCCCGCATTGTGATGGGATCTCAGTATGCAAATTTGTTAGGCAGAACTGCAGTACTGACAGACTTTTCAAAACAGATGCCAAACAGCTGGCCACCTCCAGACATGGCCTGTCCTATGTGCCCTGCCTGGTCATATACTGATCCCAATTGCATGTATGCCTTAGATTGCATGCTAATGCAATGTGTAAATTAGGTCTATACCTTGAGGCCTTCATTTTCAGATTCACCGACTTTGAGTTTTTGAAAAGCTCAGCATTAGTGTGTATAAAAAGATAAAACAGAGAAAAATATGTATTTTAAATTTTAGCTGACTTAGAGTGAGCGTACCTTGGCCTAAAATTTGCAACTTCCTGATAAAAATAACTAAATCTTATGCAATATGAACACATACTGCATTGTACAAAGATATTGGACAGTTGTATTACTATTCCTCTAATTTTGACAATAAAATAAATCTAGTCGTTATTAACACAGTACTGGTCTAATGGTCATGTTTTACATTGTGTGTACCCAATACAATACATGCACTACTGACTACAAAACTGCATATCAAGTGCGATCAGAAATTGCATGGGCACTGTCTGGGAAATGTTAGTAGGTACGTCCTGTTCCTCTCTACTGTTACAGTAGGAATCCCTCCAAGAAAGGAAATGCAACTTTAATCAATATAAATGTAATATGTTTCCAATGAAAGTAGGAGGAGAAGCAAGAAACAGGAAACATTAGTAAGGGATACGTTTTTTTTCTGGATGCAGCAGCCACAACAACACTGATCTCAGTTCTAGAAGAGGACAAATCTGTTTCACAAATGATGCAGGGAAGGTGGGGTTTCTTGACAACGTGTGTGTGTGTGTGTGTGTGTGTGTGTGTGTGTGTGTGTACATGCGTGCGTGCAAATCCACACTGTGAATTCTCAGAATAGAATCTTTTTAATGCTGCAAGTGCAACAAAAAGAGGGTGGACGAAGAATGATTAAATTCCCACAATCTGAAATAACACATTCAAGTCCTTGACAACTCAAATATACTATTGGCCCTATTTTAACAATATAAGTTAATGGTGCAATCACTTACCGCTGCCTCAAAATAGCAATCAGTCCCTCCAGGATTTCGCAATGTTGCAATCGCACTAATTCACACAAATTTAACCAATCACCGTGACTTTGGTGCAACTTGCAATTTTGACAAATCACTTCAACTTTTTCACAAATGTGACCAATAACCGAAGTTTCCCGCAACTTAAACCAATCCCAGCAGTCCCACGTGCCAAACTTTGTATCAGTATGTGACTCTGAAATCCGACAACCAAGCGGGAGTGAGAACGGTTGCCGTCACACGTCCGTGGCCATATTCATTTCCTTGTTTACTGAGACGCCTGTGACTCAAACATCTCACATTTACCAACAAAATTCAGCGAGAGACCGTGCAAGACCGTCCTGCCAACCTGTATACATCATGTACGCTGTAATGATTTTTCACTCTAATGTCAGGGCTGCTTCACCCGTGAGTTTCACCCGTGACTGACGCGCGCACACACACACACAAACACACACTGTGGATGCAGGAAAAGCCAGACATGAGGCATACATGATGACATAAATTGAGGACAGCTATGCTCGTTATTGTAAGTGCAATGATTCAATTAGTACCTTATCAATCTGCATGAATGTGTGTCCCAAGCCAGGATAGAAAATGAACTAACAATGTAAAGATCAACAAGCCAGTGACTTCAAATATCTTCAAATTTGATTCATTCAATAATTATTATTTTTTTCTTAAATCCACCAGCTGTTTTCATATTATACCAACATTTGCAGCATCCTGAGCTTTTTTGGTAAGGTTCCTAGGAAAACTCAACCTAGAGTAGTTTTATTCTCCCCAAAACAAGTTTCCTAACTATACAAAAAAAGAATCACAACTTTTTTTGCAACTTTGTCTTTCTCCCAAAACTTCATTGCAACAAACACACAAAAAACATTGCAACTTCTATCGCAATTCTTTACAAAAGCATCAGGCATTTTGGGCTGCAACAATCTCAAAAAAGTCAGCGAAATCCTGGAGGGACTGAACAATATGCCAAGAATACACCTCAACACACCTCCCTGTAAGACCAGCACGTCCAAGGGCGCAAGATGGGTGCAGGTGCATTTGCTATTTAAATGACGCGGGCGCTGGATGGAAAATTAACGACTGTGTCGGCCTTAAAATAGCAAAGACACAGGCTTAACAAGAGTTATCTCAAGACACTTTACAGATAGAGTAGGTCTAGACCACACTCACAAACAATTCTAGTAATAAGCCGGTTGGGGGTGTAATGAATAGTGGCAATAACAGTCATAATAAAAGATAATGGAACAGTGATTAGAAATAGTAGTTTTTAGTAGTTCATAGTATAGCAGGGCACTGCACGGCATTACAGGGCAAAGCAGGACGTAGCAGGACGTAGCAGGACGTACGTAGCTGGGCACTAGTGGTTTGCTGGTACAAGTTCTGACATCCACATTGCAAAAATTCCTTCAAAATCAGATTTGGGATCCTCTCTAGTAATCAGTTCAAAGTCACTACCTCTGGAATGTTTATGGTTTCCATTCTAGCCATGGAATCAATAATTATTACGGCTCTGGGAATATGAGGACCCAGAAGCAGAGAGTAGGCAGGCGAAAGTTGAACTAGAGGATTTATTTGATCAACAAAACAAAGTTCACATGAACAAAGGGTGTCCCGAGTACAGCAGGCAACAACTTACTTCTTCCAGAAAGTAGTAGACAAGAGAACAGGGAATTCAAACAAAGGTAATCCAAAACAGGAACTAGAGAAGAAAGAAAATCCAAGGACCAAAAACAGCACAGAACCCGACTGAAACTGGCACATTTACAAGCATAATTTATTAACTGCATTTTACCAACGAAGATAAACTAAGTCTGTTTGTCTCTGCCATTTTTTCACATAGAAGCAGGCTGGTTTAGTGTTAACTTTTGATGTAGGCCTAAGCTGTGCTGTTTCAGCAGAGATTAGCACTGTTCTCTTAATACATCCATGGATAACACATCAGCTAATTTGTCGCTTATTGTAGCCAAGTCTCCTGCCGGGGATGTCAATCTATCTTCTATAATTTAGTATTTATTATAGCAGTAATTCCTGTCCTTTATGACTCCTAAGGCCAGTGTTATTGCTGGTGCACAAGACTTGACTCGCTTGTGTCTCTCATTAACTCCGTCATGGATGTATTAAGAGAACAAGCTCCGCTCTCTCTACTTGCCGCTAACACTGGCACAGAACCTTAACGCCCTTCCCCCATAACTCTCCTCCAATCACAAGTATAGCTGCTGAGGGACAGGTTTCTAGGCAAATCACACACTCACTAACAGTCAGAACACGTTCACTGACTTAACAGTTAGTCAGTAAATGTGTTTTCCCAGTTTTAGGAGACGTTCCAGGTAAACTTGAGGAAGACATTGCAGATACACGGTTTTAACACATCTGTGAGGATTTCTGTGGAGGTACGGTCTCTCGAAAGTGGGCCTATGTAATGTAGATTGACATTGAAAAACATCATAATGCAAACAAATGTCAAATTGAAATAATATCATAGGATTGTGAGATTATTACTTTTTGATGTTTGTGTTTTATACATCAGTTCAACATTTTTCAGTGCCAATATTTGTTGTTTCAATGCCAAATTTCATTTTCAATACCACAGGTTACTGTCATTGTTCTAGCTCCATATAAATCGGGCTCAGGCTCAAAATTACAGTTAATGTGTCTGGCACAACGTGCACGGGCTCGGGTAGAGTCGGGCTTGATTTTTTGGGCCCGATCTAAGCTCTAAAAAGTATACACACCCCTATGTTAAATTCCCATAAAGGCAGGCAGATTTTCTTTTAAAGGCCATGCCAGTTATTTCATGGAGTCATGATACTTTCCATGATACTATGCATCCTGTTTCTTTGGCCATTGAAATTTAAATAGCCCCACATCATCACATGCCCTCCACCATACCTAGAGATTGGCATGGTTTTATTGCAGTTAGCCTAATAGCTGGTTTGATTTGCATTGAGAGATGATTTTATGCAAAGAAGCCCATGCCAATCTCTAGGTATGTTGAAGGGTATCTGATGATGTGGGGCTATTTTAATTCCAAACGCCAAGGACATTTTATCAGAATGCATAGTGTCCTGGATCCATGAAATAACTGGCCTTTAAAAATAAAAATCTGCCTGTCTCTGAATTTAACATAGGGGTGTGTACACTTATGCCAGCGGTATTTTAAGGAAGAACATTTATTTATTTACGATTCATTATTCATTCACAAAGAAAATTGGTGTCCTTAAAGCATAACTCTCGCCAAAATGCAACCTATGTTCTTTTTGTGATTGTACCCGAGTCAAACTTTTGTTTAAAAGCATAATGTCATAATGCCGAATGTCTTTGCTCGCATCTTTCTCCGCCGCCATTACGGAACTACAACTTTAATGCATGGCCTCAACGTCATCGTTCTAGGCCACTCCCTCTGTAAGCTGATTGGAGCACCAAAAATTTGGCTGGAGAAAACCCAACACTATACCGTTAATCCAGACGTAGTACTGAAGGGAAATGGAAATTGAGTGTAAGTACGTAGGAGGGTGGAGCCAGGCTACTTTTGAATGGGAGAGCTAGAGAAACTTCTATGATAGCATCAAAATCACTATTTTTAAAACACTAAGAAGGCTCAACACAACATTTAACTTTGATCGAAGTATCACCAGGGGCTCAACACATTAACCCAAGCATTGACAACATTGTTTGTTTACACAGAGTTACTAAAAAGAAAGGTTTTATCAACTCACTGTAGCTGTTGGTTTTTCCAGTCGCCATCCATCTAGCAAGTCAAAAATAGTTGAGGGAGGGGAGTAAAGATGGAAAGCTTCTAAAGCTTAGTTCCATATATATACACAGATAATTTGTTGTTTTGACGTTAGTGAAAAACAATATTGACCTTGTAGTTGAAAAAAGAGCCTCATATAGCAATGACATTTCCTCCTATGAAGTCAGTTCATTCGCATTCAGAGATCAATTCTTTTTGACTGGCAAAGATGGCTGTCAGCAGAAACAACAACAGCTAAGGGAGTTGTTCAAAACATTTCTTTTTAGTAAACTGTTTACACAAACAATGTTGTCAATGCTCGAGTTCATGTGTAGAGCCTCTGGAGATACTTGGAGCAAAGTTTCACATTGTGTCGAGCCTTCTTAGTGTTTTAAAAATAGTGATTTTGATGCTATCAGAGAAGTGACCCTAGCACTCCCATTCAAAAGGCCATTTGACCAAAAACCAATGATACGATGAATCTTAAAAGTGGTGTTTCTGTCCTAATAATGCTTTTATACAAAGGTTTGGCTCAGGTACATTTCCAAAAAGACATTAGGTTGTATCTTGGCATGAGTTATGCTTTGAAGGTTGGATTTTTCCAATTCTTTTTAAATTAAGGCATTAAGATTAATTTCCCAAAGATGATTTTTGTATTCCTCTTTTTAGTTAACTTTAGCATAGGTTCATAAACTTACAAGCACCACTGTAAATGGGCCATTCATTTTCTGGGGTTTAAGGACCAGAACTGGATTAAAGGACAACTTTCCTGATAATTATTAAGTGAACGGATACTTACTGGTGGTGACAGATTTAAAAACCCAATTACAAAAGATTTACATCACATCAGCAGCCCAAAATAACATTATAACACAAAGATGATCAGACGGAAATGAAACAGCAATTCTTTTTGGTTTGGATTTGTGACAAGATCTTGTGCGCCGCCTTCTGTTTCAGCTTGACCTCGTGAGACATCACATTTTTGAGGGTCGGCCACACTCGACCAGTGCCAGAGCCTTGATTTGTTGTGCCTCAGGCAGAGAGCCACAGATGACAGGACAGCAATGAGAAGGTAGCACCACCGGCCACTGCTTTTTTCACTTGGTTCTGACAGAGGTTTTAACAAGCTTATCTGTATAGTTTATCAGTGTATCAGCAATCTTATTTTATGGCAGAGATGTGTGGATTATAAACGACATTTTGATACCCTACATTATAAATACAGAAATATTAATGATTGGATAACAGCAATGATTGGTTGCATCAATCTAAAAAGAATTTTCTTATAGTATTACCTTTGCCCTTATAGTGACTCCAATAATTTGCTGCACTGCTCACAGGTGTATGTATGCATGAGATATTATCCGACAAAAGCACACAAGGTATAAATAAAGACTAATTATACAATAGGATAATAATGTTACACTAGCGTAATACTGCCCTTCCACACAAATTAATGAAACATGTCACACATACAGCAGCGTGAGCCAAGTGACAAAAACTTGCACATGCAGTGTGTATGCATGCAGACACTCAACAAGCCTGTACAATTTGGCATACAGTAGATCTAAGCATAGGGTTAAATGATTTATCACAGTGCTTAAGTGTTTTGCTAGGTTCTAGCTTAGTAAAACGAAAGGTCTGTCAGTCGATCTGTCAATCAGTCCACTGCTTTGGTCCAGACTAAAATATCTCTACTACTGGATGGATTGTGATAATATTTTGTACACACATACATAGTCCCTAGAAGTTAATTTACTACTTGAAAATCTCCTAACATTTTCTTAAGTGCCACAAGCTTGTTGACATTTTATGCTTTTAGTACTACTGAATAAATTGCCATGGGATTTGCTACGGACATGTATGGTGCTCATTGGATGAATTGTAATTATGACATTCATGTAGTGCCACGTTCAAGTTCAACTTTTCATTTGGTATATGACCAAATACCTGCAAAACTATATACTATAAACATATACTGACAGCTGTATTTTGTTTTTACTGCTTATTAGTACATGTTAGCATGCTAAACTAAGATGGTGTTAATGTTAACATTATACCTGCTAAACATCAGCATGTTAGCGTTGTCATTTGAGCATGATAGCATTCCGTTGTTAGCATTAAGCACAACGTACCAGCACGTATAAGTACAACCTCACAGAGCGGCTGGCATGGCTGAAGACCTTTAGATTTGTTTTTGTGATGTTTTGTTAAAAGGCTTATTCCAGTCATTGCATTTTCTTTTCAACATTCATCTTGGTCACGCCAAGGTTATACAACAGCACTTTAACTTCTCAGCTACTGGATCAACTAATACACCCTGTTTTATTTGAGGCCTGTGACCCAGGAAAGAACAGGAGAGAACAGAGTTGTGACACACATGGGTGTATCTGATTAGAAACAATATTACATGACCCTCCAATGAGACAGAAACATGATGATTGATCCCACTGGTTGTTTGACTTGTTGATGGTAATTTTGGGCTGTGGAATGAAAAGAGCAGCCTTTAAGATCCTGTCAGCAAGAACCATGATATTGGAGTTAACTGTGGCGTGAGAGAGGAAGGCCACGATTAAAATCCAGTGACAATAAGACCAAGGTTGCCTGGAGGACTTTAAATGAGCACATGTGGAGCTTGCAGTCACAAGGGAATAAATGTCCCACCTCAGAAGCATCGTCCATTATGAATTAGTGTAGAAGGTCAGGGATACTCAATACTGGGGCAATGATACAGCTGCACTTTAACTATTGAAAATGCATGTTCAGCCTTTGCACTGTATAAAATTAGCGTTCGTTGTGCTAGTGAGAGCATTGGTGCAGCTGTGTTTGCAAAACACAAATTGTTTGAGGTACAGTGGCCAGGGCCAATGTACAACGGTCCAGACTTTTTAAGCAATTAGCACAAGTTGAGTATGTTGCTGACAGCAGTAAATTTTTTGTGGTAACACTTAATAATTTATACAACCTAATTTAAATAACCTTCTTTACTAGATGGTAAATTGATAGTCAATTAATCTTTAGTTAATTGTCATTTAACTGGTAAAACTGGTCATGTACACTTACCAGCAATAACTAACTATGAAAAACATCAGTCACAACTTAACAATAGCATCTAGATAATGTTTATAGATGGTTTACAAAGTATTTATTAACTAAAAGGTATTATAGTCATCTGTTGCAATGTCATTATAACCATCCAGACACTGTTTATAGATGGTTTACCAACCAACTAATAACCATTAACAAAGTGTTATATATATGTATGAATATCTGGTCCATGTACCGTATCTATAGAGGTTTTAGAAATGGTTTCTTAAAGGTTTACAAACAACATTTAATCATTACCCGATATCTAATATAGTATGAGGGATATAATGTGTGTAACAATAAACTGTTAATTTTCAGCACTACTAATAATAACTAATCATTATTAATTATAAATCAATTGTTTGTTAACTGACAATTAACTAAAGATTTACTATCAATTTACCATCTATTAATGATGGTTATTAAGTGTTACCCATTCTACCCATTCTATCTATCTATCTATCTATCTATCTATCTATCTATCTATCTATCTATCTATCTATCTATCATTGTCTAGATTGACAAAAACATTGTTAAGAATCTCTTGGAGGGCGTAATTCATCCTAAAAGTGTGTGAAACGATGCCAAACTGCATCACCACATATTCAGCCCACTTAAATTGCACCAAGCAGTAAACAAATACTGCGGCCTCACAACAAGAGACCATCAAGCAACCTCATACTGTTGTGGTTTGATAGCAGGTCTGTGTTCAGCTCACATTGCCTTTAAAATGTGTCACTGAATCGCTGTGGTTTGGAGTTCAGATGCACTCCTCCATTCATCTTCTTACTTTCACCCTTGTTTTACTTTTGATTGATGGAGTTGTGTTAAATTACTGCAGACAACTAAAGAAAAACCTGCTGCAGCTGAGCAAGGGATAAATCCAGATGTGAGGACAGTTCTTAATTGTTTGTTTTTTACATTTTAGGCCTTTATTTGATAGGACAGCTGAAGACATGAATGGGGAGAGAGGGGGGAATGACATGCAGCAAAGGGCCGCGGGTCGGAGTAAAACCCGGGCCCGCTGCGTCGAGGAGTAAACCTCTATATATAGGCGGCCACTCTGCCAACTGTATACTCTACCACAGCGGATGTTTCAGGACCCCAAGGAGTATAAATCCTTCCCTGTCAAGAACAGACTCCTGACAGAAGATCAATGTCATTAAACGTGTGTGAAGAAAATATTGTTTCCTGCTTTTTATCAAACACCTCTCAGGGGTTTGTGTACACAAGGGGAATATTACATAAGTCTGTCTAACAAGAGACATCCATCTTGGGAAGCGCCATAATATTTGTAGGGAAAACTAGGCAAGGAAGGACAACATCAGGACTCTTCTCCTCAGGAAAATAGGGGCAAGTGAAAATTACAGGGAATTCTTGAAATTCATGGTTATACTTTATTTTTTAATGCTAAAAGTTAATGTGGCATGGTGATCATTATTCAAAACCACATTGAGTATGGCAAGTCCGGAATATTAAATAGTAATCTTTGTACTATAAAGATACGATAAATAACAAGACATTACCAAATGAGGTAGTAACCCCACACAAATAAATTCACTTGTTCAGAGACAATTTCTCTTCCACAGATTTGTAATCCATCAGCCTTTAATTATTCCTTCATTTCTTTTGCACTTCTAATTAAATTTCGAGCTAACGCTGTCTGTCACACATCATTAAGTTTCACCTTGGCTCGAGTTCAGTCGCCTCTCATCATCTCGGCCGCTGTATATGTTGCTCATGGCTCCTAAAAGCAGCAGGTGCCACTCCTGTCAGGACGTGTTCACATCTCACCCTGGGTATTTCTTATTACCTGCTAACTCTCACAACAGCAAATACTGTATATAGTAGTTGGTTCCTAGGTGAAAAGTGAAATGGTGTTATGTCTTATTCTCTATGGCCTGTCTGTCACCAGCACTTTGTAACCCTCTGTCTATTTCTCTTCCACTTATTTTTTCTCTTCCCAGGAGAATTGAGTGAACACACCATCCAACTATATGATAATATCACAGGGTCTGCTCAACCATGCTGTGTGTGCACTGACTGCAGAAGAAAGCATGGCATTCAAGCAAAAATGCACTTGTTCAAAAGGGAAAGTTGCACAATTGCTGCATTTACAAACTATAATTGCTGTACTTTTGAAAACAATTGGATAAAAATGGATCTGGGATTGCCTCCATGGCTCTCACAGACCATTCCTTAACTTGTCAAATACGCTTTGTCACAACCCCTTGATACCGACGCACAAGGCACTCACATGCACTCCCATGGCTGGACCGGCTATCAAAACAAAGAACAGAGAAGCTCAGATTACAACGAACACAGAGAGAGTGTCACTTCAGTCTTGCTCAGGATGCAAATACTCCACTATATCTTTACATGGCAAATAGTTGTTTACTGCTATATTAATGTTCCGAAAATTGAGCATAGCCCCTTACATTTAGACATAATTGAATACCTTAATTACATCTACAACACATTATTTGTGACACAACAACTGTGATTTCATTTGATGCCCATAAAGGCTCCAATAACATTCATATTAAAACATTTCCAAAATGAGAATAGATTCAACCCATGGAAATACAATATTCCTGTAGAAGTACAAAGCAGTAAAAATTGGAAACATTTAAAGCACTTAAGTCCACCACTTGTTACTTGTTATGTACTGTCTGTGTAGTATACAGTATGTGACCTATGTGCATGTGAGACCTATAAATTGATCAGAAATAGCTTAAAGTTGTTAATTGTATGTAAAAAGTATCCCTGTAATGTGCAAGAGATGCTTAAATACTGCAGATCCCCACTGCTGCTTCATGCTGTTATGATTGTGTATGTTCTGTTTCCTGTTTTATTTTGATAGTTTTGTTTCTGATTCTGCCTGTTCCTATTTTTGTATTTTGCGTGATGTTCCAGGATACCTTTTGTTTGTTGGATTTCAGTATAATAAATCCCTGAGCTTACTCGTGTGTCTGCCATCTTGCACTTGGTTCCAACGTTTCCTGAAGCTCCATGACAAATGCAGCTTTAAGAGCTCATTGAAAATGCTCAACATACTCTACTGTTTGGTATGTGATGGGAAGCAGTAATTCATTTTTTGATTAGCTAAGCTGCTTCTTGAATCAATTAACAAACATCAATTAACTGTCACAACCAATTCCTTCAATTACATTGTATATATATATTGTCAAATCATAACATGCATTATCTTCGAACACTTTACAGATTTTACAGATAAAGTAGGTCTAGTTTACACTCTATAGCTTACAGAGACCCAACAAATCCCCAAAAAGCAAGCATTTGGTGTGACAATGGCAAGGAAAAACATCTTTTAACAGGCAGAAACCTCGGACTGAACCTAACTCTTGGTGGGCGGCCATCTGATGCTGCCAGCAGCATTAAGTGCTTTAGTATAGTGCATAAGTATTTTATTCAAATCATGGATACACATATTTTTTATAAATTAAATGCATTCAAGAAGAGAAAAAATTAAACAAAACCAGGAGAGCATTTGTATCTCGTCATCTGCCTGTAAAAAGTGAGGACCACGCCTTTTTTTTTTTTAATGTTGACACACAATTTACATTAGAACAATGAAGTCTTCAGTGGGATTTTACAGGTGACAATTATCACTGAACAATGTGAATCTATAGTTAGTGCTTTAGTTGCTTTTCCATATTCTACTCCAAGCAATTTCACCATAGTACACAATTGAATTGTATTAGCATTTCTTCTTACAAATAAAATTAAAAAAAACATGAACAATTAAATGTGTGAAGCTCACAACTGTGTCGAAAAAGCACAAAAGTATCAACTACATTTGTATTACACAAAAGTGGCACAGGCTCTGTGGAGTTGTATGACAAACCCGGCAACACACATATGTAGGTGTTCAGTGTGAGGGGTGGCAGCATAGGTGAGAAGTTTATTTTTATCCAAGGCAACAATTTTATCTCTGTTTTATGAGAAAAATGAGTCACCAGAATTAATTAATGTAATTTTTCTTCTGTGAATTGAGCAGACTCCAAGGAAATTACACATTATGATTAAATCTGAATGTATGATACCTTGATGATAGAAGGCCACTGTGCCGAGTATATTGCGTATATAGTCTCGAATTGCCAGACCTTTCTTCATACTAGATTTGCACTGCTGACAGAGCAGGCTGAACACACACTCATACATACAGACACATTCATTTTCACGCGTATGGACAATGTACAGATTGGCAAGTTGCATGTCTACAGACGCCTTTAAGCTGCTTACATATTATCAGAGGTAAAATCATGAGAAATGGCACTGGGCATAGTGCAGACACTACAGAGGCAAAGTGTAGCACAGGTAAACATCATCATCGCTTCTGGCTGACTACTTTTCTCATTGGTTGCACTTTGAAAGACCAACAGCAAAAAGGTCAAAATTTAGATAATTTCAAATTTGAATCCGATTGAACAATATCAATTTGAAGATGTCAGATTGTGTGATGATGAATGTGTGTTGTTTTGTTGTCTGATGAAGCTTTAAACACATAAACTTGTTAATCCAACTGGACTTCTTGGTTCGTATTTCATTTGCTCAGCTGTATAGTATACCTTAAACAACACGCCTCCACCAATGCAGCCTCCCTTGGCTGTTTTAGCACAAGGCTGTAAATGCCAAATTACGTTAAAAAAGTAATGCAAATGACGCCTGCAGAGGAAGACACAAGGGCTGAGATTTACATTTAAGGAATTCAAACTGTGGAGCAACAACTAGCATCTGCAACTACAGCTGAGTCACTGCTGTCATCATGAGTACAGCAGGACCATAAAGTGTGATGAAGCTGCACCAAATGTTGAGTGAGACACAAGCCGAGAATATTGGATCCTTCGATGAGATGCCTACCACACAATTATACTGCATACAGTATAAATCCAAAGGAACTTGTTTATGAAATATTTAAAAATTGTGAATACATTTGCACATAACATCTTAACCCAAACCCATGCTAAATCAAATGTTCAGAAGCAGCTAACTGCATATTCCACATGTGTTAATATCATCCAATCACTTAATAAATAGGTCAATCTTTCACTACTGCCATTGAAACATCACATTGGAAAAACTAGAAAAAAACATCTTCCAAATCTGAAACTAAATAACACCAAAGAAAGCTCAAAATATATGTTTCTCAATAATGAATGCAAAACTAAACATAAGGAAGAAGATAATGCTGTAGGTGTTTGCCATTTTGTCCTTGCTGTCTAAGGCATTACATTAAAGCTACTTGATTTTAGAGTCGTAGACAGTATCTCACAGCCACTTAAATAAAAATAAGTACTGCAGGAAAAAGCTTCTGGTCCCAAACTAATGAGCACATCAATGTGTCCTTGGGAAGTGTTGGTCTCTGCTGTCCCACATGAACAGTAAGAGCCTGTTCAGTGTCCATATTATTTACTTGTTGCCAGGACAGAAGAGACAGGCAGTAGGAAAATATTTGTCCACAATTTCTCAATTTTCAGGAGGTTAATATTCATTGACTTCTGTCATGTGTGATTTCTTCTACATTGACAGCACCAGGTGTTTAATTATAATGTATATAACACAAATCCAAAGGACAACTTACATCCCATCCTGTGTGCAGAATTCAGAAACACAGGCATATGTGGTCTGTTTTGTTTGTCATATTTGGTCTTGTTAGTTTTTCATATACAGTATATGCACCGTCATTATAAGGGTTGTGAAACAGCTCGGGCAGCGTTGTTTTCTCTGGTTTGACAAGTTGGCAGAATCTGACACTCAATAGGAGAATCAGAAAGAGAGAATCAACAATTTCCAGTTAATGAGATGACAGTGTCAGCCTGCAAGAAGAGGCAAAAAAAGAGCCAAGAACCTTTGCACTGAGTAAAAATCACTCTGTTTTGATTTCTTTGTTTTGAATGGAAACTGGTTTTACGGTCTAAAATTGAGCTGTAAAGGAACTTTGGAAAGGATGCTTTGATCCACCGAATTAAGAAAGTGGAAATACAGGAATAGAACAATCCTGCAACTGCAGCATTGCTATAACTATTGCCATTCCCATAAACGTCAAATTAGGATCACCATTCACCATTTGCTCGCTGTCTCTATGGTGACAGATGAACAAATACAGTGGAACAAATACAGTGACTCCCTATCACGCCTCCAGCAAGGAAAGGACCCAATTAACCTTGCCTATATATATCTGAACCATGGGTGCTCCTCACTAGTGTATTATAGAAAAAAAAAAAAAAAACATGATTAAGCAGCAATTATACAGATTTATTATGATACTTAACCTTATTGGTCATTCTAAAAAAATCTTTATAATGTGGAATGATTGCTGTTATAGTATTATGAATATTTATGAGTGCTCATAACTATACTTAAACAATGCTATAAGAAGATTATAACACATTATAAATGTGTTTACAATGCATAGAGACAGGCTTTATAGAAAATGTTACCAATGTTAACCTTGTGCAGGTGCAGTAGGTAAGACGTATGAAACTAACTTTCACATTATCATATATTTGCTGTAAATGACCCTATGTTCAAGGAGAACTACATGAAGCAGGTAATTTAAAGAAAAAATCTACAGCCTGTAGTGTGATTTGCAAAAATCCACAGCTCCCTGTTCAGATGCGCCAATCAGGGGCAGGGGGGTGTCTAATTGTGTTTCAGTCACTGCTCATGCACACACATTCATTCTCCCTTGTGGGGGGAGGGGCTTAAGAGACCGTTTTGGACTTTAGCAGAAAGGGGGGAGGGGCCGAGATGTTTTCCTAAATCTTTGCATTCCTACCTATATCACCTTTAAAGAAACCTATTCCAAATCAATAAAAATCTTCTCAATATGTGCAGTGGTCAAACTGTTTCAAGAACATGAACATGAACTGTTTTCTTGAAAGATAATGTTTTGATCCAAAGCCATCTACAGTAAAATCTCTTAGAAAACCCATTAAATATACATATACTTTAATTCTAGTGCTATATACAATAATATCTTTATTACAATGAACATAGCTAGTGTACTTTATTCTGAAACAACCCTGCAACTGCATTATAATGAAAAATGTCACATGTTGGCTTTGAAGCGGGGTTTTTATTGCTTCGGTATTGCTTTATTATTGTATAAACAGTGGAGTTCAAAATAGTTCTATTGGGGATACCTGTTCATAAGATACATTTATTGTTGGGTTTGTTGATAGTAAACATGTAAAATAACAGCTTTATCCTTTGAATTTTTTAATAGCTGACCCCATGATACATGGATTTTATCTGACTGCAGCAATTTGTTGTGCTGGATTTCATAGGGTTTACGCTCACTATCACCTAAAGTGGAAAACATATCTTAAATACAAACCAGCTTATTTATAAACTGCAGCCTGTAATTCAAAATGTCTGTCACACCAGAAAATAATTGCTGAAAGAACAATTTCTTATGACTTACGAATTCCAAAAAACATTTCTCTAGATATATTTTTATGAGTTTTTTTTCTATTTTGCCTCACATCTTGTTGCATTTTACTATTAAAATGCTAAATGAGTCTGCTTTATAACAGCTGTACCATCTGAGTGGTTTGCCCACACTCCCCGGGTTCAGCATCACCCATCATCAAGTGACTGCTCGGCCCACATGTGATATTACCCTCAGGTACAGAGCATTTAACAGAGACACATTTCAAAACATGTAGTTCTGTAATTATGGCATGAATCATTACAAGTATGTGTGAGTTTGTGTGTACCAAGCATGTAATCGCCACAAGGGATGGGGCGTTAAGTCCCCCCCAAGTCATCACAGCCTTCAAAATTCATTCAGAAAAAGGGTAAGATGTACTGTACACTCCTGGCTCAATCTTCATAAACAGCTCTATAACCATCTGTGTGGTGGAGAGCATACACACAAACTGGCAAATTAATGTTTAGTACTTGTATTGCCAAAGTCAATAAAGATAATTAAAAACACAGCCAGATCAGTGGAAGCTCCACATGTCACTTAATATGTGTATACTCCTGCATTAAAGTCAACTATATGCTCACAACATTAACACAAGCTGGTGGAGTTTCCACTTTTGTGGCTGATTTAAATAAGCAACATGCTTTTAAACAACCCAAAACAACTTCCCTATCTTTGCTACAGACCCAACTGCTGCACAGGGCAGCAACTTGCAGGAAATTATTTTAATTAAACGGTTTTCACACAAGCCTAATCATCTCAGTAGGTGACAAAGTGGCCATTCCCTGGATGAAAGAAACCCCTGTACACCTGGATCTCAGACACAGCAAAGAAATTAAACTGAAGCCAAATTGTCTGTATGTCCTTTTGCCATTCATTTATAGAACACTACAATACAAGCCACAAAAATAGGACACTAAAGTCGCGATAAACCATGGCAACAACACCACAACATAAAGTATAGGCAAAGTTCGACCTGTAGAGCACATGACCAAAACAGAACATACAGTAACTTCATATTTCCTTATGCACAAAGTACACCTGCTCAGTTTATAATTCCACTATAGAATCAAGATCATAAATCTAACTTCATTTTATAATACCAGGAAAAGGGTAGGGTGAAGTAAAAGGCCATTTACTTTGTTCAACAACCAGATTTTTGATGGGTAGGCCAGCTCAGGCAAAAATCAGCAGGCTGATAGAACACCTACAACAGGATGTCAAATCAGTATGTACTGTAGTTACATAAATTGATGGAAGATGATGGCAAAGATGCAACATACAGTAGACAATCTGGAAAACAAGATGTTTGCAAGGGCAGTCAGGTGTTTCACAGACAAGGAAACTCAATAAATGGGCCCAGTGGGTTTGGCTACAGTTTACAATAGACATAGAGGCCAGAGAACGAGAATGTGAGGTTGAAGAGGGAGAGTGATGGCGCAGGTGTTGCACAAAGATATTCATGGCATAGTTTACAAATAAGTTTAATAAAAGGATTTATGGGTTGCTGGAAAGTCAGCTGCACACATATTGTAGCTTCCCCCCACCAACTGAAAGCAAGATTTAAATATTGACTGTTACAAAACCTGATTTGTAACATTGCCTTCTCTGAATACAATTATAGAAATGTGGGATTTGCTGGCAATTGGAAAGTGAAATTGCCTTATATAAACATTGTTACAGGTCATTGGTTGTTTACAGAGATCTCTATCGCAAAGGGGCTAATCTCACTCAATTTTGTATATAGCGTTTTAGCTCTTGGGTTATTTGTAATTAAACACACAAATTGTCATATTCCTCCAGGGTGGGGAGTTAGATGAAAATGCAAAGTAATATGAACAGAATATTTTATATAAAGCATTACACTATTTACAAAGTAAGAAATATTCAGCGTCTTATTTGAAAACTAAGCACCACTACAAACATACTGTGCCCTTTAATTTATCAGACAAAACAAAAATCACCCCCAATTAAATTAATATAGTCAGATAATCTTTGTGTATCCAGTAAACGTTTATATATCTGGGCCACTGTTTTTGTGGTAAAATGACTTGAGAGAATTTGTGGCTAGTCACATTGTTTACAAGCTCAAAGCACCACTGGGGTTATCCCTCATGCAAATTTTCTTTTCTTTCTTTCCCAGTCATTCAGCATCCCTAAGCAATGAGGGACATCATTTGTTTCAATAGGCCATAAATCATTGCTGTGAGGTTGAAATAAACAAGAAATGATCTCTCTTCCTTTAACAATTACCACAGACGTGGACCAGAACAATGCACTGAACGATTAAAAGGTGGTGTTAAACAGTGACGGCACTGTGCAGCTTGCAGTTGTGTGGATGTTTTGACGTTTTGTGTCTTCTTTCTCTTTTTCATTTTATTAAGGAACACAGCCTCTACGGTTGAAAATGTAATGTGCTCGCTCTAGTATTCTGATTGTGATAGCTGTGAAAAGTTTTTCCACACTTTCTACGGCACCACAGTTCTCATCTCATCCTGATACACTGAGGCACTTCATTGGAATAACACTCCCTGGAGACATTATTACTCAGAAGTGAAGTATATGTGTGATGACAGCAATAGCCTCACCTTGAATCTCAAAGTCAACCTCCCTCTGAGATCAACTGTGCACACTCACACTGTCCCCTGTGCATCTGCAGTGCAGTGCAGTGCGATATACAGTATATACTGTACAACTCCTATTTAATATGCTAACATATGACAGCACCTTCGACTGTGATTCTAATTACAGACACACTTGGCTGACAAAGTATTTAAGTCTAAAAAAGCAGTGCAAATACAGCTCCCTTTGCCAGTTTTAAAAGTGAACGCAATCTGATAACAATACGCAGGGTATTTTCTCATTCTCTTTTAGGTGCAATTCAAGATGAAACATTTAGAAAGAGAAGAAGAAAATGGAGAAATCACAGCCAGTAATGTACGTCAGTAGTTTTACCTGGCCCAGAGCAAAAGGACGCTATCACAGCCAGTATAGAGATGTAACTGAGGTAGGGCATCCATGACAGCCTGTCCTGGATAAGAGAGCGAGAGAAATGATATTGCAAAGACCATAATTATTATGTTGGCAATAAAACTCTAAATTACGACTCTAACTTATGAGCAGGAATGTACAGAAAATATATCAGTGAAATGAATAATTAACATCCTATATTTTATTTTGCTTATGTTATAGCAGCAAACATCACCAAATAATTCCAGAAAAATGTAATCAATACATTATGATAATGTGAGATATATATATATAGTACATGCTGCAGATATGATGTATAATAACCTCAGACTAGGAATCCTGATGGCAATTTGTTCACACTATAATTGGCCCACAGTACAGAGCACCTTTTCACTTACAGTGTGTCTGGAACGAGGTCAGTAAGAGAAAGAAAGAGTGGCTTGCCTGGAAATTGAGGAACACTGTGAGTAGGCTGAAGAATACGGCCATGGCACAGAACCCAAAGATGAGGAGGGGCCTCCTCCCGATTCGTTCAATCACTAAGCCCTTGGACCAGGACAAAAAAACAGTATAAAATTAGAAGCATTCCAAGGGGTTTCTGCACAATGGCTGTGTGACTGATTATCAACTTGTTTTTGCTAGAGGCATGGCTCTAGGGAGGGCAAAGTTGGTCTGTACGTCAGTCCCACTTTGGTCTAGACTAAAATATCTTAACTGCCTACTGAATTGATAGCCTTGAAATTTGATGCATATGTTCATGGTGAGGATGAATCCTAATGACTTTGATGATCACTTAACTTTTCATCTAAAGCCATACTGAGCAGACACGGCGTCAGCTGATTTTGCTGAGGTTTCAGTCCCAAATATTTTGAGTGAAGCCCTGAATGTATTTTGAAAAGTTGACTGATGAAGCAGACCTGCACATCGCTTTAGGCTCCACACTCACTGTGCAGCTTCAGGTTTATGATGGCGTGCTCTGCTGTGGAGATGCTGCTGCAGATGTGTCACGTTTGTGCTCTTTCCACCTCTGACGTAGAAAAACGTAGAGCCACTTTCCTGAACTTTGTCTCATCCAGAGAGAGTCTCAAACTGGGCTCACAGTCTGTCACAAGGTCTGTGATCTACCTTATCAGCAGGGCAATTAGGTAGGCTAATGCATAGCAGACTATGGTCAGGTATTATTTTCTGAAAAATAGTGACTTTATTCTTGTAATAGCCTATTATCACTTTATTTTTCTCAAAATATCACCTAAATCACAGAGAACACAGATATATTTTAAAATTGCACAAAGTAATGAACGTGATCAGAAATACTGCTCAAACGCATCTGAAATATTACAGTCCAGGGGTTTATCAATTTATTAAAATGAATCCATGTATCACTGAGGTGAATAATTGTCATATGCACATTTAATGAAGTTACTTCCCCAACAAAAGATGCAAAAGAGGAGGGAAGAATAAATCATGCATGTGTGCTAACTCAGATACAATTAGAAAAGTCAATCTACAGGAGAATAAATAGTTAGAAGCAATACAGTGCCTGACAGCCTTACTGAAAAAATTTTCAATTATGTTTTTATATTT
Source organism: Etheostoma perlongum (assembly GCA_026937815.1). Taxonomy (NCBI): domain Eukaryota; kingdom Metazoa; phylum Chordata; class Actinopteri; order Perciformes; family Percidae; genus Etheostoma; species Etheostoma perlongum. Next base: position 7,264,820 of record CM049374.1, on the reverse strand, counting down.
TGAATTGTCCTCAATGTTTCCCTTTGCATAAAGATATTTCCAGCATAAACTAATTCAGGAAAAGGTAGAAATAGGTGCATTAAAATTCATCTGAGCTTGCATGGCTATGTTTAAGTACAGCCTCAAAGAACTGCCACAATGACTGAAGATTCTTAGGCAGACTGACTTTAGCCCTGCATTAAAAAACACAGTGCTCACATTCATTTCAATGAAATCAGTCCGGTGACGAAGCGGGGGTGCCATTGCAGGGGCTCTGGCAAAAAAGTTGAACCAAGCTTAACTTTTGCTACATGTCATCCAACAAGGCAATTTGTTTCTTAATCAAAAATGTGCAAATACATGTTCCTAGTAGATACTTTGTAATGTAAAACTATTTCTACTGACTGACCTGCGATTGTTGTGATGAAAGATAAAATAGTTTTATCACGGTGTGCATATGAAACATGAAGATGTGTGATCAACATGTTACAGTCTATTACGAATTTGTGCATTTTCCCAGCTTTCCATATCATACTGCATGCATCATAGGTAACATGACAGTCAAAGGCACATAAATAAAAACTAATTTGAAAGCAAAGATTTGCTGAAAGAAGAGGTAGCATAAGTACATTTATTTGCTTAACCCTTAAAACCCCAAGTGAATTATACAGAAAGCTGGTGGTGGAGAATACTCTATACATAAATGATCATATGATGAGATTTACTCACAATACTTTCACAGGCACTTATCATTTTCCACCGAGAGAAAGATAACTTGGTTTTCCATGAGAATGTGCGTGTGGTGTAGGAGAGGTGCTGGGTTGCCTTACAACAAGAAAACAGGATCAAGAATGTCTTTTCCATTGTGTGTGTGCGTGTGTGTGCGTGTGTGCGTGCGTGCGTCTGTACATCCCACTGGTCCCTGAAGGCATAGAACATTTCTTTGCAGCCACACACTGACAGAAGCGCGCACGCACGCACGCACACGCACACGCACACACACACACACACACACACACACACACACACACACACATTAAGGTCTCTAAAGGTACAATAGGCTATAAATAAACACTATGAACTACTGAAATTGTAATAAATGACAGCACTCACACAATAATAAACACAACTGTGCAGAATCGCATAAACACACTGACGATGCTTTGATCGTTTTCACACTGGCGACAATCAATGCACAAATTACCTTGTAGGACAAAGATTAAAGATTAATATTGATATGTTTGCCTCTTAGATTGTGACAATCATCTACTGTATATAGGCTGCCATTTTGCTTTATATGATCCCTGCTTATGTCGCCAATCCAAGATAATAGGGCTTGTGTTCGTGCCTGCACAGTGAGTCCTTCGCAGGTAATCGTATTTGTAAAGCTAAATTTCTTTCACAGGCAGAATTAGTCAGACTAGAAAATCCATCATAATGAACATAAAGCATTAGCTTAGTTTTGTTAGAGGTACTGTTACAATTCTTTCATTTTTTCGCTACCATAAGGTCAGTTTTTGTATTCCGTGATAATTTCTTCCCGTTTAGACTGTGACTAGCCAAAGGGCTACAGAGTGTAACAACTTGGCCGGATGTGTTTGATTTAATGTGGGGTGGCACACACTCCACAGTTCTTGTGTGTGAGCCAGCGGTATAGTGACAAGTGTGCCACAGTGAAAGGGTGATGGCCGAGTAGGGCACTAGAAAAGGGGGGAGGGGGTGAGTGGATAGCATTTTGCATTAAGTAATTGTGCATTGTAACAGTTTTCTTTTTTCTTAATGTGTTTCACAATGATGCTATAATAGCTGTTTTGCGTTCCAACTATAGTGAGCAGCAAAAGAGAATTTAAAATAGAATACATAAATTAAAAAGCAGAAAAAACAAGTCTTTGGTTGATGCCAGATTTAATGAGATGCAAAATTCAAAGGCAGAATAAATGCATACAAGGCCAATGAAAAGATAAACATACCTAAAGGGACTTGAATTGATAAAAATGTAACACCAGGCAGGCGCAAATGGTGAGGAAGATGTTCAACTTGTTATTATCTTAACTTATTTAATCTAATTTAACATGTCCAGGTCATGTTTGTAAATGAGAAGTGGTTCTCAAACAGTTTACCTGGATAAATAAAGGTTAAAAAATGTCCACTGATGTTGTAACAGTTCGCACTTGATGTGAAGGAAAACTTGCCACTTGTTTGTTCCAGCTGGAAACTTTTCGGACCAATTCATTATTAATGTTGTTACATTAATAATGTTACACTAGGGTAGGTGATTACTGAATCAAAGCGTCTATTAATGTTAATTATCACATAAACCAATTATTGCAAATACCTGTGAAGGACATTTTCTTTGCATTGTGGCCAGAGAAATTCGTTTTTTATATGTTCCTTATTAGACAATTCTCTGTAGTAATGTCTTAGAATATTATACCTTGCATGCTTAAATTCATATTCATATCATAATCATAACTTTCATGCTTATCATATATTCATATCTTGCTTGACGTATATTCATGTATGTTTTATATTTTATATGCACATTTAACCAACTATGTTTTCCTTGAAACACCGCCATGAAGTCTACTCTGTTGTAAATCCTTTAGATAGTCTTAGTTTCGAGGTCAGGCACTCTGCCCTCCTTTTTTCTGTGTAGATAGACTCAACAACTGTAAATCTTTGTGTGTGTGTGCTTCAATAAAAGGCCTATGCTTTTGTAACTAGGTGTCTGTTCCGCGGAAGCAACTCTGGCAGGCAGATTGCAGTCACGGATCCAGCCCTTTTGCAAAAGCTTTTCAACTACACACATTTTTGCCGTCTGCGTCTCTCGTTTCTTTGCTTGACCATGTTTATTTAGTAAGATAAAGTGTCCTGAACCTGACATTTTCTGGTGCCGAAACCCGGGAGTCAACAGCTGAGGAGTCCAGGACCGCGCCCGATCAAGGCCAGATGATCTGTTAACAGCCGTCCACCTCTTCGTGGGACGGGGCCGGTTGGTCGGTGTGCCCTGCATTTCCCCGGTGACGACTCCCATGGTCAAGCGGCGGACAGAGACGGTGAGTGTGGCAGTTCTGAGTTTCTCATGTAAAAAAGTGGTGCGCAGTTTTTTGCTAGCTAGAATTTGTACTTTGGAGTGACAAATTGAGAGTGTTGTTGATTACGACCCGCTGTCTGGAGACTTTATTGGGGCTATTATTCTGTTCACCTGTATGCGCATGCAAAACGCTCAACGTAACGGCTGTGTGTCTTACGGTCTGGGACTTTATTGGGTGTTTTTGTTGTGGATGCTGGGGGCAGATAATACCGCTCAAAGCCTGGTTGTTTTTGATTAATGCTTGCCGTCTAGGGACATGGCTAAGCAAAACGGGAGCCTATCAGTTGGTTCTGACTAGTTCGGGGACGTCCAAAGCGACACGCTTCCCGCTTGCGGGGGAGACCGGTGTCTAGAAGCCATCCTGATTGGGTTCAGGAGTTCGGCAGGGGTGATCACCGGCTTTTTGTTTCCCGAGACACCGTGTGTGTGTTGTCACTGCGGTGGTATGGTCAGAAGCGCTGGGTGTTTTTCCCGTAGCGAGTTAGTGTTTGTTTCCTGACGCTGGTCAGAAGCGCTGGGTGTTTTTCCCGTAGCGAGTTTGTGTTTGTTTCTGACGCTGGTCAGAATTGTGTTTTTTTCCAAGCGGGTTAGTGTATTGTTTGTAACAATTTGTTTGTTTGTTTGCTGGTTTGGTTGTGAGACAATAGGAGTGTTGCTTCACACCAGGTTTATTGTGATAACTTGTGGTTCTTTGTGAGACTTTGCTTAGGACAGGGACACAGGTTGGTGAAACGCAGAGTTGTATTGTGGGTTGTGAAGTTTTATTGTCGCAGTGTTTTATTGTGATGTGTGATTTGAGAAATAGAGCAGGACAGATGGGTAAAAACCAAAGTACCGCTGTACCTAGCTAAAAATGTAAAAATTCATGGAAAAAACCTTCCGGGAAGTGTAGAATTTGTGAAAGATTGGACAAAGAAATACGGCTTTGATTGTAAATTTAGAATGACGTCTGTTACTAGTTTATTACAGCAATAGCAGGTGGAGGAGAGAGTTGCTCTTTAGGAGAAATAGAGACGGAGGATACAGGAGAGCTGTGTGCTGCAGGAATGTGGAGAGAGAGCAGGCAGGCAAGAGAGAGACAGAGACAGATAAGGGAAACTACAGAGACAACTTTTCCTTGTTCTCTGTTTGCGCATAAATGTTTTTTTATTTGGAATATAACGAAAACCAAGCATAAATCACATCTGAAAATGGGGGATTCACTCAAAATTGAACATTGGATTGGATTGATTAAAAAATTGGATGGGAACAGTCAGAACAGGAAACAACGGAGCCTGGGGCCCCTAAATAAAGGTGAGCAGAACCTGTTGGGAATCGAATCTGCACATTGGTGAAATCTAAATTAAGGCAATGATGTTTCCATGGTCTGACTGATAATAATTGGAGTGATCCAGTGGGGTTAATTATGCTACGTGTTGTTGAAGAGTAAAGTGTAGCCAAACAGTGGGTTTGGTGAGAAGTGTGTATTGTGTCTGAGAGACAGACTACACACATGGAAGAGGCAATGTGTTAAAATTTCTGAACGCAGAACCTCTTAAAGCATGAGTAGTGTTAAAATTTCTTAGCAAATTCTATGAGGAGTAATGCATGTATACATGATTACAATCACAATTGTATGTGGGTGTCTGACGAACCACATACATTAATTACTGAGTTGGGACCAGATCCCTACAGATTACAGATGGACTTATTGGTAAAAGAAAAAAAAAAACAATGAGTCAGAGAGCTTAGAGAGAGAAATAGGAAAAGTAATGGAAGAATATAAAACAGTTGATTGATACCAATTCCAAAATTCTGAAAAAGACAACTATTGTGTTAGTGCCAAAATAAGACCAGATTGCTCCAGTCAAGTGCCACACGTTTCACTAGCAAAAACATATGATGTGAGATGGAAAGATTTGGGAGAAGTGGCACTCAAAGTTCAAAGAGCAGATGATTAAGGGCCAGTTGATGACCCAGGGTTGGCATACAGCCCCTCCAGTGGAACGTACAGATATCAACAGGGGTGGGAGGTGCTTACCACACCCAACCTATGCAAAACTGACCAATGATTTACGTCCATAGGTCTGAGTGAGAGAGATGTACAGGACCCAGCAGGGGTCCTTTAATGTTTATGGACTAAAGGGCCTGCCTATGTAGGCCTGATAAAAGCTGCCCAAAAACAAGGCCAGACTGGCAGCCCAGGGTGAGACAATGTCCACTAAAAAACCAGAGGCAGAGAGAGACATTGCACCTGTAATTAGAGTTAGTAGAAGCAGGACTAATCAGAGAGTGTCCTGACTAGCCATGTGATACACCAATTTTTTCCAGTAAAAAGGTGATAAGGTTCATTGGCGCTTGATTCGAGATATAAGACAGGTAACTGAGGCCTGTAATAAGACAATCACATAGACAAGATTTTCTTTTAGTTAATTGTTCATATATTAAGTGGATCTACATTGTAGGTGCCTCTGAAACATGAGCTTCCTAAAGATAGATCCTTGAATAGGGCCTCCGGCGTCTAGAGACAGCTAGTATTGTTATGGCTTTGCAATTTATCACTGTGAGCAAATAGGCAACAAAAAGCTGGCGCCTTGAGAGACATGCAACGGTCAGCTTGCCCAAACTGTAGGTTAATGCCTGAACCAATCTACAGACGAGATAAATTTCTAGCTTCTAAGATTAAATGACAGCTACAGTCATTTTTTGTTTTAGTTTTTTTTTGATATGTATGTGTTTTGATTTTTTTTTTTTTTTTTTTTTTTTTTTGACGCACTAGGCGGGTGCTCAGGGGACAGCTCTGGCCCCTAGAGCCTGAAAAACAGAAAACAGAAGGATGTGTTGTTTAAGATTAGAGTGTTTTCCAAACATGGTCTGGTTTCTGTTGGGGCAAACGGGAGATAAGGAGCAGTCATGTGTTATGCGCACGGAACTGTGGGGTCACTCTGTGACTCTGTTCACTAGAAGTTAGAAGGTAGAAGTTGAAGAAGTGTAGAAGTTCAGTTCTTGTCATTTTTGTTTGTCGTTTTTGTTTGGTTTGTTCCAACAAGGTCTCTACTTCGCAACGAATTCCTGAGTTTGGCTTAACAGAAACAAGCAGTACAGTCCAGAGCCCCCCACACATTATACATTGTTAGAGACACTAACAACTCAGGAGCTACGGTAACACGCCTAGGGCCTTGATTAACAAAATAAGATGGTACAATGAGGAGGAAAGAAAAGCTTTTCCTCACCTAAAAGAAGAGCTAATGTCATCCACGACAATTGAACAGACTGTGGATTTTAGGGAAAGATTTTTGGCCTCAGTAGAATAAAGTCAGAGAGAAACACAGTGAAGGTCACAGACATACACAGAGATAGCACCCCCGAGCCCCCTCCCCTCTCTGCTCCTCTCCTTCTGTGGAACAGGAACGCGCACCCTCAGAGCTGAGGTGCCAGAGCACACAGAAGGTCAGAGAAAGACAGTTGAATTTGCAGGCTTGCTAGTGAAGTTACTTCAGGCTATTCATTACCACACAGATTAGCTACTTGCAAGTGTGCAGCACGTGCTAAGCGAAAAAAGATCCAGTCAGTTTAGGTAATGCAAAAGCAACAGCAGATGAGAAAGCTAGGAGAGCAGCTGTAAGATCAGAGCTCTCTCGGTTCAAGAGGAACCACAGAATCCGATCCCTACGGAAGTGCTGAAAAACATGCAAGATAACTCCCCCAAAACCGAGAAAGATGTATGGCTGGCGGACGGTGCAACTTGTGTTGATAGCCTATATATCAGAGAGATGACAAGCCCTGCTTGTCTTTTTTGTATTTTTTATCAAGCTGGGTGGGCCATGGCGAAGAGCCATGTCCCAACAGCGGGAATGGTACAGAATAAGGGATTAAATTCTTACTTAAAAAATTAATCCGCAGGGAAATGTAAGACCAAAGAGAGGAAATGCCCACAAGGTCACATCCGAGATCCTATACATGGATTTCATAGAGCTAAAGCAGATGCCATTACTGTAGCCAAAACACTCGCTAAAACGGTAATACCCCAGTATGGCATCCTAAGAATAATTTGGAGTGATTATGGCCCACATTTTGTAAATGAGACAGTAACAGTAACATTGCTTTGGGAAGGGGTCCCCTGGGCAGAGAAAAGTGATGATCCAGGGGCCTCTTAGCAGAGTGGATGTGCAAAGTGTTTAGAGATAGGACTGGTCAAAAGTGCATGTAATCTGCCTATCTCTCCCTCTCTGTCTCCCCAGGTGGGGAGACCCCAGCCAGATGACCAAGTGCTGATAAAAGTGATAAAGAGGAAGTGCTGGTCATCACCAAAGTGGGAGGGGCCGTACACTGTGCTCATCACCACGCCCACAGCTGTAAAGATTGCTGAACGATCCACGTGGGTTCACCAAAGTCACTGTAAAAGATCAATCCATTCCCACACCCCGAATAGGCTGGAGGGCGGGCGGTATCAAAACCTTTGCCTGCTGAAGAAAGAAGAAACCAACTGAGACTTTATACTCCAGCTATGGGTGAACTAAAGGGATGGGTTTGTTCTGTCCTACTGGTCCTCTGCATGTCGCTGACAGCGACTAAGGGACCACAACAACAGGTTTCACATGGAAACCGTGTGCTCATCGACGAAGCCATGAAAGACTATGATGTGGTTTATAATTCGTCCTTTGATTTGAACATTTGGTATTGCTATGCTAAATATGTAACTAAATCTGAGAACCACAAAAACTGTTATGTATGCACACGTATGCCAATTTCCGCCCACAACCCGTAGGTGGTCCCGAAACCCGTCGACGCCAGCACCATCTTCCTACACGCGCTACCTTCCGCCTTAACACCCACTCTGTTGAACGAGACCCTGAATTGGCAAATGGTCCCGCCATTGACTGTATGCAAATTGGACTTCACAAAGTCTGTAGGTAATAAGACTTGTGTGCCCTATTTCCAGGCCCCTGATGCATTGAGAACATATGGCCAGCTAGGAGTCAATTGGCTGTGTGGCTCCTACATGTTCCTAGATTTACCGGTGGGTTGGGAGGGTCGTTGCGCTCTAGAACCGGCAGATCATTCACACATGGTAAGCTCCGCCACCACCCACGCGGCGACGTAGTGCTTTTGAACGCCATGACAGCGTAGGGGGATCGGATGTCCCCAAAGGTCATGAGCTGATGGACAAAAAGTTTTGCATGCACTTTTCCCGTGGGTAGGGGTGGGTAAAGTCGAGCTGAGAATGGAAACAATCAGTTACCGAGAAGGACTGTTCATGAATTCAACCGTAACAGCCCTGTCAAAAATACGCGAAGAATTGACCGCTATAAGATTGATCGCCCTCCAAAATAGGCTGGTGTTAGACCAGTTGACGGCATCACAAGGTGGTGTGTGTGCGCTTATTGGTAATACGTGTTGCACTTTTATCCCAGATAATGACAAAGATGCAGGTGTCATTCAGAAAGCCATTCTTAATTTGACTGCACTTGAGAGATGCTGCTGAGGCAGATAATGTAGTTAGCGGAGATTTCCTCTCCTGGTTAACTTCAGGACCTTGGTATGGATTATTGCTTAGAATTGTTACTTTCCTTGTAGCAGTACTTGTAATAATTTTCATAGTGCTAGGATGTGTAATGCCTTGTGTTCATACACTTTACAACTGACCAACTATGCACATGTCCAGTTTCATCAGCTCTCTGCTAAATCTGATAAGTAACGATAAATGTGTCCCAAGCCCACACAATGATGTATTAAAGCACACATAAACCTTTGAACTCATCTTGGCCAAAGGGTGATCGCTCCCTAAGGGAGGGTCGAGAAGGAATTTTTCCTTTCTAACAGACGGAAAGGGTTTTTTGCCTTCTCCCTGATGAAGAGTAAACAAGTATCCTATCCTGTGTGTGCATGCTTTGACGTAATTATTGAAAACCGCAACCCGGAGTCATAATTGCTGATGTTTGTTAAATGTACAACAGGAGGGAAATGACAGAGAAATTCGTTTTTTATATGTTCCTTATTAGACAATTCTCTGTAGTAATGTCTTAGAATATTATACCTTGCATGCTTAAATTCATATTCATATCATAATCATAACTTTCATGCTTATCATATATTCATATCTTGCTTGACGTATATTCATGTATGTTTTATATTTTATATGCACATTTAACCAACTATGTTTTCCTTGAAACACCGCCATGAAGTCTACTCTGTTGTAAATCCTTTAGATAGTCTTAGTTTCGAGGTCAGGCACTCTGCCCTCCTTTTTCTGTGTAGATAGACTCAACAACTGTAAATCTTTGTGTGTGTGTGCTTCAATAAAAGGCCTATGCTTTTGTAACTAGGTGTCTGTTCCGCGGAAGCAACTCTGGCAGGCAGATTGCAGTCACGGATCCAGCCCTTTTGCAAAAGCTTTTCAACTACACATTTTGCCGTCTGCGTCTCGTTTCTTTGCTTGACCATGTTTATTTAGTAAGATAAAGTGTCCTGAACCTGACATTTATCATCAGTCAGATGTTCTGTTTATTGTTGCTTTCTGTGATCATGGTGCATAGCGACAGAACTTGATCATTCACACGTGTTAAATTAAAGATACTTCAAGCCTTCTTTGAAATGCAAAAAGGGAACAAATCCTCATCATGAATTACAGAAATATGTTGCCATCATATTTGTTTTACTTGTGATACAGTCACTGCTTCATTCCTTACTCTCAAAAAAATATGACATAATAATATCACATTAGCATAGTCATTTTCATGCAAAAAAAAAATAAACGAGAGCCCTCTTGTTTTGGTGTGCTTATCTTAAATATGTCTATAGAATGATGCCCTAAACTCCACACACCAATCAACAGAATGCAAAAATACGATAAATCTTTCCTTCGATTTTGCAGGTGACTTATGCTGCCATGCACCAAGCATTCTTCCTTTTTTAGATTATTTTGGGGAAATTTTTAATTTTTATAAGATACAGACAGGCACTGCATGTTTCTCTTTCCTTTCTGAAAATTTTAAATATGTTTTGGCTTATGTCATATATTACTGTTTGTGTGTTGGCAGCTTTGTGCAGTTTAAAGGAATTAATAATGGATTAAGGTTAGAGCTACAGCTAAATAGGATGGATGTATTAAGATGGAGGATGTGGTGTATTAAGAGGCATATATCCCAGGATTTAGGTGGGAAATGTTTCCCACCTAAATGAAAAAAAAAAACTATTTTTTTTTAAAGACAGGTGTAGACTCTGATTTGAAAGCATAAATATTTGAAGCCCCTGAAACCATGAATCAAATGAATCTTTCTCACCAGATGTCATGAACATGAAACTCATACTAATGGTATCTCTTCAATGGCAATTAAATATTAACAAAGACCTGTAAAACTCTTGAGGCTTCTCTCAAAGAGAAAGATGTCAAATATTCTGCTTTTTGCAATTTGTGCTTCCTGACAGTGGCTGAAAGCTTGTACAGTTTATGGTTATAACATCTTGTTTACGGTTATAGCATCAAAAAAACTGTTTTAATTAGATCTGCCTATTTCATTTATTAAAAATCAGTCTTACAACTGATGGATATGTGAATTTAACAGAGCCTTATATCATCTTTCAGCTCAATGTTTTGGTTTAAAAGTATGACCTGCAACTTTACACATTGTGTATTTTTTTTAAGTATATTCTTCAAAATGCAAGAAAGGTTTCTGAAAAATCATATTTCTGTGGTCAAAAAGGGTCATCGGGCCCAAGGAAATCAGCCAGCGTTTCCAGCTTCTGTGCAGGAAAGTCACCGGACAACACAATCTTCTGAACATAGCCGTACTTAGAAATATATAGAGTTTTGTGAAGCTTACAGTCTTAATTAGCTTTGTAGCAACTCGTTTGGCAATGGTTTGAATGTAACAAACATCAAAAAGTGCACTGAAGCTTTAAGGTAGTTACAGTATGTGTATATTGTATATATATATATATATATATATATTTGTGTGTACATATATACATATATTTTATATTTGTTCAAAATAAAAAATAAAATGAAATGAAATGAATTGTATAATACAACACAGCTTGCACAGTTCTATGTCACTCAATGTAGTGTAGCAATAGCTTCCATCAGTAGGTCAGTATTCCTACAGCAGCAGTTTACTGGATTAAAATTGAATACAGCTGACTATCGACTCCTTTTCTCTCCTGTGGAAACCTTGTGCCAAAGCAATTTGTTGCTTCGGAACAGAAGAGCTAAGACAACACCGAATCGGGACTCGTCTCTTGGGTATGTGATACTGCTACATGTTAAGACAGTGGTCAGTGGATAGAAATCATTACACATTGCTCTGGAGTGGAATGCTACAATGTCTGCCTAACAAGCTGCCGACAGAGACACTCCCACGACACGATGTTTGAGCAGCTTTGCAGTTTGCGAGGTTCCTCCACAACAACCAAGCATAACAGACCTTTGGTCAAGTGTATTAGAATTACGAGTGGAAAACTGCAATATTTGGTTTGGTAAAAATGAAATTAGGTTATATGGTTAAGATTAGCAGATTAGCAAAACTTCTCTAAACCAGTAAAAAGGCCTGTCTTTGTACAGTATTTCCTGGAAGAAATGTCCACACACCACAAGCACCACATTCACAATGGTATTTCAATGTCAACTACTGCCTATGTATGTATTTACTCATTATTTGTATCTTTTAATATAAAGTATATGGTGAAGAGACATCCTGCTTTATCTTATTCTGTAAATCTTTGCATTTTCATATGTCCCATTTGGGAGAAACTAATCAAGAAAAACAGTAAACACAGTAAAACAAATCTTAAGTGCAGAAGTAAATTGCAAGTAGTGCAGATACAGTATCCAGTCCATTCCTGCACTGCGGAGTTCTGTGGACAGCTTTCTGAACATCCAGATTATAAGAGACCTTTCCTTAAAGGTTGCTATGTGCTGTCTTTTTAATCAACTGTGCATAATGACAAAGTGGACACATATGTAAATATTAAAGTCCTTTTCAATTAATATACAGACAATAATCCATATATTGAAAAGAGGCTGGTAAAAATAAACTTTAGAAAGCGTATTTAAAGAAAATGGTTCAAATAGCCCAAAAAGTAGTGTCGATTTTATCAATGGATATAAATTAAAGATTATGCCCAGAATTGCACGTTTGATTGATTTAAAGTAACAATACTCACCGAGATGATGGCAGCCAAAGTCTCTATGGCCCCAGTGCTCAGTGTGATGTAAGGGATAATGTTTTCGGCAAAGCCTGCATCCCGAAGAATCCCATTGGTGTAGTACCAGATCTATGAAAAAATGATATACAGTTTTCATAAAAGGAATTTTGATGAGCTGACATTGTGACAGAATATTTCTCAGCTGTCAACCAAATCAGCACAATACTCTCTGTAATATCGCTCAGTCACTGTCAGACTACAATATGTACTGTCTTTTGCCAGGTCTGATGGTGATAGCAAATTAAAATACAACTTCCAGATTGACCTAAATGAAATTCCTGTCTTCTTGAAATGAAAATATATGTAAATCAAGTCATGTTCATATCTGTGATAAACCAGATGAGCTTTATTATTTGAAAAAGTCCATCAACCTATCAAATGTGAAAACTAAGCACAAATATAATTCTTTATGATATTCATCCTGGAGATGTATTTGGGGATATGATAATTATTAATTAACAATTTGTTTGCATTTCATTCAGCCTACAATATGTCAGTTAGTGTGTTTTCCCACTTTCATTTTAGTAATATGACCAGTTGCATCCTTCTTGCTAGTAGAGCCAGAGACACAAGTTAAAAACCACCCATTTTTCAATAGAACAGGAGCTCACTTCTTCTGATAAAATATTTAAAGGATACATTATTAAATTATAAAATATACTTTTTTGCCAATCACTGAAATTTTTTACAGTATTCTTGATTTAGATGAAGTGTATATAATTTATGTCAGTTAAGTCAGTTGCACACCCAAGTGTTTCTGCAGTTAACTGTCAGTTCTGTAATTCTCTGTCCGGCATTCCTGCACAGCAATTTTTAAATTAAGCGTTGAAATGCTTTTGCTTATGCATAAATCTACTATTGCTCCATTTTAATGCACCAGGGAGTTAGCATTCACATGTCAATAAGGCTATGTAGAAAGCGAGAGTTGTTTCTCAGCTCAATAAAAGCCTTAAAGGGAAGTTTGATTTGACAAAAACTACAGCTCCAATGTGAGGGTAAACCATTAAAGCATTAAAGCTACACTCATTAATATTGATATACAGTGAGGAAAATAAGTATTTGAACACCCTGCTATTTTGCAAGTTCTCCCACTTAGAAATCATGGAGGGGTCTGAAATTGCAGCTGTATCATACAAATAAATAGTTAAAAAATCATACATTGTGATTTCTGGATTTATTTTTTTTTAGATTATGTCTCTCACAGTGGACATGCACCTACGATGACAATTTCAGACCCCTCCATGATTTCTAAGTGGGAGAACTTGCAAAATAGCAGGGTGTTCAAATACTTCTTTTCCTCACTGTATTATGTAAAAGAAGGTTTATCTATAATTCCATTTTAACACAAATTTGCATTGTTGATTCTTTTTATAAAAATGTATTTCATGTTTAAAATTTGTAAATTATATACACAGCAAATAACAAAGTAGTAGCTGATTTTTAGCAATGTGTCCTTAACATGATGATCTGTAAGATAGTATAAAGAGCAGGATTCCACTGACAATCTGAGAAAAGTGAAACAAGAAGTGCATCTCACAGCATTTAGGCCACATAACTGATAGCAGGCCATGGTTATGATGATGGTGATGAGCTGCCAGCGAACAGCTGGGCTCCTCAGCAGCTGTAACACAGAGGCGGTGTGTAGGTTGTCCTGAGCCCGAGCCTCTGTGTGGACCTCCTCCAGCTCCTGGGACACATCTTTCTTTCCCAAAAGCCTCTGAAAGGCTGAAACACACATACACACAATGTTAAAAATGATCCATGAATAAAAACAACCATCATGCCGAGATCAAAGAAGTTGAGGATTTATTCCACAGCAAATGAAGACATCCTCATAAATGGATGAAATTGTTAAAAACTGGACACTAAGACTAAACTGTAATCAATTTTCTTTAGCTTTATCAAGTGCGTAAGCTGTGTCCCACTCCTGTATCTTTGTGATGTTTAATATGAATTCCAACCATTAATTATGCCACTTTATTTGACTCTTTTGGCCTTTTGGCCTAAATTGAGTATTATAGATAATGCAGTGTTGCAGCACCCAACTTGTATGTGATTGATGTGGATATTAATAGTGGAGTCTTTGACTACTCAAGGTGGATAATTTTTGTGGAAAACAGAATCAGAAGACTAATTTATTTCAATTCATGCCTTTTTATATTTATATGCTTTTATGTTTTTACTATTTAAACAAATCACTCAGCAACTTTTATCAAATGTTCTGTGTGAGTTAACAAAGAGGGACTAATGACCAATGTTTTGAGTCATTCATAGCTATTTTTATATTGTGATTTCTTTTCTTTCTTTTTTTTCCAAATAAAGAATTGGTTTGGCAATTGTTTAATGAGAATGGAAATGCATTTGTACATTTGTTAGGTCTCAGGGATATACACTATGCATGTTGATGAGAATAATGAACATAAACTTAACTGATCTTAAGTGCTGTATGTGTGACCTAATATAAAGATTGACATCAGTTGGAGCTAGGGACTGAGAGCCAGGGAAAATACTGGAAGCTGTTGAGAAACGGACTATGCATTATTGTTTAAGTCTTCTTATGGGACTTGTTGACTATAATAAAAATATAGAATAAAGCCACTATCACCGTTTAAATTACAACACAAATGCCTCCACATTAACTCTTTCAGACCCTCTTTAAATATTAAACTCTTGTTTCAATATGTTTTCTTTTTCTTTTCAGCAACATGGAGCCCCACTGTCTTCCTGCAGGGAAAATAAAATAGAATGCCATGGGTACAATGCCACGGTTAAAACTGATATTGACTGCTCCAGTCAATTAAAGCAGGTTTCCATAGTTTCTATCAGCAGGGAGAGACAAATGAATGTTCACTTAGCTACTCATCTGGTTGATAATGTTGAGGTAAGATCTCACAGTGGGCAACTTATTCTGGAATCAGAGGATCATTTTGGCATGATGTGTTTTTTTTCTTATTTTCTGCCCTTTCCATTAATTTCTTTGTTTTTTTAAATCACTGTAGATTCTTTAAATAATGGGTTTAATACATCTGTCATTGTACTTAGGTGCTAGTAAAGTAGTAATAGCTAGTAATAGCAATGCATTCTCATTGATGGGTTTGTAGGATATCGAATGAAAAGTGGTGCACACTAAAACGTATGATATCATACGAAAATTAGGAGATCGTCGGCTGGTCCCGTGACATCGGCTACAGAGTTCTGTGCTACAGAGTAGCAGTTTCTAGCTGTTTATGCCGCTACAGAGCTTCATGACGCGGCTTCAGACCTCCGTCACAGCTTGTCATATCAGCAGCAGTTGGTAGATGTGTTTGGGCGCTACAGAGCTCTGCGCCACCAGCTACGGTGCTCCGCATGATGCTCCGTCAGGTCAGCGGTAGTTGGTGGTTCAGTTACCCAAGAAAAGCTGACTGTGAGCCGGGTACAGAGCATCGCAAGTTGCCGGTCATTTCAGCGGAGATTACGGTTAAGTTTAGGCAAGAAAAAACAAACGTTATGCGGCGACAAAAGTTACGTTTTACGCACCAAAACGACTAGTTAAGTTAATGAAAAATATTGTGTTTTTTATTAAAACACTGCCAAGGGACAAGCATTTCCTGGGTGAAAGTCTTTAGTTTTCCCCAGGAAGCAAACTCAGCTTCCTGGCTTGAAAGTCCTGTGTGTAACGCTCACCCATCACCCCGACTTCCTCCCTTTGGGTTCAGCCGCGTTCTTATACAACAGCGGTCAATGTGGTGCTTACAGCAAAAAAAAGCAACTTGGAAATCATATGAATTTCAGCGCTTATCTATTCGTACACTTCTAGCTATGTGTAAAAATAAGAGTTTCAATTAATTTGTACTATTGTACCAGGTAGGTGAGTCCTGCTTCCTCTGCACTCGCACATTGTTGAGGAATTATGTCACAGTACGTGATTTAAGTTACTTTTTAACATCGGTTATTTCCTTCCTGTAGATGCTGTACAAATGCTGCAGCATGCCACGCAGGAGTCCTTGGACTAGGCTTTAGTTTGTCAGGTCTTTCTGCCACATGTGTGGTCACCATTCACACTGTGCGCCATTACACTCCCACATCCTAATGACCTTTAGTCCCTGTCAGTGTATAGAGAGTTGCTATTTTGGGTCATGTCCTCAGCTTGTACCCACCTTGAATTCCCATAACACCAGGGGATTCACATTTACAGGAGAAAGAATTAAAGTGAGTTAAGAGGATTCTTCCCTCCTCCAGTCCATTACATTTCAACAACCTTCATCGGTCCAAGCTGCAAATGATTGCCAGAAACCTGGTTAGCTCTGCACATCCACATATAAAGTGTGTGTGTATTTCTGTTTTGTTTCCCTGCTATTTAAAAGGAAATAAGAAAATATATACACAAAAATCCATGTTTACCGTTTGTTTGGAAAGTTTGTATAGAATTCTGATCTATGAGGGACAAAGAAACACATGGAGCTACAGACAAATGACGTTTATCCACTGCATGGTATCTACTCGAATTGCCTTGACAGAGACATGTCTGCTGCATGTCTGTCTGCTGTTATTGCTTTATTGTAGTTTGTAAAAAGGTATTTAGGTTTTGATGAGTGAAGGAGTCATTGGCCATTGATCATTTTGAAGTTAAATAAATTCTACTATACTTTAAATAGTTGTGGTGATTATTTTGTGTATTATAATAATGGTTTAACACGCCAGTGCTCAAATTCAACCTTCTTCTGTTTTATTTAATTAATTAATCCAATTAATTAAGATCTGTATTTTAAAAGGAAACCACAGTTCAACAGTGGTCCCTGATTCCCGTTTTGATTGTTTGTCAATTTGGTAAAGTTATATATATATACTCATATTCATAACTTTACTAATATTGATAAAACATATTTGATAATTTGCCAATAACTGAATCTGTACGCCTACCAATTCCCAACCAAATGTTTCTTTTTTTTTTAACCCCACCCACAATCTTTTTCTAAACCTAACTGTCCAGTTCTTGTGCCGCATGTCATTTAAACAACATGCTTGGTCGAGACTCTTGGTGTCACTTTTTGATGCCCTGGGTCAGGAAGTACATTTAACTGACATTTGGCACAAGAACGGGACCATTAGGGTTAGGAAAAGATCGTGGGTGTACATTGCAGTACCCACCCCTTGCTTTGCATTCACACCTGGCCAGGTGAAGAGACAGTTGGAGAGGCTTCACCAGTGCAAAGTTGCTGGCCCAGACGGCATCAGCCCCAGAGTCCTGAAGACCTGCGCCAGTCAGCCGTCTGGTGTTCTCCAGTATCTCTTCAACCTGAGCCTGAGCCTGCAGAGGGTGTCGCTGCTGTGTAAGATGTCCTGCCTTGTCCCGGTCCCCAAGAAGTCGACACCATCTGGCCTGAAGGACTACCACCCAGTGGCTCTCACATCCCATGTGATGAAGGTGCTGGAGAGGCTGGTCTTGGCCTATCTGAGGCCCCAGATTAGTTCTTCTCTGGACCCTTTACAGTTTACCTACCAGCCTTGTCTGGGAGTGGACGACGTTGTCATCTATCTTCTGCAGCGAGCTCATTTGCACCTGGATGGCGGTGAGAATTACATTTTTTGATTCCTCCAGTGCATTCAACACCATCCAGGCACTGCTACTAGATGAGAATCTGCAATTGATGGGTGATGGGTGGTCTCCAGGATCACTGACTACCTGACAGACAGACCACAGTTTGTCCGCCTGGACCGTGTTCTGTCTGATGTGGTGGTGAGTGGTACGGGGGGCCCACAGGGGACTGGCTGTCTCCTTTTCTGTTCACCTTATACACCACAGACTTCCAGTACAAGTCAAAGTCATGTCACCTACAGAAGTTTTCTGATGACTCTGCAGTTGTTGGGTGTATAAGGGATGGACAGGAGGGAGAGTACCGCCTGCTGCTGAACTTGGACAAAACAAGAGAGATGGTGATTGACTTCAGGAGAAAGGTAACGGCTCCGCAGCCCCTTGGCATCCTGGAAAGAGACGTGGACATGGTTGAGGAGAACGGATATCTGGGTGTCAACATCAACAGCAGGTTGAACTGGAAAATCAACAGCACTGCTGTTTACAAGAAGGGGATGAGCAGACTCTATTTCCTGAGGGAGCTGAGATCCTCCCTGTGTGTGAGAAAGGAGATGTTTTACCAGTCTGTTGTGGCCAGCGCTCTGTTCTCCTCCGCCGTCTGCTGGGGCAGCAGCATCGGAGCCAGCGACATAAACAGACTGAACAAACTGATCAGGAAGGTAGGCTCCGTTGTTGGCTGTAAACAGGACAATTTTAAAGCTGTGGTGAAGAGGAGGTCACTGAACAACCCTCTCCACCCCACACTGGTCCAACAGAGGAGCACCTTCTCTAAGAGGCTCCGACAGCTTTGTTGTTGCACAAGAAATTATTCCTACCACAAGAAATAAAACTTTTTAAGTTTCTTAAGCTTCATCACTGGGTGAAATGTTGAATAATGTGCATTCACGTTATTCAACATTTGTGCATTTTTCTCATTAATTTAATTTGGTGTATGCTGTACCAACTTATCCTCTAAAAGGGGACATCAGTGGTATAATCATCATGTATTGTTCTTAAATTTCTATGAGATATTGTTAATACCTTATTATGTTCCAATGAATGAGAAAGATATGTCTCACATGCTATACAGTACATGAGCAGTGGTGACAATTTCAACAACTATGTTCCAATGTCATAAAATGAATCATTAAATGTTCCCCTTTTTTAATGTTGTTTCATAATTAGTTACTATGTATGGCTGTATTTTGGATGCATTAGACGCATTTTTGGTATTGCATGAAAGTTACAGTACATACATAAGAAGTCAGGTAACCCCAACTATTTGAGCCCTAGTGTCACCTGTTCCTTGTTTTCTCGTTTACCCTATCTATATGTTCCCTTTGTCTGTTGTCAGATCATTGTGTTTCTGTTAGTGTATTCATGCATGGAGTCTACCTTTTTCTTCTGAGTTCCAGTTTTTTTTAGATCCTGTTCTGGAATTAGTTTTTGCTTGTTGGTTTGTGGACTTTTTTCTACATGCATCATTAACATGCAGTTTGAACTTCTGTATGCCTCTGCCCCATGCTGTTCCTTCTCATGTTCTTAAGTTACTTCCACAAAGTCTCTCTGACAAGTTGTTGAGTGTCAAACCTTCCCTATTTAGTTTTGTTCAATATCTGCTTTTTGAAAATACAGTATGTTTCCACTTTAGCTACTAGAATAATTTGGTTTGGGAAAGATTGTGGAGATGGGATATTAAAGGAAGATAAGCAGATTCCCATCTGGTTTGCTGAATAAAATATATTGTGCTGAATTGGAATGGGAGGTCACTTTATATTTTTTCTAAATAATGTAATGTTTAAGAAACATTAATTTTACTGACCTCAGACTCAAAAAATCTCACAATACAATAGCACATAAACTGAAAACATCTGTAGCACACGAGGACATTAAGCAAAGATACTCTGTAAGGTGAATTTGGGTCAAAAATTGTACTTTAAACCATAACTTAGTTAAATCTTATAGCAATAAAGCGTAGGTTCTGTTGCTCCATGAGGTAATGACAACAAAACTGTCGCCACTGTTGCTTGGAATGAGTTTTTCAGGAGATGTGAACAGTTAAGGTCAGGTGACTGTTGGTAGTGCAGACTGTTGTTTGAGTTTTGCACATGTGGCTTCAGTTGTGCCCAGTGTTGTTTAGCAATCAAAAAAAGAGTTATTATTGACTCGTCTGTTATACTGCAATGTTGCAAAGCATATAACATTAAACTGTAATTAAAATTTCTGTAAAAGCATTAAATACATTTTGACAAATGCAATTTCCTTATTAAAATAGATGAAATTGCTTGTCTTACATGTATTATGTAATATAAATAAATGAGGTAGCTATACTCTGAGGCTGAGGACTGAGCCTGTAATTTTATGTTTTACACTTTTAATTTTAAACGTATGAATTCAGCAAGTCAGCTTTGCATTACGATGAAGTTCGAACCAAACTTCAGAGTAGTCATTTATAATGTATGGACATAGACATGAAAGAGTTCAAACGTCCACCAAAGTCATATCTGATGTCATCTTTTTTCTACAAGCTTTATTAACACATGCCGTTTGAGCTATGGCTCTGCCCCATGGTGTTTATTCTCATGTCATATATTCATCTGGATCATATAAATTTACTCCAATAAAGTATTTGAAGTCTAAAACTATTGGTTGGGAGAGATGATGATATGTGGAGAGTATGTACCTAAATCATTTCACTAAAGCTATAGGGACATTTTGTTATTTTCACTGACACATTCTTGAGTTTCCAGACTTCTTATTCTTTAAGAAGAAAGTAAGAATTGTATTTAGCCATAACATATGTACAGCTTGTTGGTCCTTCAATATCTGCTCATGGACGCGAAAGTATGGTTAAGGTATGGTTACACTAAAATAATTTGGTTTGGGAAAGATTGTTGCGATGGCATATGAAACATGGGTAAGGTATTGTTGAAGATGAGGAGATCCAATCTGCTTTGCTGAATGAAAGATATTGCAGGTGGCAGGTGATTTCACAGCATTTCTAAATAATGGATATTACAAAACATTAACTAATGTATGACTTTTAGCGATAACATAATGATTTTATAGGATGAGGACATGAAGCAAATAAACTGCTTTAAAGCAATGTCCGAAAGGAAAAGGAATATTGATTGCAATGTCCATATGGGAACCTGACTATTCTTTAAAGCCCATGTTGCAGGTTAACCACCACTGTTGATTATTGGGTACAAAAAGCTCTCAAGATATGTATATCATTTTTAAAAATGTCTCCAAATAGTGTTAAAAGTTAGTTTTTGGTCATTTTTGGTGTTTGCGGGTTTATGAAGTCAATTCGGCAATAACATCACGTTGGGGAGCGAATGTCTCAGCCTGGCACTAGAACTACGGTGAATGACTGGGATGTGGAAGAGGAGTAAATGCCAGCAGTCGAATAATTACCAACCTGCCAGGCGTGAGAGGGCAAATGAGGAATTGTCAAGATTGTGGGGAAATCTCCTTCATTTATCTCCTTTATTTTAGCAACATAGCAGTGCATACAATGACTTTACTTTTTACTGTCAATGAATAGCACCGAGTGAACGTCAACGTTTTCTTTCGATCTAGTGACAGTGATCATGTCGTTAGTTCAGATAAGTACACTTATCTAGATATAGTAATAGAAGGCATCCCCGAGTGTTAATTCTAAGTGTTTACCTCTTCCTCCGGTGAAAACGTGTCGTTGTTTGGCCGGTGCTTGTGTGTGTGGCGGCGAAGCTGCGGTGGAGAGCGGGTGCTGTAGGGGAGTGAGCCTCCGGTCGGGAAGCTCGCCCCGCGATCAGCTGATCTGAAGATGCCTAAATCCGTTTGTGATATTTCAGGCAGGATCATGGTCCTCCCCAACCAGCACGCACCAGTATTGTAATTGTTTATATTTCAAACATCACTGCAGGTTGATTGTGGGCGACAATGCTGTTGTGTTAGCTTACCGAAACTCTACTGCCGAAGTTGCTGGCTGGCTACACAACGTTAGCTATATCCGCTAGCATCCGTACAGGCTATCTATAGCCAGTTAGCTTTGTGTGTAACGTAACAAACCCCCCCATCTCGTAGGAGCGAAGCTTACTATTTCATTCAATACAATTATGGTACAAAAGGTGCACTAATGCCACATGTATGATGTTGACAACATGGACGCATATATAGACAACACCAAAGGCAGTCGCAATATTTACCTAGCAGGCTAGGCTAACGCTGTTGTGCTAACGTCCGGCGGCGTATCGTTAGTTAGCAGTCTAAACTTGTGAAAAGCCAAACAACATCCGTCTAAGCTGTGTTTCACTTTCCCTCCAATATTATTATAAATATAATAAAGTCACATGGACTCGATCGAGACCATAGACCAGAAGCCACATTAGGCCAGACCAGTGGTAAATACAACGCAGGCTGCTCTGTTATCTCCCCAGCGTGACGTCATGCAATGCATTGTGGGGGAAAAAAGGAAACACTGTAAAATTGTGCCTAATTTTCGTATTATATTCAGTTTTGCGATATCCAACACCATCAAATACAATGGATAACAGTTCAAATATTTACTACCAACAAGCAAATTGCACAAATCCGTTGCAAAATTAAACCTGCAACATGGGCTTTAAGAGTTTTGCACATTGAAGCTGTGTTGTAAAACTAAGCTAAAGCAATCGTGAAATACTGTAAAAGCCACAAATCTCAGCAATGGGAAAAGTAATCAATGAGTCTGCGATCTTGGTAAACAGCTCTATCAATCCCCTTACAGATTTACTCTGGTAATTTGTGCAATGGTACAGTGACATTCTTCCCTTTTGTAGAATGATTTTTCAAGCTTCATAAGTGTGTGGATGTGATTGTTACAGACCAGAAAGGTCTTAAAACATAACAATCATTGCAATGTATTTAAGACATGAAAGCATTCTGCAGATGTTCCTGAGTGAGACGGACGGCTAATGTGTTTCTGTACTGCATACGATACCTCTTTCTGCTCCAGCCTCATCCCTCCGCTCTATCAGCAGGTAGCGAGGACTCTCGGGGAGGAAGGGCAGCACACACAGTTGCAGCATTGCAGGCAACGCCAGGAAGGAAAACAGGTAGCTCCACCTGGATTCCTGCAGTCAAAACATCCACAAAAGAGCTACATCAAAGCTCTAAACACAGTATATGATATATGTCATGTTACACAAAACTGGTGCTTCATGGAATAAGTCGATGCACATCATATTCTCATTAAGAATTTCTGCAATCAGTAATGACGATTAACATTTTAATGTAACATAATGGGTTACATTGCTTGTAGAAAATAGGGCATAGTAAATGTTTTTACTTACTTTACTATGCCCTAAGTTTTTAAATGGCACCCCTTTTTTGTATTAGAAGTGATTTTGGTCAAGGGCATTTCTTGCTTAATAGATGCAATAAACTGAAAAATGTAGTTGGCTTTTTTCCCACAACTATGTTATGGAGTGAATACAGCCTGCATGGATGCAGAGAAGACAAATAGCCAAAAACAAGTGCATTAGGGTGCCGTAACTCATCTAGGTGGACTCAGTTCCATTTCACATTGATTTATTTCCCAAAATGCCTGAAGCTAAATATTTATCAAAGCCTGCTAGATTCATGGAAGCTGGTATTAAACATGGTCGATGAAGCAGCAACAAAGAGCACTTGAGTACTTCAAAATAACCTTGGATTTTAAATCATCCATCTTTGCGGGCAAGACAAATTGCCACATGTTTACTCAAAAAATGATCTATTCTAAAATAAGATATCCTATTTGATATAAAGTATTCCTTGACTGAATCAACCCAAATCCGAAAGTGTAGTCATCCTTCTGGGCTTATAAACTAAGATGAGTGTGAGAACCAGCCTGTGTTGATGAAGGTCACCACCATCACACACACAGACATACTGTACGTAAATACCTCATACAAAACTTTGCCCTTAGGATAGACAACAGGATGCACAGCCCTATCTACTTGGCAGATCTATATGCTTAATGATCTCACTTGCGCAAACGGGAGGGAGACATTTGTTGTCATCCAGAGACTGTGGAAAAAAGTTGCCCTTTGGAGAGAAAATGTCAGCTCTCAATCTGTTGGGGATGGTTCAACTTTTGTGACATTGTTTTCATTAGATTGTAAAACTTTTATAAAAAAAAGAAAATATAATTAACTCTTCTTTAACAGATGTGATGTATTTATGAACTGCAAATTCACAAGTTATGTAGCCTGCAGAACTACCACCCAAAGAAAATGGCCTGAGGATGAAAGATGTCCCTCAGCCTAGAGATGTTTGTACATCCTGCCAGAGTGCACACATGTGAAAACACCTGTGTTGGGGTGGTTTGAGTCTTTGATGATGCTGCAGGCTCTTCTGTTGACTCTGTGCAAATGGTATGGGCATCTGGTGATCTTCTCAGTAGTCCTTATCCCTCTCTGCAGGCGTTTACGGTTCTTAGTGGTGCATTTCCCATACCACAAAGTGATGTAACTGGTGATACAAATGGAGAAGCTGCTGAGAATCCTGGGTGACGTGCTGAATCTCTGTCTCCTTAGAAAGTACAGCCGCTGTTGTGCTTTCTGGACCAGCTGGGGGATGTTACATGCCCAGGAGATGGGATGACCGAAAGCTGCTAACCCTCTCCACCTCAGATTCTGAATTGTCAGCGGTTAATGAGGTTGTGTCTCTTTTCTCATGTCCATTATTATCTCCTTGGTCTGGTGATCTGTGTTGAGTGAGAGGTTGTTGTTGTCACACAATGTCATCAGACTGGCTACCTCTCTCCTGCATGCTGTTTCATCACCTCCAGTGATCTGACCAATGACTGGTGTTGTCAGCAAATTTCAGGGTAGTTTTGACCTTGTGTGCGGCGACACAGTCATAGGTGAATAGCACATAAGAGAATTCGGCTAAGGACATATCTTTGTGTGGTTCCAGCGTTCATCACCACATTGTTAGAGGTTAGATTTCTAATCCTGACAGATTGCGGTTTCTCAGTAAGGAAGTCTAACAGCCAGTCACATAGTGTGGGTTTCAGGCAAAGATTGTAGCATTTGTGGGGGAGTACTGTATTAAAGAATGAGCTGTAATCGATGAAGAGAATTCTGATGTCTTTGTGTTCCACGTGAGAGAGGGCTTTGTGCAGAGCTGCAGAGATGGATATTTTAAGGGACTTGGATGGTGGTGGTGGTTTTACAGCAGGTTGGGACTGTGGCCTGTGTAAGACACATGTTAAAGATGGAGGTGAAAACATGAGCAAATTGTGTAGTTTATGTCTTGAGGGCACGCCCAATGGAATTTATCTGGGCTTGCTGCCTTACGGGGGTTAACTCTCTTTTTCTACATCAGCTGATGAGACAGTCAGTGTGGGTTAGTGCATTTTCTGAGTGTATGTATGTAATGTGTATATAACTAATAACCTCTACGGCAGTAGGTAAATATGCTGAAATAAAAAAATATATCATATTTACATGTAACAATGATTTAAAATAAGAAAGGGAAGGAAGAACAGGAACAAGATTGAGTTAACCCTTACTTAGCTATCTTATGCAACATTGTTGAAGTTTTGAGCTTCACTATCTTTCTCTGCAAGGCCCCTTAATGAAGATGTACGCCTTTTTGCCTCTGACTGATAACACAGACTTGTCTACACTGGTGAGAGTCCAACTCTTCTTTTTTATCCTCTGTGCACTAAATCCTGGGTGAGCTGTGTAAATATACGTATGTTGCACTGAGCTGTGGCTCGTCTCATCCCAGCTGGAGATGAGAGTGGGCGTTTAGATTAGACCTCTCAGAGGCTGCTACACAAAGAGTTGAATTAATGTTCTACATGCTGTGGTGTGATGCTGTGGTCTTTATAACATACATCTTATAAAAAACAAAAACATTTTTACCTCTGTATCATTTTCTGGTACAATAGAATATAGGCTGCTGATGTTGACTGCACTCACATACTCATTATTTCTATTGACAGGCATGTTAGTCATGTGCCTAAAAATAAAAGTTGACTGAATGAAAGAAAGCACTGCTATGACCTGAGGCCTATACTATGAATCAAGAGTTGGCATTATTGAGGTAACTTCAGGTTCAACCCAGGGTTTTCTGTATCACCAGGTTAAATTGCTGTGGTAACTTATGCTGAACACCTCACCTGGTTGGGAGCAAGTTAAGTTGGAGATTAGAGATCAACCGGTATAAAAGCACCATGTACTGACTAATCAATACTCGAGTGATAACGGCGTCACCGTTCTTAGAAGATCAGCTGGACCTCGGTGCACAGAGAGAGAGGTCATAATAGTTCAAACATTTGCGACAAGTCCATTAACATTCCCCGTTGGGTAGTTATCTTTATGAAAGATATATATTAATCAGAGAGAATTACGTATTTGTGTTTTACGATGATAAAAGTACTGATTATTTAAAAGGTGCTATGAATCAATACTCGGCGGGCGTTATCTCGTTCAGCGTTTTTCGACGCGTTTCACACCCAAGCGATTTTCGCTGACGATGAGCGAATGAACATGCAAATTCATTATCTGTCACTAGATGGCGCTTAATGTAAACAGAAATACCCCCGTCATAGTTGGCGCTGGCAACTTTGTGTTCTGATCTGAGTGCAACTCAGAAGAAGAGCAGAGAAGAAGAGAGCAAGTATTTAGAACATTTCTTCTAAATCAGTTCGTCGCTTAAGTCTTTATGTTCGAAACCAACGAGACCAGCAGCTCAACATTTATTTTGGACATCGTGCTTTGCCTCTTCCTGTTCGTGGCAGTGATGACGGTATGTCTTCTTTTGTGCTCGGTAAGATATATGAGCGCCGCCAAGTTGTGTTTTACTGTAACTTCAGAAGCACAAGACACGTGAGCAAAAGGCCGATTTCATTGGTCGGATAGTTTTTGACAGCGGCGCGTCATCAACCCGAGTTTTAAAAAAACAAAGTGCGTCCAAGGGGCTTTTTACACTCGGTGTGCACACTCTATTTAAAAGCGTGCTCGGCGAATAAGTGTCCCGGTGTGAACAGGCCTTAAGTGATGTCACACGTGTTTTAGGCTACAACATTTGTTGTCACATACAGCAAACATCTCCTTACTAACTGCAAGCTGCCTGTCCCCTGAACACACAGTAAAAAACACGGTATCTGTGGACAGCACAGGGTCTACAAACAGCAACAAAAACAAACTGTGCCCACCTGCATCACGAATCATACACAAAGTGTTCCAGCCAATAACCAACAAGAAGGATTTGGGGGTGGGGAAGGGGGGTTAGTGCACAGAAGCACAGAAGGGAGGGGATGGAATGAGGATGAGGGAGGGGCAACAAGAAGTAATGTCACCCAACATCGCTTAGAGCACCTTTAAATTGAGTCTGGTGGGTTTGGTGATAGTGATTTCGCCCTCTTTATTAATCTTTTTGGGATGACTCCTGCAAGGAAATTGAAATTTACAGCATCCATTTTAGCAAGAATACAGTATAGAAGACAGTATAAAGACAATAATAATAACTGGAAAACACAACAGCAGAATGTTCAGATGTGTGGATGACGTCTCTGACTGATAATAATAATAATAATAATAATAATAATAATAAGAAGAAGAAGAAGAAGAAGAACCTTTGGCTATAAAAAGACATTAACCAAAAATTATCAGTCAAGAGTGTCAGTGTTGAGTCAAGTGTTAAAGTGACCAGGTAACTTTATTTGTATAGCACATTTCAGCAACAGGGCAATTCAAAGTGCTTTACACAAAATTAGTTAAAAAACAGTTTAAAAAAAAAAAACAGATAAAACACGTGAATAAATAGTTACAAATAAGAACATTAAGACACATAAAACACAAGAATAAAAGTTACAGTGCAGCATAAGAAGTTAAACATTAAAGGAATGAACAGTCATTTAAAGAAAGGCAACATCAAAAAGAAAGGTCTTCCGCCTTGATTTAAAAGAACTGAGAGTAGCAGCGGATCTGCAGGTTTCTGGGAGTTTATTCCAGATATGAGGAGCATAGAAACTGAATGCTGCTTCACCCTGTTTAGTTCTGACTCTGGGGACAGAAAGCAGACCTGTCCCAGATGACCTGAGAGGTCTGGGTGGTTCATAGTGTAGTAGCAGATCAGAAATGTATTTTGGCCCTAAACCATTTAGTGATTTATAAACTAGAAAAGGGCAAGCGCGTACACGAGAGTGATTGACACGGCTAAGACAGTCCTCCTGGCTCTGATTGGCTGTTTTGACCGGGAGCGGTGCATTTCTGCCAAATGGCATCAGGGACACAGGGAGGAGCCATAGGAGCTTAATTTTTTCACAGATTATCTGTCTCATATTCTACTGTCAGGGCATAGTGACAGTTTTAACAAATATGTAAAAAATACATTTTTACAAAAGTTACCTACTGAACCTTTAACCCTTGATATATTCTTAAGATGATAAAAGGCTGACTTTGTAATTGTCTTAATGTGGATGTTAAAATTCAGGTCTGAGTCCATGACTACACCAAGATTTCTGGCTTTGTCTGTTGTTTTTAACATTGTTGTTTGAAGCTGAGCGCAGACTTTTAATCGTTCCTCTTTTGTTCCAAAAACAACCACCTCAGTTTTTCCTTCATTTAATTTCAGAAAGTTCTGGCACATCCAGCCGTTAATTTGTTCAATGCAGTTAGTCAGTTTTTGTATTGGACTATAGTCCCCTGGTGATAAGTTTATGTAAATTTGTGTGTCGTCTGCATAACTATGGTAACTTATTTTGTTGTTTTCCATAATCTGAGCCAGTGGAACCATGTAGATGTTGAACAGAAGAGGCCCCATAATGGAGCCTTGGGGAACTCCGCAAGTCATATTTGTATGTTCAGATGTATAATTACCTATTGACACAAAGCAATCCCTATTCTGTAAGTAGAATTCAAACCAGTTTAGTACTGAGCCAGAAAGGCCAACCCAGTTTTCCAATCGGTCTAGTAATATGTAATGGTTGACCGTGTCAAATGCAGCACTGAGATCAAGTAATACTAAGACTGAAATTTTGCCACTTAAGGTGGATGTCATTAAAGACTTTGACAAGAGCGGTCTCAGTGCTGTGGTGTGGTCGGAAACCCGACTGAAAGGTATCAAAACTGTTGTTTAGTGACAAGAAATGGGTGAGTTGTTGAAAAACCACTTTTTCAATGATTTTACTTACAAACTGAACGTTTGATATTGGCCTATAGCTGCTCATTAATGATGTGTCTAGATTGTTCTTTTTTAAGAGTGGCTTGATTACTGCAGTTTTCAGGGCCTGTGGAAAGATTCCTGAAAGAAGAGACGTGTTCACAATCTGTAGAAGATCAGAAGCCAAACAATTCGAGACATTTTTGAAAACACTCGTTGGTAGAATATCAACGCAACAGGAGGAGGATTTCAGATGTTGTATAATGTCCTCCAGGTTTTTATGGTTGATTGTATGAAATTCTGTCATATTGGAACTAGTTTTGCTTGAACACTGTGACAACACATATCCTGTACTTGATATGGAGGCACTGACTGTTTGTCTAATCTTCTGAATTTTGTCTGTGAAGAAGGAGGCAAACTCATTGCAAGCCTTGGTAGATAAAAGTTCAGATGCTACTGGTACTGGAGGGTTTGTTAACCTATCGACAGTAGCAAACAAAGCTCGTGAATTATTATTGTTTTTAGAGATAATATCAGAGAAGAAGGTTCAGGGTTGGTAAGGGGGTTTAAGGGGTGCTGAATGGGTGAATAGGAGCGTTGAGGTTTCATGTCTCTACTCTGTGGACTCCCATGGTCAGATCTTTGCACAGGTGGGGGTTGTGGTGGATCACTGCCGCACTCTGTTATGTCTTCCTCTTGTTTTGTGTCCTTGGCAGAGGTAGCAGATGTGTAGCGCAGAAAGTATAGTAGATTAGAGATGAACAGCTTTACTCCTGGTTTGTTAAGGAAAAGTCCATCTGCTTTAAAAGATGTCTGCGATCCAAAAAAATTTAAATTGTCAATGAACTGCAGAGAATGGACGGTACATTCAATTGAAAGCCATTTGTTTAGTGCCAACAGTCGGTTGAATCTCTCAGCTTCTCTTCTCACTGGCGGTATAGGGCCACTGATAAACACATCTGCGTTTAGGGAGCTCACTGTGTTCAGCAGTTCCCTAAAGTCCAGCTTCTGAAGTTGAGATTGTTGCTTTACAACATCATGTGACCCTATATGCAGAATAATGTTCTTCACAGTTGGGTGTGCTGCCACGATATCCGGGATTCTTTGGGTCAAATCAGACACCATGTCATTCGGAAAACAGAGTATTTTGGTGTTTTTACTGTTTTTTTAAATCTTTTACAGCAGAGTCACCCACAATCAGGGTTTGAGGCCCAGTTGTTAGCTTTTTACTTTTTGAATTGCTCTCAGTCCTTACCCTGCTGTGTGGCGATGAGACGCAATCCCGGTCATCAGATGGCTGTCCAGCGTCCTACAGCAGAGGGGCAAATCTGTTATCCAGTTGCACACCAGGTTGTTGGGGGGGAATTTTGTTGCTAAATTTCCTTTTTGCAGCTGCCCACGGCTGTGTCCAACTAGGAACAGGGGTTGAAGAGGTGCTCTGCCTGGATGATAATGCAGGCCAGCCAGTCATATCACAAATCTCAGGGCGCTGTGCCCTGCCCGTTAGTCGTCCTCCTATTTCCCAGGACGGCTTTGCACCAGAAGAGTTCCAGGGAGGACTACCACTTGTTGATTTATTAGCCATTCCACAGCCCTCTGTTTCTTTGTAGTCTTGTTGGAGCTAATTAGCCGTGGGTTAGCATGCTTTTGTCCATTGTTTTGGGTCCATGGGAAAGTGGTGTCATTTCCACAAGATCCGTTCAATTCCACGTTCACTTCTAATCGGTAAACCTTGGTTTCCAGAAGTGCAATCATCTGAAGGAGTTTGTAGTAATCATCCACGGAGAAAGGAGGCATCTTGGTGCTAATTAGCTTTAGCTACAGTCACTGTAGGACAGGCTTGAGCTATTGGTAGGCCACGCTCAAGCAGAAAAATGTTAAAATATGGCAATAGCATACTATGTCGACAAAAAATGTATATTCCAGTGATTTATAAGTATCCAAGAGCCACTGTTCATAGTTTCTCTCAGAGGAAAAGCAAGATTATCAACAAAAATATGCAAGCAGAGGCAGGAGCAAGAAGCAAAGCGTAAGTCCAGGTGTGTATGTATATGTATGTACACTCACCTATAGGATTATTAGGAACACCATACTAATACTGTGTTTGACCCCCTTTTGCCTTCAGAACTGCCTTAATTCTATGTGGCATTGATTCAACAAGGTGCTGAAAGCATTCTTTAGAAATGTTGGCCCATATTGACAGGATAGCATCTTGCAGTTGATGGAGATTTGTGGGATGCACATCCAGGGCACGAAGCTCCCGTTCCACCACATCCCAAAGATGCTCTATTGGGTTGAGATCTGGTGACTGTGGGGGCCATTTTAGTACAGTGAAGTCATTGTCATGTTCAAGAAACCAATTTGAAATGATCCGAGCTTTGTGACATGGTGCATTATCCTGATGGAAGTAGCCATCAGAGGATGGGTACATGGTGGCCATAAAGGGTTGGACATGGTCAGAAACAATGCTCAGATAGGCCGTGGTATTTAAACGATGCCCAATTGGCACTAAGGGGCCTAAAGTGTGCAAAGAAAACATCCCCCACACCATTACACCAGCACCACCAGCCTGCACAGTGGTAACAAGGCATGATGGATCCATGTTCTCATTCTGTTTAAGCCAAATTCTGACTCTACCATTTGAATGTCTCAACAGAAATTGAGACTTATCAGACCAGGCAACATTTTTCCAGTCTTCAACTGTCCAATTTTGGTGAGCTCTGGCAAATTGTAGCCTCTTTTTCCTATTTGTAGTGGAGATGAGTGGTACCCGGTGGGGTCTTCTACTGTTGTAGCCCATCCGCCTCAAGGTTGTTGCGTGTTGTGGCTTCACAAATGCTTTGCTGCATACCTCGGTTGTAACGAGTGGTAATTTCAGTCAAAGTTGCTCTTCTATCAGCTTGAATCAGTCGGCCCTACCTCTTCTGACCTCTAGCATCAACAAGGCATTTTCGCCCACAGAACTGCCGCATACTGGATGTTTTTCTCTTTTCACACCATTCTTTGTAAACCCTAGAAATGGTTGTGCGTGAAAATCCCAGTAACTGAGCAGATTGTGAAATACTCAGAGCGGCCGGTCTGGCACTAACAACCATGCCACGTTCAAAATTGCTTAAATCACCTTTCTTTCCCATTCTGACATTCAGTTTGGAGTTCAGGAGATTGTCTTGACCAGGACCACACCCCTAAATGCATTGAAGCAACTGCCATGTGATTGGTTGATTAGATAATTGCATTAATGAGAAATTGAACAGGTGTTCCCAATAATCCTTTAGGTGAGTGTATGTATGTATGTATGTATCTATGCATGTATTGTCCTCTCTGCCCTATTTCCTCCTTGTATAGTCTGATGGCATGAGGGACAAAGTAGTCCTTGAGTCTGCTGGTCCAACACTTGGGAAGGAGCAGCCTTCCATTGAACAGGCTCCTCTGGTTGCTGATGACGGTGTGCAGAGGGTGGCTGGCATTGTCAGTAATGTCCAGCAGTTTGTCCAGTATCCTCCTCTCTGCCACCTTCACCAGTGTGTCCAGCTTCATGCCGACCACAGAGCCTCAGTTTATCCAGCCTGAAGGTGTCCTTCTTGGATATGCTGCCCACCCCCCCCCCCCCCATCCCCCCACCCCCAGCAGACCACAGTGTAGAAGAGGACACTGGTGACCACAGAATAATTGATAAACGGTTTGCGACTTAACAGCGGCTGCTTTTTTGCCACCAGGACTGCGGTTGTTAAATTAGGTGAAGCCGGCTAACTGTGGTACAGAGGGCTGTTTCACAAAAGCAGAATTTTTAAATCCAGGATGACCTATAAAGAGAGGCTTTACCTAGTCTAATCTGTGCATCCTGGCTTGGTGCGTTTCACGAAGGCCAAGCCAGGCTGAGGAGGAGCAACTAGGTTGAGCCAGGCTGAAGTATTCCGGATAGATGCATTCACGGCTTTCCTTAACAGACCTCAAGGTCGATTACAGATTTATTTATGCTAAAATGGAGAGTACGCATTGTTCATACTTCATACAGAGTGAGCAGCAGCCTCTTTTGGAAGTATGATAACATGAAACACATTATGCTGATGAGTTCCATCTCTTAGAGGAGTCTAATGACAGCCTGCTAAAAGCCTGTTCTTGTAATAAACATGCATCCATACTGGTAGAAGGTCAGTGGCTAAGCATGAAGGTTAGAATAATTATCATTTGTCAAAGCTTATCAACATGTTGCTCACCACAAAGTGACAGCTTAGACTAGCTCCCATTGCTGTAACAAAAGCCTCCACTGAGACCTGATTAACTAAAACCTGTTTATGTCTCATGATAAAAGGCTACTTGAAAGTAAAAATACATTGATTTACAGGAGAATACATTTGCTTTCTATTTTAAGGGTTAGAGATCAAAGTGTTACAGTTCAGGGGAGTATAGGACCCAAATGCAGAGACAAGGCAGGCAGGATAAACATTGATTTATTTAACCAAAAAACCAAAGACTAAATACACAAGGTAACGAGGAAACACAAGGCAGGTGACACAAGGGCTGGGAAAACGGTGAACAACATTAGGTAATCACAAGGGTGGAAAAACACAGGAAGTAAAACAAGACTAGACTAGCCAGTAACCCAGACTATCAAAATAAAACAGGAAACAGAACATACAGACACTCAAAGGAAAACAGGAACAGGAACAACACAAGACCTGTGGCCTGTTGCACGAAAACAGGATAAGGGATTAAGCCGGGATATTCAAGTTATCCTGGATGAATTTAGCTTTGACTCGGTTGCACGAAACCAGATTGAATTAAACCCAGCCAAGTAACCATGGAGATTTATTCTTTGTGGCTAGCCTGGTCCAGAGCAGGCTAACAGCCTGGCTAAGATTAATCCTGGAGTCTCATGTGTTAAATTAGCTGCCGTTTGATCCAGAATAAACGTGTTTAACAGTTATTCCGTTGTCTTCTGCATGTGTTCTGCTTTATTTTTATAAACATGCATTAGCCTACTTATCATTATTGTTGTTGCGAGTTTGATTTAAACCTTACTACAGTTGTTTAGATGGTTAGGAATGGTTGCACTGGCACCCTGATGCGGAGTGGGACTTTTCCCGGTGGGACAGGACTGTTTCAAGGCTGCCTGGCGTGCGGCAGTCGCGTCAGTGTACTCTCTCTGTAAAAGTAGAGATGAGCAGCGCAGCGTCCGTGATCTCAGCTTTAGGTTACAGGACGTGTTCAGAAGATTAAGTGTGACGATATTAATGTAGCGATATTCCCAGATGATATTAATGGCAGACTGGTCAGAGACCAACACATTCATGATTAATTTTCTTGTTGCTAATCCTTCTCTAATAAAGGACAGTTAATATGTAGGCCTAATGTTTTTTATTATAGCTTACATTGGTTTCATAACCTTCTCAATTAATCTCACATCCCTGGACCAATAACTTATTACTGTATGTAGTGTAGTTTACATTCATCACACCGGGAACACCACAATGGTTCTTAATCTTTTTATCTTGGTGCAGTCACTTGTCAGAAGAATAAAAAACATGAATATTGTTTTACAAATGCTCACAGCGTGTATTGAAGTCACTTACTTCTTTTTCTAGTTGTTGTCCCTTTCTGATTGTTCTGTCTGAACACTAATTGTAAAAAATATATTTAGAATTAGACATATATAGATTTGTGCATATGGTTGTAAAACATGTTCACGCTTTGTGAACAAGGGTTTGAAATTAAGTCTATAGTCCTTAGGGTACATTTCCCGATGAACATTAATTCCCTCTGCTCACTTTTAAGGCAAAGTAAGTTAAATAATAATAAATTTTATTTATATAGTGCTTTACATGGTGGGCTAGTCAAAGACACTTTACAGTAAAACCAGCACATTTATCACATGAAAACAGAAACATGAAACTAGCATATTTAAAGCAATTAAAACACAGTGTAGTCTACAACTTTGTAAAAATGTGGAGTGTCTAGTAGTAAGTAGATCTTTTTACATCCTTACACATTCAGTCCGGTCCGCTATACTCTGTTGGGCTTTTTCTCTCCGTTTGATAACAGCCAAATTTCCCTTTTTGCATATTATATGCTTTCCCTCCTTGTTACTTTCCATTAAAAGCTGCTGCTCATTGGGTGAAACATATGACACATGCGTCGTCTCCATTTCTGCATCAGTAAATCTGTGATCGATACCGTGGTCTATTTACATGTAAGAAAGCCGTGAACGTGCAGTTATCCCAGCTATCTACACCTGCCTTGACATAGCTTTACCTTCGCATCCCGGCTCGGCAAACGTGCAACCGATTAAGCAGCGAAGAGCGGATCACACTAAGTCAAGCTGCACTTTTTCACTTATCCTGGATATCTTTAGTCTACTTTTGTGCAATAGGCCCCAGGGAGGAAACTAGGACATGGCGGAAACAAAACAAATAACATGAAACAGAAAACACAATAATCACAACACAAAGTTAAGTGGCTTGAAAGGTGGCAGCTATGTTTTATCCAAAGCAAGAAAAGGTATTCCATCTTCTTAAAATCCAATGTTTTTTTTTTTAGTAATACTTGTATTACTTTACTTTCTGTCAGTTTTATAATTCTCATGGAATACATGTTAGCAAGCCAGTAATATTTACCAGATGATGATGCTAGATCGCACCCGATACACATGTGAAAGTCAACACGGGCATAATGTGCCGGTGTCAACATTTGGGCTTCAATCAACACTATTCAACAAATGTTACTGCATTCTTTATATTTTACATACACTGCTAGGTAGCTACAGTACATACTATAATGTTAGATAAACTGTGATCTTGTTTGCCGATGTTCTTGTTGTAATTATTTCTCACTTGTGTAGTTTAGAAGGGGTTTAGAAGCCTTTATTGGTGATTGTGCTGCAATACCCAGTCTTTCTACTCCTACATGTAGCTACTGTACATGCTAACGTCAGGGAAACCTGTAATCTTGGTTTCCAATGTTGTTAATTTCTCCCTGTTTTTAAAGTAAAAAGTGCTACTTTAGGCTACTCTGTTACACTGATGGTATTAGTGTAGCCTTAAAGCAGGGTTTAAATGACTGTTCAATGGTGTTGAAGCCCAAGTGTTGACGCCCACTCAGTACATCTGTGCTGACATTGAAACATGTATTGGGCAGTTTTCCAATCTGACTGAGGGTTTTGCAACTATGTACCACCAACAAGTTCAACTGAATTTAGGGACAGATTTCCAACACAACCAAACATGTGCTGATGTTGAGAATGTTGGTATCTGGTACACACTGGCCCAATTTCAATCCGGCCCCTACACCCTCAACCCACCCACTTTCACTCTGTTTTTGCATTTGCATGGAGGGTAGCCGAATGTCACAACCCACACGCTTACTGAACAGAAACATCTGCCAAAAAAGTGGATGTTTTGAATTTTGGAAAGTAATTCAGAAGAAATGCATTCATCATTAATGTTTTAATACAGTGCCAAAAAAAAGTTAGCTAAAGTCAACAGAATCTGTTCACAATACACAACTGAATTTATTTGGCTTTTAAAGCATAAGTGTCATAGGCTAATGTCTTTCATCCCTAAATAATATACTGACAATTGAGCATGAATAATCAATTAAATAAAGAGTGGATCCCTGTCATGAAAATGACTCACGAATAGGCTGAGTCAACGATGCTTAAATTGTGGGCATGAAGGTGAGACGGGGAAAACGTTGATTGCATTTCCTCTGGGTAGTCTGGCTCAACAGATGTACATTAATAGGATCTTCCTCCCCTCTCGCTGTCTCCGCTATTAAGGCTTAGCGCCACACAGGACGGTTGTGATTGGTTTAAAAGAAATACAAAAAAGCCAGAGCTCTATGCCAGAATAGTTGGTGTAGCCAGACCATACTGCAGTGCTGACACAGCACCGTGGAGATACTGTAGGTCTACCAATGCAAGAATTCCTCCAAGGTAAACAAGGTGTGAGAATTCCTGCTGCTATCTTATTGAAACAAGGGACAGAATCAATTGGATACTGTGCAGGATTCTGTCTTTATTCTCAGGTAGGCCTACAAGCTCACACTTGTCTGCTGTAGCTGTAACTGTAGAGTTGAAGAAGTCTGCCACTCCAAGAGGCTTCTTCAGCTCTACTGACGGATGGAAAGGTCCTTGGAAATTAAATCTAATCACACCCGGGATGTCACATGAGAGAGAGGTTGTTTAAATGGCAGACGTGTCAGACACAAGAACTACAAGAATGAAGGTGTGAATTGGTATAAAACCGAGAGGATATCAGGATGGATTTAGAGGAAATGGGGATGGCACCGGCTCCAAATACCCCAAATAAACTGACAGTACACTTGGGCCAGTTTTAATTAACTGATAATATATTTAGTTTTTATCCCAAGGCTCAGTTTTTATCCCTTTAGGAATTTCAAAGTTTGCAATTTGTGTTATGACATCAGTCTTATCATTGTGTGTGATTTAAGGAAGATTCTGAAATCTGATGTATTAACCTGTGCATATACTTTTATTACAAATGCTTTACCAAACAGGATTACGATATAACTGATTTGATATAAATTGAAAGGTTGGGTTTGTAACTTTTATAAAAATAACATTTTCTCATATTTACTGAAACTGTCACTATATCCTGACAGCACTAAACGAGATGGATATGTACAAAAACAATCAGGTTCTCTGCCTCCTCCTAGTGATCCCAATGACATTTGGAAGATGCCAATGATAGGAAAGATTGCACAAAGCTTAATCTAAACTCCAGCCTTTCAAAATGTCCTTTGAAAAACCTATATAGTTAGGTACATATGTAAGTGAAATAACAAATATTACTTCTATATGTTCCTACAGCCTACATTCTCTAACAACACTGACCTGACCCAGCAGCTCGGGCAGCCCCAACACTTGTCCTGTGAACACTCCCAAGCAGATCAGGATGGAATTGAACTGGCCTATTGAACCTCGGATATGTCTTGGCGTAATTTCTCCAAGGTACATGGGGAGGGCACTGAGAGCTATGCCTGTAAAAAAAATTTTTAAATAACAAATAAATCTTCAAATCTTGTTATGAAAAAGACAAAAGACTCATGTTTGATGTGATACATCACACTTGAGAGCCGAGGTGATCGAGCTTTTGAGTCCATAGCACATAAACTATGGAAGCTGTGCCTCATCCCTAAACAACGGTCCGCTGTTTATAAGGATACTTTTAAAAATCAGATAAAGACATACCTGGTTAGACAGGCGTTTTTGGTTGACCGGTCTGCACTTTCAATATTATTATGTAATACTAATTGTGTATTGTGTTCTGATTCTGTTTTGTTTCTTGTTTTTGCCCCTGTAAAGCACTTTGTGACTTTTGTCTGTCAAAAGTGCTTTATAGATACATTT
Organism: Etheostoma perlongum; assembly: GCA_026937815.1. Taxonomy (NCBI): domain Eukaryota; kingdom Metazoa; phylum Chordata; class Actinopteri; order Perciformes; family Percidae; genus Etheostoma; species Etheostoma perlongum. The sequence goes on along the minus strand of CM049374.1, from coordinate 7,226,516 downwards.
TACACCAGCCTAAACACCTTATAGAGGGAGCATCACTTTTTGTATGTGAGTAGCTGGGTAGAACTGTGATACTAGTAGAAAGCCTCTCTCCATGTTTCTATTTTCTTGAAATTGTATGTCTGAATTGTTGCTGAATCTGTATTGTTTTTCTACAGAAATACACAAACACAGACAAAAACAGCCACCTTAAACCCGCACTGACTGATGATTCAACATCCAGCAACATTTGAGAAATATTGTCTTGAATTGTGTGGCAATGTCCTGGGTACTCACATGGCATCGCCTGTGCATTAGAAATGGTCTGATTTGGTGGAACATTTAGTCCTTAGACAGCTTTTTACACAAATCAATTTCCATGGTTTAGAAATTGTGATCGTGCTCTGCAGGAAATAAGTATATTTCTTTAGGTAACACACATCCAAGCTGAGCTGGATATTGTTCCCGGACCTCTGAACATTAAGACCTCAGACTTGCTTGAGGATGTAGGCAGCGCTTGTTCTGCAAAATCATTATTACTTAACTTACACATGATCAATTTCTACCAGGAGCACATTAAATAGTAATTACAATTTCTTAAAATCTCTTGGAAATGTGTGTCTGCAGGTAACATAACCCACAGAGATGAATGAACACTGATTTTAAACTCTTCCTCCATGATTGGAGAAATTCTCTCAGAAGGGAAAGTTAGACCAGTAATCAGTGTCTCTAGATGATCAGTGCATTCAGGTTTGTCAAGTTAACCCCCCTTGATATCTGCCAATTCCAATATATGTTTCTTTTTCCTTGGGATGGGTTTAGACCACAAGTCTTTATTCATATTTATAATCTGCAACTTTATCATTTCTTTTCACTTAAATGTGGTAACATTTTTTATCTATTGTGATGGTTATTTTCTTTTTAAGTTGACGGTTTCTCTGAGGCAATGTTCAGCAACTCAGGTAAATGTATGCCTATTTTTTTATGAGGCTCTGTTTACTGTAGCTGTAATCCGAAGATGGTTACCCAAGATAATATCTAAGTTTTGGGAACATTAATATGTGGCATTCTTGGGAACATAAGTATTTTTACAATGTTACGCCCACACAGTTTAAGGTTTCTTTCACAGGTAAGTTTCTTTCCGTATGTTGTCAATGTTTGTATTTGATTACACTACATTATTACACTTTATTTCCTCTCTCTACCATGTAGTAGTTTCCTCCACAATGTCTTTTATGTACTGCCTGGTGAGTATAAAATAATTATTTACCAGAGTTTACCCCGATAATGAGTCGGCCAATGATGAGCATCTCAAAAGATTTGGCCCTTTCACCCAGAGTCAGCAGCAGAGCAGATGTTACAGCAAAGCTGTTATTCAGCAGCAAGGTTCCCTTTCTAAAGTCAAAAAGATAAAGTTTGTAAAAAGAGAGAAACATCACATACTGGCACAGGTGAAAAGGATCCCATTTAAATGCTAAACAAATTCTAGTCTCAGATAATGTATTCACTTCAGCGCAATTTGTCAAAAGGAGCTCAATTAGTTATTTGTGATATAATATTGAAATAGCAGAATAGTTCACAGCTAGCTAAACTAACTACTGAAACATTTTTATAACAAAATGTATTGATACAGCACTGCAGATAAAAGCAAAAACAAATAAAAACAACAGGGACACTCAAAAACCCTGGAGGATAAAATAGCAAGAGTGGAATGATAAATCATAGAAGCATTTAAAATATTTGGAAACATTTTTCTATTAAAATACCTTTTAAGAAGGGGCATTCAACAAATTCTTTTGGAGCAAAACTGGCAAGTTAAAATGAAAATAAGAGTGGCAATTCATGGCTTCAAGAGGATAAAAAGAGTTAGAAGGAAGTGTAATATTCTTCAGAGCCAGCGAAGCAGAAAAAATCAATGTGTATTCTCCAAAGGAGGCTGCTCAAGGCCGGTCAAGCTTTATGTGGCTTTATGTGTGAGAAAAAACCCTGAATGCATGATCACTTCAGAATTATCTTTATAATGACTGAAAGGTGTTTTGTGGCTACATACATGAACTTGACTATAACCCTTGGGTCATATGTATTATACCAAATTAAATAACTCTGCTATAACTCTGTCTGATGCCCCTAGCTTTAGCTTAACCTAGCAAAGGTCCTGCAGGTAACTAGTTCCAGTTAGCTACTGCTCCCAATAAGTGACAAAATAATGCCAACTTGTTCCTATTTACATGTTGTGATTTGTATAGTCACTGTGTCTACAAGTAACAAGGTCACATGTGACACAGCCATCTTCTAACCGCATACTAACTGGGAACTATATTCTCAGAAAGGTGAAGCACTGCTACTTCTGCTAATTGGGTGGAGTGATTTGCTCGCCGCACCTGAGAAGTCCGGTCACGGAGCAGAGAGTTTGCCTGGAGTTTGGTCAGAGTTGGAGTAATAGAGTCAACAATTACTAGATACTAAAAGCATAGTTTACAAGCATAGGTGTTTGCTGTATTGTAAAGAGCTGCAAAAATAAACAGGTGAGACCAGGTAATACCATAATGTTTCATAGAATTCCAACCAAAAACGCTGACCGGCTGAATCTATGGCTATACTTGTTCTGGATATGGATCCAAATATACCTGTAGCCACTTTCAAGAACCATCGTGTTTGCTCAGAACATTTCACTGAGGATGATTATGAAAAAATGGAATTAGCCACACTGACCATGAAACGTGTGCTGTTGGATACGGCCATCCCATCGATATACTATCGATGGGATGGCCGTATGGCTGTGACTATACAAATCACAACATGTAAATAGGAACATGTTGGAATTATTTTGCCACTTATTAGAAGCAGTAGCTAGTTGGAACCAGTTACCTGCTGGATCTTTGCTATGCTAAGCTAATGCTGGGGGCATCAGATAGCGTTAAAGCAAGCACGGAGATGAGAAGGGTATGTATCAACTTGTCTAACTCTGGGGGGATACGGTAAATAAGCTAAAGTTCCAAAAAGTTGGCGTGTTCCTTTAGTCATGATGTGGGTGCAATGTCACCCTCATAGAAAGAACAAACAGATCCACACCAAGTAGCTCCCGTCAGAAGGATTTTAATGATTGTGACATTTCGAGCAAACGGCTCTTCCTCAGAAAATGTCACCCACACCACTTCTATGTATGTGTCGTAATTGGGTTCTGGATCTACCAAAAGATGCAGCTGATGAACATGGGTCTTTCAGAATAAAGCCACTCTGAATATTGGCATATTCTCATCATCTACTCCTTACAAGACTCAAACTAATGGTGCATTCAAGCAGAGAGACCTGCCCATTTTCCACCTAAACATTGGTTTTCCTGCCCTTTTGCTGTTTTTGCATATTTTGGCTGGACCATAGGATTGTAGGACAAGCCCTCCAACCTCAAAATTCTGTCACTGAGTGATGAAGTTCCTCCATTGGTCGGAGTGTGACGGAGTGTGATGATGTGAGTATATGACTGACTCCAGCATGTGTATAGACTTTACAGACTTCCAGACTTTACGGGCAGACATGGAGTAACAGTAGTAGAGAATTGTTAGGGCAACTTGGGGGCCAAAATCAACAGGAGTTTTAATGTCAAACGTATGCTTATTTCATGGTCGGGCTGCTGCAATGTTTACCTGCAAGCCCCATCTAGCGACACCTATGTATCCAACATAGACACAAGTTTTAGCTTGTGAAAAAAAGGATTGTAAAACAGATAAGCCAGAAGAAACAAACTGTAACAAACAAAACATGATTGACACAGAGGAGATCTCAATGTGAAATCAAGGGTACAGTCATGGGAGGTTTTCAAGTTGTTTTAGTATATTGGCTGTTTTTAAAATAAGAGTATGTTTATTGCAGTTTTTTGTGACAAAATTCACAGAAATCTGACAAATATGCAAACAGTTTAGGAGTTAGGAATGCACTTTAAATATGAAACAATAAATTACTTTACACATCAATATATGTGCAAGTGAGTCAACTTACCTTCCCAGTACTTTGAGGATTAGAGAGACGGCAAGCGATCCAAAAACGCCACCAATAGCAAATATGGACACTGTGACGGACCAGAGAAGTGTGGCTTTCTCTGCTGCAAGAGGCTCCCCATATCTCTCAATCCATGTGGTATTGTAGAAAGCTTTAATGAACTGAATACAAAGAATTCATGTAACCAAAAGGTAGTTCCACTTTAACAACTTAAAACATAAGACTGCATCCCGCAATACAGAATGTGTATGTATTAAGTGTTTCATATCTAAATGTGTAAACAAATGCACATTGACTTGTGCAATGTGGCATCATGATCCAAACTTTGACAATCTACATCATGTCTAGTTAAAAATATTTAAAATAAAATGACTTTTACTAAATGAGTGCTCAATTATCTGAGGAACTCATTTACAAGTGTACAGAAATTGAGATAGTTATTTATGTCTGTTACATATCTTAATACATGTTTAATAGCAGACAACATTTAAACAGTATAAACCTAGTGGTAATAGTCTGATGCACAGCGGCACTGCAGTCATTTCCATTGCCTGCTATGGCTGTCCTTGCAAGCGTCAGGCAGAACAGCGGTGAGTGCCTACCTCGTTTAGCATCATTTTTAATGTAGTTTTTTTCATTGCAGTTCAGGCAGTCAACTGGAACAGATTAATAATTACCAAGGATATGATTTTGTTACTCCCTGCACCAAGCTCAGTCAGTAATAAGTTCACCCAACCTCTAATTCCATTTGTTAAAGCAATTCCTGTGCATTTGCTATGTCTCAATTTAATGAAAAAGTATTTGTTAAAATGGCAGTTTTTGGAATTTGCCTTGGTGTGTCACAATGAAACAACAAACATGTTACAACAAACATAAGAAAAAGGAATGCACAAACAATAAAGCAAAGTAGTGCAACAATTAGCATAAATGTAGAGTAGAAATATTGCAATAAAAACATATAAAAGATGTCTATCCGTGCATGGACCCTTTCCTTCTTGGATGTAAGAAAAAAGGAATGCACAAACATGGAACTGTTAGAAATATTGCAATAAAAACATATAAAAGATGTCTATCCGCATCCATGGTGTACATGCCGGAAAGGACATTGGGCGCAGCATCACTGGCTCCTTGCGGTCCGGGCTGTAGCCTTGTGCTACATGGGTGTGCATGGGATTGGTCCCTTGTCTTGTGTCTGTCTGTGTGTGTGTCTGTTTATGTATACGTTTGTGTGTGTCTGTTTCTGCATGTGTTGTTTTGTCTCCCTTTCTCCCAGCTTTCCTCTCTGTGTTTTATGGTTCTGGGATGCGTTCCATGTCTCAGTGTGTTGTTTGTAATTGTTTGTTTTTTTAACTTAAAAATAAAATAAAAAAACTATCACAAAAAAAGTGTAAAAGAAACTATAACAAAATTGTTCAATAAAATAATAAGGATGTACCTTTTGCGCAGGGTGTGCAAACATATTAATCAGAGGATGTACAACAGTACAGTGTAATGGTCAGGGAAAATATTCTGTGTCAAATAAGACTAAATCGAGGAAAACAACTGCAACCTCTTAGATTTTGCTCAAAGTTTATGGTAACCTTAATGTCAGTCTTTTCACAGTTTTTTCCAAATCTAGGGCATGCTATACATACTTGTAATGGTTCAGTCATATTGACATGTTTGTCTTCCACCCTACAAAGTTTGGGCTGCCTGTCTCTCTCTCTAACCTGAATAATACCTTCCATTATATTAATGTCCAGATATTGCTTCCCAGATAATGTGATTTTCAGGCTGTAAGTAACTTGAAGTAATTTTAAAGGGCTGAAAATATGAAGACATAGGATTTGAACAGAAATATTTTACAGGCCTTGGTTTTGGGACACATTCTTGATCAAAATCTGAGACAGTAACATCAACCTGTAATTCCATTTTTACACAGAAGACAAACCTGCCTAAAAATAGCCTATATTAATAAAAACATTTGATCCCCTGCTGATTTTGTTCATTTGCCCACTGACAAAGAAATGATCAGTCTATAATTTTATTGGTATATTTATTTGAACAGTGAAAGACAGAATAACAACAAAAAATACAGAAAAACGCATGTAAAAATGTTATAAATTGATTTGCATTTTAATGAGGAAAATATATGTATTTGACCCCTCTGCAAACATGACTCAGTACTTTGTGGTAAGGTCTGGAGACTGGCTAGGCCACTCCAGGACCTTAATGTGCTTCTTCTTGAGCCACTCCTTTGTTGCCTTGGCTGTGTGTTTTGGGTCATTGTCATGCTGGAATACCCATCCACGACCCATTTTCAATGCCCTGGCGGAGGCAAGGAGGTTCTCACCCAAGATTTGACGGTACATGGCCCCGTCCGTTGTCCCTTTGAAGCATTCCTCGTCCTCCAAACACGGCGACTTAAGTTGATTCCAAAGAGCTCCATTTTGGTCTCATCTGACCACAACACTTTCACCCATTTGTCCTCTGAATCATTCAGATATTCATTGGCAAACTTCAGACGGGCATGTATATGTGCTTTCTTGAGCAGGGGGACCTTCCTTCTTCCCTTCGCGAATAATCGCACCAACTATTGTCACCTTCTCACCAAGCTGCTTGGCAATGGTCTTGTAGCCCATTCCAGACTTGTGTAGGTCTACAATCTTGTCCCTGATGTCCTTGGAGAGCTCTTTGGTCTTGGCCATGGTGGAGAGTTTGGAATATGATTGATTGATACATTGCTTCTGTGGACAGGCGTCTTTTATACAGGTAACAAACTGAGATTAGAGCACTCCCTTTAAGAGTGTGCTCCTAATCTCAGCTCATTACCTGTATAAAAGACACCGGGAGCCAGAAATCCTTCTGATTGAGAGGGGGTCAAATACTTATTTCCCTCATTAAAATGCAAATCAATTTATAACATTTTTGACATGTGTTTTTCTGGATTTTCTTGCTGTTATTCTGTCTCTCGATGTTCAAATAAATCTACCATTAAAATTATAGACTGATCAGCAGCTCAGTCGCACCAGTCTTTGCCGGGATGCAGGGCCGGCACACCCCAGCAGACTCGCTGTGGCAGACCGTGGTAAAGTTGGTTTTATATTGGACATTGGCTATTAGACCCTTCGAAAAATCTATTATGCAGTTTGACCTTCCAATATAAAACCAACTTTACCACGGTCTGTGACAGCTCATCCTCGCTCGCTCCTAAAGACACTGTTTTTGACGTTATTTATCATAATATTTTCATTGAACGGGTTGCAAAAATCAAATACAAATTCAAGCATTTTCAAGCATTGTATCCAAAATTCAAGCACTTTTCAAGGATTTCAAGCACAAACCATGAATACAGCTTTTTTTTAAATGGAAACCTAACTTTCATGCCAAAGTGAAACATAATCAACTGTAAAATCAAATTTAGGGGCAAGGCCATGGGCATACATTATCATCCCTGACATGAGCTGCCCTCTGCTGATCAAAGCTGATATTCTTTTTTATGCTGCTTCCTGTTTTCATGTGTTTGAGTCACATCATTTGGCCCATTAGTACAAAGAGAGGAAAGACATTGTAATGAGAGCACAGTTTTTCCTGATGTAGTCTTGCATTGCCAGAGTACTACACATGTGAAAAAGTTATTTGCTGGGTAAATCAGATCAGAAAATCGGATTTCTCAAAAAACAATAACATTAACTCCATAAAGCCAACAGTATTTCATCACCTTCCTACTGATTTGGAATGGAAGAAAGAGGAGTGATCAGCTTTTGTTATTGCGAGCAGAAGCTGTAAAAATTAAGTTTAAGCTCAACATATGAACTGGTAAATTAGCTGCATTGGCAGACACAGAGTATCTGGGACTTTGACAGGAGCTACTAAATGAATGAGAAATGACTATAAGAAATATGTCTTTAATTCCTTAAGTGAGCTGCACAGATAGGGATCTGTTGGCTGTCCATGGTGCTTGAGGTAATGCTTGATATAGCGTAACTTTGCTCATATAACGGTCTGTAATCCATACTATATTTAAAAAATACATCACAAAGCAGAAGTGCTGTCAAATGGACAAATGGAAGTCAATTATGTAGGAGATATACTTTTTGGCCAACATTTCACCTTGCTTCTCAGGACTTCCGTACAAAACCCTGTGTCTAGTTATTAAATGACAGACAATAGACAACTCTACAGCAACGCATAAGCTATGTAATAGGGTTTAGTTTACTGATACTCTCTTTAAACCCGTGAACGTGTGTATGGTTTTGAAGCACCGTCTAAATGAATTATTGATTTTCTAGTGCATCAACAAATCGAAATCTTTGAGGCTTCTCCAGGAGCCAACCTGCAAGACATCCAAACAGTTTGACTCACCAAAGCAGGAGCATTGACCACGGAGAGGTTGTAGCCATAAATGAAAGATGACCCCAGGGCACCGAAGAAGGCTGCGCTCAACAGACAGGCTGTGATTGGCTGCTAAAGAGAGAGCATACATAGATAACATACAGGTGGTTCATACTATGCTACAAACTCAAACAAGTTAGAGGACTTGTCAGTGGCAGTTACATTGATGTTGATTATTGTGAAGATTGGACCAAAACCGAACCAATTCAGCATGGGCCCAGGTATCTAGGCCAGGAGACTGGGTTATTCTCTTCATTTTGCCTCTGAGTGCATTGTTGACAACATGCATGCACTGACAGAGGGTGAGTGAAAAAAGACCACTTGATGGAAAATGATAAATGCATCTGTCATACCAGGGCTTTTAATGGAATAAGAACTGGACTTTAAATGAACAATATGCTGTAGCTGTCATCAAAAATGGTATGCTACTAAGGAGACACATAACCGATCATCTAGAAAAGTGAATGGCATTGACAAAATATATGACTACAGTAATATTAGATTAACATAATGCTGTGAACAGGTAATACAGGTACAAAAGTAAATCATTGCAAAAGTAAAAGTTTGAAGGCTCTCAAGCAGTTCATTAAAAAAAAATCATAATTTGCCTTGCTATTCAGACAGCCCTCAACACTTAATAAAAAAAGTTTAATAATAAGTTTTTTTGATATAGCTCCTTTTACAGACAAAGTTGCAAAGTGCTTCACATGATAATCATTTGTTAAAATACAGTAGGATCCAACATAAAATAAGCAAGGAAAAATTAATGAAAGACCAATCATTTCAAAGATTAAAAACCTAAATCCCAAAGTTACAGACATGAGACAAAAGCAAGTCAAAACAAAGGTTTCTTCAGCTGCTTTTTAAAAGCATCAAAAGAGACTGCAAAATGTAAGACAATAGAAAGTGTGTTTTACAGGGCCACCACTTCAAAGGAGCGGTCACCTTTAGTTTTTGAGCGAGTGTGTGGAACCACCAATAATCCTTGGTTAGAAGACCTGAGTGACCTGTAAGTAATGTATGGATGGAGCAGGTTAGATATGTAAACAGGGGCCTGACCATGCAAAGCTTTATAAGGCAGAACAAGAACTTTAAATTGGATCCTGAACTTGATTGGAAGCCAATGTAACAAGGATAAAATAGAAGTGATGTATGACATCCTGCTGGACCTGGTCAACAACCTTGCAGCAGCGTTCTGTATACAAAAACAGGTAAATGTTCACTAATGTCATTATATAATAGCCCACTGTCTACATTGTTTTCCATAATGTTTGTTGTGCAATTTTTTTTTTTCATTTACCTTGTAAATCATTTCTAAGTGCGTCCAGGGGGAGTTGTGGTGTTTGCTTTTGGTCAGCCAATCAGAGATACAGTATGAAGATACAGTATGAAGATACAGCCAGAATGAAGACAAACCCCGCTAATTTTTATATAAGTTACATTGACAAGAAAGGAAAAGGAAATTAAACATCTGCTAGAAATAACAAAAACAATTAAGAGCCAGCAAAAGACAAATGGAAGAGTGCAACAAATTTGTTTATTTTATAGTGTATATGTTTAAGTATTTGGAGATAAAGTAAAAAATGTTTTGTGATCAATGTACCATTAAATTAACTCACTGTACAAGTATCCAATTATATTTTTCACCCATCAGGTATCTTATGGAGACAAAATATGTCCCTCTGTCTCACACTCTCTCTCTCTCTCACACACAAACACACACACACACACACACACACACACACACACACACACACACCTTACATGACAGCAGTTTATGCATCTATGCATTTTATTCATCACATTCCTACTAAGGAAGTAGGTAGATATGAATAAAAGTTATACATATAGGTAGGTGAATATATACCTGTTTGAGAAATACTTTTCACATTTTAATTAAAGTGTATATTATTGTCATTTTGTATGTCAAAGATGTGTCTTAATCATATAATTAATACCGTTTTTTCACTTGTTATATAAAATGAATAGCGATGTGATTAAAGTACAGATTCAAACAGTGGAGAGGGGCTCTGTTTCAGCAGCAGGTCAAAGCCTCATAAAGTGACAGCGGGATTCAGGAATACAGGATTGCATCACAGAAATGAGTTAATATGTACATTACAAAGTTCATGTAAAGTACATATTTACTGAAGTGCAGTTTGCGCACAAATACATCCTGCCCATGCCTACTACCATCATAACTGGTTAAGGTATGACATAACAGGCAAATAACAAAAACATGTCTTGGCCATGTTATGTATGTTACCAGGACATGACTGTCCATCTGTCCAGCCAGTCAAATGTAATAAATCACAAGTTGTAAAGTCATAAAGATATGAGCTTTCCAATTGCATATTCAGTGAGTCGATGACACTTACCTGTTCAGAGGTCTTCCTAGAGTCGCTTATCCTGTGATCTGCTGGGCGGTCATTCTGTGGTTTACCCATCTTAACGTTTCAGCAACCTTAAATGAAAAGGTCATATAATAGACATCTAGCTTACACAGAATATAGGAAGAGAAGACATGTTTCACAACAAAGAGGGAAGTGGAATTTATTAAACTGATGAGTGAAACATTTGCTGGAAAGGAAATAAGAGTGCCTCAATGTGCTGACGTTGTGACGTTGGTACAAGAACACAAAAGGACTATGACACAGAACTTGGTTACAAGTTTAGGATTTACCCAGAAGTCAGATCAGTTTTCCAACATACAACAACAACATACAGTTTGAAGCATTGGAATTTTTTTTTAGTTTTTGAATAAAAAAAACATGTCTGAATTTCTACTGCATCACATTATAGAAGACGTCTCCCACCTAGTGGTTGTAAGAATGATAACACTCAGAAATACTGGAGAGCAGACATGTAAAAATGCAGAAATTGTATGAAATCTAGAGGTCTCTAAATTAGGCATACTATTTTACCAAACACAGTTGGTGCAAGGCACGTTGGGGTGTATTCCAAGTGTTTTATATCTTTTTGGGGGTGGAGCAACTAGGCTTTCACTTTCTAAACAAAAAGACAACAAAGCATTTCACACTTAATAGAAAGGAGTCAATGACCTGCAGTGCTGCTGATTTCCTCTCCTACCCTACACTTGATAACATTTAATACCATTTGGTCAGCTTCCAGAATGCAAATGAGTCCCTGATTGGATGACTAGAATGAAAACCAGCAGGACTCTGTGTCCCGAGGAGCAGGATTAAAAGCCACAGCTGTGAAGTGAATTCATAAGAAGGCCTTCTCTCACTACAACTATTTGATTAAACTACTGCTTTGATTCTTCTGCTATAATGAATGTTTACTTAAGTGTTTGATTTGATATTATTGCAGCTGTAAAAAGTCAAAGTCAAAGTCTGCTTTATTGTCAATTTCTTCACATGTCAAGACATACAAAGAGATCGAAATTGTGCTGATCAAAAAAGTGCTGCCACGAGGGACTAAACACAGAGATGCACATGTGACGTGCTCGTATAGATGATTTTATATTTTTTTATAAATTATTTTACTTCCATATGTACAATACACTGCAGTTACCAAATGTAATTGTTATCTGGTGAGTAGAAATAATTGCATAATACTGCATGCTGCAGTCAACAAAAGTGTTAGCTCCCAGCTCCACCCCCTCTCCGTCAAAGCCCAAAAGAAACCCAGGTTTACAGGTGAAGCAAAGAAATATCACTTCACAATCCTTTGAGCTGTTCTGTCTGATATTTTTCTTGGTCTTCCAGATCTTCCTTTAACTTCCACTGTTGCTGATGACTGCCATTTCTTAATTACAAGATTACAGTCAACTATTTTCAGTTTCAGTTTTCTAGACAACTGCTTAGAAGAACCCATGGTGCCGATTGTTGGGGCAAGGTCTGTGCATTTAAAACCTTAAGATTGACATCACCTGGTCTTTCCAGACGATGAGTGAGAACAAGCCATGACACTGTCAGGTCTCAGCTTTCCAAAGGGGGCGGTGCATGCTATAAACTCTGCAGGGTGCCCAAACTTTTGCAGACACCATTTTTTTGTTTTCTGTTATTTTGAAAGTGTATATGATGGAAAAAAAATCTAACTTTTTGTGACATATTATAAGAATGTCTAATCTGTCATTTGATGCCTTTTGGAGATTTTTCCATCTTTTCTTGGCTTCTTTAGGCACATTAATAAAATTTTTTACCTGGGGTGCCTAAACATTCGAACCCCACTGTATATGCTGAAGAATGAGGTCAGAAATGTGTAAATCCTTTGCCAATATGGCAGGATGCTTAGATTCTTTCTGGCATAGCTGCTCGGCTAAGCCATCCTCTAATTTTCAGGATACCATCTTCAAGTACTGATTTAAGCTTGTAAATGTGGCTTGTCCTTTTCACATTTTTAAGCTGTTGAATTCTTCTGGAAATCTCCTTTCCTTATAATCTCCATCTCAGCCTTTCTGAATTCCTCAATTGAAAGAGGATCACAGACAGTCTGAGCCTTGAACCTCTGCTTTACTATTTTCCTCTCCTGTTGGTCCTTATCCAAGCCACCTTGAGCAAGAGTCACACGCAACTGCATTCTCCTTAGACTGAAGCACAGTAGCAGGCTCCTAAGCTTAAGGATCCAACCAACACTCTTCTTCAGAAGGAGAAGCAATTGAGAAGTGACTGCGTCCATCTTCTCTTCAGACTGTACAGCATTCACCATCAAGCTCATCTTGACTTCAGGGTCGTCTGGTAAGATTCTCCCAGAGCCATCAGGGTTTTCAGGCCACCTTTCTTCCGGTCCAACAAGAAACTGAGGTCAAGACACCCAAATGTTATCTTTCAGTAGCGTTGCCACCTTAACTCCCCTAGAAGCGAGGTCAGCAGGATTGCTTGTGGTGTTAACGTATCTCCACTGAGATGGATTTGATATGCGGATTATCTTTGAAAGCCGATTGGCTACAGAAGGTCCGAAACCTTGAGGTCTCATTACTGATGTATTTTAGTATGGAAGTACTATCTGTCCAAAAAATGGAGTCTTGAAGTTTCATCTGCAACTCCTTCCTCCACCACTCATCCATTCACCTTGCAACCATGGCAGCTGTCAACTCCATACGAGGAATGGTAATTGGTTTCAATGGGGCCACTCTGGCCTTACCTATTATGAAAGCACAGTGAACTTGTCTGTGAATTTTGCGTAAAAGCAGGTAGGTAACTGTTCCATAGCCACTCTCACAGGCATCTGCAAAGTGGTGTAACTGAGCAGAGATTACTTCCTCAAAGTCCACAGGTCATCTGACAACCTTAAAACTTTCAAGCTGACAAGAGTTCCTTCAGCCAACTTCTCCACTCCTCAACATCATCCCAACCAAGGTTGTTTCTGCACAAATCTTGAAGGATCTTTTCTGACCGTGGAAAAGATCTCTCTCTTCTGGTTAAGGGTTGCTCTTTGATACTGACTTTGAACTTTAAAAAGGTATCGGACTGAACACACCACTGTACGCCCAATGTTCTTTCTACAGGAAGCTTTTGCTCTCTCTGCGGTAGGTATAGCCGCCAGCAAGGCACGTCTGTTGCTAATTCACTTCATGAGTCAAAAGCCCCCTCTAGCACAAAGGGCACAAAAAGGTCTTTGTAGAGTGTCAATGCCTCTTCCTCAGAAGCCACTGATGTAAGGCAATAATCCACATAGAAATTGTGCAGAACTCTTTCAATTACCTTGGGGCTGAACTTTTTCCAATTATTCTCTGCACATTTCCTGAGGGCAAAACTTGCTCATCTTGGCGAAGATGTAGCTCCAAACAGATGTGCAACCATTTTGTGCTCTACCACGTTCTGATTATGGACTCCATTTGGCCACCAAAGAAATCTTAACAGATCTGAAACCTCAGCTGGTACTCTGAGCTGATGAAACATTGCCTCGATGTCTGCCATGAGTACAACAGGATCCTTTTTAAAGCTTCCTAGTAAGATCAGGTCCCTGTAGGAGCTGTGCATTCAATGAGGTTCCTTGGAAAGTACCTCCGCAATCGCAAACAACCCTGATCTTTCTTCTTTGGGTGGTACACACCATGGTGTGGTATATACAGTACCCTACCCTACCGTCACTCTGTTCCAGATCCTCAGGTGGTACCATCGTTGCATAGCCCTTGGAGATGACATCATTCATGAAAGCAGTATAATCAGTGTGAAATGACGGATCTTTGCCGAACCTCCTCTTGAGGCTCAGAGCACACGGTTCGGCATCTCTCCTGTTATTTGGTATGTTTACATCCTTTTTTCCTCAAAAAGTAAGCCAATGCTGTAATGGCCATCCATCCACTTAACAGTTTTTGTTACGTATTCCAGGAACTGACCTTCCTCTCTTGATAACCCCATCTGCTCATCCTGACCTCATTCAGTAAAATCTTTCTTTACCTGCTGCTTCCACAAATCATCCAAGCTTGCAACAGAGATTCTATTGATAGTGACATATGGCTGTCCACAAGTAGTTTCTCTACTCCCGTCACCTTAAAGAGGTCCATTTACAGTCCAGCCCAGCATAGTCTTGACTGCATACGGACTCCCATCCATGCTTCGGACAACTTGCCACGGCTCTAGTGCCTTTGGGAAGTTGGTTCCAATCAGCAGGTCAATCTCTTAATCAATCTCTCTTATCTACGTATTTCAGTTGTGGCCACCGTTGAAGATCTTTCTGTCGAGAAATGTTGCCATGATGAACTGGCATGTTTTTCTGTGTGTAAATATCGGGCAGTTCACAAAAACAATCACCGTCTAATTCAGCCAACTCCAGATGTGAAATAATATGGCTTTCAACAACCTTCTCCTGACCCATAGTTCGTAGAAGAATACCTGTTCTTCTTCCCCCGAGATTCAGATTGTTCATCAGCCACTCCGTTCTGAATGATGCAGAGCTCCAAGGATCTAGAAAGGTATAGGTGATCAAAGTCTTACATCCCTTCTTAGACTTCATTTGAAGTATAGGGAGTGTACAGTCTTGCTCACCGGCCCCTGTTAGCCAATGGATTGAACAGAGATCAGGGCACTGCTCATCGCTGTCTCTGTTTCTCCTTTGGCTTGCACAAAATTTGTTTCCTTCTCCTTTGGGGAAATATAGAGTACACTATGGTGCTTCTGACTGCATACCTTGCATGAGAGACGCTTCCTGCAATCTCTACTCAAGTGCCCAATGCACAAGCAGCCAAAACACACCCCACGTAAGAAAGCTATTTTCTCATTGTGCGTCCTCCTCTCCAATTAGATGCAGAGATTGGTGTATTGTTCAAGGAAGTATAAGCAGTCTTTAGGAGTGTCTGTTTTCTCTTCAGTTCAAAAGCCCTTATGAAGGTGTGATATTGCAAAGGATTGCCATCAAAATCTTCAAGATCTCATTTTGGCAGAAGGGAAAGAGATTGTTGTCGAACCAATAATGTAGTTAATTAATTTTGTTTTTCCAAAACCGTAATTATTTGACTGTGATCATTGCTGCTTGGCACCAGTGCTGCAGGTTGATTACTGTGGTGCTGAAACAGTGGTTGTGGTGTGATTGAATGTTTTGTATTGCACCTTCATGCTACCTGAGCTTTGGGCATCCTGATGATGTAATTTGGGTTTGGATCGGCTGGATGATATTTTCCACTTGAGGGTTAGCGCAAAAACAATGTAAACTAGGTTTTGCCGGTATTGGTTTATTTGTATCAGGCACAAATGGTTTTGCTTTAGCACTGAAGAGTTTTTCTTTCCTTTTTCCTCTTTCAAAATAAGAATCCATGCCATTGATGACTTGAAACACGAGACCTGACACCTGAGCTTCTAAGCACATTCACTTTAGCCATTGTTGTTTCCACTTCCAGTGCAAGTTGTTCCTTTTTTTTCTTAGTTGCTCCTCCATTTCTTCTAACTCATGTTTATCCTTCAAAAGCCTTTGTCGTGCAATGAGAGCAGCCATATTGGCCTCAGCTTTAATGCGTGCTGAGGATGTTGAGACACTTGACCTAGATCCAGCCGAGCTCCTCCCATTAGACCTTCTACATCCGGTGTTTGACACACTGTCACATGGTTTAACGTCATCTTGTATGACAGAGTATTGTCCCAATTGTTGTGAAACATGAGAATTATTCTCAACTTGATGTACATCCAGCTCCTGTGATTCCTTTTTGTGATACAGAGGAACATAATTTGTGGAAATATGAGTGATTGTATTGCTTCTTTGTCTCCCAGTTTCAGAAAGCCATCCTTTTACGTCCTCTTGCAGTCCGTTATGGCGTTTAAGTACACTTGAAAACCATTCTTTTTGTTTTTCATGCAACTGAGTAGCTTCAACAACCATTTCATTTAAAGTCTCCAGATGAAATCGCACCTGTGAGGCATTGTCATCATTTTGCATTAGATCCTTTACTGCCTGGCTTAGACCTTTAATTCTGTGAACCTTTCCTTTGCGTTCTTTCTGAAGTTTCTCAATTTTATTCTCCAAAGCTTTAGAGGTGAGTGTGATTTCTCTTTTTTGTCCTTCCATCTTTGAGAAATTGACATTTGAAATGGCTTATGATCCACTTGTTGCCTTTTCCCAAGGTATCACAAATCACAATAATCCACACCATTCAATCAATCAATCAATCCACTGATGCCTCATCAACCACATCAAGACAATGGGAACGTTCGTTTATGGTTACAGCGAACGTTCCCCTAACGTTCTCAAAAGGTTGCAACGTTAAGGGACCGTTCCGTAACGTTCGCTAAAGGTTGCAATGCTAAGAGAACGTTCCCCTAACGTTTTCTAAAGGTTGCAACGTTAAGGGAACGTTCCCGTAACGTTCGCTAAAGGTTGCAACGTTCTCGGAACGTCCGCCGAACGTTCTCTTAAGGTTGTAACTTTTAGAAAACGTTAGGGGAATGTTCCGAGAACGTTCGCTGTAACCAAAAACGAACGTTCCCAGAACGTTAGGAAAATCTTCCAATTAACCAACAGACAACCGAAATACAACCAAAACAAACCTTCAGGGAACGTTCCCGCAACCAAAAACGAACGTTCCCAGAGCGTTCTGGGAACCAAAAATTGTTAGCTGGGTAAAGAATACAAGGAAACAACAATGCGTCAACAATGGACGCGCGGCAGTAACCTATTTACACTGTGTACACAGTAGGCCTACTAATATACACAAAGTTAGCGTTACTACATACCGCTTGTGCTGCTTGCGTCCCGGTCTATTGTTTTCGGAACTCCGTGCCTTCAATATTTCCTCCGATAGCTAATGCAATTCGTTGTTATCCGAGGAATCAGAGAATATACCATTTCCTTTGATCCACTCTAATGGATCACCTTTTGTTAACTAATATTGAGTATTGTGCGCTCGGCTTCACACCCCTCTCCGTCAAAGCCCAAAAGAAACCCAGGTTTACAGGTGAAGCAAACAAATATATCACTTCGCTAAAATCGTCATGAAAACGCCCACCACCTACAATATCAGCGCATAACACAATAATCACACACAATAATAAATGAGAACATAAACAACATAATGTGGCTCCTACAGATATGTGTACCTGTTAAGCACTTTGGTCAAATATCGTTGAATTGAATGTGCTAAGTTTAACTTGATTTGAATGGATTTACATGCAAATGAAATCAGGTTTGGTTGGTTTTCGGAATGGCTTTGGTAAAGTGTAACAGCCCTGGGCCTCTTAGTCACAGTGGAAAGAACCGGAAAAGTGTTTCCTTCCTTTTTTTCTGCCAGAATTTATTATACACATACAGTGCAACTGTGCTTTAAATGTGTTCTCAATTTCACATTTTTTATCATAAGTAGCGTAATCACACAACATAAGTTAAATGCAGTGTTTAACGTGACAGGGGCCTCACCAAATATTATCACAAAGGAGCCTCAAAATAGGCTGTTAGTTCTGTAAGTGAAGTTAACTTGCACGCCTATAGCTGTACAATTCCAACCACATCTTTGGTAAATGATGAGACTGGCAACAGGTAGCCTACTGTGTTTCCTTCTCTCACTTCTGCCAGACTGAAAGACGAGAGTTGGCTGCATCCAAAGTTCTTTAATTGTTTGTGAGGATGCACAGGCTGAGTGATGTGGCTGAAATCATCATGTCCTTGGTCAACCAAGAATATTTCCTGATATTGTTATGGATCATGATATGGCAAATGTAGACAAAAATCATACATAGCCTACTGCTATAGTAAAATAATCAAACTGATGTCTACAGTGGACAGTGGACAGCTAAAACTTGATAACATAAAATGATAACATATGATACAGTATAATTCAGCTGAAAGTCAGATAATACTTATATATACTAGAGAGGCTAATACTTCCAAATCCATAAAGTTCTGTGGATAACAGCTAAGAAAATAGTTTGCTACAATAAGTACATAGGTACAATGCCAACAGACCAAGACAATTTTCAACAGACTTAGTGAGAAGTATCCCTATGGGTAAACTTACCCACGCAAATACTGTGTTTCCAATGCTTCCAGGAAAACTAGTGGCCCAATATTACCTAGACATGACAGTCATAATGACACTGACACATGTTTAACTTTGATAAGTCCCTCCCTTTGTCTCACTTATTGCAGTCATATTTGGGTCAGCTACACTCCAGAGAAGAGAAACATTAACTACATTTTTAGGTTATTTGAGAGCACGACTCTACTGAGAAAAACAGGACAATGCAATAACAAGATGCACCTAAGCGGTCCTCTGTACAGCTCTAATCACAATTATATTAACAATAACCAGTTACACTAGTAAGGGCAAGGGTGGTAAAAAAAAATAGGACAGTGATGAACGATAAAGGTACTTATTCAGTAAAGTGGTCAACAGCCATGTGGGAAATTAACATTTCAGATTTAGAAGTAGGGGAGACCGGGTATGGTTTTAACACTTTTTTCTTCAGCACCTAAAATTATCTTTTTTTAGCTATAGGTCTGAAATTTTTAGGCATACATGGGGTAGGTTGTAACACATACTGGGTAAGTTGTAACAGGTAGACAAAATGCACCAAAACTAAGGGTCAAATGCATATATGCCACAACAACAGTTTTATTTTAAATGAATGGCTGCAACAATAAAATATGTGTGAATATGGAGAGAGTATGTGCATATTGTGTGTGTTTGTGCATGCACACATGTGCGTTTGTGTGTGCATGTCTGTACGTGCACATTCACCTACCGATATTCATACCTTTATTCATATCTTCCTACTTCCTCGGTAGGAATGTGATGAATAAAATGCATAGACTGCTGACATGTAAAACGTGTGTGTGTGTGTATGTGAGAGCAAATTAACATAAACACATTTATCCCGATTCCACGGAACGAACAAATGAAATGCATTCTTTATCAGTCACAATGGTGACAAGAACAAACAAATTCAACGCATTGTTAATCAGAGTTACAATGGTGTCAAATGAAATTAGCATCAACTCCATGATCTGTTTTTCTCACCCAACTTCTAGGCATTCTGTAGAATTATGAAAATCACAAAAATGTATTTAGTTGTATGTAATGGGATGGTTGTAACACTTTCAAAACACGTGTTACAACCATAGACTGTACAGACTATCTACCCTGCCACTGTCACCCATTATTTAGCTAGCTGTCTTAGCATGGTGCTTTGAAATTAGCAGAAGGTTGATACACCATTCTTTATTAGAGAAACTACAGTTTGGCCTGATATAACTCATACAACATTATCTACAACGGTAGAAGTACTCAACTAAATATTATCTTGTTATTTTTTTAATAAAATATATATAAAATATAATTTGATTTTCTGATGTAGCTTCAGGAGAGATAGCAACAGGCTGGAAAACCTTTATGTGGGATCGTAAAGGAAGCCTGAGGAAACTAAAACTGTCACAACTCCTATCTTATCCGTGATTTGTGGAATTAGTAGTGTTACAACTCTCCCAGTGTAGCAACTATACCCAGTCTCCCCTTTTTATTTCGGTGATGCCTGTGATTCTCTGAGTTTAAGTTTGGAGGTAATCAAATGAGAGTCAGCTCAGCTGAGTCAACTGACTCAACATTAAAGGGCCATTGTACTGAGGAAAAAAGAAAGATAAGATAAAATAGACTTTATTAATCCCAAACTGGGGAAATTCCCTGCAGCAACTCAAAACATGTCACACAAATCAAAATAAGACAAATACACATTAATTAGACTTAGGACAATTATACAAAAAGTATTATAAGAAACAGAAAATTTAGAATAAGAGTAATAATAATAATAAAAATAAGTTGCACACTATAAACACCCTTATTACAAACAGGTAAAAAATACAGTGTAAATAAGTGCCACGGTACTTTTCAGCAAGGTTTTTAAACTCTCTTTGTTTTGACCCCTTCCTCCTCATCTTGTTGTCTGTTATGAGATAAGGTGAGGATGGATAGAAATGACATATTGCACATAAGGTGTAATAAATAAATAAATATGCATTTTGCAAAATATTGTCAAGTGATGGCTCATGTTGCAGAATCAGCTATCAGTGTTAAGTCTTTCATAAAACAAGAATAAAGCTCGGCAGACAGAATGCATTTTTATGAATCTTGTACGTTGTTTCAACTTACAATGCATATTTTCATCAGCCAGAATCTGTGACTTTTATGCTCACACCATACGGGTCACAGATCAATTGACAATCCTCAACAATGTCGACAAAAGAAGAGAAAGACAGCATTACTTTGTACTGCTATGAATGGAAATTAATATTGAGCTGCAGGCTGGAAGATACAGACACTATGGTCTATCTGTTTAGTTTCAAATCATAGCAGTCTCACAACATGTAAAATACTACGACAGGCCAGAAATCCAATAAATCGTCCAAGAGCCCAATTGTTAATCGTCCAGTCAAGTAATCAGACGCTTCAAACTGCTGCTCAAACGACAACCGATCTGACTGTGATTCCGACGGATTAAGATAAACACACTGATTTGTTACTCATTTGTAAATTAGCACTAAACACAAAGTACAGCTGAGGCTATGGGAATCTCATTAGTTTTGTCGTAAACCAAAGTATTTGACAAATTAAAAATCTGACCTGATGATGGCACTGATGAAATGTCAGAAGATCACAAAAGCCATTAGGATTGAGGGACCACTTTCAATTAAAACTATATCAACACATCATCATCTCCATGAGTTAACTTTGCCACCAAATAAAAGGTTCAACATTGCCTTCATATTAGTTATGAAGCATTTATTAACTGAGTACTTCTTTTTACTGAATAACAGAGACTGAAAGAAAATGTGCACAACAAACGTATGATGTACTATTCATAGAGATGATGTACTTTATTTAAATTAAGCTAACCCAGCAGTCTGGATTAGGTTCAACTTTATGCATTTAATCACATCAGATACAATGCTCACATTAGTGAACTGTACACCAATTATTTATTGACTGATGTCTTTCATGGCTGACCAATAACACAGTGTCATCTATTTTCTCCCATTTACTGCACAACATCACAGAGTAAAATATAACGGCGTGCCACCTGTTTGACTGGGAAATTGAAAGAATTAAACCCTTATAAACAGAGCAGAGTAAATGCGGCCCATCTAAAGTGTCAGTCACAGGTCAGATGTGGCCGACATGCAGGAAGTTGAAATCATTATTCTAAAGGCCTGTTCACACCGGGACGAATTTCGCGCGCGATATTCGCCCGACGTTGGCTATGTCGTGACTAAACAAAAGGCGTCAATGAGAGTGTGTGCACACTGACGTAAAACGCCACGTAAAAGCGTCATTTTTAAAAAACGCCTCGGGTTCGTTTTTTGGTTTAATCGCGTCAAAACTATCCGACCAATGAAATCGGCCCTTTTGCTCACGTGTCTTGTGCTTCTGAAGTTACAGTAAAAAAACACAACTTGGGGCGCTCAAGCACAAAACGGTCTTACCGAGCACACAAGTTTTGAAGAAGACATACGCCACCGTCATCACTGCCACTTTCCTCATTCAAGAAAAATAATTT
The DNA here is from genome assembly GCA_026937815.1 of Etheostoma perlongum. Lineage (NCBI taxonomy): Eukaryota > Metazoa > Chordata > Actinopteri > Perciformes > Percidae > Etheostoma > Etheostoma perlongum. The sequence goes on along the minus strand of CM049374.1, from coordinate 7,204,230 downwards.
CATCATCGCTGGAGCTGGGCTTGAGCTACTGGTGCTTCGATATCCATGTTTTCTTTGTCTGATTTAGAAGAAATGTTCTAAATACTTCTCTCTTCTTCTCTGCTCTTCTTCTGAGTTGCAAGGAGTATTGCGCAAAGTTATGAGCGCCACCCTATGCGGGGGGGTATTTCTGTTTTACATTAAGCGCCATCTAGTGACAGATAATGAATTTGCATGTTCATTCGGCTCATCGTCAGCGAAAATCGCTTGGGTGTGAACACAAAACGCAGCGTCATTTAAATTAAGCGAATAAAGGCCTGTTCACACCGTGGCAATTTTTGCGCGATATTCGCCCGACATCAGTGTCGTGACTAAACAAAAGGGCGTCAATGAGTGTGCACACCGGCGAAAAAACGCCCGCGTCATTTTTTAAAAACGCCTCGGGTTCGTTTTTTTGGTTTGCCCGCGTCAAAACTATCCGACCAATGAAATCGGCCCTTTTGCTCACGTGTCTTGTGCTTCTGAAGTTACAGTAAAACACAACTTGGGGCGCTCAAGCACAAAACGGTCTTACCGATCTAAACGAAGAAGACATATATACGCCACCGTCATCACTGCCACAAGGCGAGGGAAGAGGCAAAAGCCACGATGTCCAAAATAAATGTTGAGCTGCTGGTCTCGTTGGTTTCGAACATAAAGAGCTATATCTGATTTAGAAGAAATATAATATATTAAATAAGAAATATTGAAATTCTCCCTACAATAATTACAACTGCTGCTCTGTATGTGCAAAATGGACAGTGCTGTTGAGTTAATGTTTCAAAACTCTTAGAACCAAAGCAAACATTGGCATTTGCTTTCAATAGGGTCTTGCCTGATAATCAAAAGTGTATTAAATAATATTTCCCAAAACTAAAATGCCAAACAATGTTAAGTGACATGTTCAGTGACATTGAGCCCTTCTTCCTCTCTTTCTAAGTAAACACTGCAGTCAGACATGAGGACAATAGTTAGATCAGGGGCCTTATTGATTATTAATAGTAAATAAATCCTGGTATTTACCTTGAGTAGTGTATAGATACATCATGGGTCAAAGTTTAAAATCCAAATGTACAGATACTGTATTGGAAGAAAATGTCTGTTTCTCCTACTATAACAATTTTAAGAACAATGGACAGTGCCCTTCCCGCATATGATCCATTGTACTGGAGCATTCCTTGCAGCATTCCTGATACTGGTGGAGCTTTTGCACACCCACTATAATAATAATAATATATCAACGCAATATCGTTACACAGCAGATCGTTATATAAGTGAGTATAGGCTATGGCCTATACATTATTCTGGGGGTCCAAAAGACGTTGGTTTTGAAAAGACTTAACACTACCCACCTCTGCTCATCAACCAAATCAAGATAATAAAGAATACAATGAAACAACAATGCTTCACCAATGGACGCGCGGCAGTAACCTATTTACACTGTGTACACAGTAGGCCTACTAATATACACAAAGTTAGCGTTATACATACCGCTTGGCTGTGCTGCTTGCGTCCCGGTCTATTGTTTTCGGAACTCCGTACCTTCAATATTTCCTCCAATAGCTAATGCAATTCGTTGTTATCCGAGGAATCAGAGAACCATTTCCTTTGATCCACTCTGATGGATCACCTTTTGTTAACTAATATTGAGTATTGTGCGCTCCCAGCTTCACCCCCTCTCCGTCAAAGCCCAAAAGAAACCCAGGTTTACAGGTGAAGCAATATATCACTTCGCTAAAATCGTCATGAAAACGCCCACCACCTACAATATCAGCGCATAACACAATAATCACACACAATAATAAATGAGAACATAAACAACATAATGTGGCTCCTACAGATATGTGTACCTGTTAAGCACTTTGGTCAAATATCGTTGAATTAAATGTGCTAAGTTTAACTTGATTTGAATGGATTTACATGCAAATGAAATCAGGTTTGGTTGGTTTTCGGGAATGTGGACAATGGCTTTGGTAAAGTGTAACAGCCCTAGGCCTCGTAGTCACAGTGGAAAGAACCGGAAAATGATGAGACAGGCTATTCCTTACTTTTTTTCTGCCAGACTTTATTATACACATACAGTTAGGGTGACCAGACGTCCCCGATTTTGGTGACCTGTCCCCGGCTAGATCTGTCCCTGGAAATGTCCCCGGTTTTCACTGTGACTGACAGACCCAAAATTGGAATGAAAGAAAGAAAACTCTGACCAAACGGAGCCGATCGAGCAGCGTTGCTCAGAGCTCAGAGATGTTTTAGAAAGCCGTATTTTACGATGCTAAAATTACTGATTATTTACATGGAGTGTGGTGGGTTTAGAGGACTTTTATGTTTTAAAAAAGGATCTTAATATCTTTAACAGAAAGGTCAGCCTCCTTAGGAATCCTTTCCATAATGTTATCAGACACTTAGAATATTAATCTTTCTGACAGTAGCAAAACGAAATGACTTTATGAACGTAAATACTGGACAATTATAACTTCCATTGTCTCTGCTGCCGACTGCAGCAATCTCGTTTCATACTGCATCAATGTCAAAGGAAAATATTTCCTTAATAGTTTATATTGTATCTGACACTCAGCTCTAGGTCTAGTGTCCCCGTTTTAAGTTTTACAAAAATTAAAAACATGACGTGTTTTGGAGGTATATACGCTTCTGAGCTGAAAATAGGCTCGTTCGAGATGAACTGCACCTCGCCTGTAAAGTAGACGAGAGCAGGGGCAGCAGGCGGGGGGCACAAAAAGCTGCGGTGAAGTCGGACAGTTTCCAGCCGATTCCAGCAGCCTTCAGGCTGGACAGGAAGTGACAAAAACACTGTGGTGCGATTCCGATTTAATAAAATATAATCAGACCCACATATCAGCTTGTACACAGTCTCCAGTTATTTTAATTATGACAGAGCTGTCAAAGTGCTCTACATGAGATCTGCTGCTTATTTTAATTAACACTGTAGATGATCAGTGACCCAGTAAGCACACATACGTCTCCACGACGTATTGGCGATGTAATCAAAATACGGCGGGGATATGTAGTAGTTTGGTCGTTTGCTCACTGGCACGACGTCCCTAAGACGTCGCTGCTATACGTTTCTGCGACATGCAGCCGCTCTTTCCGCGACGTACATATATATACATCGTTTTAACGTATGCCATACGTCGTACAGATGCGGGCTCATTTACATCGTTCTAACGTATATAATACGTCGTACAGATGCAGGCTCATTTACATCGTTCTAACGTATATAATACGTCGTACAGATGCAGGCTCATTTACATCGTTCACGTATGCCATACATCGTACAAATGCAGGCTCATTTACATCGTTCTAACGTATATAACACATCGTCCCAACATCCGCTATACATTTTACAGATGCAATCTCAGGCACATCTTCCTGACATGTGTTATACGTAGAATAGATGTCAAGAAGATGTGCCGATCAACCCATTTAACAGAACTGGTCAGTATAGGTCACACGAAATTACTTTAAATATCTTTACTAAATTACATGAATTGCTAAAGTAAGAGATAAGTCATACACAATTACTTATAATACATTTTATTTATGAATCACTTTTAAGGGTACTCCAAAAATTTACATAGTTCAAATTATTATAGAAAACAGCACACTAACACATTAAAAGCTATTCTGAAAATACGAAAAAATGATCATGTAGCTATATTTTGAGATAATATCCTACTTTTGTCTATACTAAGGACTAATGTACAAAAACACTATTACAAGCTTAAACCAGTGTATTTTTTAAGTATCCCACTGTAAGCCTCCCCTTAGGCAAAGAGCTGGGGCATGCACGTTTCCTGGGAACGGTGTGCAACGGCTTAAGTTGTTTTCTCTCGTTTTGTGGTTGTGTCTCGATTATTGGCTGTGTTCCAGGTGATACCCAATCAGAATCAGTTAAGCTAAAAAGTCAATTTATCCATTTTTGGATGCCAATGGGATCATGATAATGTTATTTGAACCCAAAGACACTGAGCAATTGAGCAATTATTTTTCTTAATCTGTAGGAGTCCTTGAAATATACAATATTTCTCTCTTTTGACTACACACTCGTGAGCTGTGTATCCCTGCTTCACAACAGCAGTGTGTACATGTTGGAGAAGAAAAAACTAATTATCACACTATATTGTCCACTGTGTATCATAATGTCAATTATTTCAGTAGCTAAAAAAGGGTGTCTCTGCTCCAGCCTCTTCTCCAGTCTGTTGCCGGTCGGGGGGGGGGGGGGGGGTCCTTGATGGCCTACTCTGCTTCGGACTCAGGAAAGTAGGATTCCTCTGTGCTGCAGCTGTGGCAAAAACAAAAGATTTGGGTTAAGTGCGTTATTTAAAGATGTATCTTTTAATGCATGGAAGTATTTTTTTTAATTTAATTCTTTGTTTCTTCTCTCTTTGTTTTTAGGAAGTGGTTGAGTAATGTAACGCAAGTCTTTTTTTTTTGCAGATGTGAATAGAAGACCAGTTTCATCAAGTAGAATATGGCAAACCAAATGTTGTTAACATAGTTAAATTCTCTGCAAACTTTTCCTCAGAAGCTCCAATTCAGCCTTTTAATATAATTGAACAGTAAGGCCATTTGGTCAGTAGGGGGAGCTGCAGTTTGTGCAGTTTCATTTTGGATGAAGTTCAAGATCCACAACAGGTGGGCTGTTTACGGTAGAAAGAATACAGCTACGGCCAAAAGTTACGCAAAAATTCTGCTAAATCTAGACTAATATAATGACATATTTGTTATACTTTCACCCAGGAAAACACATTCCGTTCTTCTAGAGTTTTAATTCAAATCCCGATCTGTTTCCTGAACTGAACTACTCGTTTTGGTGCCTAAATTTAACTGTTGTTTTGTCACCGTAGCTGTATCCCATCTAGCCACAACCACTGTTAAAGCGCCATTCTGACAATATGTATTTAGATCATTTTCTAAATGAAAGCTTTAAATCTAAGCTTTAAATTTGTTATACATTGTCCCATAAAATATGCCGTAACACTCTCTCTAAAAGGGCTAACATCAAGGTTTCATGGTAATCACAATGATTTAAAAAGTATTTACTTTCGACACCAAAGGTTCCATTTTATGCTGCCCTCTCTTTACTTCCTACTTCCATTTTCAATTAAGATTTTTGTAAACTTACCACAGATGATTTGGCAAAGTAATGACTGGGAATATGGCAGCTCTCCGCATGTCTCATATGTGCTCTTGGTCATCATGGCAGTTGAGAGATCTGAAAAATACTAACATATATAAAACATTTTAAATAAGATAAAATCCTTAATTAATCCCACATTGGAGACATTTTCAGTGATACTGCATCAAAGGGAAAGTGCAATGACAAACGCGTCAGTAAAAATGCAAGAATAAAGCAGTTAAAACAGTTAAGGACACAGACAGAACGTTTAATAACACCGTATTCACAGTATTGCAGAAGTTATTGATATTACATAATAAGGCGTAGATAGATGTTGCACATGAGTAAATTGTCACATAGGGTGCGTGTGGTCTACTTGGAGCAGTGTTGATTATAAAGTCTGACAGCAGCAGGAAGGATGTGTGGTATCTCTTCTTCACTGCATGTTTGGAAAACTAGATAGATTCGGATTACATCATACAAAAACCTAATATGACAACATGACTCTTTTTATTTGTTGATCAGGTTTATACACACATACCCACACACATTATTGTGGTATGATGTCCTTCATCTGTTCATTGCCTTCTCTCACAACTCCTGCCCACGTCTCCTGATCTTCCACTATACATAATGCCAACATAAAAACTGACACACTATGTGAAAGTTATCAACAAATAATGCTCTTTTGTGAGGATGCAATATTTTTAGTATTGCAAACTATTTTTTTGCAATGAACACGGTGTATTCCTGACATTTTGTAGAAGATGGTGGATATTCTTAGCAATAACCACTTATCTAATGAGGGATAACTAGTGAAACAGTGAAACAAACACACAACAACCAACAGTTTACCAAAAGTTACCCTTACTTTAAACATGAAACGGAAAAGTAACAATCAAATTAATTGTGTTAATTGATGATTGTATTGATCTCAAAGTCAAATGAGTTTCAATATGTCCATCGAACGCGTGTAGTCCTAGTTAGGTTTATGGTCAATTTAGCTTCAACAAAACGTAAAACAAAGTTATGTGACTGTCAGTAGTTAGCCAACAAAAACGGTCACCATCTAATAACTGATATTTTATGACCGTTGGCACTCTGAACCGTTTTTAAACCGTTTTTTAAATAAATTGTTAAACAGATTTAACGTTCATGCCAAGTGTACAGAAACTAATGTTGAGTTATAAAAAAGTTATAAACTAAGTGTGATGCAGCTATGATGGGATTAATATGCATTTTGTCTGTGAAGAAGTCAAGATGGCCATCTGTTCCCCATTTCCCCCCTCTATTTCTCTGACTGTAAAGAATTGATCTGGTCAAGTCTGGCATTTAACATATGCAAAGGAGCTTCCTGCTACAACAACAAAAGGTGGCCTTCTGTCTCCGGTCCCCTGGGGTCTTAGTCTGGGCTAAGACAATACAATGCTAATTAAACTGTTGATGTTAAAGTTTCACATTTAAACAACAGAACCTTTTGTTTTGCAACCAAAAGCGACCCCCAAAGGGGCATAGTTTTGCGGCATGTTTATTCTCATTGTACTGCGAAGATGCCCTCGGCATGCTGTCATGACAACGGCGGACCAATGAGAATAGATTTGACTGTGCCAGGTAAAAAGGAACCGCCCCCAAGGTGCAGGGGATAAAACTGTGTGATTTAGGAATTTTCAAGACTGGTTTCACGTGACTCCATCATGGGGAAGCATGGATCCAGTCCGCTGTCAGCTGCAGTGTTATTATGTATGTTTGTCTGTCTTTGTCTTTGTCTTATCATCCTCATCATGCTGTTGCAATAAACCTTTTCTTAATTCCCAATTTGACCCTCAGCCTCCTTCCTCAGAGATCCGATTGAACCCGATGTTACTTTTGAGAAAAAACTTAACAATTGGTGACCCTGACGTGATCTCTGAGGAAAAGGACGGACAAATTCAAAAGACGGGATCATGGTGAGCTGCTGAATTTTCACATGGGCCCGAAAAACTGAGAGGTGAGCAGAAACCCTGTTTTATCAAAACACTGCATATAGATAGATGTGAAAACATGTAGACGTGACGATTCAGCAGTCATCACCGCCCCGTCTGTAAAAGTCTGTAAAAGCAACTGAAGCAGTGATGAGGATGAGCTAAAGCAATGGTGTGTAACTGTTATGTGTGAAGCTTAAAAGGAACGAGAGATCAGAGGATATGAGCGTTTGAGTCATGTGCACTGATTTAGAAGTCCGTTAAGTCGGCCGGTGAATTCTGTTAAATCTTAAATTTAAAGTGATTGTGAAAAGAGTCGACCGGGTGAACTTGTATAAACGTTTGGTTTATGTGATCGGAATAGAGTCGACCTAGTTTGACCTGTTAAATTTAAGATTTATGTGTTCGTGAAAAGAGTCGACCGGGGTCACAAGAAAAATTTGTAAAAGGTTCATGAAAGATGGCCAGGTTAGAACCGTGATAAATTTTAAATAAAAAGACCAGACGGCGACAGAGTTTTAGTCTCTGTGGGGCACGGAGGAAAAACGAAGTCTCTTAAAGCCAGTCTACTGTGAGGGATCTGGCCTGGAGAGCTTACCTATGCGGCGGCGGCTGGGCTGAGAACCATGAGGGGTCCCTCAGTTATTTCCTCGTGACCATAGTAAGAATAGGAAATGATTTGATAAATATAGTCTAATTGTGTAAAAGATACACTTAGGAATTGTACAGAGGTGCCTAATGTATACAGAGGCGCCTAATGTAAATACATTTATGTGGTGGTGGGATGTGCGTTTGGTGATAAACTGTAGCTGTGTGTTGCTGGAGCTTGCAGAAGGCAGCTCCAGCTGTTTGATGGTGGCTGTAAATAACTCATTGTATGGATATTTGATTTGTTGAACTGGGAGCGTGAATGCTCTGGCAATGTGTCTTTAAACAGGAAAAAGCGTTCATTGACGCCTATCCTGTAGTGATTGGGGAAAAATTATTTGTGGAATAAGCTGAAATTGAACTGTGAGAGTTCCATTTCTGATGAGATTGTGGTAGGACTTGAAATGTTCCACAGAATGGCGGGCTTGATGTCTTGTGAGGAACTGCTGAAAAAGTGTGAATGGAGAGTGAAGAGTGATTGGAGTTCCTCAGAAAATGCATAATGAGCAGCTAGCAGTTGAGAATGGATGAACATTTGTCAAACATTGAACATTTAAAATAATTAGTTTCAGTTGATTACATCTTCTATTTCATGTTTGGTGTTGTCTTATGGGGACATAACTTGTGAATACATTAGTCTGGGTTAACTTAAAAATTCCTTTTCTTGTTCCCTGAGTAAGTGTTAATGAAGGACTGAAAAGGAGGGACGGGGGTTTTCAGACCTCGTTTTCACACCTTGATGCAGACAAAGCAATGCATATCTACTCAGACAGTCTTAATAGTGAATGGTCATTGTCATCAAAGAATCATGGTGGCATTTAGCATTGTGCGATGTCCTCAAATGTTTGTAATTGATAAGTGCATTTTTATTTTGGATTTATCTGTTTCTTTTATTCTTTTGGTTTGGTGTTATGAGTAATATTGTGTCTGAATGGATTGATAAAGCTCATTACAAGTCAAATTTAACCATTCCAGTAAAGTCAACTGAAAAGTGGTGGGAAAATAAATTGAGCTGCCTTAAGCATCTGGACAATAGAAGAAAATGTGCCAGAGAGGAATTATAGCTTATTAGGGTTTTAAATGGATATACATATTCGGAATTTTGACTCAATTGGATTGTTTTTTATTTGACTTGAAATGATAAGAGGTTTTCAACATTTCTGAGTTCATTGCATTTATATTCATTCTGAACTTTGTTTTCCATGATTTAGGTTTATATTCTTTCTTTTCTTTCACTCAAACTTTTGATTTTCTGTAGGGGTGGGATCGCACGTTTTTAGTCAAGACAGTAGATTTTCTGCTGTTTTTTCTGTGGTTTGATGTTTATTTTTTCTCCCTAGTTTGTAAAATGATTTAAAAAAAAACTGAGGTATGACACTCTGTTACGGTTAACTAGATAACGCTAGCATCAACGTTAACGGATATCGGGTAACGTTCAATTATGCCTAACGTTAACGTTAGCTAACGTTAATGGCCTGTGTAACGTTAACGTTATGGTTGGTAAATTAGCTAAAAAGCTAGCTAGTCAAATTAGTAGCTACATTTAGCTAACGCCAGCTGTGAACACGGGTATTTTAATTGAACGTGAAAAGTGCGGCTAGTGCGATGTTAGCCTGATCTTAAGGCTTTAAAGTTACTTTAAACCATGACATGGCGTAGCTAACTTAGTTAACGCTAGTAGCTAAAATATATTGTTATTTGTCAGATGAACACCAACTTCCACATGCGAAAGCGTCAAAATATTGTTTTAGCTAACGTTAACTACGTTAAGATGAAATAGTACTTACCATGGAGTTTAACAGCAATGAAGCAGTCGTCCCTCCCAACCCTTATAGACTGGCAACTTTTTTCCTTCCTTTGTCGAAATACTAATATGTTGCTGGGCAGAATTCAGATTTACTGTCCATCACATTAACAGTGTGTGTAACGTAAAGACGTCCAGACGCCCAATAAACGATGCTTCCAAATGACCCGCGAACTGAGGAACCTGTAATACATTTTACCGACATATTTTAATACGTTGCTGCGATGTATAGATTCCCATCATAATACGACGTCCAGACACCCAATAAACGATGCTTCCAAATGACCTGGGAACAACTGAGGAACTTGTAATACATCTAAAAGACATATTTAATACGTTGCTGCGATGTATAGATTCCCATCATAATACGACGTCCAGACGCTCAATAAACGATGCTTCCAAATGACCCCGAACAACTGAGGAACTTGTAATACATCTAAAAGACATATTTTAATACGTTGCTGCGATGTATAGATTTCCATCATCCACGACGTACTGACGCTCAATTAACGATGCTTCCAAATGACCCGCGATCAATTGCAGATGAAGCGATCATTTGCAGACGTCGTGCTATATGGAAAGCAAAACAGTCCAAATACACGTGATTTCTCACACGTAAACAACACGTAAACAACGCGCAAAACAACGTACCGCGTAAATTACGGCGTAAACAACACGTAGACAACGCGTAGACAACGTGTTGTTTACATGTTAATTTCACGTGAATATGAGCCATTTGGTCACTTCTCCATTTTGAATGGGTGAGCGTCCTAAGCTCCCATTGGCTGCTGAGCAGTAGGGTTAAACCATTTCTGTAAGCCTGGGGAGGGGGTCGCCTGCCAATATTCAACATGCAAAGGATCCTCTCACTTCTTTTTTCTTTCTCATTTCTACTTTTTTGATTTAGCTTTTAAAAAAATATATTAATTTAACTCAATGAATTTACTATTCAATTATAAACTATTTTCATCAAGATAACATTACCACCTTTTGCTACACTGCACTGCCTTTTAGGGGACCTTCCAGCTTTAACACCATCCATTAAACACTCCAATCCTAGCAGATTGTTGTAGGGGATGTTTACGTTGTGCCAAATGATTTTTCAGTTGCATTCCAAGGGAGGCACAATTGATTGTTGCATTTTTTTCTTCTTTCTTGCACATATTGTACTGTGGTTCCTAGTTATTTGGCTGTTGTATGTTTTTTTTCTGTACAAGCTTTTATTGTACTGTTTCTAGTCATTGCCATTATCTTTATTGTGACTACTACTGCCACTGTTTATCACACCAACCAGCACCATCAAACACCACCTAAAAGCCTGGGTCTGGCCCAGGTTTCTCCCTAAATGGAGTTTTTCCTCACCACTATTGCACTAAATAATTGCTCTTGGCGTAATTACTGGAGTTGTTGGGTCCTTGTAAATTATAGAGTGTGGTCTAGACCTGCTCTATCTGTATAGTGTGCTGAGATAACTTATGATTTTATACTATAAATAAAATTTAATTGAATTTATATATTTGCAATTGGCTAGTCTCAACTAACTATGAGAAATAAATCTTTTGTTAAAAGTATAGTGTAGATAGATAGTTAGAAAGACTTTATTAAAGGGTAACTACTTTTTTTACCTGGACCCTATTTTTTCTATGTTTTTGTGTGTAACCCTAAACAAAAAATATAAATTAGTATTTTACGGCTCAAAAGCACAACCCTGAGCCCGCAGAGGGTGCCGCTGCTGTGGAAGACATCCTGCCTTGTCCCGGTCCCCAAGAAGTCGACTCCATCTGGCCTTAAGGACTACCGCCAGGCTGAACTGGAAGATCAACAGCACTGCTGTTTACAAGAAGGGGATGAGCAAACTATTTCCTGACGAAGCTGAGATCCTTCAGTGTGTGCAGCAGGATGTTGGAGATCTTCTACCAGTCTGTTGTGGCCAGCGCTCTGTTTATTCTCTTCTGGGGCATCAGCATCGGAGACCGACACAAACAGACTGAACAAACTGATCAGGAAGGCTGGCTCCGTGATTGGCTGCAAACAGGACACGTTTCAAGCTGTGGTGGAGAGGAGGTCACTGAACAAACTGTTATGTATCATGGATAACCCCGACCACCCTCTCCACCCCACACTGGTCCAACAGAGGAGCAACTCCACCCTCTCCACCCCACACTGGTCCAACAGAGGAGCAGCTCCACCCTCTCCACCCCACACTGGTCCAACAGAAGAGCAACTCCACCCTCTCCACCCCACACTGGTCCAACAGAGGAGCAGCTTCTCTAAGAGGCTCCGACAGCTTCGATGTTGCACGGACCGCTACAGGAAATCATTCATACCACAGGCAATAAAACTCTTTAACATGTCATCACTGGGTGATAGATCAGACTTTTGGACACCACACTACTGCACTAAGTGCAACCTGCACAATTGCTTTATTTACATTTTAGCATATTATTTAAGCAGTTGCACATTTCTTTCCCATCCTGTATATATTCAAATATTTGTTCTTTTATTTTATTCCTATTATTATTTCATGTATATGTATTAACGTAATTTCCCATTTTTATTTGGATCAATAAATATCTATCTATCTAACCCATCAATGTTCCTTTACATTGTAGGAAGAAAACTTCAATGAAGAAGTAGTAGTTCAGTTTAAATACCAATGCAGCAAAAATAAATGTACTGTGCGGCCTTTTTAGATAATACTCCAGAGCCTCAGAGCCTCAGGATACCTACATTATACTTCATCAGATTAACTCACACACAATTTTTAAAAAACGGCTTGACTGAACAGGTGTAAGTCTGTTGCAGGCAACTTAACCATGGTGTTGTGGTCCTTTTTGTGTACACAACCCTTGTCCACCGGATAGAAAATGACCCGCCTTCACTAAATCCCTAAAATAAAGCAGATTACTGTAATTGTGAATGCCAAATTTTAGGATGAAGAAACAGCCTGTTATTGATCACAAAGTGTGTGAATATCTGAATTTTCTCCTCTTCTCAATGAAAAAAAAGACACATTTATTTAGTGAAGACACTAGTTGTTTTTATACAAGCTCTGTCATTATGTTTTCTTTACTAAAGTCGAGATTTATTATAAATATTTTTTTTAAGGTGCTGCATATGTGGTTAATAATATTCTTGTATCAAAGGCCTACTTGTGGATCTCTGCATCCCAAAGATAGGGCTGAAAATCTCATTTCTCTATCTTACCCCTTCCCTTACCCTTCCCCTTGGTTTTTGGCGTTCACGTGGGACCTAGTGGTGTCCCATTTTTCTTATTACGACCGAGGGGTAGGGGATAGATCGAGGGGTGTATACCCCTTGAAACGAAGTGTGGACGCGACCTCACTTGTAAACACACACGCATTATCATTATTGCATTTGTACTGTATCATTGTAATCATTTGTAATTAATTTCCTGTTCATGCACTTGTATATTGTTGTTGGTTTTGATATGGGACACTGATGAAATGTGAGGCCAAAAGGCATCAGACTGGTCTGGAATATCAGAACAGCTGTAGTTAATTTGTTTGTTTGTGGTCTTTTGTGTATTTTTGTTAGTTTTACACATATGAGTGCCTTTTATGTGTGTGACATGTTAGGTATGGTTCTAATAGTTGATAATGGTTCTGTAACATCATTTTATGTAATGTTTTTGCCTGTTATGTTTAATTTATCGGCAATAATGACAGATCTTTGTTAACAAAATGTTTTTTTGACATTCAAAAAGGTGATAACTAAAACAGATATACAACACACCATGTATACAGAGTGTATATGTATGTATACATGATACATGTGTATGCACATGTATTGCATCTTGGAAGTTTGTGATCAATACTGTATGGTGATGTAACCAAGTGGTGTCCCATTTCATAGGGGTATGTTTTCACCCTAGCACTTACCCCTTGGTTTCAAGGGCCAAGGGGTAGGGGTAAGGGGTAGGGGTAAGATAGAAAAATGGGATTCAGCCTAGATCCAGACTTGACTAAGGACCTGTGTGTGTGTGTGTGTGTGTGTTAAGATTAGCGGCCCTATGTAGACATGCAGGTCCATCTCATCCATCCATTTTGCAGCAAAATAGTTTGTAAGTTAAATAGTAAGCTAAATAGTTGTAGAAAAAAAAGCTATTATTTCTCAAAGTATATACACACTAACCAATTGCAAATATATAAAAAAGCTTGTACAGAAAAAATATACAACAGCTAAATAACCAGGAACCACTGTATGTGCAAGAAATAAAAAATGCTACACTCAAACAAAAAAGGCAGCAGTGGAGCAAAAAAAGGCGGTAATGTTATCTTGATGAAAATAGTTTATAATTGAATAGTAAATTCATTGAGTTAAATTAATTTTTTTTTTTAAAAGGTAAATCAAAAAAGAAGAAATGAGAAAGAAAAGAAGTGAGAGGATCCTTTGCATGTTGAATGTTGGCAGGCGACCCCCTCCCCAGGCTTACAGAAATGGTTTGACCCTACTGCTCAGCAGCCAATGGGAGCTTAGGACGCTCACCCATTCAAAATGGTGAAGTGACCAAATGGCTCAAATTCACGTGAAATTAACACGTAAACAACACGTTGTCTACGCGTTGTCTACGCGTTGTCTATGTGTTGTCTACGTGTTGTTTACGCATCGTTTACGCGTAATTTACGTGTTGTTTACGTGTATTTTACGTGTGAAAAATCGACGCGTTGTTTACGTGTATTTTGCGCGTTGTTTACGCGTTGTTTACGTGTTGTTTACGTGTGAGAAATCAAGTGTATTTGGACTGTTTGGCTTTCCATAAGCCGACGTACGTGTGCTTACTGGGGATCTGAGTAGATTTAGTCTCTCTGACTTCTAAACATAACTATCGGCCACACAACATGTGTTCTGTAGCCTACAGAATAAGTCTTTAAATCAGACAAATAGCAATTAAAATCCCTCCGATTAAAAAAATAATAAAAGGTTTATATAAAACGTCATCATGTTGAGTCGATCGTGAACCAATCAGCTGTTAAATCAGATGAGAGGCCGGCGTTTCCCAGCATGCTCTGGGTCCGCCTGGGTCCGCCTGGCTCTTGCAGTCGGTGAAAACCAACTGCGCTGCCTGGGTCTCAGAACTGCGGCCGCCTTGCTCTCGTGAGATTATCGTTGCCCACGTGTGCATGACGTCAGAGCAAGTCGGGATCAAGTCGGACACAAATCTAACCGTGCAACGGGCGCCAATCGTCGGTGATCGATTCTGCGCAGACCTGGCTCATCTCGAACGAGTGTCCCCGGATTTTGTTTGAGAAATCTGGTCACCTTAACACACAGTGCAACTGTGCTTTAACTGTGTTCTCAATTTCACATTTTTTATCATGACCAAGTAGCCTAGCATAATCACACAACATAACTTAAATGCAGTGTTTAACGTGACAGGGGCCTTACCAAATATTATCACAAAGGAGCCTCAAAATAGGCTGTTAGTTCTGTAAGTGAAGTTAACTTGCACACCTATAGCTGTACCATTCCAACCACATCTGTGTGTTTGGTAAATGATTAGACCGGCAACAGGTAGCCTACTGTGTTTCCTTCTCTCGCTTCTGCCAGACTGAAAGACGAGAGTTGGCTGCATCCAAAGTTCTTTAATTGTTTGTGAGGATGCACAGGCTGAGTGATGTGGCTGAAATCATCATGTCCTTGGTCAACCAAGAATATTTCCTGATATTGTTATGGATCATGATATGGCAAATGTAGACAAAAATCATACATAGCCTACTGCTATAGTAAAATAATCAAACTGATGTCTACAGTGGATAGTGGACAGCTAAAACTTGTAAAATGATAACATATGATACAGTATAATTCAGCTGAAAGTCAGATAATACTTATATATACTACAGAGGCTAATACTTCCAAATCCATAAAGTTCTGTGGATAACAGCTAAGAAAATAGTTTGCTACAATAAGTACATAGGTACAATGCCAACAGACCAAGACATTTTTCAACAGACTCAGTGAGAAGTATCCCTATGGGTAAACTTACGCACGCAAATACTGTGTTTCCAATGCTTCCAGGAAAACTAGTGGCCCAATATTACCTAGACATGACAGTCATAATGACACTGACACATGTTTAACTTTGATAAGTCCCTCCCTTTGTCTCACTTATTGCAGTCATATTTGGGTCAGCTACACTCCAGAGAAGAGAAACATTAACTACATTTTTGGGTTATTTGAGAATTGAGCTGCTAACAATGAACGTAAGCATGAAAACCCCCGTCAATTTTGTCCCCTGACAGTTCAATCAAACTAGACGATTTCATCCTCCAACAATGTCGACAAAAGAAGAGAAAGACAGCATTACTTTGTACTGCTATGAATGGAAATTAATATTGAGCTGCAGGCTGGAAGATACAGACACTATGGTCTATCTGTTTAGTTTCAAATCATAGCAGTCTCACAACATGTAAAATACTACGACAGGCCAGAAATCCAATAAATCGTCCAAGAGCCCAATTGTTAATCATCCAGTCAAGTAATCAGACGCTTCAAACTGCTGCTCAAACGACAACCGACCTGACTGAAATTCCGACGGATTAAGATAAACACACTGATTTGTCATTCATTTGCAAATTAGCACTAAACACAAAGTACAGCTGAGGCTATGGGAATCTCATTAGTTTTGTCGTAAACCAAAGTATTTGACAAATTAAAAATCTGACCTGATGATGGCACTGATGAAATGTCAGAAGATCACAAAAGCCATTAGGATTGAGGGACCACTTTCAATTAAAACTATATCAACACATCATCATCTCCATGAGTTAACTTTGCCACCAAATAAAAGGTTCAACATTGCCTTCATATTAGTTATGAAGCATTTATTAACTGAGTTCTTCTTTTCTCTGAATAACAGACACTGAAAGAAAATGTGCACAACAAACGTATGATGTACTATTCATAGAGATGATGTACTTTATTTAAATTAAGCTAACCAAGCAGTCTGGATTAGGTTCAACTTTATGCATTTAATCACATCAGATACAATGCTCACATTAGTGAACTGTACACCAATTATTTATTGACTGATGTCTTTCATGGCTGACCAATAACACAGTGTCATCTATTTTCTTCCATTTACTGCACAACATCACAGAGTAAAATATAACGGCGTGCCACCTGTTTGACTGGGAAATTGAAAGAATTAAACCCTTATAAACAGAGCAGAGTAAATGTGGCCCATCTAAAGTGTCAGTCACAGGTCAGATGTGGCCGACATGCAGGAAGTTGAAATCGTTATTCTTATGCCATGTGTCTCAATAAACTGGGCAGAATACCCTTCTTTCCTAAACTCTTTCTCAAAACATCCGAGGTCATTTAACTTTGAAAGATTATAGAAATATTGAAATTCTCCCTACAATAATTACAACTGCTGCTCTGTATGTGCAAAATGGACAGTGCTGTTGAGTTAATGTTTCAAAACTCTTAGAACCAAAGCAAACATTGACATTTGCTTTCAATAGGGTCTTGCCTGATAATCAAAAGTGTATTAAATAATATTTCCCAAAACTAAAATGCCAAACAATGTTAAGTGACATGTTCAGTGACATTGAGCCCTTCTTCCTCTCTTTCTAAGTAAACACTGCAGTCAGACATGAGGACAATAGTTAGATCAGGGGCCTTATTGATTATTAATAGTAAATAAATCCTGGTATTTACCTTGAGTAGTGTATAGATACATCATGGATCAAAGTTTAAAATCCAAACGTACAGATATTGTATTGAAAGAAAATGTCTGTTTCTCCTACTATAACAATTTTAAGAACAATGGACAGTGCCCTTCCCGCATATGATCCATTGTACTGGAGCATTCCTTGCAGCATTCCTGATACTGGTGGAGCTTTTGCACACACACTATAATGTGTGTTACATAAAAGTAGTGCAAGAGCTAGGTCTTCAATCCGCTAAAAAAATCCCTCTCCTCATGCAGCTTTTTCACTGATCAATGGCGGCTTTATTCTCCCTTGGCTTCACATTAATTATATTATTGAATCTACTGGCTGGCAGCTGTCTATATTACAAACATGTGAGCCACATTTCTGCTGTATGTGGAAACTGCATGAAAGATCACCTCCTGTACCATAAACGGAATCAAAACACATTACAGTTTAATGGTTTGATAGCTGCAGTACATGGCTGGAGGATTGAGCAACTCAAAGTGTACAAGGTTTAGGTCAGGAACTGCCATGGAAAAAAAGGACACGGCCAAGTAATGAAACTCAGGCTTGTAAATTGAAAACTCCCTCTGGGAGATCTTTTCGCGGCCCTGGAGTCTAGGTAACCAACATAATGTATTAGGTTCCCCAGTGTGTAGATAGACCTTACAGTGGGAAAGGAATCCATGGGAAGAGTGTCAAACCATTGAAAGTATAGTTGAGGTGACTAAAATCGTTTTTTTTCTGATGTTTACATTTCAATTTAACCCATTTACTTTGAACAACTTTAAGCAATATAAGATCATGTTTGCCATATTTTTATACAGCACATTTTCTAAAATCTTGCACTACTCATGTTTGCAGAAGAGTCCACTCCAGACTACATAATTCCAGCTCTGTTCAATTGGGCACTGCTACAGATATTAACTAATATATTATCTATGCATGGTTTATTGTCTTAAAAAAAGTAAGCAATTAAAGGCAATATACAATTGATTCTGTCAACAGTGCATGTCCTTGATTTGTTAAATCTCAGAGATCATTTTTTTCAACTGTGGTGCATGGTCCTTAAAACTGATGTCAGCAGTTGTGTTAAACATTGACTCTTCCACTGTGTCACCTACAAAGAGCCAATTCTGTATGCACCAGTTATTGTGAAGGAGTGGAACAATTCAAAGATCATAAATGTTAATTGTACTTCTTACAGCAAAGAATCATTCACTCTCTAAGAAATCAATTAGAAAAAGAAAACTTACTAGCCACTTTCAAGACTTTGGGCATCCAAAATCAGGCTATTCTTGCAGATTCCACAACCAAAGTAACTGCAGGCACATAATGAAAAAAACACCATTATCACATGAGAACTAGCTGGCTAACTTAATTTACTGTGGCTGGACATGAACCAAAAGTGGTTGGAGGCACAGTGTAGAGTGCTGCTAAAAAGAGGCCACCGTCATTTCTGATTAGTAAATCATCTACACTATGTAGTGTATTCTGCATGGTGAAGTTAATTAATAACTTCATCTTACAACTTGTCCAAACTGTGTATTTATATTTTGAATAAATCATCAACGCTTTGAAAAACCAACAATTAATTACTGGAGACGTTCACAATGTACAGTAATGCATCACTGTTGTGTGTGAAGTCCCTGTAGACCAATATGTAGTTTGGGTCATTTTCATGTAAACATCAATTAAAACCCTTTAAATGTTCAGGTTTTTTTTTGTTATTTATCTTAAATACATTGTAACTATTAGAGATTACCTCCAAACTGCATGGTGGTCAGGCTGAAACAGGGTTTATTTTCATGAACTAACTAGCCATAGTATGGCTACATCTAAACCTAACACAGTATACTATGCTACTCTTACAACCTGAACTGTATGAGTGTGTGTATGATCCACTTACCGTTTATATTTCCTTACAGATTGCTCTGACAAACCCAGCCAAGTTATTCCATTCCAACACAGATGATGGTGACGGAATCAAGCAATTTGTTAAATGATCTACTGCTTCTTCTAACAGAAGCATTAAAGTGTTACATATATGCTGTGCTGTCAGCCAATAGGCACATTGTTGTTTGACCCAACTAACTTGTGGCGGTGGAGGGTGAGGAATGGCTCCTCAGTTAACTCTTATCTGTTTCTTTAGGAGCAAACTGCGTACATAAATATGGCCCCCTATTTCCCTCCTCCTCCCTGGAGCAGCAGGACTGGAAAGAAACTGGACTTGAGAATTCACTCTGTTTGGCCACTTGCATGTTACAGAATTCTCTAAAGATACAAGAAAGAAATGGCTAGTGTTAAATATCATTTATGTTGTGTATGATAATATTAATTTGTTTGCTTTTCTGTGTTCTACTCTGATTCTAGATGAAGGTAAGTCAAAGTACTTTTGTAGAGAATGGTTATAAATGAGTTGTGTTGTAAATTGAAGATTGGCATTAAAGCCTGAGGTTAGAAGTAAAAGGTAGATAATGTAAGTTCTATTTGCAAAGCAGCAATATTTAGCACTAGTTTCACTGCCTTCTCAGACAAGGAAATTAAATATAAAGTTATGGCCCTGATAGGTGAGGTAGACCTAACTTTATTAGGCTTACGTAAAGCTTAAGTACCATGATTAGCAAGGCCATGGACCTTTCTCTTCTGATTCATTTCAGGACGGTAACAAAGAGACATAATTAAAACGCTATACTATAAAAAATATTATAAACCAGGATTTGATGTTTACATGTGCAACACATGACCAGGATACTCCAAGAACCTGATCATAACCACGATGGGTATGTGAATGTAAATTTAAATGTATGTAAACTGTGTAAACTTAACTGATCTTAAGTGCTGTATGTGTGACCTAATATAAAGATTGACATCAGTTGGAGCTAGGGACTGAGAGCCAGGGAAAATACTGGAAGCTGTTGAGAAACGGACTATGCATTATTGTTTAAGTCTTCTTATAGGACTTGTTGACTATTATAAAAATATAGAATAAAGCCACTATCACCGTTTAAATTACAACACAAATGCCTCCACATTAACTCTTTCAGACCCTCTTTAAATATTAAACTCTTGTTTCCATACGTTTTCTTTTTCTTTTCAGCAACATGGAGCCCCACTGTCTTCCTGCAGGGAAAATAAAATAGAATGCCATGGGTACAATGCCACGGTTAAAACTGATATTGACTGCTCCAGTCAATTAAAGCAGGTTTCCATAGTTTCTATCAGCAGGGAGAGACAAATGAATGTTCACTTAGCTACACATCTGGTTGATAATGTTGAGGTAAGATCTCACAGTGGGCAACTTATTCTGGAATCAGAGGATCATTTTGGCATGATGTGTTTTTTTTTCTTATTTTCTGCCTTTTCCATTAATTTCTTTGTTTTTTTAAATCACTGTAGATTCTTTAAATAATGGGTTTAATACATCTGTCATTGTACTTAGGTGCTAGTAAAGTAGTAATAGCTAGTAATAGCAATGCATTCTCATTGATGGGTTTGTAGGATATCGAATGAAAAGTGGTGCACACTAAAACGTATGATATCATACGAAAATTAGGAGATCGTCGGCTGGTCCCGTGACATCGGCTACAAAGCTCTATGCTACAGAGTAGCAGTTTCTAGCTGTTTATGCCGCTACAGAGCTTCATGACGCGGCTTCAGACCTCCGTCACAGCTTGTCATATCAGCAGCAGTTGGTAGATGTGTTTGGGCGCTACAGAGCTCTGCGCCACCAGCTACGGTGCTCCGCATGATGCTCCGTCAGGTCAGCGGTAGTTGGTGGTTCAGTTACCCAAGAAAAGCTGACTGTGAGCCGGGTACAGAGCATCGCAAGTTGCCGGTCATTTCAGCGGAGATTACGGTTAAGTTTAGGCAAGAAAAAACAAACGTTATGCGGCGACAAAAGTTACGTTTTACGCACCGAAACGACTAGTTAAGTTAATGAAAAATATTGTGGTTTTTATTAAAACACTACCAAGGGACAAGCATTTCCTGGGTGAAAGTCTTTAGTTTTCCCCAGGAAGCAAACTCAGCTTCCTGGCTTGAAAGTCCTGTGTGTAACGCTCACCCATCACCCCGACTTCCTCCCTTTGGGTTCAGCCGCGTTCTTATACAACAGCGGTCAATGTGGTGCTTACAGCAAAAAAAAGCAACTTGGAAATCATATGAATTACAGCGCTTATCTATTCGTACACTTCTAGCTATGTGTAAAAATAAGAGTTTCAATTAATTTGTACTATTGTACCAGGTAGGTGAGTCCTGCTTCCTCTGCACTCGCACATTGTTGAGGAATTATGTCACAGTACGTGATTTAAGTTACTTTTTAACATCGGTTATTTCCTTCCTGTAGATGCTGTACAAATGCTGCAGCATGCCACGCAGGAGTCCTTGGACTAGGCTTTAGTTTGTCAGGTCTTTCTGCCACATGTGTGGTCACCATTCACACTGTGCGCCATTACACTCCCACATCCTAATGACCTTTAGTCCCTGTCAGTGTATAGAGAGTTGCTATTTTGGGTCATGTCCTCAGCTTGTACCCACCTTGAATTCCCATAACACCAGGGGATTCACATTTACAGGAGAAAGAATTAAAGTGAGTTAAGAGGATTCTTCCCTCCTCCAGTCCATTACATTTCAACAACCTTCATCGGTCCAAGCTGCAAATGATTGCCAGAAACCTGGTTAGCTCTGCACATCCACATATAAAGTGTGTGTGTATTTCTGTTTTGTTTCCCTGGTATTTAAAAGGAAATAAGAAAATATACACACAAAAATCCATGTTTACCGTTTGTTTGGAAAGTTTGTATAGAATTCTGATCTATGAGGGACAAAGAAACACATGGAGCTACAGACAAATGACGTTTATCCACTGCATGGTATCTACTCGAATTGCCTTGACAGAGACATGTCTGCTGCATGTCTGTCTGCTGTTATTGCTTTATTGTAGTTTGTAAAAAGGTATTTAGGTTTTGATGAGTGAAGGAGTCA
This sequence comes from Etheostoma perlongum, assembly GCA_026937815.1. Taxonomy (NCBI): domain Eukaryota; kingdom Metazoa; phylum Chordata; class Actinopteri; order Perciformes; family Percidae; genus Etheostoma; species Etheostoma perlongum. Next base: position 7,181,994 of record CM049374.1, on the reverse strand, counting down.
TTGGCCATTGATCATTTTGAAGTTAAATAAATTCTACTATACTTTAAATAGATTATTTTGTGTATTATAATAATGGTTTAACACGTCAGTGCTCAAATTCAACCTTCTTCTGTTTTATTTAATTAATTAATCCAATTAATTAAGATCTGTATTTTAAAAGGAAACCACAGTTCAACAGTGGTCCCTGATTCCCGTTTTGATTGTTTGTCAATTTGGTAAAGTTATATATATACTCATATTCATAACTTTACTAATATTGATAAAACATATTTGATAATTTGCCAATAACTGAATCTGTACTCCTACCAATTCCCAACCAAATGTCCCTACCAAATGTTTCTTTTTTTTTAACCCCACCCACAATCTTTTTCTAAACCTAACTGTCCAGTTCTTGTGCCGCATGTCATTTAAACAACATGCTTGGTCGAGACTCTTGGTGTCACTTTTTGATGCCCTGGGTCGGGAAGTACATTTAACTGACATTTGGCACAAGAACGGGACCATTAGGGTTAGGAAAAGATCGTGGGTGTACATTGCAGTACCCACCCCTTGCTTTGCATTCACACCTGGCCAGGTGAAGAGACAGTTGGACAGGCTTCACCAGTGCAAAGTTGCTGGCCCAGACGGCATCAGCCCCAGGGTCCTGAAGACCTGCGCCAGTCAGCCGTCTGGTGTTCTCCAGTATCTCTTCAACCTGAGCCTGAGCCTGCAGAGGGTGTCGCTGCTGTGTAAGATGTCCTGCCTTGTCCCGATCCCCAAGAAGTCGACACCATCTGGCCTGAAGGACTACCACCCAGTGGCTCTCACATCCCATGTGATGAAGGTGCTGGAGAGGCTGGACCCTTTACAGTTTGCCTACCAGCCTTGTCTGGGAGTGGACGACGCTGTCATCTATCTTCTGCAGCGAGCTCATTTGCACCTGGATGGCGTTGAGAATTACATTTTTTGATTCCTCCAGTGCATTCAACACCATCCAGGCACTGCTACTAGGTGAGAATCTGCAAGTGATGGGTGATGGGTGGTCTCCAGGATCACTGACTACCTGACAGACAGACCACAGTTTGTCCGCCTGGACCGTGTTCTGTCTGATGTGGTGGTGAGTGGTACGGGGGCCCACAGGGGACTGGCTGTCTCCTTTTCTGTTCACCTTATACACCACAGACTTCCAGTACAAGTCAAAGTCATGTCACCTACAGAAGTTTTCTGATGACTCTGCAGTTGTTGGGTGTATAAGGGATGGACAGGAGGGAGAGTACCGCCTGCTGCTGAACTTGGACAAAACAAGAGAGATGGTGATTGACTTCAGGAGAAAGGTAACGGCTCCGCAGCCCCTTGGCATCCTGGAAAGAGACGTGGACATGGTTGAGGAGAACAGATACCTGGGTGTCAACATCAACAGCAGGTTGAACTGGAAAATCAACAGCACTGCTGTTTACAAGAAGGGGATGAGCAGACTCTATTTCCTGAGGGAGCTGAGATCCTCCCTGTGTGTGACGAAGGAGATGTTTTAACAGTCTGTTGTGGCCAGCGCTCTGTTCTCCTCCGCCGTCTGCTGGGGCAGCAGCATCGGAGCCAGCGACATAAACAGACTGAACAAACTGATCAGGAAGGTAGGCTCCGTTGTTGGCTGTAAACAGGACAATTTTAAAGCTGTGGTGAAGAGGAGGTCACTGAACAACCCTCTCCACCCCACACTGGTCCAACAGAGGAGCACCTTCTCTAAGAGGCTCCGACAGCTTTGTTGTTGCACGGACCGCTACAAGAAATTATTCCTACCACAAGAAATAAAACTTTTTAAGTTTCTTAAGCTTCATCACTGGGTGAAATGTTGAATAATGTACATTCACATTATTCAACATTTGTGCATTTTTCTCATTAATTTAATTTGGTGTATGCTGTACCAACATATCCTCTAAAAGGGGACATCAGTGGTATAATCATCATGTATTGTTCTTAACATCTTATATTTCTATGAGATATTGTTAATACCTTATTATGTTCCAATGAATGAGAAAGATATGTCTCACATGCTGTACAGTACATGAGCAGTGGAGACAATTTCAACAAATATGTTACAATGTCACAAAATCAATCATTAAATGTTCCCCTTTTTTAATGTTGTTTCATAATTAGTTACTATGTATGGCTGTATTTTGGATGCATTAGACGCATTTTTGGTATTGCATGAAAGTTACAGTACATACATAAGAAGTCAGGTAACCCCAACTATTTGAGCCCTAGTGTCACCTGTTCCTTGTTTTCTCGTTTACCCTATCTATATGTTCCCTTTGTCTGTTGTCAGATCATTGTGTTTCTGTTAGTGTATTCATGCATGGAGTCTACCTTTTGCTTCTGAGTTCCAGTTTTTTTGAGATCCTGTTCTGGAATTAGTTTTTGCCTGTTGGTTTGTGGACTTTTTTTCTACATGCATCATTAACATGCAGTTTGAACTTCTGTATGCCTCTGCCCCATGCTGTTCCTTCTCATGTTCTTAAGTTACTTCCACAAAGTCTCTCTGACAAGTTGTTGAGTGTCAAACCTTCCCTATTTAGTTTTGTTCAATATCTGCTTTTTGAAACTACAGTATGTTTCCACTTTAGCTACTAGAATAATTTGGTTTGGGAAAGATTGTGGAGATGGGATATTAAAGGAAGATAAGCAGATTCCCATCTGGTTTGCTGAATAAAAGATATTGTGCTGAATTGGAATGGGAGGTCACTTTATATTGTTTTCTAAATAATGTTATATTTAAGAAACATGAATTAATGTGCAACTTTTACTGACCTCAGACTCAAAAAATCCCACGCACACGAGGACATTAAGCAAAGATACTGTAAGGTGAATTTGGGTCAAAAATTGTACTTTAAACCATAACTTAGTTAAATCTTATAGCAATAAAGCGTAGGTTCTGTTGCTCCATGAGGTAATGACAACAAAACTGTCGCCACTGTTGCTTGGAATGAGTTTTTCAGGAGATGTGAACAGTTAAGGTCAGGTGACTGTTGGTAGTGCAGACTGTAGTTTGAGTTTTACACATGTGGCTTCAGTTGTGCCCAGTGTTGTTTAGCAATCAAAAAAAAGTTATACTGCAATGCTGCAAAGCATATAACATTAAACTGTAATTTAAATTTCTGTAAAAGCATTAAATACATTTTGACAAATGCAATTTCCTTATTAAAAGAGATGAAATTGCTTGTCTTACATGTATTATGTAATATAAATAAATGAGGTAGCTATACTCTGAGGCTGAGGACTGAGCCTGTAATGTTATGTTTTACACTTTGTATGTAAGCAGAACATTTTAATTTTAAACGTATGAATTCAGCAAGTCAGCTTTGCATTACGATGAAGTTCGAACCAAACTTCAGAGTAGTCATTTATAATGTATGGACATAGACATGAAAGAGTTCAAACGTCTACCAAAGTCATATCTGATGTCATCTTTTTTCTACAAGCTTTATTAACACATGCCGTTTGAGCTATGGCTCTGCCCCATGGTGTTTATTCTCATGTCATATATTCATCTGGATCATATAAAGTTACTCCAATAAAGTCTTTGAAGTCTAAAACTATTGGTTGGGCATGATGATATGTGGAGAGTATGTACCTAAATCATTTCACTAAAGCTATAGGGACATTTCGTTATTTTCACTGACACATTCTTGAGTTTCCAGACTTCTTATTCCTTAAGAAGAAAGTAAGAATTGTATTTAGCCATAACATATGTACAGCTTGTTGGTCCTTCAATATCTGCTCATGGACGCAAAAGTATGGTTAAGGTATGGTTACACTAAAATAATTTGGTTTGGAAAAGATTGTTGCGATGGCATATGAAACATGGGTAAGGTATTGTTGAAGATGAGGAGATCCAATCTGCTTTGCTGAATGAAAGATATTGCACGTGTCAGGTGATTTCACAGCATTTCAAAATAATGGATATTACAAAACATTAACTAATGTATGACTTTTAGCGATAACATAATGATTTTATAGGATGAGGACATGAAGCAAATAAACTGCTTTAAAGCAATGTCCGAAAGGAAAAGGAATATTGATTGCAATGTCCATATGGGAACCTGACTATTCTTTAAGAGTTTTGCACATTGAAGCTGTGTTGTAAAACTACGCTAAAGCAATCGTGAAATACTGTAAAAGCCACAAATCTCAGCAATGGGAAAAGTAATCAATGAGTCTGCGATCTTGGTAAACAGCTCTATCAATCCCCTTACAGATTTACTCTGGTAATTTGTGCAATGGTACAGTGACATTCTTCCCTTTTGTAGAATGATTTTTCAAGCTTCATAAGTGTGTGGATGTGATTGTTACAGACCAGAAAGGTCTTAAAACATAACAATCATTGCAATGTATTTAAGACATGAAAGCATGCTGCAGATGTTCCTGAGTGAGACGGACGGCTAATGTGTTTCTGTACTGCATACGATACCTCTTTCTGCTCCAGCCTCATCCCTCCGCTCTATCAGCAGGTAGCGAGGACTCTCGGGGAGGAAGGGCAGCACACACAGTTTCAGCATTGCAGGCAACGCCAGGAAGGAAAACAGGTAGCTCCACCTGGATTCCTGCAGTCAAAACATCCACAAAAGAGCTACATCAAAGCTCTAAACACAGTATATGATATATGTCATGTTACACAAAACTGGTGCTTCATGGAATAAGTCGATGCACATCATATTCTCATTAAGAATTTCTGCAATCAGTAATGACGATTAACATTTTAATGTAACATAATGAGTTACATTGCTTGTAGAAAATAGGGCATAGTAAATGTTTTTACTTACTTTACTATGCCCTAAGTTTTTAAGTGGCACCCCTTTTTTGTATTAGAAGTGAATTTGGTCAAGGGCATTTCTTGCTTAATACAGGGGTTCCCAAAACTTTCAGCCCACGACCCCCAAAGTAACGGTGCAAGTGACTTGCGACCCCCCCCCACTATAAACGTATATAAACATTGCGCGCAACCGCGCACGCACTATAGGAGTATCCAAACACGAGCATATTGACAACACAAAATAACACAACAGCCATAACATTATTCTGCAGTAATTTACTCATTACTTTAATTTGAACTTAACCTCACCTAATGAGATGGATGTGCAATATGTTTGGAGGACAGCAAGTCCAATCTTGGTTTAATGTTGGAGACCGGTACTCGGAGATCATCCTCCACATTCAATTGCGATCTGTATTTATTTTTAAGGTACATCAGTGCCGAGAAAGTCTTGTCGCACAAGTAGGTAGTGCCAAACGGCACCAGCACATCCAAAGCTGCCCTGGATAGCTGTGGGTATTCCCTCTCAACTGAAATCCAAAACTCAGCCAGCGTCTTTAACGCTGTCTTCAAGGTTCGGTCGCTTGACAGTTCAACCAATGCGTCCTCCAGCTCGGATGTCAGATGGTTTGCCCTTGTTTCAAATCAAAAGAGCTGTTCCCTTTTTATTTATTTGCTTGGTTTTATTTTAAATTTAGCCACTAGTTTTATCTTGTGTTAAAATCATGGCTAACATATGCTATTTGTAATCGTTTTTAAATTTTTATTTTATTTCTGGAAATCAACTTGCGACCCCCCCTCTCTGGCTTGCGACCCCCCTGTGGGTCCCGACCCCCACTTTGGGAATCACTGGCTTAATAGATGCGATAAACTGAAAAATGTAGTTGGCTTTTTTCCCACAACTATGTTATGGAGTGAATACAGCCTGCAGGGATGCAGAGAAGACAAATAGCCAAAAACAAGTGCATTAGGGTGCCGTAACTCATCTAGGTTGACTCAGTTCCATTTCACATTGATTTATTTCACAAAATGCCTGAAACTAAATATTTATCAAAGCCTGCTAGATTCATGGAAGCTGGTATTAAACATGGTCGATGAAGCAGCAGCAAAGAGCACTTGAGTCCTTCATAACCTTGGATTTTAAATCATCCATCTTTGCGGGCAAGACAAATTGCCAAGTTTACTCAAAAAATGATCTATTCTAAAATAAGATATCCTATTTGATATAAAGTATTCCTTGACTGAATCAACCCAAATCCGAAAGTGCAGTCATCCTTCTGGGCTTATAAACTAAGATGAGTGTGAGAACCAGCCTGTGTTGATGAAGGTCACCACCATCACACACACAGACATACTGTACGTAAATACCTCATACGAAAGCCTTGCCCTTAGGATAGACAACAGGATGCACAGCCCTATCTACTTGGCAGATCTATATGCTTCATGATCTCACTTGCGCAAACGGGAGGGAGACATTTGTTGTTATCCAGAGACTGTGGAAAGAAGCTGCCCTTTGGAGAGAAAATGTCAGCTCTCAATCTGTTGGGGATGGTTCAACTTTTGTGACATTTTTTCATTAGACTGTAAAACTTTTAGAAAAAAAGAAAATATAATTAACTCTTCTTTAACAGATGTGATGTATTTATTGATGCAAATTCACAAGTTATGTAGCCTGCAGAACTACCACCCAAAGAAAATGGCCTGAGGATGAAAGATGTCCCTCAGCCTAGAGATGTTTGTACATCCTGCCAGAGTGCACACATGTGAAAACACCTGTGTTGGGGTGGTTTGAGTCTTTGATGATGCTGCAGGCTCTTCTGTTGACTCTGTGCAAATGGTATGGGCATCTGGTGATCTTCTCAGCAGTCCTTATCACACTCTGCAGGCGTTTACGGTTCTTAGTGGTGCATTTCCCTTACCACAAAGTGATGTAACTGGTGATACAAATGGAGAAGCTGCTGAGAATCCTGGGTGACATGCTAAATCTCTGTCTCCTTAGAAAGTACAGCCGTTGTTGTGCTTTCTGGACCAGCTGGGGGATGTTACATGCCCAGGAGAGGGGATGACTGAAAGCTGCTAACCCTCTCCACCTCAGATTCTGAATTGTCAGCGGTTAATGAGGTTGTGTCTCCTTTCTCATGTCCATTATTATCTCCTTGGTCTGGTGATCTGTGTTGAGTGAGAGGTTGTTGTTGTCACACAATGTCATCACACTGGCCACCTCTCTCCTGCATACTGTTTCATTACCCCCAGTGATCTGACCAATGACTGGTGTTGTCAGCAAATTTCAGGGTAGTTTTGACCTTGTGTGCGGCAACACAATCATAGGTGAATAGCGCGCGAAGAGCATTCGGCTAAGGACATATCTTTGTGTGGTTCCAGCGTTCATCACCACATTGTTAGAGGTTAGATTTCCAATCCTGACAGATTGTGGTTTCTCAGTAAGGAAGTCTAACAGCCAGTCACATAGTGTGGGTTTCTATGGGAGTACTGTATTAAAGAATTAGCTATAATCGATGAAGAGAATTCTGGCCTATAGCTGCTCATTAGTGATGTGTCTATATTGTTCTTTTTTAAGAGTGGCTTGATTACTGCAGTTTTCAGGGCCTGTGGAAAGATTCCTGAAAGAAGAGACGTGTTCACAATCTGTAGAAGATCAGAAGCCAAACAATTCAAGACATTTTTGAAAACACTTGTTGGTAGAATATCAAGGCAACAGGAGGAGGATTTCAGATGTTGTATAATGTCCTCCAGGTGTTTATGGTTGAGCGTATGAAATTCTGTCATATTGGAACTAGTTTTGCTTGAACACTGTGACAACACATATCCTGTACTTGATATGGAGGCACTGACTGTTTGTCTAATCTTCTGAATTTTGTTTGTGAAGAAGGAGGCAAACTCATTGCAGGCCAGACAAAAGTTCAGATGCTACTGGTACTGGAGGGTTTGTTAACCTATCGACAGTAGCAAACAAAGCACGTGAATTATTATTGTTTTTAGAGATAATATCAGAGAAGAAGGACCGCCTTGCATTCCTCAGTTCCAAATTATAAATGCGAAGTGTCTCTTTATAGGTGTTATAATGGACCAGGAAATTTGTTTTTCACCACCTTCGTTCAGCTTTCCTACACTCTCTTTTTCTGTTCTCACCAGTAGGACATTTCTCCATGGAGATCTTTTCTTACCAGAGACAACTTTGACCTTAATGGGAGCAATGGCATCAATAACATTTGTAATTTTACAGTTGAAATTATCTACAAGCTCAGTCACTGATAGCCCAGAGAGGGCGGGTGTGGAGGAGAAAAGCTGAATAAATGTTTCACTGGTGTTTTCAGTGATATACCGTTTTCTGATTATCTTTGTTTGGACACTTTTGGGCACAGAGATAGGGCCGCTAAAGAAAACACAGCAATGATCAGAGAGAGCAACATCAGTCACTACAACCTTGGAAATGTTCAGACCCTTGGAGACTATCAGGTCCAGAGTGTGCCCCTTATTGTGCGTGGGCTCTGTCACATGCTGAGTCAGTCCATAGTTCTCAAAAACACAACACAGTTCTTTGGTCGCCCTGTCCTGGGGGTTGTCAACATGAATGTTAAAATCACCCGCAATGATTACACAATCAGAGTTAATGCAGATTATAGACAGCAGTTCAGTGAAGACCTCAACTGAAGAGCCACATATTCAAAAGAAGCAAAATTTCCATAACATATTTGCGTACAGTGGAATGAGTCATTAAACAAAATGGCGACACCACCTCCTTTCTTATTCACTCTATTCTCGCTCATAAAACTGAAGTTAGGGGGAGCTGACTCGATGAGAACAGCATTGCTGTTATAATGGTCTAACCAGCTTTCAGTTAAAAACGTAAAATCTAGATTGTGATTAATAATAAAATCATTGATTAAAAATAATTTTCCTGCCAAAGAACTGACGTTTAGTAAGGCTAGTGTTAGTGTGTTTTCATTTTTTGGGACAGGCTGTGGCTGACGAAGAACGGATACTAAATTTGCTATGTTTGCAGTTAAGTGCTTATTTGCCATTCTTTTTCTATTACCCATCACAACATAAATTGAGGAAGAATTGAATACACAGGGCCCGGGCTTGTCTTGGAAAGAGTCATGAGTGTCACTAGGCCTGCAGCCTGGACCCGACACATATCAGGTAATGCTTGCTGGATTTTGCACACAAGCGTCCTTGTCAGTCTGGGGGGAGGGAGTTTGCTGACATCCTGGCAGAGGTACCTGGCGTTTTACTTTTGCCCGGGGTTGAATGATGGGGGAGGGAAGGGGTGTATATTTGGTTCCAGCAACGACCAGCTGTTTCATCTGGTCAGTGAACTCCAACATGTGCATAGGGGAATGAGGGGAAAGGGTGAGTGGAGACAGCGATGGATCCTCAGAGGGTTCAGGGTTGGTAAGGGGGTTTAAGGGGTGCTGGATGGGTGAATAGGGGAGTTGAGGTTTCATGTCTCTACTCTGTGGACTCCCATGGTCAGATCTTTGCACAGGTGGGGGCTGTGGTGGATCACACTCTGTTATGTCTTCCTCTTGTTTTGTGTCCTTGGCAGAGGGAGCAGATGTGTAACCCTATATGCAGAATAATGTTCTTCACAGTTGGGTGTGCTGCCACGATATCCGGGATTCTTTGGGTCAAATCAGACACCATGTCTTTGGGAAATCAGAGTATTTTGGTGTTTTTACTGTTTTTTAAATCTTTTACAGCAGAGTCACCCACAATCAGGGTTTGAGGCCCAGTTGTTAGCTTTTTACTTTTTGAATTGCTCTTAGTCCTTACCCTGCTGTGTGGCGATGAGACACAATCCCGGTCATCAGATGGCTGTCCAGCGTCCTGCAGCAGAGGGGTAAATCTGTTATCCAGTTGCACACCAGATTGTTGGGGGGGCATTTTGTTGCTAAATTTCCTTTTTGCAGCTGCCCATGGCTGTGTCCTACTAGGAACAGGGGTTGAAGAGGCGCTCTGCCTGGATGATAATGCAGGCCAGCCAGTCATATCACAAATCTCAGGGCGCTGTGCCCTGAGAAATTATTTACTCTTAGGCTTCGTACCAGAAGAGTTCCACGGAGGACTACCACTTGTTGATTTATTAGCCGTTCCACAGCCCTCCTGTTTCTTTGTAGTCTTGTTGGAGCTAATTAGCCGTGTGTTAGCATGCTTTTGTTCATTGTTTTGGGTCCATGGTAAAGTGGTGTCATTTCCACAAGATCCGTTCACTTCCAGGTTCACTTCTAATCGGTGAACCTTGGTTTCCAGAAGTGCAATCTTCTGAAGGAGTTTGTAGTAACTATCCACGGAGAAAGGAGGCATCTTGCTGCTAATTAGCTTTAGCTACAGTCACTGTAGGACAGGCTTGAGCTATTAGTAGGCCACGCTCAAGCAGAAAAATGTTAAAATATGGCAATAGCCTACTATGTCGACAAAAACTGTATATTCCAGTGATTTATAAGTATCCAAGAGCCGCTGCTCATAGTTTCTCTCAGAGGAAAAGCAAGATTATCAACAAAAATATGCAAGCAGAGGCAGGAGCAAGAAGCAAAGCGTAAGTCCAGGTGTGTATGTATATGTATGTACACTCACCTATAGGATTATTAGGAACACCATACTAATACTGTGTTTGACCCCCTTTTGCCTTCAGAACTGCCTTAATTCTACGTGGCATTGATTCAACAAGGTGCTGAAAGCATTCTTTAGAAATGTTGGCCCATATTGATAGGGTAGCATCTTGCAGTTGATGGAGATTTGTGGGATGCACATCCAGGGCACGAAGCTCCCGTTCCACCACATCCCAAAGATGCTCTATTGGGTTGAGATCTGGTGACTGTGGGGGCCATTTTAGTACAGTGAACTCATTGTCATGTTCAAGAAACCAATTTGAAATGATCCGAGCTTTGTGACATGGTGCATTATCCTGCTGGAAGTAGCCATCAGAGGATGGGTACATGGTGGCCATAAAGGGATGGACATGGTCAGAAACAATGCTCAGATAGGCCGTGGCATTTAAACGATGTCCAATTGGCACTAAGGGGCCTAAAGTGTGCAAAGAAAACATCCCCCAAACCATTACACCACCACCACCAGCCTGCACAGTGGTAACAAGGCATGATGGATCCATGTTCTCATTCTGTTTAAGCCAAATTCTGACTCTAAATCTAAATCTAAATGTTAAATCTAAATCTAAATGTTAAATCTAAATCTAAATGTTAAATCTAAATCTAAATGTTAAATCTAAATCTAAATGTTAAATCTAAATGTTTCGAGTGAAACTAAATATTTAGCTAATACGCAAATGAAATGCCGGTAACCGGAAGTAACAAAATAAAAGCTCGAGGAGGTCAGTGTATGTTTATATTGTCAAATAACGAATAAAAATCATCTCATCCGGGGATATGGACACTTGAACTTGGATAAACGTGATAATAACTACCTAAAATAATAAACACAGTTGGATAAACTGTATTTGAAGAGTACTTTGAGTTTTTAGTGTCACTTTTATGAATGGTGCCGGACTTATGACCTGTAACCACTATAGCCAGCCACCAGGGGGCTCACTTTGACTGGTCTGTCACGTTCGCTTGCAGGTCAGCAAGAGCCTATCTATCCCATAGACCGTTAATATTAATAATATACGGTCTATGATCTATCCCCCGACAAGGCACGGTACTGTCGGCCATGGTCACTCTGCAAAATGTCCAACGAATCAGCGTTAGCCGAGAACACCGACAGAGCCGTCCCGGTGGCTCTACAAACTTATTCAACAGCAACAGCAAAAGCCTCAGGGCCGCCGCAGGCCACCTCGGTAAGTATGTTTTCCAAAACACGTAGCTAGCATAGTAGAGATTTGCTACTACCTTGACAACAATCCAATGCTAGCTACGTGTTTTGGAAAACATACTAACCGAGATAGGGTGAGAAGCTCAGTCATCCGAGAGGAGCTCGGAGTAGAGCCGCTGCTCCTTCGCGTCGAAAGGAGCCAGTTGAGGTGGTTCGGGCATCTGGTAAGGATGCCTCCTGGGCGCCTCCCTAGGGAGGTGTTCCAGGCAAGTCCAGCTGGGAGGAGGCCTCGGGGAAGACCCAGGACTAGGTGGAGAGATTATATCTCCAACCTGGCCTGGGAACGCCTCGGGATCCCCCAGTCGGAGCTGGTTGATGTGGCTCGGGAAAGGGAAGTTTGGGGTCCCCTACTGGAACTGCTGCCCCCGCGACCCGACTCCGGATAAGCGGATGAAGATGGATGGATGGATGGACTAACCGAGGTGGCCTGCGGCGGCCCTGAGGCTGTTGTTGTCGCTGTTGAATAAGTACAGCCACCGGAGCCATTCAGAGGGTCAAAAATATGAAATTGCGATTAATTTTCCAGACGGGTAAATTCGTGACCACATTTGTTGCAATCAATTGAAAAACGTTAAAAACTGTTAAAGTAACAGTTTACATACACATAGTTTGCTGATTTCTGAATGTTATGGTTGTGTTGTTCCATATTAACGTAGCTACATCTGATGAAACCTGCATCAGCGGCGCATTTCTAATAACGGCAGGATCTGAGGAGGGACAACAAGGATCTGATTCTGCACACAACAAAAACAATAATACAAAAATACACATGTTACACTCTTTCCAAGACTCTTTTTAATTTTATATTCTATATTGTTTTCACACTTCACTGGGACATTGCTGCAAATACAACTGCTTATCAGCATGGCGAGAGCTCTATGTATAGCTCTACTGGCGCTGCCTCGGCTGTCGGCTCTCTGAGACCCGGGGCCTCGGCTCTCGGGTCTCTGGGACCCGGGGCAGAATGCTGTCGGGTCTCTGAGACCCGGGGCCGAATGCTGTCGGGTCTCTGAGACCCGGGGCCGAATGCTGTCGGGTCTCTGAGACCCGCGGCCTCGGCTGTCAGGTCTCTGAGACCCGGGGCCGAATACTGTCGGGTCTCTGAGACCCGCGGCCTCGGCTGTCAGGTCTCTGAGACCCGGGGCCGAATGCTGTCAGGTCTCTGAGACCCGGGGCCGAATGCTGTCAGGTCTCTGAGACCCGGGGCAGAATGCGGTTGTATTTTTCTACTAGCCTACCGCGGCATCGGCCTTCGGGTCTCTGGGACCCGTCCTGCATTCGACTGCGTATCCTGAATTAATAAAATAAAAATAAATAAAATCTCTGCTGCCACGGCATTGGGCCAGATTGCGATTGTATTGTTCTTCCACTTCCGCGCCAGCGGTTCTATTGTATTTTGTGTTGTATTGTATGAAAGGGGTAAAAAAATTAAAAACAAAACCAAATGCTTGACCTCTGTCGGAAGAGAACTTCCTTCTATAGTAAGTTGCAGCTATAGAAGCTATTTTTTTGCTTGCCTATAATCTGCATTTATTTTAGAGACGGACATATATTTTTAAATATTTAAAAAAAACACCAAATATTTTATTCTTTAGCATGATAGTTGACGCGAGCTTTTACTTTGAAAAGTAAGAGAGATTTTATTTTAATCCAGATGCAAGCTTTTATTTTGAAGAGTAGAAACTCGGGGACGGCAGAAGGATTTTTTTAGTTTGCCTATAATCTGCATTTATTTTATAGACGGACATATATTTTAAATGTTTTTTTTCATCAGTATGATAGTCTGCATTTATCTTGTAGACATATTTTTTTTTAATTCATTTGTATGATTGCCGTTATTGTTTAGTTAAAAAAAAATATAGGCTATATATTAAAAGTATTTTATTAATTAGCATGATAGTTGACGCAGGCTTATTTTATTCCAGACATTTATCTTGTCAACACAACCATAACATTCAGAAATCAGCAAACTATGTGTATGGCAAAATTGTTACTTTAACAGTTTTTAACGTTTTTGATTGATTGCAACAAATGTGGTCACGAATTTACCCGTCTGGAAAATTATTCGCGATTTCGTATTTTTGACCCTCTGAATTTGCCGTTGGACACACCTCCGCATGAGACGAGACCGCATGAGACGGGACGGATGACATGGGACGCTCCAGGCTGCATCATATACTCTTGAGCGAACGTGACAGACCAGTCAAAGTGGCTGGCTATAGTGGTTACAGGTCATAAGTCCGGCACCATTCATAAAAGTGACACTAAAAACTCAAAGTACTCTTCAAATACAGTTTCTCCAACTGTGTTTATTATTTTAGGTAGTTATTATCACGTTTATCCAAGTTCAAGTGTCCATATCCCCGGATGAGATGATTTTTATTCGTTATTTGACAATATAAACATACACTGACCTCCTCGAGCTTTTATTTTGTTACTTCCGGTTACCGGCATTTCATTTGTATATTAGCTAAATATTTAGTTTCACTCGAAACATTTAGATTTAGATTTAACATTTAGATTTAGATTTAACATTTAGATTTAACATTTAGATTTAGATTTAATATTTAAATTTAACATTTAGATTTAAGATTTAACATTTAGGTGTAATATTTAATATTTGGATTTAACTATTTAAAATATTTCCAAGTTGACAAATATTGTTGTAAATGTGCAAGAAAGTGACCCTCAAAACTTCAGACCAGTTTTTTAAACATTTAAAGCTAAATGTGACAAAATGTTGCTGTTATTTTCAGCGTGAGCCGCTTTACAAACGGCGCCCCATAGCCGATCCTACATTAATTAACTTTACATTTCGAGGCTAATACTTATGTAAGGACTTTTACCCAAAGTATTCATGACATTTTGTAGCCACTGCTGACAAAAAAGAAAAAAAAGAAAAACATGTCTACAATTTGTCACAGGCGTGTTTTCTTAATGGCTATCTCCTACATTTTATGTTTCTCCATATCATTCGGAATTTAAATTTAAATTCATTTTATAATCAGTCATAGTAGCATGGTCTTTTCTTTTACATTGGACACACTATATGATATTTAAATATTAAAGTCATCCACTGTATATCGCAGCAGATAACAGGCTCCATTAAATAATTAAAGAAAGAAGTGATAAAAGTATACACAACTGGTAATACGTTTAAGAAAAGCGTAAATACAACTGTTTAAGTCGAAACCCTTAAAAAACTGTTCCACAAAAACAAAAAGTATTTTAAAAGTTTATTTTTGTTACACCATCTTTCATTGGCTCTCAGTCATAACATTGCAAATATACACAAAATCAAAAAAGAATCTAATTGTGACGTAGGTTTAACAAATACATGTCTTGTAGAAAGATCTTATAAAATGATTTTGAAAAGGAATTTTAAACAAACATGGCAATGTGCTGTGAAATATAAAACTTCAATGAAAGCCTGTCATAAAACTAAACTACTAAATACTGAAAAGGCATTAGCATTCATAAACAAACTTTAGTCTAAAAACAACACTCCCAGATTTAAAACATTTAAAACAACACAATATGACTTAATTCCTTCTAGACCTGTTCATCTTTTACTTGCTCCACTCCATCTTAAAACTTTTATTTCTTCATATAGAAATGTAACCTTTAGTCAATACGAACATTCACTTTATTCTGGTCAACTCACCTACTTTGACCTACTTATCTTTGGTGAGAGTATTGGTGTATGTGAATATACAGTGCAGTTCAATTCTATACTATGAATACACAGAGAGCTGGGTGGATGCAGGTAAGGCTGTCACGGTGGTACTATATGCAGAGGTGTGCAGAAGGCATTAGTGTGAGCTGCAGCAGTGGCACTCAATGCCAGGTTAAGGGATGACATCATCATTGTAGTATGACATAAGCAAGCAGAACGACTATTCAGCTTCGTCTTTCAGGGTAAACCTGGAATAAATATGGGGACGGAAATTGAATGAAAACAGAATTCAATTGTATCAGCAATCATTTAATTAAAGGTGGTCATTAAAGGTCCCATGACATTGTGCTCTTTGGATACATTTATATAGACCTTAGTGTTCCCCTAATACTGTATCTGAAGTCTCTTTTATATAGACCTTAGTGTTCCCCTAATACCATATCTGAAGTCTCTTTTATATAGACCTTAGTGGTCCCCTAATACCATATCTGAAGTCTCTTTTATATAGACCTTAGTGTTCCCCTAATACTGTATCTGAAGTCTCTTTTATATAGACCTTAGTGGTCCCCTAATACCATATCTGAAGTCTCTTTTATATAGACCTTAGTGTTCCCCTAATACCATATCTGAAGTCTCTTTTATATAGACCTTAGTGTTCCCCTAATACCATATCTGAAGTCTCTTTTATATAGACCTTAGTGGTCCCCTAATACCATATCTGAAGTCTCTTTTATATAGACCTTAGTGGTCCCTAATACCATATCTGAAGTCTCTTTTATATAGACCTTAGTGTTCCCCTAATACCATATCTAAAGTCTCTTTTATATAGACCTTAGTGGTCCCCTAATACCATATCTGAAGTCTCTTTTATATAGACCTTAGTGTTCCCCTAATACCATATCTGAAGTCTCTTTCCCAAAATTAAGCAAGATTCCAGGACTGGCAAGATTCCAGATAGGCCCATCTGAGCTTTCATTTTCTCAAAGGCAGCGCAGGATAACCAGGGCTCAGTTTACACCGATCAACATTTCTAGCCACTAGGGGACCATAGGCAGGAACTCATATTAATGTAAAAAAAACTCATAAAGTGACATTTTAATTTCTTGGGACCTCTAAACAATGTAAATGAAGAAAACAGCTGCACAGTTAGGTGATACTCCACACAAAACAATCTGACTACTCCTGCAGATTACACTCCCTGCTGTCCTTACGTACTGCATTCTCAATGTCTTACAAATAGTCAGGTTCTTCTTTCTATGTATGGTTTAATGTTTTTTAAATCTATCTTGAAATTGTTATTAATCAAAGCTGACCCGAGCCTCTGTTCTCTTATAATCTGAGTATCACTTCTAAAAACTTCTGCTCACCATTCTGTGACACCAGAAACCAGGTCAACTTGGGACAATTCGATCTGCACCTAAAAAACAGGAATGATATGTTAACATCTGTATAAGTTGTACATATGTACACCTTGTTAATAAGCAGTATTTCTGCATGTACTGTATATTCAGGGAAAGCTAGGAACACAACAGTTCAACAGTTACCAGGCAGACTTTACACTTTGGCTACTGACAGAGAAATTCGTTTTTATAAGTTCTTTGTTAGACAATTCTCTGTAGTAGTGTCTTAGAATATTATACCTTGCATGCTTAAATTCATACATTCATATTCATATCATAATCACTACTTTTATGCTTATCATATATCCATAGCTTGCTTAACGTATATTCATGTATGCTTTGTTTTATGATCTCATGTGCACATTTAACCAACAATGTTTTCTTTAAAGCTGTTAGGGCCTCCAGGCAGTAAAATGTCTCCACGGCCGCATATCATATAGATAACAAATGTCTCCAAGTGTCTTAACTTCGAGGTCAGTCAGAGAGCACGTTGCCCCAGCGACCTGCTCTTTGCCCTCCTTTCTCTGTGTAGGCATAAACCAAAATACCAGATGCTTTAGACTCAACAACTGTAAATCTTTGTATGTGTGTGTGTGTCTTCAACACTCTTCAATAAAGAGGCTATGCTTTTTTAGGTTTAGTGCCTGAGTTCCGTGGAAGCAATGCTGGCAGGAAGGTTGCTCTTGCGGAACTCTCCCTTTTGCAAAAGTCTGTTAAACTGCACATTTTGCCGTCTGCGTCTCGTTTCTTTGCTTGACCATGGTTATTTAGTAAGATAAAGTGTCCTGAACCTGACAGCTACACTGCAAATGCAACATATGCAGGCCTTTTTCCGATTAGATGTGCCGTAGAACATATCTTATATAATCTAGTATAACTGGCTACACCAGTAGCGTACTGCAGCGTAGGATTTTGTGAGTAACAAGTGAGAGGCTAAGCTTTTGCTTTGGGAGTGTTGTTGTTTCTTCAGTTTTTGGAACTTACCAGGCAGGCTTTACAGCGCTGTGAAATTAGGAAGCAGCTGAGGGAAAGAAGTATGTATGTGTGTCCGTGTTTGGGGGAAGGTAACCTGCACGTCACATGCCACATGCAGAGCTCTTTACAACAGCAGTGGAGAGATGGACGTGGGGACAAGGGGACGGGGGCAGAAAGGCCCGGAACGATCTGAATTCAAACCCAGAACCCTTCTTGCTGTGCTAACCATTGGGCCACCATGCCGCGAATCAAATCCATGCTTCACCATTAAACGTCAAGCCTCTAAACCTGTATGGAAATTAACACCTCTGCTGAAGTGTTAAATTCGTTAATGATCATACGTTTCTTTTTCTGGAGTTGCATTTTAAGTGGTTTGGGGTCCTTCTGTAAGTAATTTTAGGGTTTAATTATGTTTTGAAGAATTCTACAAGCATCAATACCACAGGCCAAGCAATCGGCCGTTCTAAACGGGCACATTTTCAACGGGCACTGTTTTGCTCACCACATACCTGCTGCTCTCATGCCCAGTGAAGCCAGTTTCATTGATTATAGTAAAAGGTGTAGTGTTGGAGCAACCACTTACGTTATGCTACACATGCAATGTAGCCGGCCTGTTACTGCAGAGCTTGGCCACATCTGTACAAGTGTGGATTTACCTAAATTTGGTGTGATGTGTAGTCAAATGTGACATTCTTTGGATAGCCTGATCTAGAGCTGGATTACCTGTTAGCTTTCGGCTGCTGTATGTGTGTGATGCAGAACATTTTAAGCAATATCAAAGTTGCAGGTTGAGGTCTCAGACTGACCTGTCCAATGACGTCGCGGCTCCTGAACGAGGCTGCGTTATTCTTCACTGATACAACGAGGCGTCTGAATCTCATCTCATCCACAGACAGATTGTACTCAAACCTCATAGAATTGACAAAGATGATCAGATGCAAACACTTCCTGAGTTCCTGAGAGATAAACATTTAAAAAAACCTGCTCAGGAATATAAAGACAATTAGTTAATTACCTCTCATTGTATTCTGGGTTGAGGTCTTTTTTCTTCACTGATGTCTTCTTCTTGGTGGCTTTGCTTTTGTCTGGCAGCAGCATGACAGAGACATAGCTGTCTACACCATCCTTACTTTGAGACAACAGACCTCTGTACAAAAAACAAACAAAGAATATCTCAAATAATTGTACATGTTAAAGTGTAGGAATATTAAATTATTCTTATTAAGTCCCAGTATTTTAGAGCAGAATAATGCCTCTATGTAAATTAGAGCTCCTCATTTGGTTAAATTGTAGATTTTTTATTAAAGGGTGGGTTCATTGTTACTATAAACAAAATGAAGAGTCAGAAACTGGGATTAATATCAGATTATAGTTACTTTATTTGAGGAAGCTCACCTGCAGGCATGGACAATGACGATGAGCAGTCTCTCCTGCGAGGAATATGAAACAGACAACTTCACCTGCCCGTTTCCACAGCCAGAGGCAGCACAGGGCAGAGTCCCTGCACTGATCATATCCACCATTTTGGAATCTAGAATCTATTGAAAAAAATTCAGAACAGGCCAAGTCATTATTGATCCGTTGTTATTAAATGCTATACAAGATGTGTACAAGCAGATGTGTTTCGTCACTTTGAGTTCAGCCCTCAACAGCATCTGACTCTCAGGTGCGGCTCCATCCAGATGGAACCACTGGTCCAGGACCAGCTGTGGCACCGCTAGCATCTCCTTCACCGGAACCACCAGAGATCCCATTGGCTGGTCCCAACCACTGGACAGCTGCAATGCAAGGGAGAGAGAGACACAATGGAAAATTCACTCAAACATTGCTGCTGTTAAGCGTGAATTGTCAAATAAATGTAATTAAAGATCTTGCCTTTACTACAAGCATCTGATGTTTAGGGTCATGGACCAGGAAGTAGAAAGACTCATTCCACTGAGGACTGGTGCTGCGGTCACACAGCTTAAGGGACGATGAGCATACATGAGTGAGCTATTACAATAATAATTCATTTACTAGACTAACAACAGACCATCATGCATCGAGAGTCTCACTTTGGTTTTGTAAGCTGTTTCACCCAGAAGAAGCTCAGCCCCTGCTTTGGGCTCCTTTCCACTCTTCTTCAACTATTAACGAAGAGAGAGGAACTTAAGTTTTCATTAGATGAGAAATCATTCTTACACTGCACATTATGTAAATAAACTGCAGGTGACTTACAGGCAATGAATGGGCTCTCTCAATGTGGACAAAGAGCAGAGCAGCGGAGGGAACAGCCTTGTTTTGATAAGACTGGAGAGATTGAAGCTGCAGCACCTGTGACATGGAGCACAGCCAAGTTAGGCCTGAACATTATTTTGCAATTTAGATCATGTGCCCTGTTTGTTGGAATGTGACTGGATAGCATTATGTAGTGCACGTTTAAAGAGTGTTTGGATAAACAATGGGTGATAGAGCTGTCAACGTAAGTTAAGGACAGACCTGGTCAAGTCTGGCTGGTTGTGACACTGTAGGAACCCATTCCAATATCAAGTGGACCCGCCCTGACTTCACGTCATTCAGAGTGTACCACTGCAACAGTGACACAGTGGGGTTAAAGAAGCAGGGCAACACACCTTTATATAAAAGCAATTATACAAAGCAGAGTTCAGAAATCACATGGCACTTTAGATCATTAATTATTGACAAACCTGATCTGTGTACTGGGATCTGATGACCTCATTTAGCTTGATACTAAATCTGTAAACATGAAAACCAGAAACAGTCCAGAAACAAAGATTTCCAGTATTGACATTATGTACAGTGCCTTGCGAAAGTATTCGGCCCCCTTGAACTTTTCAACCTTTTGACACATTTCAGGCTTCAAACATAAAGATATAACATTTTTATTTTTTGTGAAGAATCCCCAACAAGTGGGACACAATTGTGAAGTGGAACGAAATCTATTGGATATTATAAACTTTTTTAGCAAATAAAAAACTGAAAAGTGGTGCGTGCAAAATTTTTCGTCCCCCTTGCGTTAATACTTTGTAGAGCCACCTTTTGCTGCGATTACAGCTGCATGTCGCTTGGGGTATGTCTCTATCAGTTTTGCACATCGAGAGACTGACATTCTTGCCCATTTTTCCTTGCAAAACAGCTCGAGCTCAGTGAGGTTGGATGGAGAGCGTTTGTGAACAGCAGTTTTCAGCTCTTTCCACAGATTCTCGATTGGATTCAGGTCTGGACTTTGACTTGGCCATTCTAACACCTGGATACGTTTATTTGTGAACCATTCCTTTGTAGATTTTGCTGTATGTTTGGGATCATTGTCTTGTTGGAAGATAAATCTCCGTCCCAGTTTCAGGTCTTTTGCAGACTCCAACAGGTTTTCATCCAGAATGGTCCTGTATTTGGCTGCATCCATCTTCCCCTCAATTTTAACCATCTTCCCTGTCCCTGCTGAAGAAAAGCAGGCCCAAACCATGATGCTGCCACCACCATGTTTGACAGTGGGGATGGTGTGTTGAGGGTGATGAGCTGTGTTGCTTTTACGCCAAACATATCGTTTTGCATTGTGGCCATAAAGTTCGATGTTGGTTTCATCTGACCAGAGCACCTTCTTCCACATGTTTGGTGTGTCTCCCACGTGGCTTGTGGCACACTTTAGACGAGACTTTTTTATGGATATCTTTGAGAAATGGCTTTCTTCTTGCCACTCTTCCATAAAGGCCAGATTTGTGCAGTGTGCGACTGATTGTTGTCCTATGGACAGACTCTCCCACCTCAGCTGTAGTTCTCTGCAGTTCATCCAGAGTGATCATGGGCCTCTTGGCTGCATCTCTGATCAGTCTTCTCCTTGTCTGAGCTGAAAGTTTAGAGGGACGGCCAGGTCTTGGTAGATTTGCAGTGGTCTGATACTCCTTCCATTTCAAAATAATCGCTTGCACAGTGCTCCTTGGGATGTTTAAAGCTTGGGAAATCTTTTTGTATCCAAATCCGGCTTTAAACTTCTCCACAACAGTATTACGGACCTGCCTGGTGTGTTCCTTGGTCTTCATGATGCTCTCTGCGCTTTCAACAGAACCCTGAGACTATCACAGAGCAGGTGCATTTATACAGAGACTTGATCACACACAGGTGGATTCTATTTATCACCATCAGTCATTTAGGACAACATTGGATCATTCAGAGATCCTCGCTGAACTTCTGGAGTGAGTTTGCTGCACTGAAAGTAAAGGGGCCCAATAATTTTGCACGCACCACTTTTCAGTTTTTTATTTGCTAAAAAAGTTTATAATATCCAATAGATTTCGTTCCACTTCACAATTGTGTCCCACTTGTTGGTGATTCTTCACAAAAAATAAAAATTTTATATCTTTATGTTTGAAGCCTGAAATGTGTCAAAAGGTTGAAAAGTTCAAGGGGGCCAAATACTTTCGCAAGGCACTGTATATTAATGCTAAACTGCAGGAAAGCAATGAACCCCCTAGATTAAAACAAATAATTTCCATACTCATGTAAATATTTCATTAACCTAACCCACATCAAATATTCAGTTTATGTTGATGTTTGGCAACAGCAGGACAGTGCTGTGAATTCTTACCATGCAGACCAGTGTTCTTAGGAATCCACAGCTTTTATCTTGAGTACTAGTATAAGTGTTTAATTTATTCATAATTTAAAATTCATAATTAACCAACATTAAGACACATACCTGCCAAGAAAGTCATCAGAGTCTAAATCCTTATCAAATGCTTCAAACTTGATCCACTGGACATTGTGTCCACTCAAAACCAGCTGTTAAAAACAAACACAAAATTTGTACAAAATCTTAACATGCAGTGAAATCCAGACAATATGCACTGCTTAAACCAAGAATACTTCATACCTCATACATTTCCTTCCATGTTGGGTTCAGATTCTCCTTGATAACGTGACTCTTGAATGTAACGTCCCCTATGTTGATCTTGACATAGGGGTCACTCTTGCCCTTCACCATGCCCCCCATCAGGTTATCTTTGGCAACCAGATTCTGGGCCTCCAGCAGGTGAATCCTCAGCAGCCCCTACAGGATGAAGACTGTAAATGTTATATCCCGTACAGGGGTCACTGTGCACACAACATATGTAGCTTGTCAATGTCAAGCTACTCTATATATTTCAGACCCACCCAGATCATCAAACTTGGGTGCATTCCACACAGTGGCTAGAAGTATAACGTCTTTAGTCAGAATAATTGCTCTAAAAAGCAGACCCATATAAGGACTACTAATTGCCACTTTAATAGCTCAAATTGACCTTTTATAAGATAGACAGTGGTTCTCAACCTGGGGGTTTCTGGGGGTTGCCAGATAGTTGGGGGAAAAAAATGAAATATCCTATACTAGACCGGGGAATGTTTTTTACATTACTGTGTGAGTTTGGTGCCCTGGAACACAAAGAAGGGTCTGAGGGTGGGTCGGTAAGAGAACAAGTCACAAACACATCAAAAATGTACAGAGCCCGGAGGACATTGGACAAGGCTAGGTTCTAGCTGCTTAAACTAAAACTAGTAAAGCATTATTTGTTTACATGTATAAATCACAGCATTCACAAAAAATCTGCAGGGGAGGCATGTTTAGAAACAGCTGTTTACACTGGTTTGCAGCTCTCTCTCGTTGTTGAGGGGGGTGGGTGTCATGTCGGTTTTGTTTTTAAACAATTTAAAACAGTTTTTCTTGATTTATGAAAACCATAACGTCACATAAGTGTTTACTTTGGCAGACGGGTCTTTAGATTGCTGTACACATCTAAAGAAGGTCTTTTCTAATTGTTTTAAATAAAGCATATACTGTATATAAAAGGGGGGGGGGGGCAGTGACAAAGAACAAATATTACTGTACAGTTGATGGAAGCTAATTATCCAACTAACATCCACTCTGCTAATCAAGGCATAAACTAAACCCACCTCTTTACCAAAGTGCTGGCTGGGGGTGGTGTGTGCTGGAAGAACTACCCCAGCTTTGGGGATTTCTGTGATTTTTGTTGGCCCCAGGGTGTCAGCGGGAAGACCAGTCACTGTGGCTTGAGCAAGGTTGCCTAAACCAGTACTACGCGCGCACACACACACACACACACACACAAGAAATTAAAAGAAGATATATTCCTATTAGGTATCTTTCTATTGATCCAATTTATGGATTTGTGAGGTAATATTGAAGGGGTAATAATAGTTCTTGTTTGCCGTGAAGTGGAGCTCACCCTGTTTGGTTTTGCTGTGGTTCAACGTCTTCTTTAAATGCTGTGTCTGACTGTGTGGGATGTTTTTCTGGAGAGCTCTTGGTTTCTCCACCAGCTGAGCAAAATTACATTAAGGTTATGAATGTGAAAATAGACAGGTTATAACAACATAATAGCAACCAACTATAATGTGCTATGACTCACTGCAGCAGCAGGTAATGTATCAAGTGCAGTGTGAATGGCAGCTGGTTCAGCAGGAGCAGCATCTGCTACTCCAGGGTGTTTAACCTGGCTGGCTACTGCAACCGGTCTATAAATATAACAAAAATAAAACACACTGCTGTTACAAAACACCACAGCCAGACTATTGACTGGAACTAACAACAAAGAATTGTTTTTATAATAATGTTTTAGCTACAAATATACTTTCAAATCATGTTTTATAAGAGCATATTTGCTTGCATTTCCCACTGACAGGAACAGTTACTACCCTTTATACATTTATGAGTGTTGGTTTACGTTTCAAATGTGTACCTATTGCTTGCTTTTCTTTATATTTAAATGATACTAAGTGATATTGTTTTGGTGTTTTTTATTATTTAAATAAGGCCCAATTACAGTCTGCAGATTTTGTATGTGTGTATTATCAAATCAGGCAAAAACACTCACTTGACTTTTGGCAGCTCTGAACTTGTTTTGTCCTCACTGGCTGCTTTGAATGCCTGTTTAGTAGAAATGACCATCTCTTCTTTCTTTGAATCAGCCACAGAAGGCTGCGGAGCTTCAGTCATCCTTGAGCTCAGGACCTGTCAACAATACATACTACGTTTATATGCACATAATATTCTGAGTATTGCCCATATTCGTAAAAAGACGATATTCTGACTAAGCTGTTTACAAGGCTAATGAAAGTGAAAATTCCACTAATATTCCTGTTTAGAGTGCACTTTCCAAGTTTACCAGCGGCAGACTTGATGGACCGTGCGAACACAGCGTCCTTCTTTCAACAGGCATAACGCCAAAATATGTAACTTGACTTGTCTTATTATTGTGATCACTGTAAGCTGGTTTCTGTGCTCAGCCAAAGATCTGTTTGTTAAAGAAAGAAGAACAGGATTCAAGATCAAAAGCTGATTACAGATCTGATACACTGTGCTTTAGTTATTTATAAATCTAGTTCCTTGCAAATGTGTAATGCTCAATAAGAGATCTGAAAAGATTTGGACTTACTAAGCTGATTCAATACTTGATTCAGATTTGATGAAATGCTATCAAACCCCAACCCTGTTCCATAGTGAGTGCAGGTCTCACGGTTTCCACGAAACCTTCAACTTAGTCTGGATTATATTATTCATAAAACCGAGCTAGTTGTTTTCACTGTAAAGTGTCATGCATCACAGTGCAAGACGCTTGCTGTATGTTTGACTGATTGAGGGCTTCTGTAAAGTCTTAAAATGTTTTGCATTGAAATTCTTGGTAGGTCTTGTGTTTTTGTTATTTATTAGGCATAAACTGGGTGTAAAATAGGGTAAAAAATTAGATCTAGACGCATATTCCGAATGTGCTGTCCAATGTACAAAGAATGCCTCTAAAACCTAAATAATACCGGAATATTCCACGTCTAATCTGAATTTTTTTATATAATAATAATGGAATATTGATGGGCAGGTAAGCGTACTTACTGACAACAGTATAATAATCCCCTTTGTGTGTATTATCTTACCTTGAGTTCAGCCCTCAACAGGATCTCACTTTCAGGTAAGGCTCCATCCAGAAGCATCCACTGGTCCAGGACCAGCTGTGGTTCAGAGAGCAGCTCTCTCAAAGGGACTACACGAGATCCCAGTGGCTGGTCCCATTCGCTCGACAACTACCGTGATAAGGACACATTTATAATCCCAGTCAGACGTAGAGATGTTCTTGACAATGGTAGCAGTATTTAGATACTGCAATATAGTACACTCACCTTTATTATGAGCATCTCCTCTCTGGGGTCGCGAACCAAGAAGTAGAACGCCTCATCCCACTGAGGTGATCTAGAGCGATCGCAAACCTTTAAATAGACAAAAAAGAGAGGTAAGTTGGACAAGGGGTGGTTTCTGAAACAGGGCATGGAATAACAAGATATATATGGTCATTGTACTTTGATAAAGTTCTCTTCTCTTTCCACTGGCATTTATAACAGCCTAATGAAGGTGATGACATGAATTACTGTCACGCCTTGTGTCCATTTTAATACCACCAGTAGGAGGCGCCAATGTTTACGTTTTCAAATTCTAAAAATTATCCCATAAAATGTTGAGTGTGAAGTGTTTAATGTCTCTATCCTCAGTCTCATACCTTGGTTTTGTGGGTTTTGTTACCAAACACAAGCTCGGCCCCAGCCTTGGGATCCTTTCCACTTTTCTTAAACTGAACACAGAACACATAACACATACAATTATGCAAATACTTTGTATTCACTCTGTAATTAAGGCAACAGCGGTTCGAGATTCAACTTCTTTCTTTAAAAAAAACATTCCTAAATCATTGCATCATAAAATCTAACAGTGATTGTAGCTCAGCAAGAAGCAACTATTTCTCAAAGTCCTCATTTATTTTAATCTGGTGATTACTTACAGTATATATTAAAACATCTTAAAGAGCAGTTTTACACTTTATGCCAATAGAAGATGTGTTTATCAACATGTGCATTCCAAACTGTTGTCTATTTATTAATCAGAGGCAGCACACTTATTAAAGTGTTTGACATGGACCAAATTCCAAGGGACTCACAGGCAATGAGTGTGCTCTGTCCACATAAACAAAGAGCAGGGCGGCAGAGGGAACGACCTTGTTCTTGTACGACTGGAGAGACTGAACCTGCATCACCTGCAGCAGAGAATCAAATGATAAATTCATAACAATGACTCATCACTGATCTGCATGGTGATCATATTTGACATGGTACAGATTTTGGAGGAATAGGCAACGCAGTTGATGAAGATTATATACAGTACACACGCACACACACATACATATGTATATATACACAGTACATACACATATACAAACATATATGTGCATGAACAAGTGAGGAAACATAAGCAAATTATTTAAAAAATTGTGGCCGGGTTCAGTCAGTGGGTGGAGCAGGCGCACATATACTTCAAGGTTTATGCCTCGATGCAGAGGTCTAGGGTTCGAGTCCAACCTGTGACAATTTCCTGCATGTCTTCCCCTTCTCTCTCCCCTTTCTCAACTAGCTATCCTATCAAATAAAAGCGGAAAAGCCCCAAAAATAATCTTAAAAAAAAAAAAATTATAAAAATTTAAAATTGAACTGACCTGGTCCAGGGTGTTATTATGGGACACTGCTGGTACCCACTCCAGTATCAGGCGAACACGTCCAGACTTTACATCATTTAGAGTGTACCACTGAAACAGAGATGTACACTTACTGAATTAAAGCTGATATTTACAGCGCAGCAACTAAGTACAGTAAGGCATGCAATACTGACCTGGTCTGTGTACTGGGAACGGATGATGTCTGCCATACTGATTATGTATCTGCTCAAAATAAAAACATTTGTGCATATTTTACACAAAGGCACGGCCTATGAAAATGAAGCCAGGACCTTAAAATGCCCTGAAACATTAAATCTTAATTATTTATATTTTCTAAAAGTGATTTTAGTAAACCTTCACGGTCAAATAAATAAAGTGTGGGCCTGTAAATGTTGTTGTTAACCCCACTGAGGTAATAAGCCTCTAGAAACCTCCACATTAGCCCTTACCTGCCCAGGAAGTCATCTTTGTCCATGTCTTTGTCATAGAGCTCTACCTGCACTTCCTGTCCTGTCTGAGGCCTCAGCACAACCTGAGAGAAAATTGAACAAATTAATAAAAATGAGGTGGTTTGCATGAAGTATTATCAGCATAAATGAAATTGCACAGTCCTTCATACACACCTCATACATCTCATTCCAGACTGGGTTGAGATTCTCCTTGATCACATTACTCTTAAAGGCAACCCCTCCAACACTGATCTTGGCATAGGGGTCACTCTTGCCCTTCACCATACCGCCCATCATGTTATCTTTGGCAACTAAACTCTGAGCCTCCAACAAGATGATTCTCAGCAGCCCCTACAGGAAGGGATCATTTAACTTTATATTGTTTTTTTAAACCAATTATGATTGTGATATGAACACATTATTGCATGTATTTACTACTGTAGATCACTATTTTGTGATGTTACCTCACTGGCAAAGCTGAGGTCTGGGGAAGTATGAGGAGGTTGTGGTAAAGCAGGGCTTGGTGATTCTTGCACCTTTTCTTCAGTCACATGAGCTGGCATTACCTTTACGTCCACATCTTTATGTAAGGTCACTGAAGAGGCAATAGTCTCCACAGGAGCGTCTACTGAACTTGACCTAAAAACACAAAGAGTAGCAATAAAAAAATAAGTGGCAAATAGAAAGTAAAGACAGACCTTTTGAATTAGCTATCTTACCTCAGCACCATAAAGACATGCATGGGACTACAAACTAGGACTACAGCTGAAATATGCCGTATGGCTAACACTAGCGCACTTACAGAAATGTTGATTAATGTGTGTTGTCCTAATCAAATGAATAAATCTTACCTCTGCACTGTGTCTATCTCCTGTTTTTTCTGAGCAGGGGAAGGATCTGACACTGAAGTGACCTTAGCCTTATCAGTTGCACCCAGACATTTGATAGGGATCAGCAGCTGTAGTTGAGTTGATATAATTATCATTTCACTTAGTTTACCAGTTTTTTTATTAGTCTTGATTGTATATATACTACCAGTCAAACGTTTGGGATAACTTACAAATTTCCATACCACTCCCTTATAGGCAGAATACCAGCTGATCTTTATGGGTGGCTGATCTTTAATGCAATATCTACAACTAGAAAAACATTGGAGAACTCTTTTGCAATTATTTAAGCACATAATGTAATCCGAAAACTGCTGCCCTGGTTAAAAACACAATGCAACTGATCTCAGCTGGTACTCTGTCTACAATGGAGTGCAATGAAAATTTCTAAGTGACCCCAAACCTTTGACCAGTAGTGTATCAATATCAGTAGAACAAGTACAAAAATAAAGAACTGTCTAAAAAAAACTCATGATAATGAAATAAAAGATACAGACTGAGACATACAGATACAAAGAAACAGAAAGAGATATTCCGCATAGTTACAGCGAGTAAAAGAAATATAGATAGCGACAAAGATAAAGACTCAAATAGATATAACAGACACAGAGAGTAAGATATATAGACAGATAAGACACAACAGAGAAATATTAGAGGCACAGAAAAGAAGGGATAGTGCTAGTGAGAAAATGAAACTTAAAGGACATACACTAAATATTTAGAGGACAATTAAAGAACAACAGACAGAGGGTTCTCCCACCTTTAGTTCAGCCCTCAGAAGAACCTGACTCTCAGGTGAGGCTCCATCCAGATGGAACCACTGGTCCAGGACCAGCTCTGGTTCGGAGAGCAGCTCTCTGATAGGAACCACCAGGGAACCAATGGGCAAGGTCCAGCTGTGGGAGAGCTGGGGAAACACAATGCAGGGTCTTTGCATAGGCAGTATTTATAGACCAAAGATCACACTGTTTGCATCTGTATGACTTTCCTGTTCCACTTCCGATTTGATAATTAACTGAAGCCAGTATACCTTAGCAACAAGAATTTCCTCTCTGGGGTCTCGAACCCGGAAGCAGAAAGCCTCATTCCACTGAGGAGATGTGGTGCGATCACACACCTTTGGAGATGCAAGAGACAGTTAATATTACTAACAGATATTGTGTCACTTTGACAATATTATAATCAGTGTTTTAGAAAATAGCTTAAAGCAACACTAGGGACTTTTTCCCGCTTCTGTCCCCCAACAGGTTGGAAGCGGAATTGTCCCATTATGTCTCAGTGGAACTACATATCCGCTACCGATCTGGCAAACTTGCATAGTACTGTTATAGCCGGTAGAGAACGGCAAAGCAAATGCAGAAGTGCCTTTCACCCTTTTACTAGGTGATGAACCACTGAAACGATTTTGGAAACATTATTTTAAGGTGCAAAAAGTTCTCTAGTGTTGCTTTAAAACATAGTACCATCAATTCTAAACTTCTTACTGTAGTTTTGTGGGACATTTTTCCAAGAGAAACATGTGCTCCCACTTTTGGCTCCTTGCCACTCTTCTTAACCTATAGAGAGACAAACAGGCAATAACAATAAAAGCAAACTATAAACATGAACTGCATTTCCTGACATCATCCTTAACATCAGTAGAAGAACACTCACTGGTAAGCCATCTGCTTGCTCCATAAAGACAAACAGTAGGCCTGCTGAGGGAACCGCCTTGTTTTGGTAGGACTGCCTGGAATGGAAGTGAAGAACCTGAAGACACAAGAACAAACCAGTGATCAAGCAGATCAAGCCCATCAGCAACGGCCCATTATTCTAGGATTTCTATGGGAATACCAACCTGGTCCAATCTGTCTGACTCCGAGGATGTCGGAACCCATTCCACTATCAGGTGAATGCGACCAGACTTCACATCACTGAGTGTGTACCACTGAGAGAGGAATTGAAATCATTTAAACACAGTGCTATGTGTTACGGATGTACATAAAAACGGGTCCAGTATTTAATCAAAGTGAGTTGCACCCACATGAGTTAGACCTATGGTATGTTAACTTATTCTGACCACACTCTTTTAAGCTAAACATGCAGCACATGCGTTTGGCAGGGGAGTTCTCACCTGATCAGTGTATTGAGAATCGATGATGTCCTTCAGACTGATCTTCAGCCTGTATGTCGGGATATGTGAAATTAGAATGTATCTTTAAATCCACACATTTTATTTTTTTTGATAGTTGAATATTTACAGCTATTGTGGTACCTGCCCATGAAATCATCCTTCACATCCATGTCTTTATCAAACACCTCCACGTGCAGGTCCTGGCCAGGCAACTGAGTTAAAATCACCTGAAGGGTGAAATAAAAAAAAATAAAAAGTTGCACATTTCAAAGGACTCTCTAAAACCAATTATACTACAGACATTTATAAATACATGCAAACTTTAGTCACCGCTATTCATTTCACAACAAAATGGTGTAGTTTCAATACATAGTCTTGTGTTATTTACCTCATACATCTCATTCCATGTGGGGTTAAGATTACTCTTTATAACCTGACTTGTGAATGTTTCACCCCCAATGTTGATCTTGACATAGGGGTCACTCTTGCCTTTTACCATGCCCCCCATCAGGTTATCTTTCGGAACAAGGTTCTGCCCTGCCAATAGGTGAATTCTAAGCAGTCCCTGAAAACAAATTACATAATCATTAGTAAAATAATGTGCAATTTAAGAAAACCCAATCCTAAACAATCCTAATCAAAACCAGAGTTGCAATGTCCTCCATTACCTCTGTGGCAAAGCTAGGATGAGGCGAGGTCTGCTGGGACAGCTGCTTGGACATTCCAGCCTCCAGATTAGAGGACACATCAGATGGAATACGCTCCTCATCTAACCACAGAACCTATTTTAAATAGAAAAGAAGAGAGAACCCCCAGATACTGGTCTCATTTAATCTCAGTTGGAACACCATTATACATATGAAAAAAGTTTGATCAAAAATCACATTTTTTTGGTTTGTATAATTAATAACTTCCTACATTGTGCTTGTTTTCCCCAAGTGTATGTATTATTCATTAATTGGTCTAATGCAGTGCAGGTTCAGTCAATGGGTTTACCCTGAGAACTGTGTTGATATAGATGCGACTGGCAGATCCAGAGTTGTTCAGCTGAAACCACTGGTCCAGAGAAAGATTGGAATTGGACAGCAGACGGGACAAAGGGATGGTCAGACTGCCCAATGTCTGCACACGGTCAGCGTCCTTCACCTGGATGATTTTACATGAAGGAAAGCCAAAATAAGACCACAGCATATTTGGCTATCAGATTACCAAACACAAATGTCAGTGCAGAGAAGCTGATCTTATGAGCTGTTACCTGAATGTCTATGTCCTGCTTGCGAGGATCCTGGATGAAGAATGTAAAAGCTTCCTCCCACTTGGGATTAATGGTTGTGTAACAAGTCTAAATCCAAGAATAAGTAGTTTGCATATAAGATCAAAGTAAAAAGGTACAGAATTATAATATATACTATGTATGTATATATGTATACTAATATACTTTCCCAGTAGATTTACCTTGCTCTCTCTAGTGATGTCCTGCACAGACAACTGCACCATGGGATTGGGCTCCTTATTTCCCTTCTTCATCTAAAAGATACAGAAAAATATGAATACACAGTGAGGCATGTAAACAATGGCATTCTGTAACCAAGAGCAGAGTGATAAATAGACTTAATCTACCACCCTGACAGCCTGTGGTTGATGTATAAGGCTACCATAGCAACAGCACAAATACCGCAACTAAAAGGAGGCACCACACCGCATGGTATAATCAGGAAGGATACGTTTGCATTGAAAGAAACCACAAAGACTGAGTTTCATTTCAAAGATTGTGCCATTGCTGTTCCCTTTTGTGTATGATATGACAGCAGAAACTGGCAAAGTAGGAAATGTGTGTTTAACAGCCTTGGATAACGTTTGCCACACTCATCCACACTGCAATGGAGGTCACAAGGTTTGAGGCCAAGGCAACAACTTTGTGGAATGTCAAGACAGGTGGCAGTTACAGCTCTGCCCCAGTTTAAACACACAGGAAGCAGTTCTGAGTGGAGCATGAACATGGGCAGAGAGGGTAGAGATATATGACTCACAGGAAGTGCCTCAGCCTTGTCCAGATATACAATTAAAATGGCGGAAGAAGGTGGATCAGCAGTCTTACTGGTGACACTTTCATTCCTCTTCAGGATCTGGGGTAGAAATGCAAACAGAAAAAAATCCATTATACTCTAGAATTAAATAAAAGAGTAATGCATCAGTGGAAATAAGTGACTCAAACCTGCTCAAGTTGATCAGTGCTAGGCAGCAAGGCCAACCACTCTAGTCTAAAATGAACCCGTCCTGACGGAGTTTCTTTCAAAGTGAACCACTGGGAAGACAGCCACAGGTGTACATTTACAATCCAAAGATTAACAAAACTGCTTGTACAAATGGCGACTGAGACGATAACAGCATTACACTTACATTATCGACAACTATGGATTTCTTCACAATGCCCAAATCCACTTTGGTCCTATATGGAGGAGGCGTGTAAGACAGAATTCAATAAAAAGATGAAAATGTATTGCTGAATATAAAAAACATAATATCATAGAAAGCAGAAGTTGTAACTTCAAAAGTACAAATACATGCTATAAAAAAAAGGTAGTGTACATTTTCAACTGGCCAGGAAAGGTGACAGATGAAAGGTGACAATGCGAGATTTAACCTAGACACACAAGAGACATGAATATACACATGTACCTGCCCAGGAAATCATCCTGGTCTGTGTCTTTGTCATATACCTCCACCTCCAACTCTTGACCAGGCACCTCATGGACTATAACCTGATGTACCAGACACACACAAGGACATGAAGACTGACAGAGGGATTTGTATAGAAGCTGGCTGCAGCCTCATGCGACCATAAATGAAAATGAACATTTCCAGTGCTGTAGCAGTCCAATCCCTCAAATACAGAACAAAATGAAATGATATATGATTGAGTCTTCCAATACCTGTGCAATGACGACACAAATGTTAAACTTTTCAAAAAACGTTCCATTTGTCTTACCTCATACATCTCTTTCCACTTGGGAGAGTCTGTGTTGTCAATATGTTTGGAGGTGAAGGTCTGAGGGCCAACCCTCAATATGGCATAGGGGTCCGACAAGCCAGCCATAACCCCCTTAATGTAGTTGTCCTTGGCTGCTAGATTCTCTGCCTCCAGTAGGTGGATGCGTACCACACCCTAAGAAGGAAAAATAGGGACCAAGATGTAATATACTGGTTTTGACTAAGATGTGAAATTATACGATAGTCTCCCTCTATCTGTATTCAGGCTTTACCCTGGGCAAAGGAGAGCGTAGATGGGCCAAATGCAGGTCTGGAACCAGAGGGACAACCAGGCGGTTGGGCAGCACCAAGAAGGAGGCAATGGCATCCATAATCATGCTGTCAGACATGACACTGAGACAAAGAACATTTCAATTGAAATGTACTGCTGTATAGTCTATATCATTGTTATTCACCATATGATAAAACCCACACATTAAAAATTGTGAGGTTGTATTTATTATAAGGTTGTGGCTGTTACTAATGTGTAAACCAATGAAAGGTTATTCCAGTATGACTCACTTCAGTCCAGGGATGTCCAACAAATTAGTCAGTCCTGTCCAATTGATGTCCAGTTTCTAGGAACAGATAAGGTAAAGAATGTGCTGCAAATCAATCAGGATTGATGCAATATCAATAGTATGAAAAGCATACAAGTCTACTGAGATACATGATGGTCGCAGGAATGGGCGTTGAGGAGCAACAAGAAATGGGATAATTAGAAAGGACTGTAGATGGACGTACAGGCCGCTGGATGAAAAACATGGTGACCGCACCCACTATGGGCACCATCTCCAATCAGAGGCTCCAAAATCACCCGCATCATCCCATGTAGCTAAGGACAGAAAAGCGGAAAGGATGCTCATGAAAACCATGAATAAATGCTTAAAGAATGGAAGACTGTCTGTATATTTCAGTTATCCCATTGGACAGGTAACTTCTTTATATTAATAACATGTTACTTTTTAACTTGATAAGAAGACAGACCTGTATTCCCTTGACTCCAGCTTTGCAGAAGTATCTCTTCACCTCAACATTGATCTCTACATTGCCAACATAGCTGAGGATACAAGAACAAAATTATCATCCACAATAATGGCTTCTAAAAGTTGTAATATATAGGTGATGGTGACTCACAATAAACCTTTACCTAATATACAGATCTAGCAGGACTTGTCCTTTGTCATTCTCGGTGTGTGCCTTGATCCCTACAACCTTCATAGCCTGGAGGAAACAGAAAGGACATTTTCAGCACAATATAAACAACATGCATCACTTGTGTAAATATTTACAGCAGTGTCATATCATAGTTGAGCTACCCATGGCATTACCTTGTCTCCCATATCCACTTTTGTGAAGTTGAGGGTTTGGAGGTGGGTGCTTGAGGCTCGGATAGATGGAGCGATGGTTTCCACCAGCAGCTTCTCAAGGTATTGGCCGACAAATGGCCACACCTGCTGCAGCACCTAGGAAGCCCAACAACAACCTGGTTGTAAGCTGCTTTTATTAGTAAGACACATACCATAATATACAATGTACATTCCTTCCAACTGGAGACTACTTCTGTATGAAAACTTTGTCATGTTGGCCACATGGTAACAAAATTATCAGTCAAATGCCTTGGCATCCATAAGCAAAAACTGAAGAAAGATACAGCTGTAGCCAGTGAGTCTCCTCAGCTGTTAGAACACAGTGAATCCTATGCTCGACATGTCCTCACTTTTTACATAATGTTGCTACATAAACATGTTAAGTTTGTATTCCTTTAGGGAAAGACCCAAAAGCAGAGGCACTGCTTGTCTGTGTGCTTGTGTGACTGTGGAAATAACCAGAGTTGGTCTCAGGTCTGGCATAAGTGGAAAGTGAGTCATCAGCTGCTTGTTCCTGGGAGGGATGCAGTCTGAGCAGCAAGGGAATCTGCTGACCTCCCCTCCAGTAAACAGTCTCAAATCTCTGCTTTGTCTGGCTCTCTGACGCTTAGATCTCGTGGTCCTGTTAGCATGAATACTTGTATTACTGTATGTCTGCATTAGTTCCTTTTGTTTCTATGGGCTAGAAAAAGCAAAAGGGGTGAGGGGACAATGGCTGCAGTTTTATTTCATTTGGGAGAGCTGGGCAGCTCCTCCCCCTTCCTGTAAGCATGCCTGTAATAAAATGGAAATGTTGAGAGGGTTTCCTGGCACTGGGCCTGCTCTCTGCAGCACAGACTTTACAGTAGCATAGAAGGGGCTTCACTAATGGGGGTGTGGCCTTTTCAGCTAGCACCTAGCATACTTAAAGTGTCAATCAACACAACAGCTGAACAGAAGAAGTGTTTACTGTGGACTTAAACAAAGGCGGGACCACTAGTGTCTTTGTGTAAATGGTGAGATTAAGTGAACCCCCTGGTATTTTTACCTTATTCAGCCACTCAACCTTCTCAACATCTGGAAAGTTGACCTGAAAGAAGAAAAACAATAAGTGCACACATACATAAATTATGCATAGTGATAAACACAAAACAGGATGGGGAAATGATTCAGCCATAGCTGATGCAGGTCTGGAAATGTCATTAAAATCACTCTTGATATCTCAGTGCTTTTTGCACCAGGTTTTAGACATAGCAAATATTTCCTTAGAAAAATACAGCTGGCTATTGCGTGTATTATCTTTCACGTGTGACAATTACTTTTGTAGTATGTGAGATGTCATCCATTTATTAATAAACTCTTAAAGAAAACCCTACCACATGTCATTTGTTTTGCACAATGTGTAGATGGCCCATGAGGAGTATGCATGCTGTCTGGTTAGGCAAGCAATCGCTGAAATCACTCTACGAAACAAGTATCCGCAGGAACCTTATTTGGGTGTGGCTAGATGCTCTGAGTCAAAACAGGCCCATGTGGGTTTCAGCATTTCCATTTTGGGCACATACTCTCAACATGTATAACTTGCAAAATGAGACTATTGTACTTCATGCACATTTTCAAGCCACCTTCAGTTAAAATTGCACCAGGATTAGTGTGTTTAAGTTTTGTTGTAGTTGCAATGCACTCAGAATTGCACTAGTATGCTTTCAAACAAGTTTGGTCTAGAAAACACACACAGCATGAATGTTTTAATTAGGACTTATTCTTGATCTGCAACTTTGGGAAAAGCAGTGCCTGTAGGCCTGATGGGAATTGATTTATGGGAAACATTCTAATAAAGCCTTAATACAATTGTAAGTTACCAGGATAGCCGAAAGAAAAAATAGTAATGCCATAACAGCTAAAAATAGTGTACGGCTATGATTAGGGTGGTTTACTGGAAACACCACGCAAATGAATTATGTAGTGATGATTTTAGGGTCCACTGCTACGTTTTACCTTGCTATACGTAACGTGGTGTTATTCTAGGAGGTCAACATGGGTTCTGAAAGCATAGCTGAGAACTGATATGAGGATTTTTGATGATAGAAGACACATGCTGGACAGTTGTAAGGTCATTTCTTACCCACGCAGGGAGGTCTCGCTTGATTTTGGACACTTTCATGGATGTGTACTCCTCGTTGGTGAGCAGCTGTATTGCTGACTTTAGGCGTGCCTCCTTGGCTTCTCGGGCATGTTTCCATCCCGTGTAGACCATCATCCCGAACACCAACAGGCTGGTGCTGACCCGGTAGTAACCGGCCAGGTAGACGGGCAGCAAGGCACCCAGACATTTCCCAAACGTCCAAAGCACCGCGACTGCACTTATCCCTTTGGGTTTGGGACCTTCTGTCTCCACGGTACTCAGTGCCTTCTTCTCGGTGTCGCTTGTGCTCACACACTCGGCGCCCTTGGCTTCACTCGGCTCCGATTTGTCGCTTTGCATAGTGGTATCCTCTGGAAACAACCGCTAATATGTTAAGGTTGGATACCAAATATTCAGTTTAAAAGTGTTCCTAAGACTTCTAGCTAACGGTTAAATTACTCTATCGTGCCATTTTCTATCGTCAGCTACCTAACGTTACTGTTTAAACCGCTGTATATTGCTTCTACCCTCGCTAGTTCACCGTTTGTCCGTGTCGCATCTTTAATGACATTAAAACGTATTTGTTATCGTTGATTTAACGCAATTACTAAGCACGGGCCTCGAAGTGAAGGAAGAAGTGGCTAACACGTTCTGCCCCTCAACCAGTCCCGCTATGATATATGGAGGAAAACACGCCCACTGAAGTAAAAACGCATCTTTGACTCTTTCGCTGCTGCGGCAAGACAGTCATGTAATTTATAGTAATTAACCTTAACTTACCGTATTACTGCAGTACGTTATCGAAAAGTGAGATTTTACAAGGAGTTATCTGAATGTGACTGTCACGGTCTATTCTAAAGTAGAATATGTTCACAACACGGTCACTGCTCAAATCGTTGACCCGCAGCACCGTTGGTCGATTATTTCTGCTGCTCCAGTTTATTTAAAAAAAGCAGACTAGACATTCTCCTCAATCCCCTAGATCCGGTGTGACCACCAAGCCAGGCCCATGATTCCCAAGATATAATGCAATCCCAACTTGGTTGGCTGTGGCTTGAGTCAGAGGTATGAATCTACCGTGAACCAGATTAACCTAAAAAAAACATGAAGTTGAGTACTGTTTTCCGAGCTCACTCACTTTACGCTTGTATACGAGGCCGTTTGCATGCATCAGGAGGAGAGAGATGCTGTCTCGGCGGTGCTTAAAAAAACTGGCGGATATCCATTTTTAAAATCCTTAGCTTAGGCCTCCACTACATTTCTGATACCAAGGTACACAACCTACACGGATATGTGGCTATTAAAGAAGCAGAGGGTATTATATTCAACTTTTCACAATGTGACTCCACCCAAACAACTCAAGCAATATGTAAACATGAGCATTTGTCACTAGAAACTGTCTCTCTCTGCATGACTTATTTACCTTACTTGTGTGAACTAAGTATAAAAAATGAATTGTGCACTGGAGTAACAAAGTAACAGATACCATAATATTCATTGTTGAGTGGATGTTATTATTTCTTTTCTTTTTTTTTTTCAATGTGCAAAGTACCAAAGTTAATTTACACCAAAGCAATCCACAACAATATAAACACAACCTGCTTCCAAAGTCTTCAAGGTCGACGCAGCAGTGTTGTGGATATGGTACATATTTTCAGTTTGTTGCCATTTTTGTTGCCTGTGTTTGAAAAGATCTTTTTGGTAAACAAACTGATCACAGGTCAGACAGTCTGTATGAAAAATGTCTTTGTAATGTTGCCACAGAACACAGCGTGAGTGTCTTTATCCTGCCCTCTGGTGGAGAAGTACAAGTGTCTTTACTTCATTGTTCCATCATCAGTTGAATCTAGATTTTCTATGTTAAAAAACACAGTTAATGATGCTATAGTCTGACTTGTGGGTACTACAATCCATCACTTAATCAGTTAGTGAGGCAGAGTGGTAATCCTCATGCTTTGACTCGCAATAGGGTACGACACCATTGGGGTAGTGGCGTGACTCATGGTGATGCCAGGCAGAGGCTGCGTCATGGACACTGCCACTGGTGCCACAGATACAGCCACAGGTGCCATAGAAACAGAAGGGGCCATCCCTTGGGCAATGGTCTGTGCAAGGGCGGCTGAGAGGGGGGTGATCTCAGGGTTCAGGTGAGGCGGAGGGGCTGAAGGTGGTGCACTATTAGTCTGTGGCGCCGAAGGGGCGCCGGTAGAAGCCACCAGGTCTTGCTGGGTGACAGGCCGAGGCTGCAGTCCAGCGCTGCTCAGCGTGGTGTGAGTCTGGGCGATGCTATGATTGTAGGAACTGATTGCACCCACAGGGGGCACCAGACTCTGCTCAGTGGGTGCAGGAGTGGAAGACAGCGTCATTACTTTGGCCTGGCTACGGAACTGGGCGTTCTGCTCCAGAAGAACCTCATTTGTGGCTATGAGATTTGAAACCTGAGAAACACATGAGACATGGGTTAAAAAAGGACTGGGCTACATAAAAGTCCATTGCCAAAACGTTGGCTTTGCCAGGCAGAGATTAATTTCTTGTAAAAATTGTATTTACTCTTCACAAAGTGTGTCTGTGTCTTATGATGTTGCAGAATGTCTTTTCTTTTTATAAATTTACTTGGTCCATATATATATGTCATTTTGCACACCATTGTATCTGTTTATTAGTTTTTTTTAAACAATATTGCCTAATAAATACAATTTTTTTTAAATTGAACTGATACAACTATTTATGTAGGAAACGACCTAACACTTCTAAAAAAATGTATAGGTCTTAACATTTTGATTTAAGTTTCAAATAGTTTGGTGTTTTTTTTACAAATTGCTCATTCTAACCTGCTTCTTCAACTCTTCTACTCTCCTCCTCAGCAGGGAGTTCTCTTCCTCCAGGAACCTGTACTCCAGAGGACGGGGTGGCAAGGACGCTTGTAATCCCAATTCATAGTGCGCACCTCCACTGACATCTGCCAGGCGCAGCCCCTCCAACCGCCGCCTCTTCAACTGTAGAGCAGTGTGGTCCATAGAGGCCTCCAGGGAGCTCGCATCATACAGCCCACTTTCAAGCAGAGGGTCATATACTGAGCATGAGCTCCTGTCATAACGCCGTTGCCCTGTAGAACTTACAGACAGACAACTGCTCATCCCACCTCCACCTACCCCCCCAACTCCTGTGATACCTGGATCTCTGCAACCCCCCAGGCTGGGACAACCCATCCCCATCCCCATCATAATACTTCCACCTCCACCTCCGACAAGTCCTTGCATTCCTCCACAGGCACTTCCTCCTCCAACACCTATCCCTCCCCCAGCATTCACCATTCCACTGGCACCTGGCCCTATAACACCACCCACTCCAACCCTTGATGGCTCATATTCAAAGTCTTTTTTCACATGGCGAAATTTACACTTATTGCCCCTCTGGCACTCTCCCTTCAGGAAGTCTCTGCAGATAGGGACTTCACCGCGGCTATGAGGGAGATCCATGGGGGACAGACCCAGTCGTGCTGCCACTTTCCCTCTTAGTCTGAGGGGTAGCTCTCCTGTTTTCTTGTAATAATCCTCATCTTCTTTAGATCCATGGACAAAGCGGCAGTTGGAGCGACTACACTCCTTGTTCTGGTGGTCATGGCAGAAGATGAATTCATTTTTTTGCACTCCCAAATCTGGCACCTCATTGAAGTCTGGGTGTCTAAATCGACAACGCTTTCCTCTCTTGCAGACATTGCGAATGAAATCCCTGCAGACACCGCCCAATTCCAGTCCTACACCTTGCCCCCCACCTCCACCGTTCCCACAAC
Organism: Etheostoma perlongum; assembly: GCA_026937815.1. Classification (NCBI taxonomy): domain Eukaryota; kingdom Metazoa; phylum Chordata; class Actinopteri; order Perciformes; family Percidae; genus Etheostoma; species Etheostoma perlongum. The sequence continues at coordinate 7,141,035 of CM049374.1, read as the reverse complement.
TGTTTCCATTTCCGAGCGCCCCTCCTCCCCCCATGCTCCCAGAGCAGTTGCCTCCAAGACTTCCTCCTGACCCCCCTCTGCCCTCCGCAGAGCTTCCTGCCAATCCAGACCCAGGTCCTCCTTCTTCACCCAGACTACCACCACTTCCACCGCCACCTGACAGGTAGGAGCTATCCCGGTCAGGCATGGCGCTTGGCCCAGCTCGAGGAGAAAACAGCACTCATGTGTATGAGGGGGGCGGACGTGACCTGCCAAACATTCACATACACAGGTAATGAAGTCATGAATAGCTTTTTCCTTGGTGTACTGCAATTTTCTATTTAAAGATCTGCAAGACAAAAACATAAACCCAAGTTAAGCTTTAGAAGTACAAGAAAATATAGATATGAAAGACCCTGGAAGGGAATGTTACTGTTATGGTCAAACTTGATATGGCTAGGGAGGAAATGACAAAACCTGGTAAACGTAGCACTGCTGTTGTTGTTATTGTCGTCACTGGAGAATAACCAGCAGTCAGCGAGACTAGTGCTTTGGTAAAATAACGAAATGTTACATAATGTGAAGCTAAATTGAAGGGTAACTAAAGTACACTCCGTTGCATCATGTACCTGAATAAGTAGCGTTAAGCCTACCCATGTTAGGCTATATCAGCTAGCAAACGTTATATAGCTAATTGGCTAAATGCTAATGTGGTCTTACCAATAGAAACCTAGAAGAAGCAGGATCCTGATTGTTGCCGAGGGATTCCCACGCTTGAACGCCCTAGTCTGATTCAGTGAAATGTATACATATATTTCTGCTTACAACAGCAACCAGGCATGTGTTACTTTTGGCAATTCCTCGAGGCCCCAGGGCTGTTGTTTACCACATTTCGTGTTGCATACTTCACTACCAACGATGAAGACAATCCTCTTCTTCTTTAAGGTTTAACGGAAGTTGGCATCTACACAGTTGCATTACTGCCTCCTACAGGCTCTCCAGCTGTCTTTCTAGTCCGGTCACTCTGAAATACAAAAACACTTTCCTTTCTTGGCCACTGTCTCCACACTCTTAATATACTTATATGTAATCTCCTGTAGCCAAATTGGTTCACGATTTTTTCCTTTCCTGTGTAAATGTTCTGCATTCACAACAATGCTGTTTCAGCCTTCTGGCACAAATCACAAAGTCACGTTGTTTTTTTTATCCTATAATGAAAAGTGTACTGTACTTAGCCTGCGTATACTCTTCCCATGTTGTTCCCCTATTCTTACTCCTTCATTTCCACACCTCTGTTTTAGATTCAGGTTCTTCTTCTCCTGTGTTCTGTGCTTTTCTGTCCTCTAGTGGCAATAATGTTAAATTGCACTGTAGTAATCTCACTGATTCTTCCTTTTTTTTAAAACCAGGAATTCATTAATACGCGGTTTAAAGGTGTAACAGAATACAGTATGGAGGCAGTCCAATCTCAAAATAACAGATGTGGCAGAGGTTACATTTCATTTGATACACTTTTACCACCACGTTGTGTCTCTCGGCTCAATGGGCGTAACAAGTCTCAAAACTGTCAGCTGAGTCAAAGTAAACTATTCTGTTCCTCGGGTTGAACAAAGTAGCATACCTACAGGCCTGCTGAGTGCTGACGTGTAGAGTATGATCCATGAGCTGTCAAACCGCAAGCTTTATTTCCAGATAACTTCTTTGTGTAATAGTTGTCTAAGTTCCTCATCTGCGCTCAGAGACGCCAGCATGGCAGTGCAAAGTGTTTTCCACAGCATGCATGCCTGCGTGGTCCTGCTGCTCTGCTTATCTATAGCCCTGCCTGCTGCCTCAGAGTCGATCAGAAGTTACTATGATACTCTAAATGTTGAGCCAGCAGCAACTGACAGCCAGATAAAGAAGGCTTTCCGCAAACTGGCCGTAAAATACCACCCAGATAAGAACAAAAGCGCCGATGCAGAGAAGACTTTCAGAGAACTAGCTGAAGGTAAATCATGCGAGCAACACACTTAACCTTTTTATATAGCCTACATTGTATGTAGTTTACACAGCCAGTTTGCTTTTCCAGGCAGACAAAAACAGCCCTTTAATAAATCCAACTTTCATGAAGGATATACTCCAATTTTTGTTGTTGTTTTGGAGGCAGTAGTTTATAGTGCTGTTGATCTGTAAAGTGCATTATACAGAGAGTGAATAACACTGTATCCAGTAAATGCAATACAGTTTTTGTTTTTAAGATAGTGACAGTAGCTAGACAGGAAAGGTGGCAGAGAGATGGAAAGGACACGCAGCAAAGGGCTGCAGGTCAGACTCGAACCCAGGACGTTGCAAAGGACTCTACACTCTACTACATGGGGCACATGCTCTTACTGGGTGAGCTAGAGGTCGACCCAGTGCAATACAGTTTTAACAGCACCACTACAGCACCACAGGCTACAGCCTCTAAAAATAACTGTAAAGTTGAATAAACATCTCTCTAAAGGTTTCAAGAAAAACTGAGCAGTACACTTTCATGAAGTTATTGCAGGACTGTCTTACCTAGCTAGGTTTACCTAATGAACTTGTACATAAGTGTTCATTGCTCTAGCTCAACCAAAAGTAAAATGTATAGTATAATAGAATAATAGTTTGCTCCTCCCCTAGCCTACATGGTGCTCTCCAACAAGGACAAGAGGAAGCTGTATGACAGTGTGGGCCATGATGCTTTCCTAAAAAATGAGGCCTCTGAGGATGAACATGCTGAGACAAGCTTCCACTTCGGTTTTGAAGACCTCTTCCATGTCTTCGACGATAGTCCCTTTGTGGAGGAGTCATACTTCCACTGGAGCTTTCATCAGGATGGGGAGGATGAGAATGGTCCATATGAACATTACTCTTTTGAAGGGCCTGGTTTCAGCTTTTATTTTGACAATGACGATGAAAATGAAGAAAACTACTACTAGCTACCAGATATCCAGTATATTTGTCCTGTATGACTGTTTTAATATATTGTCTTATATTGAAAATAAAGTCTCCATATTGAATTGTTATGTCAGTGTCTGTTATCAGTGTGTAGAACTTCTGCTAGCTGTGTGTGTTCTGCCTCTTTTATGGGATAGCTTGTAAGTTCAATGGTTGTTTACAGATTTGTGAGGTTGTAAGGTTGACAGCTGGGGAAACTGATTGGACCGTTATGCCACTTTTTCTGTGTGGGTGTGTCGAAAGGTCCTGCGTTACTGACTAACACACCATTTAGTCTTTTTTTCCCTTGAGCCAGCACTTTAGATCTGGCATTGTTTTACTCCATTTCTTACAGGACCAGTGTGCACTTTGACCCAAAAGGATATCCTGTGCCTTCTCAGCACTTGAGCGCTTTAAAACCAACACAAAAAGATCTCTACAGCTTTATACACTTTTATCGAGATAAACAGAGATTTACAGAAGCATTACAAAGCTGATAAAAGACGGACTGGAATCATCAACTTACAAACTTGACAATGATGGTAAGTATGCCTGAAAAGGATCTTTATGACAACCTCTGAGTGTCATGTGATTTTTACTCCATGGAGACATCCACATATCCTCTGGGCTAAATTGAGTTTTAAATTCCCTTTAAATTTAGCACGCATACTAATGTTGAATTGCTTTTTTTAACCTATGCTCCAAACTTATGGAATACCCTACCAAGAGCTATAAGAGATGCAGGCTCTGTGAACATTTTTCTTACCTTCACTTATATTTTATATAGTCTGTCTTATCATTTTCTAATTGTATTGTCTATTTGCTGTTGTAATCTGTTGCATTTGTATTTATTTTTTATCATAAAGCACTTGGAGCTACATTTCTCTCTATTATTATTGTTAATAATATTGAGAATTCACTCCTAGTTTTGTATTGATAAAATTGCTAGCCACATGTTTGAATACAGGAAGAAGTAAAAGAAGTGACATCTACTCTGAGTGTAGATTGTCATAACATCAATGTCACAGAGGCGTTGAAAGACGGGGACTCACTTACCTTCCTAATTGTATCTCAAAAGGTGAGAAAACAATTAATTTACTTGTTATTTAGTGTTATTTAGCCAACATTAGATCTAGATGCAGAAAACCAGTTGATTTGTTTGAATTATGGTATTGCAAAACAGTCTGCTCGTATGACATGTTGTCTCTCTTGTCTGTACCAGCTGTCTGGGACAGGGGAGTACCATGTGGCTCGGGCCTATGATGATTTTGAATGGCTGCAGCAGCACCTGTTCTCTCAGGAGGATGTGCCCGGGATACAGGGAGTCATAGTCAGTACTTTATTTCATCTGTGCACAATCCCTTATTTGACTTGTAAACATATGTACGCTTTTCTGACAATGACAAAGATTAGTTCTGGAATATCTATATGCTTAGTCAGCAAAGGGGCAAAGCAAAATGTGGATTCTGTGGAACTGTTGAAAACTTCCTTTTTAGTGTGCATGCTGCTCTATGTTATCTTTTTTTTCTAACTGCCTACTGGAGCTTCACCTTTGCTGAATCTGTTGTGCTCTAAATTGTTTTAAACTAAATTGAGTTAAACTGCAGATTTTAGTTAAACATGCATGGTCAAACATGGATGTATGTGTTCTTGTAGCATAGTGTAACATAGTGCTTTTGTAACTGAGAAGATCAAACACCAAAATGTTTATTTCATTCAATGACAGAACCACTTTGTTTCTTTTCAAATTATTCCTCCTTTTCATTCTTTACATCCTCCTTTTCTTTGTAGTCAGGAAGCTGAATTTAGTGCTGCCATTCTGACAGCTGGTCCCGGTGCTGTAGAAAATGAAGTAGAAGCTTTGTGGTCTGATTGGATTTTTTATTTTTTTTTTCCCAAGAAGTTTCCTACCAGGAAGTATTTTTTTTTGTATAGGCCTACTACTTCTTAGTATTATTGTGTGTGCAGTGAGGTTGTTTGTCATGGATTACACAAGCACATGCTGTTTAATATGTGATCCAGGGCAATATTGTGCCTATTGTAAATCCAAGCACTGTGCATTTAAAAAAAAACATTAACCTTATTTATGTAAGTAAAGTGCCTAATAAATATGTATATGTATATGTATGTATATATATATATATATATATATATATATATATATATATATATATATATATATATATATATATATATATATATATATATATATATATGGAGTAACACAATTGTACTTTGTTTTTCTTCAAGTTTCCTCCTCTTCCTGCAAAGGCTCAGGTGAATGCATCTGCCAAGGTTATGAAACAGCTTGGTGAGTACATCTGAGACAACCTCCATTAAAAAAAATAAACTTAAATTTTAAAACTAAAATTAACCAAACATATTCTCCATTTCTGTCTTGTCTGTTGCACTGTGTGAGTGTCAAGGTGTTGATGATGATCAAAATGTTGATGGTCTTCCTGCAGGTTTCCTTGGTTTAGGAGAGTGGCAGCCATACTGTAAAGCATTGGAAACCTTCCTCCGGCAGATTGCTGCACACCGCATACTCAGCAAAAATAAAGCTGTAGAGAGCTTTCTGACTAGCTCAGAGGTAAGTGGACACAAATAAACAGCCTGTTTTTTAAATCCTCTTTTTAACGAGGCATTAACGTCGCAAAAGGGAGCAACGGCATACTTTTTTATGAGAGAGGCGGATAATAAAAGGTTCAACTTTCACTGACGTGGTTTCAGAAGAGGAAATGGAGCAATTCATATGACAAATGATACCCTCGTGGAGGACTTGGAGGCGAGGTTCTACCTCTAGACTCGAACTAATGGTTCATTCAGATGGATCTTGTCAACTTACGGTATGAAGCTGTGAGTTGCATACCAGGAAGTTGCCCTGTGAATATCCAACATACTGTACAACAGTGGTAACAATAAACAATGATTGCTACAATTATAATTTCTTGTGTGTAAATAATTATAAATATTCCTGTTGTCAGAGTGTACAAGGGAGTAATGCTGCATGTGGCATATTCACAGTTTTGATGAGAAACAGTATTAAGAGTAAATCACACACACATATACACTCACACTGAGTAAAGCTGCCTAAGTTTGTGTCAGTGTTGGACGCGTCTCCGATCCTGCTGATAATACAATAAGTTCTTTTTTGTCTGACTGAGTTTCATCAAGTCTAGAAAGCTGTGTATTGAGCATAAGCAGCTTTTATTGTGGATCTGTTTTGTTTTTTTTGGGCTTCCACTCATATTGGGAAGATTTCATATGATGTATATTCTATGCTTGAACAGTATTAACTTTGAAAAATATCCACGCTTATTTGTGTCCTTGTGTCTAGCCTCCAGGCAGACAGAGAGTTAGGAAAAACATTTTCAACCGGCTAAGTCAAGCTGTGGAAGAGAAGCGGAAAGAAGGCCATAAGGTACACAACTAGGACTCATACAAACACTACTTACAGCCTCTAGACCTGTATGTCTGGTTTTATACCATAATGTCTGTGTTTGCAGGATGTGGATGAGTTCTTCCAAACTGAACGGGATCATAACCTTGTTCTTACCAGCTGTGCCAAGACTGCAGCTGAGGTGAGCCAATCACCTGTGTGCTTGTCCTCTTCCCTTTCTTCTTCTCTCACACAACCAGACACACTTTCCAGTGTGATTTTTGAACTTTTGTTTTCCTTGCAGAGATTCCTGGATGTGGTGCAAACTGAGCAAAGTAAGTAACATTTATCTCTTGAGAGGAAAGACACAATGCGCTCATCAGTTGGTGTTATTTAGGATTGTTTGTGTATAGATTCAACAGTCGAAATCCATAGTCGGATATTTAATGTATTAGTGTTCATCCACATTACTATGCAAATTCTATCTGTCCCAAGTCTGATGTCAGTGTGTGTTCCATGTTGAATTTGTCTACAGAAATAGCAGTGGCCTGTGGCCACTTCTCAGCTGCTCTGCACCTCTGTGTGGAATCAGGGGAAGACTCTGACAAACAGGCTTTCTCTATGTGAGACAATAATAGCATAGTCCCAGGCCAATGCCTCTAACATTGCATACCAGTTATGATAAATCAGCGTGATAAACAAAAAGTAGACATATTGACATCACTTTTTTTCTTGCAGGGCTTGTGTGAAATTATCAGAAGTCTTTTATTCTATGAAGGTTAGTTGTTGGGCATATATTTACATAGCAATGCATCATTGCTTTGCCAAATACAATGCACATAATGCACTTTTGTGTGGGCAGAAAAATATGACAAATGTTGCTGAGAACAACGTGAGCACTCTTGGGCTAGGCCTGGACCTGGAGTCACGCTACCAGGAGGCAGAAAAGGTGTGTCCTCTATAAAGTCATTTTACATTCATCATGTTATCTCTCCATCTTCCTTGAATCCTGGCCTTCTATTGAAATATGACATGTCACAACCTCTGACTAATACTCCTGTGTGTAACACAATTATTATGTCCATTGCAGGAGATGCTCTTTAGGAGAACCTGTAAACTAGTGGAGTTGGAGTCTGCCAGAAGGAATGCAGAGAAGGCCAAGCCTGTAAAGAAGGCTGCTGTGAGTGCCTGTACACATGTATCACAAGGACACACTGTTCAGATCAGATGTGCATGCTTTCGTGTGACCAGCAGGTGTCATTAACGTTCTGCTGACGTGATTCAGCAGTAGAGCATGGACCAGGAAAGCTGATGAGAGGATATTAGATGCAAATATAATCTTCATGAAGTATAATATTATGATGACATGCTCCCCTTATTCATCAGATGGAGGAAGTGAAGAAAGCGGTGGAGACGGAGTTTGATCACATTTCTGGAGTGGCTAAACAGGAGGTAAAACATCAAATTTAAAACTGGATTCTCAGTTTCCACATAGCTCACCCATCTCCAGTGTGTCATGTAACATCCTGTTGACATTCATGTATGTATTAAAATGCGTGTGATGTGTCTCTTCCAGGTTGCATGGTTCCAGGGTGCGCGTGTGGAAATGTTGCAGCAGACTCTTGTTCAGTGGTGTGAAAAGCAGCTGCTTACAGCCAAAGAAAGTGCTGAGCAGTTCAACCAGCACCTGCAAGACTTAAGAGGGATGGCCTAGTGACCAATCTCTTAATGAAGCATCCTCAGTATATCTAAACATATCATGGGATAACCCAAACGTGTCCTTCACCCTGTTGTGCTGTATTCTGATACTTGCTGATGCTAGTGGATTCAATTAATATCAATTTAACATCAATAATAAATCACAATTTGTACACGCATTTACTTTGCCTCATTCGCTCCCCAATCACACTCATATACCAATAAAGCCCTTATAGAAATGAAGGTTTTGATTTGTCAGCAATGGACTTGTCGTCTGGTGAGGCCATTGTGTGCGTGTTAGCTCTATACTACACTCATGCAGTTGTGTTGAGAGTGTATTGTGCTGCTCTCTAGCCACCACATCAGCCAGGGTCACACAAAATAAAGTGTGATGAATTGATTCCCAAAGCACCTGCTTTATGTGTGTGTGTGTGTGTGTGTGTGTGTGTGTGTGTGTGTGTGTGTGTGTGTGTGTGTGTGTGTGTCGCGTGTGTGAGAGAGAGAAAGAGAGAAATCCTGGATCATTAATCAGTTGGTTTGACGGCTCTTGCAAGGACATGGCAGCAAGGACACTATGCTGGCTTTTTGTTTGGCTTTTGAAACTATTCTGGCTTTGTGAGTATCTGTTACAATCATTTTATTATCCATGATTGTGTGAAACCTGTAGTGAGGTCTGGCACAAAACGACACACTTAACTCATTTCTGGATGACATAAGCATGTCATCCTCCTCTTCTCTGCCTGCTGCTGCAGGTCCATATCTCAGCACTGTTGCGCGCTTCATCTCATCTGTTCCAGCCTGTAATCTCTCCGTTGGGTGAATAAGGAGGAATGGTTCCCATTTGAGGGAATGAGTTAGAGAGAGTTAGATGGCTGGTCTCATAAGTAAAGAGGTTGGAGAGGAGGTTTGGCTCATTTGACAATGAAGGAGTAGATGAAGGGCAATCATGCCATGGAGTGCCCACCCAAACAACGAATTAATGAATGGAATCTTTTATTATAGTCTTAGTTGAAATGAAAGGCTGCCTACTCTGGGCATTGGATGACACATGTTATCCTTGCCTCAGAACATTATGGGATATTTTATGTCTGTATTCTCTACCCTCATAACTACAGTCTTCCTCAGCCTCAGATCCCACAATGCTCACAAACCACAACAAAAAATATTTTTTTTTCACTGTATTTTACCCATTTAATTGGGGATGGGACTATCTTGTCTACTTGATTTTGGTCTTAAAACAATGCACATGTAAAGATTGTATACAGCCACACATGTTTACAATGGCACTGCTAACATGCTGTTTACCATGTTGACCATCTTCATCGAATTTGAATGTAAAGTCATAAACCCAAGTATTGGACAAATTGAAATTTGAAAGTTTGACCTGCTGGTGGTGCTAAAGGAAAAGTCAGAGGATCACCAAAGTCATTAAGGATTTATGGTCTGGGAACCATGAATGCATATACTGGATCTCATGGCAATCCATCAATCAGTAGTCAAGATATTTTAGTCCGGACCAAAGTTGTGGACAGAGAGACCAACTAAGACTGTGCAATCCCTAGAAAGCTGTGAACTTGTAAATGTGTTTAAATAAGCACAAAATGCAATAGTCTCCAGGCATGCATGCTAATACTGTATTAGGCTTGACCTGTTTAAAAACTGCTTAAAATAACGATGACAGCTGTTGTTTGTTTTAGTTTAACAATTGTACCATAGCAGCCTGAGCTTTTCACACTACAATTACATCCTATGCATATCTCCTAATTTATTTGGAAAAGCTAATTTTTATATTAGATAACCTATTCACTAAAACGGCAGTCTAGCTTTTTCTACCGCAGCTTATGTTGCAGAGGTAGTAACAAAAAGACATTCATTCTCCTTATAGTGCCCACAGTTATTGATCATTAATCTAGCAATTTCACCATTTAGCTTTTGTACTTCATTTTTGGGGGTTATTGGTTTTAATGAGCCACAGTAAAAGTTAAATGTAAGAATTTTATGAACCCTTTTAATGATTCTGTGGTTTTACTTTGTGTGAAGGTTTCTATCTACCTGAGAAAAAAAGCTCTTTGGATACAAGCCTGTGAGGTGAGTGGGATGATGAACTAAATGCATTATGCTGTACTTACAGGATAAGAAAAACAAATGGGAAACTCAAAATTCTATATACTGCAACATTATTCTCTCTGTTATTATCTGAAGCTGTGATTGTCCCATCCCTGCTGCTTCTAACGGCATTATACCAGATGAATTTCACAACAGGGGAGCTACATGTCTGGTGCTTTAATTTTGGGGCGGCAGCAGCTAACTAGCACATGTGGTGAATACACACACACACACACACACACACACACACACACACACTAATGAGAGCATTTCTGAACTGCTGAGAGCATAACCTAGATCAAGGATGGAGAGATCGTGGCAACGCTCTGTGAGTGTGTGTGAGTGAGTGTGCATCCCATTGAAAGCATGCACTTAGAAATTATTTGCTAAATTAGCTCATTATTGGTGGAAAGGCAGCACTCAGCACACTGCCCTGACTGCCTGACAGAAACCGGCTTGTTGAGTGTGAAGTAAAGCCAGAAGCTTATTTGAATACACTGTGTGGCAAAGGCCTTAGCCCAACGAAGACACACCACACCTGTTTGATAAGTACGACAGTCTGTTAGATGATTAAAAAAATATGGAGTCAGGCCAAAGTGGATTTATTTTTAAATAATATCTGGTGTCCTTAGTCGTAAATCTGCACTGCTTGATTTATACAGATGTCCCACTAATTAAAGTGGGCATGTTTATCTTTACAAAAACAACTCAAGAATCAATTAAGAAATTGTTGGAGCAAATAATAATGTATTGCGCATGCTCCTATGTCTTCATACTGTACTTTCAAACTTATTCATTTACATAAACTGCAATATCTGTCCACAAAACGCTCAAAGTTGATTACTGATAAATTTAAAGCAACTAATGGTTTAAAAATAAATTCTACATACATTGGATATTGATGACAAATTAGTTCATTTTTAATAATTAATAACTGTATGTGACGGTGGTAAAAGATCAGACATTCTGTCTTTTCTTTGTCGGCTGCTTCACCCTTCAAATGTCCACATTGCTCTTCTACATCTTCACAGCCATCTTTGATATCTTTGAGAATCTCAGACTCCTGGGAAGCTGCAAGAACTTTATTTAACTACAGAACGCTAATATGAAAGTTTCTCCTTCCTTCCTTCCAATCGAGACTTGACATCCCTGCCAATTACTCGGGTCTTGAAATAAAAACTTAAAACTTTGAGAGTCTTAATCCTGTATTTGCTTGTTGCTTCTAAGGTCTGAGATTCGACTGTGCTCTATTCCAAATTAGTGAGTGTGTTGGTGTTGAGTTGAGTCAACCCAAGGTTGCTGGCACCTCATTAAATCTAATTACTGCCATACACAGATTGTGACTCATTAAAAGTGTGTTGGATGGAGAATGAGACAGGAGGAGAGGGAGAGAAAGAGACAAATGCCATAATGCAGATGCCATAACCATCTGTAGTTTATACAGCTTTATAAGTCACAGCCCATTCTGAATGTGCACCACAGCACAAGGTGGATGCATAAAAAGGTGAATGCTACAAAATAAAGCCTTTCAGCCCTCTAATCAAACCTAATGGCAGCACTCCACCGATGATTTGGATAGTGGATATTGTATCAATTTTCTCCCCTTGCAGTGGATTTCAGCATTGCAAAGCATTAGACTTGCTAATTTACTCCATTTCTCTCTTCACTACTGAATGGAGCCATAAATATTAATATTTTCACGCTGGCTGCTGTCATGGGATTGCGGTTGATGGCATGATAATGGTAATTAGGTTTACAGAACTAATATCAGCAGCAAACCTCTGGACAGGGTGACATGCTGAGGTGATGACATTCCTGCCATTCTTAATACAGAACAGTGCTCTCTGAATAAACTGTAACACGGAAAACACTAACCGGAGACATGCGGCAGGGAGGAAAAACTCACAAAAATCACCTGATTTCAAGACATAATTTGTTGTTTTTACCATTAAATGCTCCAATTAAATGTTAAGGAAGACAACACATTATGTAATAAATGTAAATAGTGATTATGTTATGTCATGCAAAGGCACAGTACAGTGAATAACAACAAGTGCACAATTCAGAGTGCACACTCGCCCACACAGATACAAATGCACCCATTAGAGTAAAATCAATTGTTCATCAATCTTTCCACCACAGCTTTAACCAGAGTACCAGGAAGGGCGCACACAACCAGGATCTCCACTCCAGAGGTCATTCTGTCACATGTCTTAAACATGTGGCAGCATAACCAGCACACTGTGTGCTGCATGGGATGACGTGTGGTTACTATAAAATATTGTTGTACTAACAGTTGTTCTTCATGACCACGGCAAAATGGCAAAAAATGGTGAAAGATTTTGGCACATTGTACATTTTATGTACAACTACAATGAAAGTTCTGTGTTTGGGAAAATCAGTGAGATCTAAACAAAGCTCTGACCATATACAGAAGGTCAATCCCTGACGCAGCGGGCGCGGGTTCGATTCCGACCTGTGACCCTTGCTACATGTCATTCCCCCTTTCATGTCTCAGTCATATACAAATAAAGGCCAAAAAATAATCTAAGAAAAAAAGTTTTCTGTCATTTTACTTGAACTGAAAAGGATGTGTCCAATGATGGTCTATACTTTGCAGAACAAAAGGACACTTTTTTGGGGGGTAATTTGTTGTTTCTTTGATGACGTTTTCAACGTTTTTTTTTTTTTTTTTACCTGACAGCTACTGTACTTTACTGAGCCCCTGGAGCTGCACAGGATTCACAGTTTTGTTCAAGGGCACCTCAGCAGGGTGATGCATGCTGCCAAAGGGGCTCAAACCAAGTCTTTCCACAGTAGTTGAAGGACAGACTTTCTGCTCACTATGCCACCTTGATATTCCAAACAACATACAACAAGGGCAAAGCAACCAGATGGAAAGTCGTCCCAGGCCCTGCAGCAACCAGAGGTTCAGCATCTGTTGCAGGGATGTATCCAAGCCCACTTCGGAGTTTAAGACAAGTCTCTCCTCACCTTTTCTGCTGCTGTTTCCTCTGACTCAATCTTGGCAAAGAGATATAGATGAGATCACGAATGCCCGCTGGATATTGCTATTAAATTTCACTTTGAGATAATGCATGCTAAAGTCTCATTAAATGCCAGTCCGAGATAATGCATGGTAAAATCCCATTATGGTTTGATTAGAAAACACGTGGCCTGCCGTCGTGCTGATTGTGTTTTTAATCAGATCATTCCTGCTGCTGAGCAAACAAGAGCTAAGAGGGGAAAAAAGACAAGCAAAACAAGCTGAGCAAGCAGAAACAAGCTCTTCTCCCTCTAAGGACAATAGTGAAATTGTTGTGTATTGTTTTTGGCATAATGAAAGTATACGAGAGTGGATTTTAAAATGGAATTGTTTTTCAGATATTATTACTGTGTGACTGCAGAAATGAACACAAACCAATGTACAAACAGAAAGAAAGTTTCTCTTTTAAAAACATAAGCAAATTGAGTATTTGTATCCTTTACACTCTTATAAGAGGCACGGGTTTAGTTTTCAGGTGCATTCTCCATTAGCGACATCACATTGATCATTTTCCCGGTAAAGACATTGTTTTATATTCATCAATGGCTCATTTTGTCCAATAGACACACTGTTGTTCCATGTAATATAACAACACAATACACTGTAATGTTATACAGATTATGGGAATGTTAGTGGGAGTACATACCGCTCTAAACCAACATGAAAAACATAGCTAGTAATGTTCACTCACCGTTTTATTTTGTTGTTAAACTGTGTGTAAAATGACCGGTGACTTAAATCACCGGTTTCAGATAACCTCCCTACGGTACCGCCTATTTGCTGGATGGTTTCAAGGTAACAGTCGGTAGCTAACATTAGCAGATAAGCCCGTTGGCTGCAACATTATTGTTCATATTTTGGCACAATATGTCTCTGACCGTAGTGGTCATAGTGTCTGAAAGTGTGATGTGAGATGCTAAAAAGAAAAACTACACAATGTTTTCAGGTAACGTTAATTTTTGACGTTCAAACATACTTTAAAAATTCTCTCAGTGGATCAAGATGCGTCATTTAAGAGGGCAACTATTATAGATAGCACACACGGAGAGAGCGGGAACAAAATAGCTCATTTTTAACAAGCTTTACCATCCACGCTCCTGTTTTCTCTCCACCATTAAACGCGTCTGTTGTGTATGTTTGTGACGTGTGTATAACAGGTAGGACAGAATATGCACAGTAGGCTTTACAGGTGGAAGAGGGGAAAGTAGTGGAGAGGTGGTCAGGACAGGCAAAGAGGGGAAAAGGATGAAGTATAATTTAAACAGCAAAAGAAAAACACCTTTTCTGAAAGTAGAAAATTAATTGGACCATCTTTAAAGAATCCAGATCTTTCTTTTTAAGTGGCTGCGCTATTAATCAAGGTCAGACAGCTGAGCCAATTATTCTCGGGGAGTGATAATGAATGATGAGAGAGATTGTGTGCAGTCTTGTCTGAATGGGCTTTCTCTGTGCCGATAATGACAGTTCTTCCACTCAGGAAAAGCACTGGGGAAAACAAAAACAGTGGTTCTACACGAGCAGATTTGAAGTAGTTTGCCATCATTACTGCATCCGCAAGCAAAAGATGAATGATGAGTGATACCGTCAGTAACTAAGAATTGACATTGTCTTCACTTTTTTATAATTACAAAAAATAAGGATAGTATCTTAACTTACAGTAAGTATTTAAGGCACGTTAGATGAGATGGCATCGCTGGTCTGTCAGTTGGTCTACACTCTTGTCCAGACTGAAATATTCATAGACAAGTTTGATGTAAAAGCAGTAGGATTTTATCGGTGAAGCTGTTGGTCAGCTGACCTCTGCAGTGTAATAGTCTTAGACATCTCTTTGCAACAATTCACTTTAACTTGCACAGCTCAGTAATAAGCCATAGCACTTGTTGGTACATTTAAAGCTGTGGTAAACAAAATGTAATGGATGCATCTACTCCGACAAACTAATGGCATCGCTACAGGATGTTTGTTGGGATGATAAATTACATGTCAAACAACCCCATTCATTTTTTGAATGGTTTTATTGTCATGAAACTGATTAAATCAACTCCAGAGCTTAATGAGGGAAGCCAGTCAGATGGCAAAGGAATTGATGGAAGTTATAGGATGAGGTCAAGGGTCAACATTTCTTATTGACCTACTGATTGAACTAACATATAGTGCAATATTGTGGTCGACAGTGGATATGTGCCATTGCTTTGATCTTTTTAGTGTTACGCAGCACTCAGTCCTCTCAGCTTTAACTTTCCTCTGAAATGACTAGCTTCCTACAGGCTGTAGCCTCTCAGTGCTTCATTACAGGGCTAATGCAGCGTCTCCTGTTCCTACAGCTGTGGGATCAATTACTGCCTCTTTACCTTGTGCATTTACCCAGGCCTCCCATTCCCAGTAATGAGTCAAGAGGCACCAATGACTGAGTGGATTACATTGTTATCCCTCCAGCCGTGGTATATCGACTGGGCAGTCCTTGATCCTTGCAAGAGAGAAGTGAGTCTTAGTCAGAGCTGAAATGTCTGGGTGGACACCTACACTTTATTGCTTTACCAAAGAGTCACATTGAGTTCAAGGGCTCTTCATTAGAGGACTGAGGTACATACTTGCTCCTTGAGGGTGTGAATTTTTACTGATCCAGGAGGATGTACACTAGGCAAAAGGATGTATTTACAGCCTTGCAACCCAATTTAGTTATCACTGATTTATAAAGTATTGATAGATGGTTTATTAACCATTAAAGATTAGTTCAATATTGCATATTCATTTAGTAGCACCCCTAAAGCTTACTAACACAATAATAGCATGAAAACCAAAGTGTAAAAACAACCATTTGTTTTTATAAAGAGGGAGTCACTGCGTTTGGCCAATAGTCCTGAACATGGCCCCCCATTAAAACACACATTGTTGTACTCAGGTTTGTATAGATTTTCCAAATGAGATACAACACATTAATTACTGAGTTTAAGAGGTGATGATTTTGGTACCTTTAGCAGGAGCTGGGCAAGCTGTTTCTCCGTGTTTCCAGTCTTTTTGTTAAGCTAAGCTTCAAATTGAAAAACATACTGTACATGTAAGTGGGCTATCGTTTTTCTCATCTAACTCTCGGCAAGAAAACAATAAGCATATTTCTCTATTCCTTTAATAAAGCTATTTAAACCCTTCCTTGTTGAAAGTGGTCATGTTTAAGGTAAAGGGTTATACGAGCCTTGAATGATTTATGATTTGAAGGATGATGAGAAGGAGAGTTGAGAGTTAAATTGTTAGTAATACTGCACTCTAAAATATCTTCTTCTCTACTGTAATAAAATAAACTCTCACTGCCATGTTCTGTGTTCAGGCTATAATAGTGATCTGTGTTACAGCAGCCTGCATATGCAAGAGAAAAGTACAGTTTATGTGACACAGCTTCTGAAAACGCCTGTAGCTAAATGTGAGGTTCACGTATCAGCTCAATAGAAGACATGAAGGAAATGAAGAAATCTTGCATAGCTTTTGGATGTGAGGGAAACTGTATTGTTTTCTTCAATAATAAGGTACAGATGTACAATATGTGTATAATTTGTTTTGTTGTGATCAAACATGGACGTCTTATGACACAATACCTACACTGTCACATGTACCTACATCACTTTAATTAAAGTTTCACATTTACCACAAACTTCCCCCTTGTCACTCCGCTGTGACAAGGACTGTATTGACAGTGGCAAGAATCCCCATGGCAAGTGTTATGGTGGCAGTGCAGAAAGGTGTGACAGGCCTAGACAGGACTGTCTACCCTATATCATGAGATAGGATGCCAGCACTGTGTGCTGACATTCCCCCAGGGACACAGTTTGTGTGAAAGAGACACTAAACCACCAATGAACAGACAGAGGCTGCAAATTATGAATGAATAGTTATTTAGATCCCATTGTGCACATAATTTGTGAATAATTCGTGGCCACCCAAATTGAAGTGTTACATGATCATCTCTGGGAGGAACATAATAGGCTTATATGGATGAATCTTTTTGTACAAACCCTTTCTGAAGGCTTTAAGCCTGCCAGAGGTGGCCTTGCTCAGGGGTTGCACATTTGTGTCTCTTTTTTTGCTTTACAATACTGACTCAGCAAGCAGCAAAATGGCCACAATGAGCTTGAGCAATAGACATCTTTATCATAGACCTATGAACTTAGCAGCAGGCAGAATGGCCTAAATGAGATCATGGACCAATTTCTTTTTTTTTAACTGTTAAATGGGCGATAAATTCAGACTTGAGAGCAAGCTGATAGAGAGAGAAGGATATATATTTTTAAAGCGAGAAACTGTATTCTCAAGCCCTATAAATCAGAGTTTTCCCCACTGGCTTCATTGTACAGCCAATTAGTCAGATGGATGTGCAGTGTTATCTTTACTCTAGCTCATCTCATCTCCACTACACAAGCACACAGCCCCTCCAAACTACTGCGGCCATATAGGCAGATAAGATCAGTAATAAAGAACCACTAGGCTGATATTTCTGCCATCAGCAGCTAAAAGAGAAAAAGCAGAGGTTACCACCGTGTAGTCTCATATATACTGTGTATATATATATATATATATATATATATATATATATATATATATATGTATATACTCTTATCTAATCATATCACTTAGTACCATTCATAAGTGGAATGTTATTGAATGGGCAATTAACTACTTCTGTAGCCTATAAACTCTCTTTCAATGTTGTAAAAATGACACCGGCTATCTCGATTAGAGAGATTAGATCATAAAGTATTTCACACATATGTTATCATACTGTTTTTTTTATCTCATTGACCATTACGAGTCTTAGAAACTATTTTAAAGGAATACTCCAACAATTTAGTATTACAATTTATACACACAGACAGTGGATAAACTGTAGGCCTAAAGAAGGACTTGCTATTTCTATTCGGGGTAATGCCAATCAGCGCTTTTGTTTTGGGGTCACAGAGTGGACACCTGTTTTCGCTGACAGATAAGTTAGTAGTAAGAGTGGCTGGGAGAAGCACATCGTAGATATACTGTATATTAAAGTGTATAGTTGTCGTCTGTGTGTATGTGTGCGTTCAGAGACATGTGAGTATACTGGTGTAAATGTATATGTTTATTTTGGTGTCTTAGGTTTATATGAATGTTGTCTGTTCTGGGATACTAAGTTGAAATGTAGTATGTTAGCATACATTTCACTAGCAACATGCTAATGGCTAGTATTATTAGTGTTGCACTATTATTGTGCTTATGTGTGTACTCACATGTACATACATATATACTATATATACAGTATATATATATATATATATATATATATATATATATATATATATATATATATATATATATATATATACATAGTATACTACTGTATATATATACAGTATATATAGTATACTGTATATATACACATAACTCAGGTGCAGAAACTAGAATTATCTGTTTATTGAATAATGAAAGTCAATGGATAGTGTGAGACTGAGTTTGAAGCAGGCTGGGGCTGGCATCAGTGTTGGTTAGTCCTTTGATGACAGAGCAGACAGTGGAGATGTTGGTTCTGCAGATAGCTGGGTTTGCAGAGGAGGTAATGGGTCCAAGACAAGACAGAACTGGCAGAAAATTCTGAAGGTGATTATTTCTGGGAACACGGAACAGACAGGTTAGAAACTCGATAACAACAAGACTGGAAATACTGCTTTAAGGCTGGTGGTAACGCATACTGTGGTAAGCTAACAATCTGGCAGGGAGAGTAAAGTCAGGCTGGTCTTTGTAGGTGTATACTGTGGAGAGTAAGTGTGACAAACAGAAAACAAAACACACTAACCACACTGCAACCATACAAACTGAAGAAATAAAACAAAACACAATCACACACCCACCAGACTGTCACTGGGCGTGACATTATTGGAGTGTTTACAATGATTGTGTATGAGAGAACTACTGTATGTTTGGGTTGCTGTTACTGAGACCCCAGCAGTAAGAAGGCTGTTTTTAATTCAATAAGGAGCTGATGTGTGTTATTTTGCATATTGTTTGATTATTTGATGAAAGCAGCTATAGTTACTTGAAGTGAAAGACCTACTAATTACCATTTATTAGCCTTACTAATTGCATCCTGTCAGCACTATTGTTTTACTTGTATGCTGATATTCCCTTTTTTATTTGTTTATTGTTGAACCACCACACACACACACACACACACACACACATACACACACAAATACACAGACAATCATCTGCTGGATGCCAATCAATCTAAAGCAGCAGAAAACTTACTTTTAGTCCCTCTCCATGTGTTCAGACAGCAATTCTAGATCACACCACCATGGCTCTCTGGCTCTTCACTTTATAACACACACTTTCTGGATTACTGATGGAGATTTACGTTTTTGCACTGTTATTGTTGTGCTTGATGTTGATGTTGATTTTTTACATTTAGTTTATTTATTGATCTTTTTTTATAGAGTTATTATTACTGCATTTTTATTATTATTATTATTTTTTTTAGAAATGGTTAACTCTATGCACTATGTGACACCATGCTGTGTATTACACCATTAGGGTTGAATTGTTGTTGTATTTTATTTGTATAATGTTGTATATGCTGTTTTTATGGTTAAGTGCCCAAGACAAATTCCCCACCTTGTGGGACAATAAATTTAATCTTGATCTGTTATATATGAAATAGACTTGACAAAACTCCTCCTGAGCCACAGACGACATTATATAACTGTTTTCACAGGCAGTGGCCCTTGAATGGGGTGGGGATTTTTTTCATTAGATTGATTCAAATTAAGGAAACTGAATTTATAAAAAAAAACTATAAATATACTGTAATTTACTAGTTACTCTACAAGCTTCGCTCTCATGTTTTTATCTCTTGTGATTGGTACAGTTGAGGTAACTACAATCTCTAGGACTCACACACCGAAAATGTCAATGATGTGGAATGAATGAGTCACAACAGAGTGGCTGCGAGTAAACAGACGTAGTCATTAAAACTAGCTTCAGGCTGCGCTCTCGGAAGGAAAAACAGAAGCCGCATGTGTTTCTTATACATTTTTGTCAACAGCTCAGTGCCTTCACAGCAGGAGCACCACCACACACTATGTCTTTGTGGGTTGGCTTTGGCTGAGTGTATGGTAGGGCTTCCATAATGGTGTTTTTTTTCTGTATAGTATTTAAGAATTACAGGAACTAAATGTATATATTGTTTATTTCATGAGATTTCATGATTTTTCCCTCATTTTTCCAGACCACTACTTTATTTGGGAGAAATTTGCTATAATAACTTAATTTTGTAATTTCTTAGCAATCACAGTTGACATAAAGTATGTCAGATTTTACAAATGTATAGTAAATAGGCAAGTAAGATTTAGATCTAGTCTTGATTTGTTTGAAAATACGTCAACAAGAAGTAACGTCACCCAACAAAAAGAATTCTTCTTCTACATTAATAACAAAGCAGCATATTGCATTGTTTGGTGGTTCAGATAATCCAGTTTTTGTCTTGCTGCTCTGGTGTGTAAACCCACACTGAAATAATCTCTGTCAAAAAAACAAAGGAGGAGGAACAACTATATGTAAACTGAATGGAAATAGACAAAAGCCAGCTGGTCACATCTGAGAGTTTTCACACCAGACACTGTATTCATCAATCATGCAGGCCATTGATTTACAGTTACGTTGTGTACTTTATTTGATTGATAAGCTCACTGAATGTTCCCAGAGGTTGGCTATGCTCATGAAAACATCCGGCAGAGGGGTTAGAGTTCACTGTCACGGTCTTGAACACTGTGTACATGGTGTGACATCATTAGTTTGATTCCCTGCCTTTGCCTAACCACCCCTCAGTGTATAGGCTTAATAGTTGGGACAGATGCTCACTTACAGAGACGACGCCCAGTAGGGGCATGGGAAGTCGTGTGACATTCTTGCCTAGTTTGGGCTCACTCTGGTGTTCACACGTATCCAATGCCTTCAGTCATATCGCTCACCCATGGGACTGTGAGTGGGGGATGGTACGCCTGGTGCAATGCTTCTCCTTCTGCCTTCTTCCATATCCTATTGATGTCCTAGAGGGTCCAGGTTAGAGGTCAGCCCTTCAGAGTTGGCAGGGTCAAACTTCAGCTCATGAATATGGAAGCCCACTGAGCTCAGGGGACCATCTGCTCGGCTCTATTGGAAGCTAAACAAATGAGCCTGCTGAGAGGTTGCTGTATTAGTGTAATTACTGTGGATTTCCCAGGCCTAAAAAACAACATCAGTACTCTCTGGGTCCCCCTTTGCACCCTACATCTGCAGGAGGATTAACTGAAACAGAGAAAAAATATCCAAACATATTGTAATCATCGTAATTTAAACTTTCAGGGAATTCACTGCTCGTCTGTTTGTTATTTGGAATTATTTGTCCCACTGTTGCTTGCTCCGGAGGGAACTACTCGAATCGTTGGGTCCTTGTAAATTATGTGTAGTCTTGACCTACTCTATCTGTAAAGTGTCTTGAGATAACTCTTGTTATGAATTGATGCCATAAATAAAATTGAATTTAGTCAATGTTCAAAGTTGATGTGGTTTTGATTGTTGGTATTTTTTACATAGAGTTCTTTGTTGGTTTGATGTTCATGATTATGTTGTTGGGAGTTGAGAAATGTGCATAAGAAATACGGCATCCCAAGGCATCCTGGTGGCCAAGGGTTAAAGCCGTTGCCATGTGATCAGATGGCTCTGGTTTGAGTCTCCCATTGTTCTGCCCTTGTTTCCCATTACCTCTCTACTAGGGCTGCAAGATATCCGGCAGATAAAGAAAATATCTAATTTGCGATTATTTTGACTGATATTGCAATTGCGATAGCATATTGAAGGGAATGATCATGTTTGTATCATTATTTTCAGTGACTAATATTAAATCTTAAAAAAAATTAAATGATTATAGTGCGATTTTTGCGAGGATCTGTACCAAACAAAGATGTTTTCTGTAGTCTGTAGGATATTATTTGTAAGCTGGGACAACTCTGCAGCACCACAATACTTTATTCAAAATGGTTTGACACATATTTTGCCTTTTAACAAATAATGCGACCCAGTGCAATTTGGATATTGCACTAGTCCATATAGCAATTTCAACAAAATTGCGATTAATTGTGCAGCCCTACTCTCTATAATCAGCTATTAAAAGAATACAATTTTTCAACCCAGTGAATATTTATAAAACTGAGCATAAATAGTAAAAACATTACACAAAAATACAATTTAAAATATGCATGTAAGGCAGCACATTCAATTAAAGAGGCGAAAACAAGCCTTTAAGCTTATTTGAAGAGACTGGATAGATTAAGAAATAGTAAATGTAGAGTGTAATGTTGTTCATGTAACATCATTCTGTATATTTTCAAGTGGCAGTGAGACACATTTTGTGCAATATAGTTTTAGACCCAATTTTGATGTGAGGAGACGTTTCTATAGCCTATGAATGTGTGAGAAATTGAAGCAAGTGCAGCTGTCTAGTGACCTTGATATGAATCTCATCCAGTTTTGTCACACTGTGAGTTTTTCTAAAGACTTTCACTGTTGGTGAATCATGGGTCGACCTCTTGCTGTCATTCTGCTTCCCTTTCTTCCTCTTTCCATCATTTACACCTCAGCAGAGTGAAAAAGTTTTGAGTTGGAGTGCACCAGTGAACAATGCTCCTATTCTTTTGTATTGCTCATTGATATAGGTGACCTGGAGTCAATGAAAAGCAGAAGCACCAGTCTGCTGATTTCAAAAGGAGATTGAGAGGTATACCTCTCTCATGTGACAGCACTGTCTGAAAGCTTGTTGATGCAAATACAAACATAGGTCCACTAGAGCCAAGGTCACTTGCAACAGAGAAGGTGGAGCTGTACAGGCTACATTCTTTTTTCTTTCTTTCTGGATCGAGCTTCCTCGGGTTTGATCTTGATTAGAAATATCTTCAGTGTGTTAGTCACATGTTAAAGTGTTTTTTTTTCCTATCCGGTAAATTATTTAACATGTGACTGTATATATAGCACTTTCTCTTCTCTTTAATGGACTTCTTTTAATTCAGAAAATGTATTACAATATATAATTTCCGAGCTGCAACTAACCATTATGTTCTTTAACAAGTGCAGATTATTTTCTTGATTAATTGATTTAATCTAGGGCTGTCAGTTAAACGCATTATTATCGGCGTTAATGCAAACTAATTTTAACAGTGTCAATTTTTTTATTGTGACATTAAAGCTCTTTTTGGCCTAGCAAACTTTGAAGTTTTTTTTCACATGCTGTTGCAACAACTAGTAATGTTAGAAAAACTACAACACCACACCGGATCTAACTAGATCGGAAACAAAATAACAGGCAACAGGCACACCACACACACTTGTTTGGGCTTGCGAGCCGGCCAAAGAGCAGTAACATTACGTTTTGAGTGGATGACGAGAGCGAGACTCCGAAATGGATGCCAATAAGATTCTGAATGGAAAGTTTACTTTTTAAAAGTAGCCAAATGGTTAGATTGACAAGACCAAAGTGATCTGTGTGTTTTTCTCGTTTGTCGTGAACTGAGCTATCATCGCAGCATGTCCAGTCTGAAATACCACTTGATGGCCAAGCACACAGCTGATGCAAATTCTCCGCCCCCTTGTCAAAGTATTTTTTTCACCCTTTTATTGATGGACAGTGTTACATTGTGTGAGAGATTATTTGCTCCAAGTGTGAATGACTGCTTCAAGTGAGAATGTTACATGTGAAATTGAACACTACAGAAGGCTATATGCCAATGATGTTTTAAATAAAAAAACATTTGCACAAAGCAAGAAGATCCACTTTTTATAAAAAAAAAATATATATATAATGGGACAAAAACAAATCAAGGGACATTTATAATAGATAATTGTAATTGCAATTAATTACAAGTTTACTATGACATTAATGCGATTAAATACTTTAATTGTTTGGTCTATAAAAATAACAAGAAATAATGACAGTTAAATGGGCCTGACAGACAATGGAGTGGGTACGTCTTAACAGTTTATTTTCAGTGATTCTGTAATGTCATATATTTATTGACATGACACATTGATATAACTGATAGTTGTAAGACATACAAACACATCAAAGAAAAATACCCCGGAAGACAATATTTATTTACTTTATATAGAGGTGTATCAGGGTGAAAGAAGAAAAAGTATATGCTCAGAGCAGGTGTGCCTAGACTTGCCAGTCAGGCTGAGTGGCACTTAAGACTCAGAGCATGAATAAATCACAGCAGTTTGACCCATTTAAATACCAAATGGAACCATGCTCTCCACTGGGGAACTACATGCTTGAACACACTGTTTCATTTCCATGGTGGAAACAGGATGCCACTGGTGGACTGAGGGAGTCGTAGTATTATGCAGCAGCCTAAAAAGTACTTCTGGCATGACCGCATTGCCTTTGGCTCTGGGTCAAATGAAAAGAGATATCCCGGTTGACTGCAGCCTGAGGTGGGTGATAGCACAGTAATCTAACAAAACTGTAACCCTGATGTGAACTCAACATTTCTGAGCTGTAGGGGCTGAGAGAAAATTCTCAGTCATGCTTTTCTTTTTCATTCAGCTTCTCTACGCCCCACAGCATCACCCTCCAGCCTCCGTTTCTAATTGGTCACGGAGTTGTTCAGCAGCAAAGTCATCATAAGCTGGTTAATAATGGCAACCTTTCTTCACTTAACTTTGCAGTGCTCAAACAATTCCCTTAATGTAAGCCAGCTGGAGAACTTTGAATTTGGGTTTCAGTTAAACATGACAATTTTCTACACTGATACAATTTTCTACTCCCTCTGGAGGAAGCAAGATTGTCAAGGCTAACCTTTGGCCCTGAAATTACTATTCATGACATGTGACTCTAATCACACCTCAGTGTAAATCAGATGGCTGTTGTTTGACTATTGTAGGTGTAAAATGTACTTCAACTAAGCTTGTTTCGACCTGCCACCAGCACTACCCCAATCTGTGCGACTGTCCCAGAGAGTATGTCATTTCTTGTCGGAGGAGCTGGTTAATATTTAAATTTCATGTTTGTCTAGATGTGATGAGTGACAAGAACCACAGCACTAGGAGGGAGGGAGATGGGTAACATGGCTGTGGCAGGTAAGGTGGGGATAAATCAGGAGGACATTATTGTTATTAACATGGGACTATTTTAATAAATTACCCTTTCTGCTGTATCTAATATATCTACCAACTACTGAATCATTGGAGGCATGGGGAAATATATCTGTAGAGCCATGCGAGCCCCAGTGAAAGAGACAGAGATGGAGAACACCTTCAGACCCCTAGCCTCCTTACTGTATGTGCTGGAAACAGGGAAAGGTAAAAGCTGTATATATTTTCCACGGAAATGATAAAGATGTTGTGAAAGATTGTGTGAAAGCCAACTTTATTCAGCTATCGCAAAACTGAATGTCAATTTTAGATTGGCAGGACCATGCTATTTGTTAACTGTTTTATTCTTTTATATACATATTTCGTCATATTTACTAATCATTCAAATGTAAAGAGGCTTGGAAGAGTTGTAACACTGCTTCACTGTGTGCTTTTGAAGACCAGTCAAATTTATATTCCAAATGAATTTGAAGTACTACACTGAATCTTGCAGCTGCAATTAGTCCCAAAGCTGATGGAGTGCTGTGGGGATGTGCACCTGCAAAGGTGGATCCCTACATGCTTTATCAACACATTGCCTACCATTTATGGAATCCTGAATCCTGTTTTTACACTAAAATATAAGGTTGTTTTACTGAAAACTGTAAATAGTGATGAGGCATCTTTGTGTACATCATGTACAAAGATGGCAGCTAAAGGAAGCGTAATATTTCATCTAACAATTCATAGATTGTTATGTGTCTCTGCCAGTGTTTCCATAGACTATTCTCTATGTAAGAAAGTTGGTCATTGTTTTGGAGTTAAAATACTCTTTCAAGTAGATTCTCTGTAGTTTTGCTATCCTTGACACCCCACCCACTACATTCTCTCTATTAGCGTGATTTATAATGGCTAATAGCCGCCCATTCCCTTCACGCTCTTTAACTCTCCATTTATTGACATCAGACAACCAGGAAATAGAGCTAAATTATCCCATTCACCAGGTGACCTTAACAGTCCATAAGATTTACCCTCTAAGGTAGACTCTTGTACAATGTAACGCACATACACAGATCTTAACCCACTGACAAACGACTTATGCACATATTAATTTAATCATGCTGATCTTATCATAGTGTTATAGCACTAATTCAATACGATACAGCTTTTTTGGGTAAATAACCAGCAAAACAAACCAGCATAGCAAGGCTCTCAGCACTCTGAAGATAAAGTGAAAAGGCAGACAAAGAAGGACAGACTAGGAGGACAGACTAATAAAGGAGGCCACCCAACCCCCTCGCCCGAATACTACCCTCAGAGAACAGACCGGTAAACCACTTCATGAGCCCCCGGCACATCAGTCCTACCATATATGGAGAAAAATGGGTGGGGTAGAAGGGATAGAAAATTCCATCACTCTACTCACTTTTCCACCCAATGCAAATTATCTTTTCCCGTTCCAAATCACTCCAATGTTTTTATTCACCATGCTTCTTCCCAAGTGGGACAACCCAGCCTGTCATTTAACCCAAAGCCTTGTGCTCAGTGGGCTTTTTTTTTCTTGCAAGCAATGGCTGGATGCAGGGATGAAGTGTTTTGGTATGGTAAGGGTAAAAAAAGTGCTGTGTGAGTACTGTATCTCATCTCATTTCATCCTCCCGACAGGAAAAGTGCAGTGCTTTTTCTATTTAAAATCTGAGATATTTTCAAGTTGAAGCACCAAGAGCAGCAGAACAAAAAGGTGGAGTGTTTAGAACAAGAAAAGGTGCTGGGAAAAGCGCTTTGACGGAGACAGTTGCTTCAGCTCCACACTCACTCTGTCTATTTAAAATGTTTGAAAAAGGAGCTGATGCTCTATACAGAAACCTAGTGGGCTTAAGGCCGAACATTATCTTCAGGATTATTGTCCCCCCCCCCCACAGCCCCAAACACACACACACATAAGCAGCAGTACTATATCTGCCACAAGCATCAGTGCATTCTGACTCCAAGTCTCAAACAGAACATGTATAGCTAACAAAGAGCAGTTGTCTTTGTTCAGCTGGCGCAGTAGAGGGAGGGGTGAACAAAGAGGGATAAGGATGGAGGATGGGAGACGCTGACTTCCATCTTTTCTGTTTTAGCACAAAAAAAGAGCAGACAAGCAAAATTTCCCCCACTAATCATTTACAAACACACTCCTACCTTATCAGAACCACAGTCCTAAGCTGCATCTTCTTAAGCAATACTGTGCTTACTCAGGTGGGTCAAATGACAATGGAAATATTTTATGATTTACAGTAAAGTATATTATATAATAGAATGCAATTTACATAGTAATTCTGCTGTGTAGCTCTGCTGTTGAAGAGTGAGTTTATCTTAAAACATTTTAACAACATTTTTGCCACCATGCTAGCGGATCTGTGAGACTGTACTTTGGTACAGCTGTGCTTCAAGCTAAACGCTAATATAAGTATGCTAATACGTAGGCCCACAATTGCAATGCTAACATGCCTAATAATAAGCAGGTGTAATGTTTACCATGTTCATTATCTTAGATTATTGCTAACTTGCTAGTATTTGTCAATTAGCAATATCTCTGAACACAAAGTACAGCTAAGGCTTAGTGGATGTGCCTGCTGATGAAATTTAGCTGTTGAGCTAATTCTGAGACAGTCAAAGACTGTCAATTATTCCTGTTGAATAAACGCAAATAAAGTATTGGACAAATTTTAAAAAGTTTTAAAAAGTCTCATTTCATGACAATGTTATCTAATACTTGTTGAGACAAATCATTAAAAACTACAAATGTCAGAGGATCACCAAAGTCATTAGAATACATCCTCTGTGAACCATGGAGGGTATACAATGTTGTGCCAGTCCCTTCAGTAAATTTTAAATTATTATTTTACAGGTTAAAGGAGAATTCTGGTCAATTTCAACACATAGCACTGTTGTTTGTAAATATGGAGTGCTGTCAGTAGCAAGAAAAATGAAAAACAATCGGTGCTGTCTACACCGTGTTAGCCCCTTGCTAGAGTTAGCACCTAACAGGCTTAAACAGGGCAAGTTTTAAATGTGTTTTTAGCCTCTAAACATGTTCAAAATGTCATTACCAGTGCCTAGCCATGTGCAGTAATTCCTTCCAAGGGAACACAGCAAATCTGACTCTGTTCTGTTTTCCTGTTCAACTCCTGTGAAGTCCACACTAGTCGATTGTCGAACTTATACAATCCAATATTACAAAATGTGTTTTTTCTGTTTGCCGTTGTTTTGTCCTTAGTTATGACTATGTAGAAACAGGCTGTAACCTGACGCCACAGTGGAGCCAGGAGAGCAGAGTTCAAGAGTTATCACAAATGCAAATTTACAAACAACAGAGCTACGTGTTGAAATCGCCCGGAATTCTCCTTTAAGTGAAAACGTTGACCTGCTAGTGGCGCTAGAGGAAAAGTCTGATGACCACCAAAGTCATTAGGATTCATCCAATGGGCAATGTGAAGGTCTGTATACATTTTGATGGCCATCCATCCAATATTTGTTAAATTACGTCAGAATGGACCAAATTGGTAACCCGACTGACTGCCATCGCTATCCCTAGGGCCATGTAGTCAGCATGGCAAAAATCTAAATGTCTGAATATATCAGAGGTCAATTACATGTGCAGCTTCCCAGCAGGAAGTCCGGAGGCACTATGTTGTTGTGAGCTATAGAAAACTCAAAAAAGCAAAAGTACACTTAACTCAGAACCCTTCCCGGCTTCCGTCTCTGGAGACGCAACACACCCAGTATGGTTCCATGATCTCAACATACTGTTGATAATTATTTAATGATGTGACACAGATGGTAGAGACATCTTCAACTCTGTGCTGTCTTACTTTGCAATACTTTAACGTTATGGTATATTCCTCTCATGTATTCCCAGCTGTGTCTAAAATGTGTAGTTTAAACCCCCCCACAAATCAACTAATCGACTAATCAAAGCAAAGCAGTCCTCTTTTCCTCTTTTGCACAGCATCTGTAAAAGCTGCTGAGTCCACATGTGAATTAAATATTAATGGTCTGTTGTTTGTCATCAGGATTACCTGAAAGAAAAAAAATGTTTCTGGTTGGGTTAGTATTATTTTACAATATATCAGTTTTTTTATGTAAACAAGAAGGAATGAAAATCACCAGTATTTTGTCTGTAGTAATTCATGGAATTACTGGAAAAAAACTAAAGGTACATGATAGTATCAAAGAATTGTGGGGTTAATCCTACCTCTCTCCAGCATCAGGCGACAAGTTTTCATCAACACATTTGATGTCCTCTCTTGCCATGCACCTGCGTCATCTATAAATACAAATGAATGTGGTGTTTCCATTGCTTCCACCTCTATTACTTTCTGAAAGTGCACAGTTTTACTGTAGTAAAGGCAGTGTTATCAGATTTTGTATGTAACCTCAGACATCTTACCTGGACCTGCTGGTACCTTTGCTCTTTTACTAACTGTATGTACACTGGACATAATTATAAACACAACACTTTTGTTTTTTCATGAGCTGAACTCAAAGATCTAAGACTTTTTCTATGTGCACAAAAGGCGTATTACTCTTAAATATTGTTCACAAATCTGTCTAAATCTGTGTTAGCGAGCACTTCTCCTTTGCTGAGATAATCCATCCAAATCACAGGTGTGGCATATCAAGATGCTAATTAGACAGCGGTATTATTGCACAGGTGTGCCTTAGGCTGGCCACAATGCATGGAAAATTCCACTAAAATTTGACCCGGGAGGGTTCCAAAAACTAGTATTTCAATATCAGCCGTATTTATAAAATTCATCAGGCTGCAATCCATTCTGTTTTGAGTGTGTGGTTTACAGTTTTGACAGCAGTGTTTTAACATTTGAACAAAATGCTGTGAATCCACAGTGTTGTGCAGGTTGTTGTTAAAAACCATAGGATAAATGTGTAGACTTTTGGAAACTGCTCAAGCAATGAAAAACAAACTACCATTTGGTCCACATGAACTGCTGCTGTGCAGACTGTGGTCAGAGTTTTTCACATTTGTCATTTAGCAATCAAAAAAATTGATTGGTTGAGGAGTGGCAGGCTCTAATGTGGACACTGATGCAAAGTGACATGTGTAACAGGAGTCAGGACCTCATCACCTTTATTGCTATTAAGACCAATTCAGATGAGACATTTCATACTCATGCTCACCTTAAGCACTTGGCAGTACAACTGGATGTAAACAGTCAATTCCAGTGGAAAGCAATGACCTACATTTCTATAATGAATGATACAGGCCCATAGCTGACACTGTCACTACTGTTTGGGTAAAATTGATTTCATTTTACCTCACCTGAGCGTAAACCTATTCTTCTTCTACAGCTAAATATGTTTGATTAGATTAATCATATAAGACACATCTCCAGGACACCTTATTATTTTTACCATGCAGGTAAGTCTTATTAAGAAATGTAAGTAAAAAACTTAAACTAATAGTTCATTTTAGGAAATACTTGTATTCACTTTCTTCCCAGGAGTTAGATGAGAAGATCGACACCACTGTTTGTCTGTTTGATCTACAGCCTGTCTCAGTCGTAAGGTCAAAAGGCCGAACGAGCCCCCTTGCTTCCTCATTTGAACTGCTGCCTTTAGGATGATGATATTGTACCCCTCTGTTTACAAAACACAGATCCCAGTTCTCTTGTTCCATAGGCCATCAAATTTCTTAATGACATTTCTTACTGTAATTAATGATGGTCCTGTACGGTTATTTTATTTATTTATATTCCAGCCGGTCTGGACTCCTCAACAATAAGTTGTAGTTTTGCAGGGGAAATGTGCCAGACATAGTTATTTCATATAGAGACTCCTCTGATTGCCTGGCAAACAACAACTTGCCTTTAAAAAATTAGATATGTGGTTAATTTGTGAGTTGTAGAGGTGCTGGTAGCTAGATTTTAGGTAGATCCGTTGGAAAGAGCTAGGCTAGCTGTTTACCCCTCTTTCCAGTCTTGGTGCTAAGCTAACTGTCTCCTGGCTTTAGCTTCATAGTTAGTGTACAAACATGAGAGAGATATCAATACTCTCATCTCTTTGCAAGAAAGCAAATAAGTGTATTTACCAAAATAACAACATTTTCCCTTCATGTAGCTGTCAGGTGACAGCTACATGAAAAAACAATACAAATACCACCTGTACACTTTGTTGCAATCCAATATACTGTACAGCCCAGCAATAAATTCAACCACAGTGAAGCTCATAATGTTCAATTTATGTTGGGCCTGGGAGGTGTTGATTCAACTCAGAAGAGATTTTCTGAGGTAGTTTGCTATTGTTGTGTTGGGTTGCATTATATACTAAAACATTTCTGTTTCTTTGTTTTTCCCCGAGCAAATGCCTCGTGTTTTTCACCTATAGTCCTGCAGCTGAAAAAGACGAGACAAAGGCAGATTTGGACCATAACAAACATGGCATTAGTCCATATCCACGCGAGCATGCATGTGTGTGTTTGTGTGTGCGTATGTGTGTGTGTGTGTGTGTGTGAACTAGCATCTGCAGTTTGTCAGCAGTGTTTGCTCTTACCAGTTCAGTTTCAGTGAAGTCATATGTGTCTGTGTGACTTTGCCAACCTATTATTTTCTTCCAACATGTATCTCATCACTCCTGAACACTTCTCATTTAATGTTCTACTAATATTTCTATTACCGAAAACAAGCGCTGACAAGGAAAACTGACACCTAGTCTTCTCCTCAGCCGACAGTAATGCGGCAAAATGATGAGAAGACTTGAGAAAGGTAAAACGGGGGGCATACATTTATGTTTGGCTGGTTTTCCCAGATGGCCATGTGGAGGGAGCTGTGTGATCAGAGATCAAATAAACCAGTGGATATGCTGCATTGCCTTTCCTGCAAGGGAGTTGTTGCCGTAGCAACCACACCACAAGCACTGCAGGTTAATGGTGGGAAATTATGATTGCTGGTTTCAACTAACCCAGAGGGTGACTGTTGAATCAACTTTGAGCTCCCTGTGGTGGCAGAACGATAAACAGTGCAGTTTTTGGACAACAAAAGGTCTTTGAACAAGTTCCATTAAGCCTTCAGCAAAATGAATTAAAACTCACTAATGCATTTGTATTTAGAAGGCTTTTCTCTATATTCGCCACATGCACTCAGTCTGCACTAAATCCTGAACCTAAAAGTAGTAAAACATTATAAAAACATTTTTTTCAGATTTGGGTCAAACAGCCAATGGGGATTATTCTGACAGGTATCTTGTTAGTGATCTTAAGGATGACTAAAACTTTAAAACCTATTGTCTACTGTGCTATGAAAAACACACACAGTGTGTATAAGGTTACAATAACATGTTTTCCATTTCTAGTTTAATACTTTAGCATGAGTCATCAAAGCAGCATGGATGGATTACAGTTGGCCCTACAAGACAAAGGTTGGAGGTCCTGCATTACAGAGCATGTAGTACATGTACATGTAATGCTTTGTTATACATAATCATGAAAGGAATTTAATCAGTTACTGTACTATACCCTCCATTACTCAAAGCCAAATCAGGTTACATAAACTGGTTAATATCTGCCCAAAATAATGTCAGTTTTGCTGAACCTTTTAATGTTACAACTGTTTGTGTACAGAAGTAAATGCATGCTGTGTATTCTCTTCATGCATTTTGTTAATAAGGCCACTGAGTTTAAGCTTTAAACACACTGTTCTGGGTTAATTTTATACCATATAAACCAAACAAACACAGGAGGACTAATTGTGGAGCATCAGAGATAGATGAAGCCAAACCTGCTCCAGCTCTCTAAGTAGAACTTATTAAGAAAAAAAGAACACTCAAATGCATTGATCTTCAGTCAAAATGTAACTTTCTGCTTCATTTCAAACATCCAAAAACAGCCAAAACCTGCATGTGACATCTGCCTGGCACACTTTCTTGTCTCAATACAGAGAGGATCACATTTCTTCTCTGTAGTTACAGTATGGATGAAGAAGGTGTCCAAAGCAGCAGCTCAAACTGCAAAGTGATGAAACGTCATTTTCACTGCTCCCCTTAGAGAGGAAAGAAGGGGGTAGGAGGAAGAGGATCAATCCAAACAAGTGACAGGTTTAAGAGAAATCTCTCTTTCAACATAGACTCCTGCATGTATGCAAGTGTGTGTGTGTGTGTTTGTGTGTTTGAGAGACTCAAAAGATTTACTTTAAAGTCCATTTAATTTCATAATTATTATGAATTATTAATTAGCAAGTCATTACATTTGTCAACTGTGTCCATGTCCTCTCAAACAAGATGCCAAGCCTTTTCCTAACTAATGATGAATGACCAACAGTTATGTTGACCTGAGGATGGACAGCAGAAACACATTATAAAGAGGTCAACAGCAGAGTCATTCAAACAACGAGATTTCATTGGTGCAGTGGGGTGTCACTGGTTCCTCCAGCATTTCCAACATAACATTTTCGCAGCTCGTGGCCGGTAGGGTGGGACTTTTTTGTTCCCATGGTTTGTGATGACAGAACAGATGGTGATGTTGCCTGTTTGGGCACCACTGTGGGTGTCAGTCTCGCTGACCTGCAGGCAGCTGCTCGTCACTGAAAGCTGTGCGCTGCACCGTTTCGCTGGAGATCAGAGCCGATATTAGTGTTTTTCACAGACACTTGTTCTCGTTGATAAGACTAATCGTTACATATTCTAAAACATAATCTGCAACCCCTCGCACATCATCCTGGAGCTGCGGATACTGCATGGGTCAGACACAGTAGCCTGCAGCAGTCTTAAGGAGCCTATACAGCGCCTCAAAGGTGAGAGCAATGTGTTTATTTTATGCATGTGTTGAAATTGTGACATAATGTCTAAAAAATGCCTCTAATAATGTCCTGCTTGGTAGAAACGGAGATATTTCAGTCCGATCTAAAGTATTCAACTCGTGAAGATCAAGTCATTATTTTTAATGTTTTAAGAAATGCACTGATCAACAAAGATCAAATGGAACAATAACGCGGAATTCTCTCTCCATTGCGTGGGTCCTCGTGCAGCGCGTGCTACTACAGCAAAGAGGAAAGGCAGTGCTTTAATAGCTTCAAACAAAGATTTAATTTAGACCAAAAAAATCCTGGAAGTTGTGCATATTCATCGATGTGTTCTCAGCATTGACTGCAATGTCTGAGTCGGGTCAGTCTTATCAATAAAATGTAGGCTATTATAGCAATAGATTTGCTAGGATACTTTACGCGTGATATGATTATCATGAACCTTTCTCAAGTCTAGACAATTTACAAATATGAACTGATCAGAGATCACAGGGAAACATGAACTTAACAAATCTGCGCACCGCAAACCTGTGTTGGTTACAATATTTTGTTTTATACATTATACTTTAAGCAAAGCATTAGTTTGGATCTTGAGTCTCTAAAGCGCTCATTATTAAAGCTGCAGTTATTTGCAAGCAGCCATGACATTTCACTGCTCTGTTACACCTGGTTCAACTAACAGTGAAACATTTACACAAACTGCAGCATCACTCGCCGGTGCGGAGTGCTGCTGAAACAGCTGAGTACAGCAGCAATGGGCTCATGCACTGAAAAAAGTGAAACTACTGTGTCATTCATTTAAAGTGCATTTTTACATTGGACTATGTGAAAATCATGGTTTCTGGTTTGAACCTGTTTTGTTCAGTTTACCTTTAAGCAAAAAACGAACCAGCTAGACATACTTAAAGAAAGACTTTTACTTAAATAGTGTTTTCACTTCAATTTGGCGGTTTTCATGTCATGTGACCACATGACGTCACATCAGCTTGCTCCCTGCTCGTGATTTTGCCGTCCGCGGTCCGCCATTACCAGCTTCGAATGTGAAGACCATCAGTGGCCCAGGACATCTCTTTTAGACAAGGTCAGTATTACAAATTGTGTTATTTTGCCAGAAAACGAGTTGTTTTTATTTGCATTTATGTTTAGTGGCAGAATGGATAACTTGAAAACTTGAAAAAACGTACTTTACAGACAAATGTGTTTGTGCACGTGTTAGCTAAAGCTAGCTAAACCAGGTTTTTGCAATGCCAAATGTTGCCTCTGTTTCACAAATGCAACGTTAATTTTGTTATTAATATTATTTGACTGTGATGTAAGTGTAGTGTGATAAGTCGTTTTTCTGTAGTGCTTAGCTACATAAACTATAACGCTAGCTCCTTTCTCACATGTACCGCAATCGTAAACTAGCTAAATTAATCTAGACATTGACAGCAGGAGCTATAATATTAATGTTAAATGAGAAGGCAAATATGTTCGATAGATATTTGAATTTTGTTTAGCACAACTTTGTAAAATAGCTCTTTGGAGTACATAGGTTAGCTAGCTAACGGCAGAAGAGGGGCGAGTCGGGACATGTTTCACCGAGGGCGGGGCTGCTCACCCCGCTACGGGCTGGCAGCAGCGCGGAGAACAAGGTGAAACTACGCGGACACATTTTAAAGAAGCGACAGGCTCCTGGCTGTAAGTGGCTTTAACAACCAAAATAACTAAGTAACTATTGATTACAACTGTTTTGCCAGATTAGGCGCTGGTTGCCCTGCCCGGTCTCTCCTCCACTGCCGACATGATTAGCCTACAGTCAGTTTGTTTAGTGCATACAACGTAACGTAACGTAACGTTTATGGTTGAGTCTGAAGTTATTTTAGACATGCACCCCTATTTAATAATCAGAAGGCAATTTAACGTGTCTGTTTCATGTCTGATGAAATGCACCCCAGTAACTTTTCACAGGTATGTGTCCCTCTACCAGCAAAAGAGTGTGGAATAGATAGTAACGTTTAGTGATTGCAGTTTTGCGTTAATGAAATGTATTGAACTATGAACAGTGAGAATAAATGACCCCCTCCTGAACTGTGGATTGATTGCAGTTTATCACAGTATGACAAAAAATGCTCACATTGCTTATTTTTAAAGTAGTTAATGCATAATGTGATATTGCGATGCGGAGTTGTAGTGAAAAGATAGAAGCGACAGATACACTCTTTTTAACTCTGAGGTGCAGTGAGTGGGTAAGGGGAGAGCGACTGATATAAAAGCCATCACTTTCAAGTGTCATTGAGTGAAACCCTGTAGCTTTGCGTGTTACACCAGTGTTGACTGGTGTAACAGGGACACAGGGCTGCTTGTCGTCATACACTTTTACCCCACATAGGATAAACATAATACAGCAGACAAAAACTAAAATGTGAAATCTCACCTTTTCCTTTGTGTTTCCAGATTTGCTGCTGTTCCCTGGAAATTTCATTGCTCTTATTGCTGAATTTGGTGAGTCCCAAAGTTAACAATTGTGAACATTATTTCCATGTATGTTTAAATAGGAATGACTAACACTAGAGAATATCTTTAAAATTATCACAGAGAAATCATTGCTAATAAATACAAATTACATGACAGTCAGAACATGTAAGTTTCTCTTCATGTCAGTATTTCATTTTTAAAGGTATTATTACATTTGGAAAATTGCAAATAGAAATAACCCCAAATCAAAACTAATCAAGAAGTTATCACCCAATTTAGTGTAAGTTTTATTTTACTACACAGTATAAATCAATAATTAAAATTTCAATTAAAGATTCAATTGTCCTTAAATGATTGAACTATTCAAGTTAAAGAGAACTGATTACGGTTATTGTGCCAAAAAAAGAAATAACTAAAACCTATTCGCTTAATTTAAATACTCTGTGAATTAGTAAAATTAAATTAATAACATCTTGCTTTAAATGGCATTTATTTCCTGCTGAAGTATTGAAAACAAACATAACTGTTTTTACAAATTAAATGCAATTATACCATGTTTTTTTTTTTTTCCTAGTCCTCCAATGAATGTGGAAATGCAAAGACTGTGGTACTTCTGTTTCACGAAGATCTGAGCTCCTTAAACACTATAAACTTGAACACAGACATTATGGACGCCACCATTCCTATTCATGCATCTACTTCAACTGCCCTTGTACCTGTAAGACTTGGAAGGCACTTTTAAGCCACTTGTATAGAAGTCATCAGCCCTCTTCACAAACTGAACTGACCACATTTAAATGTCTCTTATGCAATTGTAATCAACGTTCCACTTTGAAAGACTATTTTCAACATATAGCACAGCATCTGAAAAACAGTGAAACAGTTCATTGTGTGTTTCAGGGGTGTTCATACACAACAAATATTTATGGTTCATTTCGGACTCATAGAAGCAGAAATCATAAGGATTGTACGGTAAATGACTTGAAGCCTGGAATACTTGAGAAACATGGGTCAAGCTCAGATAATTCTATTGAAAGTCTTATTTCTGACAGTAACCAGGTTGATAGTGTTGGTACTGAGCTCTCACAGGATTTACGTAAAGAAAACTTAACAGATTTTAGTTTTGATGATCAGGTGTTAAAGGATTTGCCTCGTAATGTTGAGCTTAAAGTTGCATCTCTTTTACTGAAGCTAGAACATATTTATCTTGTTTCTAGTGTGGCTGTTGATGAACTTTTGCAAGAGTTTGACTATTTAATAAGCACTGCTTCTTTTCCTCTTATCCATCAAACCATAGCTCAGCACTTACAGAATGTTAACTGTCAAGTAGATAAAACTGTTGTGCAAGAGCTAGCATCTACTATTTGTAAGTCAAATCCCTTTTCAGCTTCATTTGGTGGTCATGGCCCACTTTCCACTGCTTGGAAGCTTAAAAAACGTACTACAAAAAACATTTTGATATTGTAGAACCTACAGAATATGTACTTGACTCCCAAAACAGAACATCTTTTCAGTATGTCTCTATACTAAAATCTTTACAGCAGATCCTAAGTTGTCAAACGTTTTTGGAAAAAGCAATCAACTTAAAATCTCACCATCAAATTCAATTGGATCAAATTCAATATAAATCAATTTATGATGGTATTAATTACAAAAGAAAACTTACAATTATCAAAGGAGTGTGCTATATCACTTATTTTGTATGTAGATGATTTTGAGATCTGTAATCCTCTCGGGACCTCCAGAAAAAACATAAAATCTGTGGAGTATATTGGACATTGGGGAACTTACCTGCTAGTTTCCACTCAGCGCTGTCTAATATATATTTAGCTGCGCTTATTCGTAGTGAAGATGTTAAGTGCTATGGTTATGACAGTGTACTGAAGCCCTTAGTAGATGATCTTATTACATTGGAACAAGAAGGGCTGTTTATTTCCAAATTAGGTAAAAGCATTAAAGGGTTTGTTCATTGTATAGTAGCAGACAATCTTGGGGCACATGGCATTGCAGGTTTTGTAGAAAGTTTTTCAGGTAAATATGTTTGCAGATTTTGTACAGCAGAAAATGTAGATATTCAAACAAAAGAAGTCAATTCAGGTGTTTTCTGTGCAAGAAGCAAGGACATTCATACTTCTCATCTTAAAGCTATTGAAGAAAATTCATTGTCTAGCCATTTTGGTGTAAAGAAGAAGTGTGTGCTGTCAGAAAATCTGTCATATTTTAGTGTGACACAGAGTTTCCCCCCAGATATAGCCCATGATATATTTGAAGGAATTGTCCCTGTTGAGATTGCTCTTTGTCTTACAGTGTTAATTTCTAAAAAATATTTTACACTAGCCAATTTGAACGAAGCAATAACAACATTTCCATTGAAGTGGACTGATAAGGCAAACCGTCCGCATGCTGTACCCCCCTCCTACGCTACAAGGAAAACAATTGGAGGAAACGCGTACACAGAATTGGAGCCTTTTGAGATTTCTTCCTCATTTGGTCGGAACCAGAGTACCTTCGACTGAACCAGCATGGCATGTGCTCTGTGAATTAAAGGACATTGTAGAACTTGTTGTTGCACCTTTTCACACTGAGGACTCCATTTCTTATCTTGACTTCAAAATATCTGAACACAGGACAGTGTTCCAAGAAGTTTTCCCCAGTGAAAGAATTCTGCCTAAACATCATTATTTGGAACATTATCCATGGTTGATACGGCAGTTTGGACCCCTTGTTGCTCTATGGACTATAAGATTTGAGGCAAAACATAGCTTCTTCAAAAGAGTAATCCGTCATTCAAACTGTTACAAAAATGTACTGTATTCATTAGCTCAAAAGCACCAATTTCAGACTGCATATAATCTGCACATGTGCAGATTCTCTAAGCCACCTTTGGAGGTTGCTGATGTTTCAACACTTCCCCTTGATGTTATCAATGAGGATATTGCACAGGCTGTGAAACAGAAGTACCCACATATGGACACTGTAGACTTTGCAAAAAGTGTATCCTACAACAACTTCAACTATAGGATCGGAATGGTGGTAGCCCATGGGTCACTGTCTGGACTTTCAGAGTTTTGTGAAATAGTTCACATGATTGTTCTACAAGAGACACTGATTTTCATTGTTAAAAAGTTAGATGCCTGGTACCTGGAACATTATCGATCTTATGCCTTGGTCATGTCTACTACACAACTAAGGCTTGTTGGGGTGCATGAGCTGACAGATCCTTACCCTCTGGCTTACTACATGGTTGGAGGACAGCGCCTCATCTCTCTGAAGAGATACATACACGCATAAGGTTGTATATGGGTGTGGGTTTAAAAGTGAAACATTTTATTTATTTTAACTATTTCATTTTATGAATGTCTTATTTATTTGTCAGACAATGCACCCAATTTTCTAAGAATGTCCCCTAAACCTTTAGTTACTCCTTATGTCATTCTAATCTGATAAAATGGGAATATTTTTTATTGTAGTATCTGTGCAATACACTAACACGTTATTTAATTCATAGAAATGAGAATTGTGGTGTGCATCATATATTTTGCTAAATAGTTCCTTGTTAAACTATAGAACAGTGGTCGGCAATAGGCGGCAGCAGTAATATCTGGCCCGCAGCCAGATTGTTTTGATAGCAGAAAGATTTAAAATAAATTGATAGCGGCTGGTGCTGAAACATCGGTTAATCACTTAATCACTTCCTCTTTAGTGATTGTGCCTCCAAAATAAAAGCGCAAGAAGGTTTTTGCAAGACTTATTTGCTGACCCCTGCTATAGATTATATAGGATCCTGTGTATAATAATTGTTAGTTGGGATCTGTTATTCAGGGGCCGTTTCAGTATATTTCAGAAATGTTAACTATAATTTTAATTTAATTTATAATTTTATACTCTTTATTGATCCCCTATGGGGAAATTACAACTATACACAAAATAAACAGCTCAGCTTCTAAATACCACACCAAATGAAAACATAGCATCTGCACTTACAATGAATTAGCACTTTTGCATATGAAAGAAATCCTCAAAGGCCTGCTTGAATACTGTGCAAAAGTTAGTCGTGGCTATTTTAATTTCTACTTTCCATACAGGCATGTCACTAATGAAAAAGACATTTGTTGTTTTTTTTATTTAGAAATTAGACTAAGAAAGCATATGGCCTTAGCGGTTTGACTTAATTATTCAGAATTTCCTAAAATTAATATTGACTGTGTAAACCAGAATTGTCAAATAGCAAGTTGTTAATCAATAATTTGTGAATATGAATTTAATGTAAGTTATGGACATTTTTTTACTACAATTAATACTGTTTTGTTTTTTCTTGTTTTGACTAGATTTTTGGATGGGCAGACATGGCAGTCAAAAGGCCAGCCAAGTTGCGAGTTATTCTGAATCCTGATGACACCAGAAAGCTAATTCTACCCGATGGAATTCCAGAGTCAATGGAGCAGCTTATGGATGAAGTCAGGAAAGTGTGTGGGCTAAGTGGCAATTTAAGACTGCAGTACCAAGACAGAGACTTTGGAGATGCACTAGTTAACTTGACATCTACTGCAGAACTTGAAGATTTGGCAACTATCAAGGTCATCCCAGTAACTGATGAGTGTAGCCAAGTTATTACTCTCACGGTCTGTGATGATATAGTGTCTTCTCAGTCAGATGACACAGACCTCCTGTCCACACCCTCTAGCTCTGTCTCTACAAGAACCCAGATGTGGCCACGTGAGTTTCTGATACCAACGTTCTCTTATGACTCTGAGCTACAGTTAGAAAAGGGAAATGCTGGGTTTAGGTCAAACAACACAAGGTTGACCCTGAGTTCAAAAACAAAGTCAGATATTTTGGAAAAGTTAGCAGAAGAGATATTCAAGTTCAAAGCCTACCCAACAGATGCAGACTTCAGTGACGTTGCTGAAGCCCTAATCAAGAAACACCCATGCCTCTCTGAACCTGGCTCATACAACCGCTGCTACGGGTGGAAGCAGCGACTAAAGACAAAAATGGGCAACTACCGAACTCAGCTGAAGGGCCTTGGGTGTTCTGAAGTACTTGCAAATTCACTAAAGTCTAAAGCTCCAGAGGATGGATTTGCAGCAAAAAACATCAAGAGACCTAAGAGAGGAGAGGCAAACCACATACCTGACATTCCAACTGGAGAGACTCCAGATAAATTGGAAAATGAGAGACTGTCCCTTTTAACTGAAGCAACAAAGCGCAACAATCGTGCAGTGATAAAGGCCAAAATGGACAAGACCTTTTCTCTCGGAGACAGGACATTTTGGCAAAGGAATCAGAAGTGGAAGAGCTGAAGGAGAGATGGCCTGCATTGTTCACAATGGATGAGGCAAGTAACTTTTGAGGGGTGCAAACCTGTCACCTTCGGCAAAATTCGCTGTTTTGAAACCAAAATAGGTCATTCATGCAATTCATGTAGATCTGAGTTTTTCAGGGGGGCTTGGACACCAATTAACTGATTGGTCGGCTTGGTAGCATTGCATTTCTTCCTGTATTTTAACATTAACTTTAG
This sequence comes from Etheostoma perlongum, assembly GCA_026937815.1. Classification (NCBI taxonomy): domain Eukaryota; kingdom Metazoa; phylum Chordata; class Actinopteri; order Perciformes; family Percidae; genus Etheostoma; species Etheostoma perlongum. The sequence continues at coordinate 7,098,991 of CM049374.1, read as the reverse complement.
CTATACTTATTAACTAGTTGAAGGTGGACCGCAACAAATAAATCAATGTATAGGAAACACAGAAACAGGAAATTGAATCAAAATGCATGTTTTGGCACCTGATGTCTAACCCAAGATATCACACACTTGTAATGTATTTACATTTGTTGTTCTTTCTTTTTCTTTTTTCAAGATCAATGCTGAGTTTATGAGAATAACAACTGTTCCACTTCAACCGCGATTCCTGGCTTCCTTGGACAAGCACCACAGCAAGCTGATAGAGATCATCAGAAAAAAAGGAGGAGTTGTCAGAGAGAATACCCGAAATACACTTAATGTTCTTGATCAGGTATGAACTTCCTCAAGATATCTAAATGTATTACTGACATCACATATATATTGGGGTGGCAGTCGCTCAGTCCATAAGGACTTGGCTGGAAAGCGGAGGGTTGCCAGTTTAAGTCCAGCTCGGACCAGAGGTAGGGAGTGTGGACTGGTAGCTGGAGGGATGCCAGTTCACCTCCTGGGCACTGCCCAAGGTGGCATTGAGCAAGCCCCTGAACCCCACTCGCTCTGCCATCTCTCTGTGTTTGTGTATGTGCATGTTTGTGTATTTCAGACCTGTGTGTGTGTGTGTGTCTGTGTGTATATAATATACTAGCATTAACAACAGAGTGAAAAAACATTGAAGAACATTGTAGTCTTTTTCTTCTAAATAGAAACAGTGTTCATGTTATTACCAAGTTTAATTGTGCCTTGTAACCTTTTTGTTCCAATTCATTTGTAAATCAAAAAAACTACTATAATTTGCACATAGCACATACACGTGTGCATTGTGTAATGTTTGCATCAATAACGTTGCAATATTGGACTGTTTAATAATGCATTGTCTGTGTTTGCACTCTCACATAGAGCCTCGATGTGAATCAAAAAAGGGAGTGTCTGTTGAAATGCCTTATTATGTACCTTGGTGAAGATGTGGACAAGCTTATCAAGGAGTATCTGGTAAGTACTTGCATTGCATTTATCATTTAATCATTAGACAAGGTGAAACGTATATTGGGGATCAGGGGAACTTGTCAGCCTTATGGTCCATCAGGGGAAATGTGTTGTCCTTACATTTTTGTCAAAGCATATGTTATGACTTTATGAAGATATATATTATTTACTACTTGTACCAATTAGGGTTGGGCAGATAGATGATTCAATCGTCCATCCCAATGTTTCAATGTAGACATCTTCCGATGGAAATTTTGTAGACATCACCCAACCCTAGTACCAATGTGTTAATAGTTTTAAAATCAAGTTGCTTTGAGAAAAATATTTGGAAGAGACAACATTAGGTATCTGCTAGCAAGTCATTACATTTTCTTATTACTAGACCTCAAATTTTTTTTGAGATTGAATTCGGAGAATGTTTGAGTACATATTGTTTTATATAGACACGTCGGACACTGATTTCTTCAAAATAACTGTCTTGTCTTTTTCTATAATCAGGTTGTTCAGAAGGATGAAGCTCAAACAGAACTTGAGAGATCTACAATGGCAGTGTTTGTCTTCAGGGAAAATGAGGATCCTCTCCAGCCACCACATGACATTGGGATTGTCATTGAAGGTGTGCAGGTCCTTCATGAGTTGCCATCAGTCCCACATGCATGTGCCATGTTGTTTGGCCTCATCTATGCTCTAAACTTGAGCTATCCAAGCGAGCTCAAATACACTTTTGATGCACTGCAGAAAATATTTATGGAGATAGAACCAAAGAAAATGACACGCAGAGTGTGCAGTCTGAGTGTCAAGCTTTAAATGTTGGATTAGTCAGAAAGAAATTTGGATACAGATTGTTTTTATTCAGTGTTAGAGCTTGTATTCAAATACATTCCAGGATAATTAAGGGTCATTGTTAAAGGTGAATGAGAGAAACTCAAAACTGGCCATAGTTTCTGATTTTCTGTGTTAACTGTTTCTGTGGTATTGATATTTAACTGATAAAAACTCTGGAAATGTGAAAAATGCAAAATTGACTAAAGCACCAATAGTAATATAAATGTTTTCTTAAACCGATGTATGCACTTAAGACCAACCTTCGTTCATGGATTGCACCTCCAGCAATTTTCTTTGTTTGTTCTCTATTGATTACTCATTTGTAAGAGGGGTGATACACACATCCTGGGTATTTTGTCAAGGATAGCCAGATTATAGGAATGTTTCGCATATCTCAAGGTCATAATGGAGAGTTGTAAAAACAGTTTTTCATACCACATTAATGTGGATAAATGTTACAAAAATGTTGACTTTTCTTTAGTAATGGTTGAAATATATGACATTCATAGATCATACATGCAAATGCTGTCAAAGGATTGTCACATTTTAAGACTGTTGGGACTATTTTTATACTGCTTGAAGGTTATTACATTACATGTAAAGTTTTAAAGGATAGTTCTATAAAACAGTTTTACATTATTGTAGTAAAAATTTCACAAAGGTTATATACATTTTGTAGAAAGTATTGAAAAGACCATGATTTCATTTATTTTATACTTGTCTTTGTGTTTTTTTTCCTCGAGTTGATGTGTTAAAAGCATACCAGCTGGCAGCAAAATGCATTTGGTTTTTTTTTTCTTCATTTTTTTTCAAAACAACAAAGAAGGTGATGCACATTTTAAAAAGACAGTGACATCACAATAAACATGGTCTTTTGAAGAGAATATTCTTGTCTTTATTTATTGTAAGTCAACTAACATTTACTGACAAAATGTTTTTGGTTTTATCTTAAGTGAAAATCCTTCTTTTGCCTTAAAGCTAATTTAGTTTTGGGTTGTGCTAAAAGTTAAATAGTAACAAATCAAAGAATTGTTATATTGGCCAACATTAAGTTAAGTTTATTCTTGTGCCTAAGAAAACATATTGATTATGGTACAATTAAAAAAAAAATATTTTGCACTGAATAAAAAATGTAACTGCAGTAAAGTTAATATAATTGCTTTTAACAAAATTACAGCTTTAATTTTGATTATTTTAGTCCAAAGTAAAAATTATACTTGGATGTTATTTTAAAAAGTAGGTTTTCCCAAAATAAAAACTAAAGTTGTACCAAAGTTAAAAAAATGATTCAAAGTTTCGATAACAAATTACATTTTTTACTTTGTTTGAATGCATTTTTTTTTCTTGGCCAGAAGAAATGTTTTAATTGATACTAAATAAAAAAAATTAAGTTTTAACTAAATCAAAAAATACAGTTTAAGAAAAATTAATAAATTTAGCTGTAACAAATCACGGCAATTTTTTTAGGTTGGTTCAAAGTAACATTTTTTTCAGTGTGTGCTCCATCGAACCTAATTGCGTGCCTAAGAGTCAGGGAAGTGGCAGATGTCTGAAATGAAGACACAGAGGAGAAAGAAACACAACCCAGTCTTTCTACTCAGAAGTTTGAGAAAGCAAGAGGGAGTCTGTATTGTTAGGGTAACCTTTGTCAAGTGGGTTCTGTTGTTTCAGCTGCTGCATTACAGCTGCACCTGTTACTGAGATCACTGACACTATAAAGAATTCACAAATACAAGTACACTAGGGTAGTTGTCACATATGTTTGACAGGACAGGAGGAACATTATGCATTGCATGATTTACAAGCTTGTTTTCTAGCAACCAACCACACAACTTGTGTGTAGTTTACTTTGTCTTGGGAGTAAAAGCAGACTATTGATCAAGATGTCACCCAATGAGCCATTGATATGGGAGTTTAGGAGGCTTTGGCACCTTCCCCCAATCTTTACAATGCACAGTGACGTAGCTCCTCAGCTGGTAATCAAGAGTGTGAGAAGCTGCCAAAACAAAGACACGCCTTGGTGGGTATGTGTGTGTTTGGGTAGGAGCCATTGTGAGCCATATAGAGCCTAACTCTGCAGCATGTGTTGGTGCTGAGGTTCTCACAGCAGTGGAGACAAGGGTACAACAGCTTGACCTTCTCCCTTTGTGAGCGTGATCTGAAGGGGAACATGGAAACATGACGGACCATTGTAAGGTTTTGTCCAAGATGATGACTGAGTCAACTGTTTTGTCATCCTTTGTTTTTATCAGCAATAAACTAAGAAAAATTAACTTTTATTCTGAATAGACAAGGTGTACAAAGCCCATATCATAATGAAGCCCATTTATAAAAATCAACTTCGAAAAGCATCCAAGCACAATCTTTTTTGATTTAGGGGCCAATTGTATCTATGCAAGTTAATCTTCCTTGACCTCTGTATTGTTTCAAATAGAGATTCCCTGAGATTAGAGACATTTGCCCTGTCAGTGTGACTGATCGATGCTCCGATGACAACAAATTGGCTTTTTACTGACATTGTAACTGTTGGGATAGATGAAGTGGAGGGGGAGAGGGAGGGCATAAAGGGGAATTTTTGTCAAGCTCCATCTTAGTTCCACAGGGAAATAAAGCTATATGGATTTGCAATGAATAGAAATGCAGAGACAATTTTTCATGCTGCGACTTTTAAACCTTTATGCAGTCTGAAGAAACATTGTAAAAGTATGCACCATACTTTCCTTTAATTACATTTGTTGTTGTTTTTTTAAATTTCTTATTGCACCTTCAGCCCTGTACCATTTTCAGTTCAGCAATGTGGCCTTCCAATTAAAGAAAGCAAAGCTTTCTCCATCCTCTCCCTCTACTTTCTCTCATCTCTCTGACTGAGAGGACATGCACCCTACTCCTCCTCGGCTCTACACCTCTGCCATCAGCAGCTGCACCAAAGCCCTGTGTGATGTGAAGTGAGACACTTGCATACTAATGGAGCAGGAACAGGATGTCTCTCAGGCAGGCCAGCGCAGTGAGGACATAGAGAAAACATCAGGCAGCACCACTCAGCTTCCCAGCACCACATGATTGCTCTGGATTGAAACTGATTGTCTCAGAATACTAGCATCTTTAGTGTAGAAAACTAGAAATATATTATTACAATGTGGTGTATGCTGTTATGGGGGAAGAGCCAGACATTTGAGCACATGTGAATGATGTGGTTGTGCTTAATGTTGTTTTATCAAATAGTTTTATGCTGCAGTTACCTTCTTTTGCCTTTTTATGCCTTTCATATTTCTTTAGTTGCCTGGTGGTACTTATAGCTGTCTTCCTATGTCTTCTCATTTGGTTCTGAAACAGACATGCCGGTGGCATAGTCGTTGCTATGGTGATGGCATGTCTGTGAGCCTGATGTGTGGCTGCCGATTCAAAAACTGCTTACATTTTGCACCCAGTGAAAAGGGCCTCAGAATCAGATGGGGTAAAGCATAGCCTCCTATGACAAAATGATGCAGCGTTCTATCAAGTGTAGGTTCATCCTGGCTGCACCCGTGGCACATTGTGAAGCATTGCATCTTAACTCTTAGGTGTGCAATCAAGTCCAATGAAATGTCTCAAACCAACCTAAAATACATGATTTGATTAATAATGTTAAGTCCTTTTTAAGTTCTTCCACTAAAAACAGCGTCTGCATCCTGCACAAACAAACACCTACATTTCACAGATATAAAAAGAAAGGCTCCCCGCAATCTGACTGCAGGTCTGTGTTTCTTTAGTGCTCCTTGATTTGTCCAGAGATCCTGTCTCATAAATGAATTTAGACCTTAGCTTGAAGCAGACAGAGCTTATTATGTCCTGCAATTACATCTCGCTTTGAACCTCAGGGACAGTGATCCTCTGAAGGTTTATTGGAAACCAGTGGGAATATCAGATACTGTAGGCCTGTGTGTGTGTGTGTGTGTGTGTGTGTTTTAAATGTGTAATGTGTACTTAGATTAAAACCTCATAAGGATTGGGTGAGCAAAGAAAGTAAATCCCTCCTGCTGGAGGCTTCAATTCAGACAGTCAGCTGGATAATGCCAAGCTGTTCTGGATTTTTCTGCCTCCTTCCAATGGTTTGTGTATGCATGCATGCATGTCACAGAGTGTGAGTCAAAGAGTGAGGAAACAGAATGTGTATTTTGTGGCAGTGTGGAGATGGGCACAGCGTAGATACATATGCATGCATTTTATATTATGCTCCCTACAGTGTCTTTGCTCTCTGCTGCCAAGGGATTAGCAAAAGATTTTCAGGATAGAGGTGTTGGCTCTCAACTGGCCCGGTTCTGTTTGGCAGTGAAAGAATTAATCTAAAACCTTTTCTCTGTTGCATCCCAGAGAACAAGAGTTCACAAAGGTGTTGTCCCACCAAAGAGCTTTTGTACAGCATGACACTATAACAAACCTCTCTCCTGTGGTATTTCAGTTCTCCTCTGTTACTCATCTGTACTTATTGTCATGTTTTGAGACGTGACCGTAGCCAGGGCTTTGAGGCAAACAAAGAATTCACATTTTTTCAATCCTATGAAAGAATTATTAAGAATGATCTGTATCCAAGTGGGTGCCTATATAGTTTTCCACTCTTTGCCCTTCATGAAACCATCTTTTGTTTTATTTGAACAGGGTGGCAGAGCCAACAGGGGGAAGCCAATGAGGAAAGATGAAGGAAGATCTGGCAATGCTAGACTAAACAATAGGTACCTAACTGTAGGTGTACTGGGCAACTCATGAGTACTGTATTTTATTTGTGCACTACAGTGATTAAGAAGAAGGCCATCAGTGAAAAAGAACATATGTGCTCAGCAGAGCTTCATTAGGTCAATAAGGTCAACACGTACACACAGTGAGAGATGGGTGGGAACGGATGCAGACCCCCATAGTGATGCCAGTTTGCCAGAAACCTGGTGCCAGGTGTCTGAGTTTTATGGGCTCAGCATGAAAGCAGCAATTACTCCGCCTGTCTCCTCCGATTTAATACCCGAGCAGCGCAACACATGAGAGCAAACACACAAGTGTATCACCAAGTTAATCTCATTATTTTAAGGCGAAGTATATCGACAAGCATGTAGCGTAATTGATCTATGAATAGAGCCAAGAGGTGCAGGTCCCTGGTGCCACATTTCAGTCACACTAAGGTAATCAGGTAGATCAGCGTGACCGGGTCATTGCAGACACTAGCCACCTGATACCAGGCACCATATGCTTTCTTACTCAAAGAGAAGGACATGGATGAGATGTGTGATGTTTCTACACTTCAACTTTCTACGGCAGATCCGCTGTATTTGAGAACAGTTTCTTTTAGCGCAGAGTGCCACTCATTTCTGTCATGTTTAAATTTCAAGAAACAATTTCATGATGTTGTTTTTATGCTTAGCAAACTGTTCCATTTTGTATTTGCTGAGCTGCTTTTATACTACACTACATGCAAACTGGAAGGAAAGGAAAAACTGTGCAGAGGTGTCAACACATCGCAGGGCACGAACAGACAGGGCATGAAAGGAGAGGGAAAACAGTCTGTATCTGTTTTATGTTAATATTGGAGGAACTTGTCAGTTTTGATGTGAAACAAAATACACACAATTATCTCTCTCTGTCACACACACACACACACACGCACGCACGCACGCATGCACGCACGCACTTGATGTTCAACCTCAGTTTATTTATGAGGACAAATGTGAATTTCTATTGCTGTGTGAGTCAGGCTAAAAGCTGACACTGTGGTATTTAGTGAGCAAGAGGAAGCCAAGAGTCTTTATTTCCTTCTCACTTGCTAATGTAAACTATCATAGTAGCTGATTATTCCTTTTGGTTGTTTATTAGAATAATTGCCACTTTTGACTGCTCACACACCAGCAATCATTCACACGCAAACACTGTGCCTGCATGCACAGGAATGTTTAGCCATTACATCTTTTTATTTCATTTCATATATTTATTATACAGGAAAGTTTGAAAAAGTAACATTTCATTACAATATAAAAACGGGCCTGACTCAGTTTAAAAACTGGTTTTCAGCAGGTTCCTGTTCTGCAGAAACATAAAACATGGTTACAGCACGTCAGGACAGACAATAATACAAAAAAATCGATATAGAAAAATATATATCGACAACTGAAAACAACAATACAGTTACATAAGGAAAAAGACATTTATACAAAACATCAGCTGGGCTAGACAAATTCGGACCGTGCAAACGAGACCTGGACAATACATAAACGACTCAATTAATGCATGCAAGTGTAACTGTTAAGAAGGAGCTGTTTGTGTGCCTTTTTGAAATATGTGATGGATGATAGTGTTCTGATGTGATACGGAATGTCATTCCAAATCTTGGTATATGTATAAAAAAAGGACCTCTTACCAAAGTTGTTTTTGTATGGGGGAACTGGGATAAGTGCCTGTGAAACCGACCTAGTGAGGCGACCTGGTCTCATTCCTGCCATATTCAATCCTACAAGAGTTTTATATATATGGATACATTTTATGATTTGCTCAAAGAAACTAATGACTGATTCTTCACCCCCATTGCTCACAATCATATCATATCAGAAAACTGAGTCTGTACCTGTCATCCCTACAGACGTTTCAGGAAGTTGGTGTCATAAAATTGACAAATGAAAGTGAAAACATAAAATATTACAATTCCTTTGGGGGCTCAGCCTGTCAGTCCCCTTCCAATCTCTTTCACTTTGGCCAAATCTGGATGAGTACGACATAAACACAGAATCAGCTGCAGCTCTGGCTCTTAAAATTTTTACTATATTAATTTCACATGTGTATGACTGCTTCCCATGAGCCTGTATCATAAGTAGACAGTGATTAACAGTGAAGAGCACACACTCCCTGATTATTAAGACTGTTGTGTAATGGGCTCACAGCCAGAGCTGCCGGCTGTGCCCACCCCACACACTCGTTCAAGAGGATCACTGATACCAAGCTGGTATGCAGATAATCTACCCAGCAAAGAGAGCAAAACATGTTGGTATTCTCTGACGAGACAGATATGCAACACATCAGGGAAGCAGAGCTAATATCAACCAGATCATCTTAAATTCTGATAAATACACATAATGGTTAAGTAGTTTTTTGGCATACATGGCCTCACTCAATTTTATGTCAAGATCCAGAAGTAACTCCTTGTCAAACTTATTCTTAAATTCAAACTGTGTGTGGCTGCGTAGGAGCTCGTTAAAAGGTACGGAATGAATGTCTACACAAACAAGACAAATTTGTCGGATTCATTCTGGCCTGTTAAACACGTCAACTTAGTCCCCAAAATATCTGTAGGGTGGCACTGGGGGAAACTGCCACATGCCTAATTTCTTACCCTGTACAAGGAAACCAAATATGTGTCTCTCACTTTCTCTATTCAGCTGTTTTTCAGTATATCTAATTTATCATCTTTTTGCAAACAGAAAATCTAAAATGTATTCTGGTATGTATGTTGCAGGTTTTAACAATTTTCTTCCTTTATGTCTTTTTTTTAGGCTCAAACCTCAAGGTAAGGAAGTGAAAACAATCAGCAGAGGTCAAGTTTGGACCAGATCATCCTTTGCCTTGACTACTACACATAACTTTCTCCTGGATTAGAAATCACCACTCTGGAAAGTGCCTACAGCATCCAGCTAGCAGTAAAGAAGACTAATGCTCATGAACCTTCCCTCCAAGCCTTTCTCCAGAACACTGCTTCTCATCTAAGCTTTGCGTGTGCTGAGAGAGCAGGCAACATGGCGCTTAGCTCGCAGCCGTGGCCTCCTCTGCTTTGGCTGTGCATGGAATTGCTCCTTTCCTTTCTTTCACCCATATATGGCAAAGAATGTCCACATTTGTGTGTATGCGAGATCCGCCCTTGGTTCACGCCCCAGTCAACCTACAAGGAGGCTGCCACGGTGGACTGCAATGACTTGAGGCTCACACGCATTCCTACCAACCTGTCTGCAGATAGTCAAGTGTTATTGCTCCAAAGTAACGCCATCTCTCACACCAGTGGAGAGCTGGAGGCGCTGTTCAACTTGACAGAGTTGGACCTGTCCCAGAACATCTTTAGCACTGTGGAAGCTGTGGGCCTCACAAGCATGATCCACCTGACCACCCTGCATCTAGAGGAGAACCACATTAGCCAGCTACCAGACCACTGCCTGGGAAACCTTTCCAATCTCCAGGAGCTCTACATCAACCACAACCAGATAAGCTCCATCTCCCCTCAGGCATTTGCAGGCCTGCACAGTCTGCTTCGCCTTCATCTTAACTCCAACAGACTCCATGTCATAGACAGCCGCTGGTTTGAAGAAACACCTAACCTTGAGATCCTTATGATTGGGGAGAACCCAGTTATTGGCCTCCTAGACATGAACTTTAAGCCTCTAGGAAGCTTGAGGAGTCTGGTCTTGGCTGGCATGGATCTCACAGATGTACCAGCAAATGCTTTTGTAGGTTTGGACAACCTTGAAAGCATTTCTTTCTATGACAACAAACTGGTCAGAATCCCTCAACTGGCCCTTCAAAAAGTGCCCAATCTGAAATTCTTGGATTTAAACAAAAATCCAGTTCACAAAATCCAGGAAGGAGATTTCAGGAACATGTTACATCTGAAGGAGCTGGGCATCAACAATATGATGGAGTTAGTGTCAGTTGACCGCTATGCTCTGGACAACCTACCAGAGCTGACAAAGCTGGAGGCCACTAACAACCCTAAGTTGTCCTATGTGCATAGGTTAGCCTTTAGGGACATGCCCTTCTTGGAGAGCCTGATGCTCAACAATAATGCTCTCACTGCCCTTTACCAGCACACTGTGGAGGCGTTGCCTAATCTGCGGGAGATAAGTCTGCATAGCAACCCATTGCGTTGTGACTGTGTCATTCAGTGGATGAGCTCCAACAGGACCACTGTGCGCTTCATGGAGCCCCTGGCCATGCTCTGCACCTCCCCACCAGAACTCAGAGGCCAGCGGGTTCGAGAGCTAAGGCTGCTGGAGTCCCCAGAGCAATGCCTGCCCCTCATATCCCAGAACACATTTCCCAACTACTTGAACCTTGAGTTGGGCATGAGTGTCAGTCTTGACTGCAGGGCCATGGCAGAGCCAGAGCCTGAGATCTACTGGGTGACTCCTCTTGGGACAAAAATCACAATAGACACTGTGTCAGAGCACTACCACTTGAACAATGAGGGGACATTGCGGCTGTCTCATGTTCAGGTAGAGGATTCTGGTCGTTACACCTGTGTGGCCCAGAACACAGAAGGAGCTGACACACGGGTCGCCACCATCCGTGTAAATGGCACCTTGCTTGACAGCGCCCAGGTCATGAAAATCTACGTCAAGCAGACAGAGTCACATTCGATCCTGGTCTCCTGGAAAATAAATTCTAATGTTATGTCCTCAAACCTGAAGTGGGCCTCAGCCACCATGAAGATTGACAACCCACACATCACCTACACTGCACGTGTCCCTGTAGACGTTCATGAGTACAACCTCACACACCTTCAACCTGGCACTGAGTATGAGGTATGCCTCACAGTCTCCAACGTCCACCTTCAGACACACAAGTCCTGTGTTAATGTGACAACACGTAGTGCTACCTTCGCCCTGGACCTGTCAGACCAGCACCCGAGTGCGGCTGTGCTGGCTGTAATGGCAGCCATGCTGGCCTTTCTCAGTCTTGCCACTGTAGGCATCTACATTGCACGCAGATGGAAGAGAAAAAATTACCACCACTCTCTGAAGAAATACATGCTGAAGACTTCCTCCATTCCCCTGAATGAGCTTTACCCTCCGCTCATCAACCTGTGGGAGGCTGATGGTGAGAAGGACAAAGACGGCAGCGCAGAGGGAAAACCCTCTCCTGTTGACACCACACGTAGTTACTACATGTGGTGAGGATTCAGTAAGGAGGCCCAGCTGCCTCTCCAGCAGCACAAAAAGACACACTTTTGCCATTTTGGTGCAAAAGTCTGATAAAGTTGCAAATGTTTTTTTTTGTATACTCAGCTTTGCTATTAAGAGGCAGAGTGATGAAAGACAGGATTTTTTATTAGTATAGCGTATCGCCTTTGTTTAATTATTTCTATCTCTTAATTGTTTTGGACTCTTTCAAGATGACAGTTATATTTAGCCTCCAGGTCGTCTTAGTTGCTATGCTCTTGTTTCTGTGGTGCGTTTTTGACTCACTTTCTTTTGGGTTAATTAATACAGCAGCAGGGGCCAGTGGTCTTCTTGCAGCATTTGTAGAAATCAGTGTTTCTTTCTCCGTTTTGTAAAACAGGTAATCTGTTGTGCACTGATGGATAATGGAGTTTGTATGAACTTCAGCTAAAAACTGACAGTGGGCTTTAGACTTGTTAACTGTCTACTGAATGTTAGCAATTGTGCAGTAATGTTGTATCAACTATTCCTTCAAACTTTGAGATTTAAACTGCAAGAAAATAGGATTTTTAGTTTGCTGATAAATGTGATGTTAATGCTAGAAATACAACCTTTTTTCTAAGGTGCACTAGAAACTTGTTTACCCTTTCCCAGTTTACTCATTTATTTTGCTAGACTTTCTTGCTAATTGCTTAGTTTATTATTTTCACATGCAATCTGTATGCTGAAGAAGTTATAATAAATACTTTTTGGTTCTTTTGCAGACATTTGGTCTTTTTTCAATTCCTGTTATCCTCTCATTCCGTGGTGATACAAGCTGTTGGCTTCATGTGAAGTCTTAATCACATTTCTTAGAAGAACTTAAACCCATCTCAGTCCAAAACTGTCTAAATCAGCTTTACATCATCACAGCGCTAACTGCCCTGAACCATCCATTCCTTACAGACACAGCTTATACTGTGTCAGCTTAACTTCTAGATATGGGTATGAAAGAAACATACTGTACATACTCTTGAGACAGATTTCAGCATGTGCTGCCCTCTGGTGGATGCTACATTACAACTACATAATAAACCGGATTTATATGGTTGTCATAGAGGTCAATAATGATAAAACAGTAATAGCAAAGTAAGGGCCGTAACACACCTTGAGGTTTAGAACTAATAACTTAGTCTTGCATAGCCAGACCTATCTTTATGTATTGTGTCAGCTAAACCTACATTTTCCTGTACAAATTCAGTGTAAAACTTTGAGTCACATTAAAACCAAACAACTTTTTTCGTTATGGCTAATTCCGAAATTGAGTCATTTTCAGACTACGGACATTCTATGAAACAATTCTTGAAAAAAAAAAAAAAAAAAATCAAGAAATCATTAACTTCTAATTAGAAAAGACAAATACACACACAAAGAGAAAGACAAATAGGATTCTTTAGGATATCATTCGTCCCAGATTTATCAAAGATTGCAAAAATCATATTACAATACTTGACAATAATCTTGCAGCAATAACACAGTGTCATTTTACATTGGATGCATAGTTTACATGGACTTTTAGTCTGTATCTAAACCAGCTCGTTGGCTGATAATGACAACCTATTCAATTGCTGTATGACCTTTTTGACATTTACAAGACCACATTGATCCTTGCCACTGAAAAGCTCTTTGACCCAAGCAGAAACGACTTGAGTTATTAAGTGCTCTCTCCACCTGTGCTCAACGGCCTAAAGAGAACAGAGACGTAGAAACAACTGCCTTTTCTATTCATTTCTTTAAAAAAATATAAAATGATAAACTTTAACATTTCTTAGAATACCTGCTGGAATGGAAGACATTCTCAATGTAATGGCACATAAGAAAGCCTCTATGAAACCACTTTCTACAGTTTACTTTATAACCAACACTTGAGTCAGAGAGCAGCTGGAATGAAGGACTCTGTGTTTAAGACAAGCAGGTCAGGTCAGGTCAGCGGTGCCCTTGAGAGACACAGCGGAAACCAAGATTAGAGGCTGCGCTGTCCGGAGTGTTCTGGCTACGAGCTGCACATCGGTATCTGTAACAGTAAGACTGGAGGAGGGGGAAAGAAGAGAGGTAAATGTATTACAATACAATAAATTCATTTTCTGTTGACTGTTGTCCTCTCCACCCTCACATGGTTTATTCATATTTAACAAACCAGATCAGCTTAGGACTTATTTTGCATGCAATTAGTAACATTCCCCATGGCAACCAATTCTGGTGGTAAGCAAGCTGGATTGGTCACCAGTAGGCGGCTCAGATGGTGTGGCAGATAAAGTAAATATACTATATGCTTTGGTATGAGACGTCTTGTACTCTCCATTTCACACTTTTCAAGTTTTTTTTAGATCCAGTGAGTTGAGCCTCACAAACCTGGAAAAAAAGTTTTAAAAAAAATAGAGAGGCTGCATTTTTCCTTTGTAATCAAACAGGAGGAGAGTAATAGAGAGCTCCCTCTATTCCTTTGGAAATGCTGATGTCAGAGCTGTTGTTGCCTGGATTCAATACTTGCTATTAAAACAGGTTTAACAACTAGCCAGAACTACTTTGTTTTCACTAACCTACAACATTACAAAAGTCCATAATATATAAATGGCATGACACAGTAGACATTCAGACATTATTTCTAATTTCATCTTTGGTAATTAGGATGTTGAACTTTTTTATTATTTTTATAAAGCCACAGAACATGAAAAGCATAAAAGTGGTCTTCTTTACCTTGTGGCACATGTATGACCCTCCCTTCTTCACCTTGTCTGTGCCTGACGGAGGACCAGTCTGAAAGAATGATAAGTGATTAGATATCAGAGCAAAACCTGAAGACTGAAAAGCTTAGAGGTAATGTGTTCTTACTGGGTTGTGTTGCTGATCTGCGGTGTGATGCACAGTCCACCAGTCTGAGGTCCATTCCCATGCATTCCCCACCATGTCATACAGACCAAAACCATTGGCAGGGAAGGACATCACCTGCAGGGTACGAGGAGAATAATGTCACATTAACCCAATGTCTGATCAAGAATCTTATTAGAAACACTTGTTGCTTCTGAAAAGATGGAAGATATGTAAGCTGCATGTATTGCTCTATGTGCATATTTGTATATTTGACAGAATGAGCATGCAACTCTGAGGGAACTTTCCAAGGGCTGTCAAATACCGATTATTAAGTGTTCAATCTGGATTTACAGGTAGTGTCATGTGTTTTTCTCCATTGTTTTTTTCTATTACCCAACCTGCCGAGCTGCTTAAATGAGACAATAATAAAAGAAAATGCAGGTTACATTTGTGTAATTATAAACAGTGAAGCATAAAAACTCCTTCAGCAGCTCACATCCTTTGAGAATTTGAGAGCATACATGCATGAATGATACCTCTCGGGCTTTAAAGTCCCCTCTGTAGAGTAAGACATCAGATTAATATTATCTAATGGTTATCCCTTTGATCTCTAGAAGCTGTGAGCTGCTGTTGTGACTTTATCAACTTATGAAATGAGCTCTTATCTCCAGCACCTTTTATTTCCTGTAGATTATACAGGCAGTGGCTCAATTAAAAACATGTTTCCACTTTTGTGACAATATGTCATGAGCACAATCACTCACATCATATCTAACCTATAATATGATGCGCTTTAACATGACATCTTACCGGTGAAGTTTTGATGTATCCATCCTCTGCAGAGTTATGGTTAGGGAAATCCCCCTGCCAGAGGTTGGCATAGTGTTGTCCTTTTGGGTTCAACTTGTTTCCCCAGGGGTAAAGTCTAAAAGCAGGGGCAGTGCATCAGGAAACTGACGTGTTACATTAGCATATTTTACAGTCCCATAATGAGTAACTATCATACCTGTCTTCAAGGCCACCCCTGCAGGCATACTCCCATTCCGCCTCTGTAGGAAGTCTCCCGTTAGCCCAGGTGCAGTAGGTGACTGCATCCGCCCAGGACACATGTAGAACAGGATGGTCCAGCCTACAAAAAACAGTAGGGGTGCACAATTCGAAAAATGTCATGATTCGATATCAACTTTTAGGCTCAAGATTTGATTCAAAAACGAGTCACAGTATGTAAATGTAGTTACTTTTCCCATGTAATAATATACACGGCATTACAAAACAAAAATAATTAAATGAATAGATTTTTGGAATTCTTTGAATTGATTTTGAATCTGTAGAACTTGAATAGTGATACGAATGTGAATTGATTTTTTTGCACACCCCTAAAAAAAGGGTTTAAAGTTAATTACTGAGCTTGCATTTGGTTTATCAGTTTTCTTTCGCCAAAAGAAAGAACCGTCATAATGAAATAAAAGAAGTGGCAGGTGTGAAACTGCTTTTGAGTCAATATTTAAAAGTTCACGTTTTGGATTTGTAAAAAAGTGTATGTTTGATATTATGTTGATAGCCAGTAAGAAAATTCACTGATTTTAAGAGGGTGATACATGCTTTTATTACAACTCGCTTGGATTACTGTAATGCTTTGTATGTACGGTAGGTATTAACCAGGCTTCCCTCTCCAGATTACAAATAGTTCAAAATGCTACCGACACCTGTTCTTGCCTCCTTTCATTGGCTGTTGTTTATTTTTAAAGCTCTTTATGCTCAACCCCCACCTTATATCGCTGGATTACTGAAGCCGCACACTCCTCTGAGGTCTTTAAGGTCTTCTGACCAGCTACTCCTTGTTGTCTCTAGAACGTAGCTCAAAAAATAGGGGGAGATCAAGCGTTCTCAGTCGTGGCCCCAAGGCTTTGGAATGAATTGCCTCTGCATGTCAGATTGGCCCCCAGCCTTCACATTTTTAAATCACAACTCAAAACTCACTTTTATTCATTGGCCTTTAAACCTGCTTGAGAGTTGTATTCTGCATTCTATTTTTCTAGTCTTGTTTTAAATGTTTGTTTTGTTATTTGCGTGTTTATAATCATGTCAATGTCCATCACTTTTGTCAACCTGGTTGTTTTAAATTTGCTTTACAAATAAAGTTGGATTGGATTGGATAAGAAAGCCCTTACAAGGAAGTGGTTGAACAGTAACAGATGTACCCATGGTTTAAGATTGGTTCGAGATTATCCACGACATTTATGTGATGGAGAATCTCACTTTTTGTGTAAGACTTGAACAAAAGAAATTTAAAAACTGTTGGGTATTCTGGGCTGAATAGATATCCTCGCTTGGATCAGACTTTACTTAATTTCTGATGCTCTCATTTTTATGTCTCTCCCCCCCCTAATTTTTGGTTTAAGCTACTCAAATATTCGTTCACTTACATTTTTCTCCAGGAGTACATATTTTCAGCTCGTTTTTCTTTCATACAAACTGCGTTATTATTTTTTTCACTATTTTAATGATTGTGTCCACTTGTATAACCAAGTTCTTTTTTTTAAAGTTTTTTTTAGAATTTTTCTTTTACCTTTCACTCATATATTTTCAATTATGTTTAAGCATGTCATTCTATTTTTTTCTATGAATGTATAATTTGTCATTTTTTCTTTAAATAAGAAAAAGATGCATATTTGTTGTGCTGTATTATGCACACCAATGTGTTCCTAAAAAAGATTTGAATTAAAAAAAAAGTTCACGTTTTCAAGTCCGTTTTAAAACAATGTTTCTAAGCCCATACGTACATTGATATGGCTTTTTGTTCTTTTAATTGTTCCTACTCTCCATGTGTCTCCAGTGTAAGTGAAGGGAAACAAAAACCACAGTCCTTGTTTTGTGTTAAAATGCATTTTGAAGTTCCAGTGAAGCCAACATGAGTTACACTAATCAAGTCGTTCAAACGTACTGTCTTCTCAGTGCTAAATTCCAGCGTTTCACAGACAACTGACAAATGTTTCCTTGAAGAGTTGCAGTGTGTGTGTGTGTGTGTGTGTGACGGGGGGAAAGCAGAGGGTTTGCACAAAAAAAGACCATAACTTTAGAAAAACCACCTTGATTCATCACGCTTAGACTGATGAAGCCTTATACTTGTTTCAGCTGAATTTTAAAGCAAGGACTGTAGCTCTGGTCCCCCATCCCTTACGCTAGAATCACGTCCAGTATGGACAATCTCAGCGACTAAAAGCATATGGACATGCATAAATTGAAAAAAATGTGAGCCTTCTATTTCATTTCAAAACACTGGTTTTGAAAAATGAGTATTTAATGTTTATAGTAAATGTGGAGGGTCCTTCTACCTATCTGTGATGTTAGAGTCTGGACCATCAGGGTGTCTCCAGTTGGCCCCTTTGACTGGAAGCCACCAGGGGGCAGCAGCCACCTAATAACAACAACGTTGAGGTGTTAACAATGGTTACTGTCTAATATTATGCTTCTTTCATTTCATTCCTTTTTCTCTCACATACAAACACACACACACTTCAGAACTGCAATGGTACTAATGGTTTCCAGTATTGCCCCACTGCAGATGGCAGCTGAGATGAAGCAGCAAACTCCCTGCTGTGCTCAGGCCTCTTACAACCAATCTGTGAACATTCTCAAACCTCTTAAATAACAGTAGTACATGTCTCTATGTCTATGCAAAGGTGAAAATATGCGCAGTCCTAGGTTGGCAGGTTTACAAGATTAAGCTTAGTGTACAAATATGTATATTTAACTCTGGAGATGTTCAAATACATCATGGTAGGAAGGAAACAAAACTGTTAACTTAGGAGTGTTTATTGTATTAGATAAATACCTTATTATAACCTGCTTTTTTAAAACAGTAAAATGCAGTCTTTTATGTTTTTCTTTTGTGTGTGTTGTGTGTGAGACGTGTCCTCATGAAGAACAACCATCATGGTGTACACGCATGTCTGGAGTATTTCTTCGGGGCTCCAAAAGGACGAGGCCAAAAAGCATGGCACTAACAATGCATATAAAGCACTGTATAGCGTAAGAAAATGTGATTTGTACAGCTATGCCGATAGATACACTTACTGCTTGGGTGATTTGGTTTTTCACACTCTCGCTCAAAATCCCCTCGAATACAAATGAATCTCCAAATTTCTCTGCCTAAAAACATAAGGATAAAAACGCAATGAGTAGAGGTGATGTCTATTAACATCATAACATTGAAATTGAAATAACCAAAGATTGGCTTTCATACCAATTGGTTTGATTGATTGATTCAATTCATTTCTAATGTATTTAAAGATACAGCTTGTGTTTTTTCTTTAGATACGCACCTCGCTAATGTATCCTGTGGCATTGACAAAGCTCTGGAACTGTTGGTTAGTGACTTCCTGGATGTCCATATAGAAGGAGTCCACATGCACCAGCCTCTGAGGGCCCTCGCCATCTGCAGGAATGCCTGGGTTGTCCGTTCCCATCAGGAACTCTCCTCCAGAAATCAGCACCATCTGTATGCAGGAAAAAACTTTTTAAACTTTTCACACGCAGCCAAGCCATCCAATGAATCTCTGAAATTTGTAGAATGTTACAGAATTAAAAGGATTAAGAGTTAGGCTGGAAACTTAATCTATTCTGAGTGCACATATAGGTTTGGGAGTAATAAGACCACTAAGCTGTACAATATCTCCATAAACTCCAGTAGCACAGTCAAAAACATATACTACTAAAACACCATATCAACAGAAATAAAATGGTACAACACATTAAGAAATAAAATACAATGACTAAATGTATGAATAATACATTATTATTAATAATAATAAAAAAACACACCTTGGGAGAGGAGATCATTATTAAGTCAATTTATGTAGGCTATATAGCCCAATATCAGATTACCGGTTGGCTGGTTACATGTTTGTACTATTTAAATGCAGTGTTACTGCAGCTTTTAAGGATATTGGCTTAAATGTTATTTTTCTTTCAATATGCCCTAATTGGTAGCACCAGATGTCACCTACATTAAATTAACTGTGCATTGTGCGTGAGGTTTTGCAGAACTCAGGGAACTCCCATGCCTTGAACTGACCCTGAAGCATTCAGACTGCTTCTCTAGGATTGGCAAAGCCTGACCGTTTCTAACCAAAGCCACAAAATAATTGGTGAAGCTTGTTGAGGGACACACTTGAGCATAAAACACAGTGTTCTTTCCTCACACCCAGCTGAGTGTTATCTATAAATAATAGCAAACAATAAAACCAATATGATAGTCTACTAATATCAACCGAAAGCCACAAACATGAAGTTTCTCTCTTAAACAGTCTAAAACTGCACTGAAAGCCCCTTATGTGGAAGATTTCAACATTTCAGAAAAATGCATGTTTAGTTTGTCTAATGTGGGTGTCATTCTCGACCTTTGTGCCTTATCTTTTAGTTGAGGTTCAAAAATATTCTTGAATAACATTTCAGGACTCCCTGGTGGCTCACTGAGCAATGTCTCAGTAGGGACCTTTGTTTCATGGCTTGTCTACCGTGAACTGTCCAACAACATTTTTTTAGAAAAGATAGCACAGATGCATTACCTGACTTTGTATTTTCGTCTCATCTCCCTGAGCCCCAGGCGGCTTCTCATTGGCGCCTCTTGAGTATTTGTCAGCTGGGTCTGTAGCAGCTGTGCTGTCCACCACAGGCTCCACAGCAGCGGCTCTCTTCAGGTTCTCACAGCCGCAGCCGGCTGCTCCCTGCGGGGCGGCGGGCTCTGACTGAGCCCCGCATGAACCCTGAATACACAACACTTCGTTCACACAACCAACGATGAAAAACAAGGCTAAACAGCGCACCATTCTTGCAACACGGTTCAAGATCTGCTCATGTTGTTGATACTCTCACTTCCGCAAAGTCACGTAGTGAGTCAGCTGACTGCGATGTAAGAAAATGTAACCCTTTCCTGCCCGAAGTTAATATTATGTTTATTAACATTGAAAAATATGATTGTATGGTAAATGATGGGTGGCTCTTGTAAATATAGCGGATTTCAGCTGTTTTAACGTAAATAAAACCACTTCCTTGTAAATAGGCCTGCCATTCAAGTAGGCCTAGGTAATTGTTCAAACAAAACCAAAAGTGTGGTGCAGTTTAACAGTTTCAGATGGGAGACTTTTCTGTACCATAAAAATAAATGGAGTGGTTATACATCCTGGATTTCCCTGGTGGTGGGATGGGACCACATGGACATCATTTCCCAGCTATCAACACTACGGCGGCTTGAGAAGAAGAAGTGGCAGCGAGCCAGGCAGCTGAGCCGAGCCAGTGTGCTGCCTGCCTCAGTGAGCACAGCCCCGGAGCACCGACAGCGCGGAAAGGAGATCGAGCTGTCAAACAAACTGGATTACAGTCGCTGACGGCTGGATGTCCCCCTCGGCCCGGTGGTGAAGAGGAGAGCCACAGTCATGTTGTCCTAGCCCGGTCCAGAGAAAGCTGAACACTCTAGCGTTTACCGCGACCGAGGTAAAGTTGAACGCACAACTTGTAGGCTACAGTTTACCATCCTCTCTTCCTTTCTCTCTATATTCTCCCAGCGGAGAAAAAAAAAAAGATTTAGTTCACTCTCCTTAAATGGTTAACAAAATGCTCACAGCTCATGACCAGCGCTTGGTGTCCTCGTTCACACAGTAGTGACCAAAAACAACCAAGGAAACGAGTTCCATAATAATTTCGGATGGGATGTCAAACAACAGCCTTCTATTGGAGGCGTTTACTCAATTTTCATGTGTTGGACAATCAGGCCTGTAAGGAAGACGCGCACTTCTGTTGTGTAATTGATCATTTCGTGATTTATGTCATTATTTAGGCTTATTAGGCTGATTTAACGGATGAGGTAAAACCCACCGCTATTAGTGCATTTTCGTTTGATTGATCAACCTTGGTGAGAAACAGTGCTTCAGAAAGAGGCAGATAACCTGAGTGAAGGACCCTGCACAGCTAAGCGGCGATGACCTGTTGCAGGTGCATAGCATAAACCTTCCTGGGAACTGCAGCTCCTAATCATTAACTGTGCACTGAGCCACAACACAAGCAACAGTAACATCAGATCATTTCCCTGCAGCTTCTATATGCAAATCCCTGTTGCCAGAGTTGTGTTAGTGTAGTCTATCGGCTGTCAGGTATCACTCTCTTTTAAAAATTGCACGGCCACCTAACTGGGAACTCTGTTGCTACATTGATTTGTGTATGGGCATTGAGTAAGTGTATTAGCATGATCATATCGGCAAATTATGCAAACTTAAATGTACAGGTGCATGCACAATAATTATAGGAATCCCTCAATAGTGTGGCATAGCTGAAGCTAAATAAATATAATTATAGTTCTCGTTATCACAAACATTAAAGATATTATCATGCCAGAATTCCAAATAAAGATGCTTCTGCAGCTTTTTTGACGCTTGTGATAATACCATCTGATATTGGCAATAAGTTACTCATGTTTACTTTTTCCTCTGATTTAGGTGTTCCTTGTGTGTGTTTGTGCGTGTTTGTGTGTGTGCGTGTGCGTGTCAAGCATGTCTGATAAGATGTCCAGCTTCCTACACATCGGGGACATCTGCTCCCTGTATGCAGAGGGATCCACCAATGGTTTCATCAGCACCCTGGGGTATGTCCATCTCATTATATGTGGGGGCAGGCTGCTTCACACTTTTCTATCTTCTATTGCAAGCTGAGCATTATTTGGAAGTCACACTAGTGACAACCATTTTTTAAAAAGTTTTATTTAGTGAGAGCCACATTTTGGTGCCATTGGAAAATGCATTTCCTCTGGTTTGTGTGTGCCTGATGGAATGTTGGTTCCACTATTTTAAGTAGTTAGAAAAGGAGAAATAAATGGATGTAAATGTGCAGTTTAACCAACAGAAGAAATCTGTGTGGGAGGTCTTTGAAGTGGTGCTATTGCCATGGCTGACCCTGCCACTGATAGTGCAAAGAGAAATATAGGGGTGGCAAATGCACAGTTAATTATAAAGTGTGTGTTTTTGTAAGAGTGTAAACCTCTATTTACAAGCCAATCATTTACCCACAGTGTCACTGCAATGTTGTTATTTTTGTGCATTAGTTCAACCTCATATTTGGAACACAAAGATGCATATTGATCATGTGCTATAGGGGTTGCACAATGGTCCAGAGCAAGGTTCATAAACGTTTTTAAACCAAGGACCCCTCAACTGAAAGAGAGGAGCAGGGAGTCCCTTCTTCATACATTGTATAAAAGGAAGTTGCATATTAAACTTGACCTGCAATTAATTGTAGGGCAGCCTAAAGCCTGTATACATACCTTTTTAGTGCATAGAATCCTAAACTATTAAAATAATATTTGTCGGCATGATTTTATAAAACATCTGTTAATATTAAACATCCATGTGGCACAGTAAATCTTTAGGATTAACTGTATCTGTGGATGGCTGCCCAAGTGACTACCTCAGCTTCTCCAGCTGAGCAGCATTCCCAGCTCCAATTTGGTACATGGAGATAGGGGGTCTTTAAAGGTTAACAGGACCTGTCCTATTTGTTTAAACGGGTGTTTATTCCTAACTGGTAATTTATGTACATGGTCCACACATGCAGATGACCACACACACACACACACACACACACACACACACACACACACACACACACACACACACTATGATTTAACTACGTTATTTTCTCACTTTTAATCGAAGTCTGCAGCTTGTCCCTTGAGATGTACAGACTGGAGCAGTAGACAGGTCTGTTTGGACAACTGTAGACATTCTCCGGGGAAAGGTCTGAAATGGATGTAAGATTTGGCCCGTGCCCAGACAAATTGTATTTTAAGCAAGTAAAACTTAAATTTGTCACCAAAAATTCCAGCCTCAGGTCATCTACTCCAGAATGATTTCCTTATTGTGTGGAGTCAGAGTATTAACGTATTAAAGCTTTTGTTGTTGTTTTTGTTTTGGCCACTACATTTTAACACACACCCAAATCAGTTTACACATAAACTCACAGGCAATCTCAATACATCCCCATAACATTTCGGCCGATTGATCAATTGATTGATTAATTTAACTGTCAAAGTATTTATCAACACCACGTTTTTTGACCAATTGTTTATTTTGATAATGCAAACCTAGATTGTAGATCACCAAGCACATAGGGAACTCCACTAAGGGGACAGAAGTTAGAACAGCATCTGTCAGTGTAAAAATAAACAAAGCAACCATCTAGAGATATGCAGTTTACAATCATAGAAAACTAAAGAAACCCCCACATAGTCAAATTTGAGAAGCTGGAACTACTTAATGCTGCATTTTTATTTTACAGTTGTTGGACTCATTCTGTGGATTGGTTTTATGACTAATTGTTTAAGCTCAAGAATAAAAAGCAAAAACATAACCTGCAGCCTTATTTTATTATGAAAACCTGGCAACTACATTATATTATATAGTGTAATGTAAAAAATATTCACAATACGCTAAACAAAATACACACATATCCAAAATACTGAACACTGATTGACTGGTTACCACCTGTGTGTGTGTGTGTGTGTGTGTGTGTGTGTGTGTGTGTGTGTGTGTTGCTGTACCTGCGTGCATGTGATTAACGTTATTATGTGTCTATATACATAGGTTGGTGGACGACCGCTGTGTTGTCCAGCCTGACGCGGGGGACCTCAACAACCCTCCGAAGAAGTTCCGAGGTAAGAGACACAGATAGTCGTCCTCCTGAGGCCTGTAATCATCATACTACTGTAACTGCTGTCTGTTTATACGGAGTGCTCTGTGAGAGAGACACTGCTGAATGTGTTATGCTGTGTTTCTTTGGTGACAACTACAATATCTCTGCCCGCTGGACTTCAAACAAGGCTGTTAATGGTTGTGCATGTGCGCATGCAGGCTTATGCATCCATCCATGCATGTGTGCTTGCTCGCAAACCTCGCCTGTGGAGGAAGAGGCAGATGGAGAGTTGATTTGTTGGAAAAGCTGCTTTTTAAACAAAAGCCTTGAGATGCCTCTTTGGGTGAACCCTCTATTATTAGCTCCCAAACAGGAAGTGTTCGGTTCTCAGACTTGAGGTTTATATCTCTTGGGAGAGGTTGGGCCCGACATTGTACGGAGAATATATGAGTGTACAGAAGGCATGTGTAGTATACATGTTATTCTACAAATATCAACATACATTAATATTCTATTTAAAAAGCAGCGTTTTTGAAATCTTGGTGTGTAAATTGTGTCTGATAGATTAAGAAAGTATGTGTGACCAAAATTAGGTTCAATCAACTTGACATGAGCATTCCACACACACATGCTCACACTTTGCATTTAGGATGCTATCTACTGTCTCCAGAGTATGAAGAAGATTGCCCCACATTTAGAAAGTAGAAAGCTTTTGATCTGAGCAGTGCCCACAGGGCTCAGCTCTTCAGTGGGTCTCTGGTGTCCATGGACGGGTTATCACCCCCTAGAGACAATTGCTGTCACCACGATAAACACAGGCTGCAGACTGATAACTCCACCTTCTGCACAACATGAAGGACAATCTATTGCTCTCTCTTTGTTGCTGTGTGTTGCAACCATAGGCAACCAATTTAGGGGGGGGGGGGTTTACAATCCCCCCATCTAAACTGGCCAGTGCAACCCTCCCCGCCTCCCCCAAAATAAAATACCTACTAATAATTTCCTTTACATAATTAAAGATATTTGCACCTTAAATTGTAGCAAAAAAAATAGATTTTTCTTAAAATTGGAGATCTCAACCCAAACTCTTAAACTGTGCTTGGACAACTGATGATCATAAACATCCACAGTTTGTGGTTTAGTTCATTGTGCAGTCATTGTATTTGTCTGGCTCTGTTGTAAACCGGCTTTAAAACACTAAGATGTAGATTAACTTGTATAGTAATTTAGCTGGACTTGGACAGCATGTGTGTATTTACTGTACGGGACCAGAACGAGTTTAAATTATGCACTATTCAAACAGTTTGTAGATTCAATTCTTAATCTTTTATATGACTACATTTTATATGTATTTTCGGTACTTTTGGCTCACTTGTACAGGAAGGCTTTCACGTATCACTTTGCCTTACTTAATCTCCCATCCTCCCACACTCACTTTTCTCTCTACTCACTTATAAAACTCATCACAAGGTACAGTGCGCTCAAAGAGAAGGTCCTGTTCTAAATCTGACCCACTGCAGTGGTAGAACAAGTTTTGACCTGCCTTTTTCAGCTGGTCATGACTAGAAGAGGCCTTCTTCATGTCACTGTAAGAGGCCTCTGGGTGTCTACCAGCATACAGATATATGTAAAGATGGGTACTATAGTATCAAATGGAAAAATTACAACTAAAAGAGTTTACAGATAGATAGCCTGCCGTGCAATCAAGATTTTTTTTAAATTATTTTTAGGGCTGCTTTTATACAGCAGCTGGAGAATGACAGTAAAGTGGGAAAGAGCGAGAGGAGATGACGGAGAACAAAGAGCCGCGGGTCAGAGTTGAATCGCTGCCAAGCACTCGGCCAACAAGGAGTACATGCTCTACTGGGGGAGCTAGAGGTCACCCCAGAGATTGACATTTTTGAGGGACAGTAACCAAATGTGTTTCCCCATTTCATAATACTATACTAATTGTTACAGATGGTGTATAATAAATCTCAATGCCTACTAATATTTCATACTAACAGGAAATCCCACAATAGGCCTTTTTCACAGAGGATATTTGACATGTCACAGTAGGAACAAAGTCTTCCAAAATGTATTTTATCTGATTCAGATCAGCGTCCTTGTATTGTTCAAACTGACTCACTATCACACTGTTGTGGCTTAATTACTGAGACACTTGAGTATATGGTGATTTATTATTGTCATTGGTAACCTGTGTTTATACTACTGTGACAAAAAAAATCTGCTGTGAAAGCAGCCCCTATGTTCACTATTGACATTAATTAAACTGCGGCTTACAATTAAACTCTACAAAGAAAGTGAAATAGATAGATAGACAGAGTATGGTCTAGACCTGCTCTTTTATGAAAAGCGCAATGAGATAACTAGTGTTGTGATTTAGTGCTAATAAAATTGAATTGAATTGAATAGAGATACTTTATCTCGAAGGAAATGAAGTTGTCCAATAGCTTATACACAACACACACACACATATAGGCACACAGACATATGACATCCATGCACACATATACTACATATATACAGTGTATATATGTATATATGTATGTATATATGTATGTATATATATACAGTGGGTACGGAAAGTATTCAGACCCCTTTCAATTTTTCACTCTTTGTTTCATTACAGCCTTTTTCCAAAAATCAAAAAAGTTCATTTTATTTCTCAGTAATGTACACTCAGCAACCCATCTTGACAGAAAAAAACAGAAATTTAGAAATTTTTGCATATTTATTAAAAAACCAAAAACTGAAATATCACATGGTCATATGTATTCAGACCCTTTGCCGTGACCCTCATATGTAACTCAGGTGCTGTCTATTTCTTCTGATCATCCTTGAGATGGTTCTACACCTTCATTGGAGTCCAGCTGTGTTTGATTATACTGATTGGACTTGATTAGGAAAGCCACACACCTGTCTATATAAGACCTTACAGCTCACAGTGCATGTCAGAGCAAATGACAATCATGAGGTCAAAGGAACTGCCTGAAGAGCTCAGAGACAGAATTGTGGCAAGGCACAGATCTGGTCAAGGTTACAAAAAATTTCTGCTGCACTTAAGGTTCCTAAGAGCACAGTGGCCTCCATAATCCTCAAATGGAAGACGTTTGGGACGACCAGAACCCTTCCTAGAGCTGGCCGTCCGCCAAACTGAGCTATCGGGGAGAAGAGCCTTGGTGAGAGAGGCAAAGAAGAACCCAATGGTCACTGTGGCTAAGCTCCAGAGATGCAGTCGGGAGATGGGAGAAAGTTGTAGTAAGTCAACCATCACTGCAGCAATCCACCAGTCGGGCTTTATGGCAGAGTGGCCCGAAGGAAGCCTCTCCTCAGTGCAAGACACATGAAAGCCCGCATGGAGTTTGCTAAAAACACCTGAAGGACTCCAAGATGGTGATAAATAAAATCCTCTGGTCTGATGAGACCAAGATAGAACTTTTTGGCCTTAATTCTAAGCGGTATGTGTGGAGAAAACCAGGCACTGCTCATCACCTGTCCAATACAGTCTCAACAGTGAAGCATGGTGGTGGCAGCATCATGCTGTGGGGGTGTTTTTCAGCTGCAGGGACAGGACGACTGGTTGCAATCGAGGGAAAGATGAATGCGGCCAAGTACAGGGATATCCTGGACGAAAACCTTTTCCAGAGTGCTCTGGACCTCAGACTGGGCCGAAGGTTTACCTTCCAACAAGACAATGACCCTAAGCACACCGCTAAAATAACGAAGGAGTGGCTTCACAACAACTCTGTGGCTGTTCTTGAATGGCCCAGCCAGAGCCCTGACTTAAACCCAATTGAGCATCTCTGGAGAGACCTGAAAATGACTGTCCACCAACGTTTACCATCCAACCTGACAGAACTGGAGAGGATCTGCAAGGAGGAATGGCAGAGGATACCCAAATCCAGATGTGAGAAACTTGTTGCATCTTTCCCAAAACGACTCATGGCTGTATTAGATCAAAAGGGTGCTTCTACTAAATACTGAACAAAGGGTCTGAATACTTATGACCATGTGATATTTCAGTTTTTGTTTTTTAATAAATATGCAAAAATTTCTAAATTTCTGTTTTTTTCTGTCAAGATGGGTTGCTGAGTGTACATTACTGAGAAATAAAATGAACTTTTTTGATTTTTGGAAAAAGGCTGCAATGAAACAAAGAGTGAAAAATTTAAAGGGGTCTGAATACTTTCCGTACCCACTGTATATATATATATATATATATACTACAAAAATATATATATACTACAAAAATATATATATATACTACAAAAATATATATATATACTACAAAAATACAAAGAAAGATATCAATAGTGTACCCTTAAAGTAAAGTTTAATTCTAGCATGTTTAAATGAGCGGTGTGGAAAAAAATGCAGAGGGGTTTAATGGTATTATAATGCAAGAGACTGTCAGTGCACATTCTATATCTATTCAATATGTCTTCTTTAGTATGCATGCATACTAGATTTACTTTCCACTGTGAACACATGCATACAGTACTAAAACCAAAGAATCAGGATGTAGGATGGAATACAATACATAAAATCCTGTTGTTGATGCCTTCCTCTGGTATAGAGCCAAATTTATCAGACCTATGATTTGTCAGTTATTCTTCACAAACATCACACATGTTAATAACTAATTAAAATTATGAATCAGTACAATGTTTGAATATTGAATACTGCTAAACTGATGCTGATTTAAATAGTTAAAGAATATATTTTTTTTAGATGTTTACACTTTATCTTATACTATACTAGATGCATTTAGGACTCGCAAAACACAGCAGCAAAGGCAATTCAGGGCTGCTGGGAGGTCATTTGAGGGAATTTACTTTTGAAGTTTATGGATATTACATCTTTTCAGTTTTTTATGGTTGTAATTCTGTAGAACAACCTCGCAAATGGTTTATAAATAGAATAGTGTGCTTTGAGAACCTCATTTATGTGACTAAAATATTTGCTTTATGGACTTGAACTTGCCATAGACAACCCTTGAGAACTGTGAAACATTACTAAAACCAAACAAGAAACCGTTTTTTTCCATGTTTAAACATCCACAAACACAGTCTGGCTAAGTGTGCTTTCATATCTGTATTTTATTCTCTCCAAACGTCTTTGGGATCTTCTAATTAGAGTTCTCCAGGTGTCCTCTGGCAGAGCAAACACTCTTCTGTTCCTCCTTGTCTAGGACACCCCTCAGCTGTTTGAAAGGGACATAGTTGTGCAGAGATAATCCTCCTTAGTGGATGCTATAAGGGCACAAGGCCAGACTAGCCATGTCCGCATGCAAGGCCTTATACTGTCATTGCTGAGGAATGCGTAACATTTCCTCCTAATGTAAACACAAGGACCCTCTACACAATCACACTCTCACTCATGTAGTCTGTATGTATACGCTGAGGCATTGGGAGCCTTGCTTTGCATTTCACCCAAGCAGTATTTGAAATGCCATCACACACACACATACATACATACACTAAATAGTGCACTGACTGCAGAGTTCAACAGAGTACACATAGCAGCAGTTAGCACATCTAAGGCAAAGAAAGCACTTTGTATTATTTTTTAAAAAATAATCTTCTTTTGGATTATTTGGGATGTATATGTCGACACTCAGTTGTTGAATGTTGCACCATTTGAAGTTGCTATGTTGGCAGCTCTTTCTGTTTTGTGTTGAAGTATCAGTGTAAATTAAATGCTGAATTGTGCGAATGTCATCTGCTTTCAATTTTCCTTTTACTGAATCATCAATCACCATCCCCTTCTGTTTGTGGGCAGCAGGCTGTTCACATATTGATTATAAGACTGTCTGAGTGGTTTATTGCTGCAACATGTTTAAAGGTTGATACTAGAATTAATGGTCCGGAGAGACAAGCGAAGGGATGACTACCTTGCCTCTGATTGGCTTAGGGCACCATCACACATGCTAAAAATTAACATTGGCAATTATCCGCCTCCCATTCACTTCTATTCTATGCGAGTGAAGGGGCAAATAAAACATTTACTTCAGTTGGCAATGCAACCTGGCAAAGTCGCAGCCTCAACCAATGGCAAAGCAGTGTGTGTTGTTGACCTCGCTTGACTGTCATTGGCCGTAGTTTTTAGAGTAAACAAGATGAAGGAAAAACTGATCGTTGCTGTGTCTAAGCAGCTGGTATTGCCTCAGCATGCGATGGTCACTCACACTCATGTGCCATAACCCTGATATTCTTACCCCTAACCTTAACCAATCTCACATTGAGGCTTTATAATGCATATACAAAATCATGGAGGAGAAAGGGCAAGGGAAGAAAAGTTTATAACGGGTCAGAAAACTGAAACAAAACACAAAGGATAGGGCATCAAAGCATCCCCTGCTTGCACAGAAAGATGGCGGAACAAGAAGAGCTGATTTTCCTATATGTTATTATCATGACATTTTCATCGCTAAACCAGTAGCATGTCCCGACAATTCTAGTGTATAGCATTACCTGTGTTCTGGCTTTACATATCTACTCTTAGGTTTGTTTGGTACTTCTTTGTCATTTCATATCTTATCTGCCGCCCTAATTTCCTCAAATGTCTTTTGCACATACACAGAAACAGTCAAAGCTCATTAATAACCCAAACAAACTGTTGAGCATTACCTCCTTGCCACCACTTATTTATTGTCAGTCTAAAGCGCTGTTACTGTCAGAGACACACTGCAGACTAGTTGGGTGGTTGATGCGAGATAAACACCAGGAACAGTTCTGTCTTTAGTCCCTTCCCTTCTTCATCTGATTAACACATATATTGCTTTCCTGTCTATTGAGAGAGAGCGAAGTCTTGCAACAAAACAGGGAAGATGTTGTCTGTTTATCTATTTGTCTTAGATGAATTACAAGTGATTAGTTGCTTCCTCTACAATATCTCCAACAGGATAAGAACCTTGTAGCAAAAGGCAGTTTATACAAGCCAGATCATTGAGGATATTGTTGATTTAACATTACTTATATACTGTAGCTACAATAGTAGTGCTTAAACACTGATGATTTCTTTGTAATGTAGATATGTCAGGATTTTTGTCTCACATGATGTGCTTTATTTGCTTTATGACAGGGCAGCAGACAATGGGTGTTCTTCACTAGACTTGCACATCTCTGTTGACCTAACAGCCTCACAGTAGTTGTTATGGTTGCCATGGCTACAAGCAACTTCTTCTCGATCCTCTTAGATTTAGTTAAGTTTGTCAGTGACTGCATTTTTTTTTTTTTAGCTTTTTATTCAACTGTGCATGTTTAACAGCTAGTGTTAGTGATCTCTCTGGCAAGACGACTCAAAGAAGTTTTGCCTGATACCATTGCTACACCAAAATACATCACTAGACAAGGTCTAAAAACAAATGCAAAGCTCCATCCAGACATGTTTAAATATTCAGAATCTATGACCATGCATAACTTGTTTATTTGAAAGGTTTAACTACTGGCTTTCACCTGCTGTACTTTACTGAAAAGGGAAGCAGCTTCAGGTTTCCACACACAGTCACACATTGGACCATGATTGGCTTCTAAATTAGTTATGATGTCACAAATAATGCTCATACTGTATGTACACATCTTAAACTTAGATTTAAGGTGAGCACAGAGAAACGTTCCTCCTCCTGCAGATGAAGAACCGTTTAGTGTCAAACTCTGCACATACAGTACATCACAATGCACAGTGAAGGTAACTAATGATTACCTTTCAGTTGCAATTTAATAAATGCTATATATAATAAATTTTTTCTTGTTTATTGCCTAATTTCTCACACATTATGATGACATTTAGGACGGTTAACAAATGAGTTGTTACATCCTTCCAGACCAGTTCGTCATATTAAAAGGTGCATAGTCATAGAAAAAGGAAACTGTTATTATGTTGTGATGCTTACCAAGGTGTTCACACGTGCCATGCATGTAATCAGCACTATGCCTGTTTTCTGTTAATGCTTAAAGGGAATGCCAGAATCTAATACCATCTTCCACAGTTCAGAGTATGCTATTCTGCACAAAAGAGTGTGTGAGAGAAGGAGCAGTGTTGTTTTGGAAGGGTAATTATTGTTAAGGCATGACATCTTTTTAACATATGTCATCATGCTACATTATGAAACTCTTTTGACGTACCTCTGCATTCATACACAGTACTGACCATTTAAGGAAGTCCTGCCTAGTCATGCATTACTTACTGTGCATCACTTTGACTATATGTGGGCCTAGCACAGGGTCCTACAGATAATAATAGTACCTTTAGTTGGAGACTTGAGATTTCGATTCAAGTCAGACTTAAGCGTAACTCTTGCCAAATTGCAACCTAGGGTCTTTTGAGAATGTACCCCAGTCAAACTTTTGTTTAAAGCATAATTAGGACTTAAGCTCCACTTTTAAGATTCCAACTTTGAATGACTCACTTTAGCTGTTGGTGTTTCCGGTCGCTGACATCTCACCAGTCAAAAAGAGTCGATCTGTGAATGCATTGTAACGGGGGAGAGTAAAGATGGAAAGCTCCTAAATCTTAGTTCCAAATAAATACACGGATATGTTGTTTTGTCGTTAATGAAAAACAATATTGACCTTGTAGTTGAAAAAGAAGCCTCATATAAGAATGACATTGCCTCCTATAGAGTCCGTTCATTCGCATTCAGAGATCGATACTTTTTGACTGACAAAATTGTGGCGACCGGAAAAACCAAGTGCTAAAGTGAGTTGTTCAAAAACCTTTCTTTTTAATATACTCTGTGTACACAAACAATGTTCTCAGTGCTCGAGTTGATGTGTAGAGCCCCCGTTGATACTTCGAGCAAAGTTTCATGTTGTGTCAATCCTTATTTGTGTTTTTAAAATAGTGATGCTATCATAGAAGTGCCCCTAACACTCCCCTTAAAAGTGGCTAAATAAAAGTTATGCTTTTAAATGAAAGTTTAACTTGGGTACATTCACAAAAAGACCCTAGGTGGCATTTTGGCAAGAGTTACACTTTAAGTTCTAAAAAAAAAACTTCTACTTGATTGCCTACTATCTGAAAGCTGACCTGACTTGAGACTTGAAAGTCCAAAGTTTAACAACAAAACAACAAGAAAAAATAAAATGGCCCTCCATAGCCACAAGGTGACTGAATGTTCCACCTGTAGAGCACAAGAGGTGCCTAGCAACTACTCAGAGCCAACAAATAGTTTAGCACATACCTGTAAACTGGTTGTCATATTTAGACTTGGGTTTTTGTATGCATTTAAGAAATGTGCTATAACCTGTTAATTAGTGTGCTTTACCAGTGCTGGTAGGTGGACTTACCTTTTTATGTTAGGTTTTTTCCAGTTTTTGTGCTAAGCTAAGATAACTGGCTACTTGCTGTAGCTCCATTTTACAGATAAACACGAGCGTGAGTGTACCTTTGCCTGAAATGTTTGTGACTTGCCCTCAAGGACTTGTGCCTTGATTTGGCTTTTGCCCCCAAAACAGACAAACAGCATTGGTAATATTTATAGTTTTCACACAGAGGGAAGCTACTATCAAAGAAAGCTTTGTGAAATCAAATAGATGTTTGTGGGTGTTCTGGTAGTAAAAGATAATTTTTAAGTTGGAGGAATTTTCATGAATTATTTGAATTATATGCCCTCTGGTCTAGTCCCACCACTTCTCCTGCCCAGTGACCCCAGAAGGAATTCTCAACCCAGATTTCAGTTTTACTGAACTGACATATTTTCTCTCCCTGCTGACTGTGATTTAAAGCCAAACCTTCAGTGAGTGCTGATTATCTGTCACACACTGCACTCATATTGCAGCTGTGAATGTGCGTTTAGAGTATGATAAAACAGTGAAATTATAGCAACACTTACTCTACAGACAAGAGCATCCAGTGTATGTGTTTTGTGTTCATTTTTATTTGGTATTTCCATTTGCTAGTTTGATCCCATTCAAGGCAAATAAACACCAATGTATTCAGCAAATGGGTCCACATCTTCTCTTCCTTCCACCCTCTTTATGCATTCTCTGTTTCACATTCTGTGACTCTCTTCCTGTCTTCCTCATCGTCTCTTTCACTTCCTTTCCCTTGTTGTTCTTACCAACTTTTAGGTCAAACTATAGTAAACCATATCTGATGAGAGGGCTGAAGGGGGAGAGGAAGATTTGCAAGATAGATACCATTTACTGGGAGGGAGAGAGTGGCGTGTGTGAAATGGAATTCAGAAAAGAAGAAGGAGGGATGATAGAATATTGAGGGGGGGAAGATAGGGAGCCCCACCCTCTTCTCTCTCCCTCTGTCATATCCCACTCCCCTTCTCTTGGCTGGCCTTATTTGGTCATGTTACTGCGGCTATAGCAGAAGGAGAGAGAGGGAGAGAGAATGGGGGAAGGATGGACAGATTGTTCTTTTTTCTCCTCTTTTCATCCTCTTGGAATAGAGAGCTTTGGTTTGGTAAGAGGTGAAGTCAGAGGAAAGCCAGGACAAAGAGGGAGGAGTCGCTGATGGGCTGAAGTTTTCCAAATATTGTCATTGTAGTTACTGTAATGCACTCCTGTTAACTATAAACTTGGAAGTGTAAAAGTCTGTGCAGCTTGATACAGAACAGGAACTCTTCACAGACAAAAGAGGAACTCTGTTATACTAAAACTGTTGCATGCAAATCAAGGGGCAGATTTCCTAGCTGGCTAGTTTCTATGGTATCTATGAAAATTAGCAGCACAATCAGAGTCTTGCTGACGACTGCATCATCTCATGGTTGCTGTGGTTACGAACTTTTACTGACCACAACTCATTGCTGTTACATTGTAACACACACACAGAGGTTACTGTGCACCATCACTTACCCTAGTCAAACCACAGGATGTAACCACATCATTGACACACACACACACGTTTTTCTGTTTTCTGTTCCTCATTACTCCTCCCTGAAGCAGACAAAGCCTTTTGATCTCCCTTCAGGAGAAGAGCAAACATGTGTTTAAAGTGCGCACACACACATACACACACACACACACACACACACACACACAAATACACATAACGTGTATAGAGAAAGGAGTGTGAGAATAGTGTGTGTTTATATATTTTGGTTATATCTGAATAAATTTTAAAGTCAGAGTCATTTATTAAGCTAAGCGCGTCACCTTTTTTGTGTAGATTCTGTGTTGCTGAACATCTTGTATCATCTAACGTCTTATTTTAGCAACTAAGCTCTAGCTGTGACCCGTCTCCCACACAATGTAGCACTGACATATAGAGTACAGGCTTAATTCTCAGTGCATCAACATACTTTTTTCTTATTTTAGTTTTTTTTTCTCTTCTTTTGATTTAAACCAAATGGCATTTTAAGCTGTGAACATTGTAGCCCCCAATTTCACCCCATTGATTATCAACGTTCCTCTATCTCTTTCCTCTTCTCACTCTGTGCTTATCTTATTATTATATTTTATTTCTGTCTCTCCGTCCAGACTGTCTGTTCAGACTGTGTCCCATGAATCGCTACTCAGCCCAGAAGCAGTTCTGGAAAGCAGCGAAGCCTGGAGGGAACACAGACACGGTGCTCCTCAACAAGCTCCATGTAAGTAAAGTGACAACATGTTCACCTCCCTACGGTCACTACAGAATAGTACACTATACACAGACCTGTCCTCACAGGGGCTCACATGGACAGAGTTGCAGAACACAAGTTTTCACTCTGCACTGCATTTTAAAATTCTACCTCCGCAAATACAGTTAATAACTTTAAAACCTGCTCTTAAAGTCCTTTCATAGACATTCCCGAAGCTCTTCACTACTTTCCTACCTTTCTACACTCTCCTTTTTCTCTGCCTGCTGCGATATAATACCATTTAAAGCAATCTGTTATCTGTCCACACAGTACAATGGAAGATGGCAATCTCTTTTTTAGCTAAGAAGTTTATTACTATTATGCTTTGTTTACCTACTAAACCATCAGATTACATCTTAATACATTAATGTGTACAACTGGTTGCAGTTAGCTGGTGTGAGTTTGATAGAATGCTCCTCTTTTTATCTCAATCTTGCCTTCCAGCATGCAGCTGACTTGGAGAAAAAGCAAAATGACTCTGAAAACAGAAAGCTGCTGGGAACAGTCATTCAGTACGGGAATGTCATTCAGGTTTGTTTCTCTGAAGTAGTCATCTTCTTCTTGGTATTTAGTCAGATAAACTTTTGTTTAGACTTCCAAAACGTTTTTGATTAAACTGAGATGGCTCTGACATGCCATTGATAGAGGGGATATAATCTCTCCTCTCTAAATTTGAAATATTCCTCAGTTTAAATGCATATTGAGCATGCTCCCCAAAATTAACCCTTAAATTAAAAAACATAAACCATGAATTGCATCTTCTAGTATTAGTGTTTTGAATTTTGGCATAGTCCAAATGAAAATGAAGGAGGCTGAAACTTCCTGCAGTCAGTCAAACCACAAGTTAATGTAATACTGTGCAAATATACCGCAATGCATCCTAAACAACATCCTAGGCAGTACACTATTTAAAGCATTTCATTCTTACCTCAGATTTCAGCATTTGCATTTTTTTAAACAGTTTCTTGCTTTTTCTGCTCAGCTCCTCCACCTGAAGAGCAACAAATACCTGACAGTGAACAAGCGTCTGCCTGCGCTGTTAGAGAAGAACGCCATGAGGGTGATGTTGGACACCGCTGGAAATGAGGGCTCCTGGTTCTACATCCAGCCATTTTACAAATTACGCTCCATTGGGGACAGTGTGAGTCATCACATATACCCATCTGTGGGAGTTTTGCATTGTGAAAAATGCCATGCTGTATGTCAAGCAACATGAGGCAAAGCAAAGGACTGAATCATGTCTGGGATGATACATATTATTATTATTATTATT
This sequence comes from Etheostoma perlongum, assembly GCA_026937815.1. NCBI lineage: Eukaryota > Metazoa > Chordata > Actinopteri > Perciformes > Percidae > Etheostoma > Etheostoma perlongum. The sequence continues at coordinate 7,061,934 of CM049374.1, read as the reverse complement.
ATTATTATTATTATTATTATTATTATTAGATTTATGTGTACTTCTTTACATACAATAACAGTTCGCCACTTTGTTTGCACGCTTCTTTAATACACAGCAGTAAATCAGTATTATTAGGTTATACAAGTCTTCTTTACCTAAGCCTGTGAGGCATCTCCATAATCCCATCCATCCCTGGATGAACCTGTGCCAGTGCCCAATTGGTGTTTAACTGATCACAAAGCTCTTGTTGGCACCAGATTGTCTTCCCTGCAGCAGGAAGTAGTGAGTTGGTGCCCACTGCCCAAGGACTAAATGAACCACTGAAGAGATGGGGATTCTCTGCTAAGCTCCTTAAAATTAGGTATAGCACAAGGCCGAAGCAGCAGGCCTTGGACAGAAACCAAAAACTGGCGTCACTCCATGGCTGCTGAGAATAGAGAGAAGACAGTTTACCGATGCTCTCTGGCTCGTAAGAGATTCAATGTTCAGTAATCACTGCAACTGAGTTGCACTGTACTCAGGGTAGATGTTTACATTGTGCTCTTATAGAGCATACATTGCTAAATGCAGTAAATTGTTTTATTTTTTAGTTTATTTAATAGTATAGGTAAAACTCAATAAAATAAATACATTAATACAGTGCAAGTCTTTGTTATTTGCGGAGCCCAAACCCAGTGAGTTCAGTATATACATTGTGGTGCCTGATAGCTTTCCATTTTCTCTTAAAGTGCTCATATTATGCTTTTTGGCTTTTTCCCTTTCCATTATTGTATTACATATCTCTTGTGCACGTTATAGGTTTGTAAAGTGAAAAAGCCCGGAGTCCACCCCAAAGGGACTTACCATTTCCAACAGAAAACAAAACTGTTCACAAACTGCTCCAAACTGTTCTATTGTAGTCCAGCCTTTACTTCCGTGATGAATGTACGTCACTTTGTAACGCACATTACAATGCTCACCTAGCTGCTAGCATGACACACCCTCATACTCTGCTTCTGACTGTGTAGTAGTCCTTACCTAGGTACTGCGCATGTGTGACTCCCAACAAAGATGGAATTGAAGTGTGATGTCTCACTTTGGAGCTAAAACAGAGAGCTCAACACACAGGGTGAAAAGAGGAGCTGCAGCAATTTGCAGTACAAGAAAAATTTTTTTTTTTTTTGTTTTTTTTTAATTAAACCATGTAAACCTATTCTGATATAACCTGAAATATGTTTGGTCCATATGTGTGTTATGTCGTGAATTTGAAAATGAACTGCTACCTCCTCTGTCAGCTCTAGCCACTGAAAAGAAATAAGAGGAGAAATCAGGCCGATTATAAAAGCTGGTCAGTCTGATGTCATGTTGCCTGAGCTCATTACTATTCATGAGCTCGCCCAATTGCACTGGGTAAAGGATGCTGATAGCCAGGCTCTCATTAGCTAGCTGTTAGCCAATCAAAGTCAATCAGCTTAGCTCGTTAAATTTGAATGAGAACTGGCACAAATTGAGCTGAGTCTTTCTGTATACTTTCTATACCACGCTAGAATGGCTTGAACAAGGTAACCAATGCATTTTTTCCACAAAAAATGTTAGTCCATGGTTGAACTTAAGACATTACCACAAAGTAATGAAATACGTGTGGCAGGGCACCCTTAAATAGCTCAAGCCTGACTGCTTGCGCAGGATTACATTGCATAACCTTTGTTCCTCTATCTTTTACATTTTGTATTTTATTGTTTCTGCTTTGCGTGTGATTGCAGGTAGTAATCGGGGACAAAGTGGTCCTGAACCCAGTGAATGCTGGTCAGCCGCTCCATGCCAGCACACACCAGCTCGTGGATAATCCAGGATGCAATGAGGTTTGGCTGAGTTGCAGCAAATTATCTTCACCCCTCAGATGTTTCTGTGGCTAAATCTAATTATAACTTATAACTGCTGCTTGGTTTTTAGCTGCCTGATGTGAAATACTACATCATTGTTTTCAAGTCCTTTACATTTAGCACAGTTAAGGACTGGTCTACAGCTGACACTGCATTTGGAAGGTCATCCTCTTTCTCTCTTTTATTCCTTATTTATGACTCTTCAAGCAGTTTAAAGATATGTGAAATACTAAGAATGTAAGCACAAACCATTGATGTTTATGTCAGGAAGTGGCAACTCCATAAAGAAAGAAAGTTGCACATTCTTCAATGTTGGATTGTGGCTTTGTCTCTACAATTACATGCAATAGACAAACATTTTATTTATTAAACTACTGTTTTTGCTGCCTTGGCTGTGGCACGTGTAAACAGGAAGTTTTATATAATATAAATTATTGTTTATTTAGACAACATATGGATCTTTAGACACATTTTAAGGTGTTATCCCTCCCTTAAAAAATGCATCCATGATTTTGCCTAACTAAACTATCCCTTTAACATTTGTAGTGTTGTTGCAGTGCTCCCACTGTGCAGGAGATTATACCTACAGTCGCATCGAACTCTTGATTGTTTGTTTTCCAGGTGAACTCGGTCAACTGTAACACCAGCTGGAAGATCGTCTTGTTTATGAAATGGGGCGACAATCAGGAGATCATCTTAAAAGGGGTTTGTCTCACAGTAGCTACCAGGAGAAAAAAAACTCTTTTTAAAAAATTTAATTATTATTTATTTTGGTACAAAACACATTTATATCGAGTACAAAACATGGATATATAAACACACATACAATACATGAACAGTCAAGTTAGACAGTAGGGATACGTCTGCAAGTTTCTTCCAAACATGTATAAAACTTGCTTACATTCTTTTCAAGAATGGTTGTATCATGTCCCTCATCAGAGTTGAGTGGGCTGCTGGTTTGTTTTTAGTTCAGTATTATCAGTGTACAGCATGTTCTTACAAATGAGATTTTGTTTTATTGGTTATTTAACAGCTCTACATTAGGGGCTTTAACAGGAAAAAATAGCCAGGACTATAGTAGGTCTAGCTAAATGGCCTCTTTAAAATATTTGTCTAATGTGTTAATGTATTAAATTAATCTTGGGGCACTTCTGGAATAGAGGAATGAAACTGGTGTGAGTACACATCGACCGTAAGCAAGGTCTACAGAGATCTTACATAGTTGTTTTTTCAAATAATCAGAATAGCTTCAGGTTTATTACTAGGAATGCATCTTGTGGAATTTGAAACAAATTTTGCTACGGGCACACAAGATTACATATTTCATTTGAGTAATTATGGTCTCCCTCTTTCCAGGGCGACGTGGTACGGTTATTTCATGCCGAGCAGGAGAAATTCCTCACCTGTGATGATCACAGAAAAAAACAATATGTTTTTCTCCGCACTACTGGGCGGCAGTCAGCTACCTCGGCAACCAGCAGCAAAGCCTTATGGGAGATAGAGGTGAGGAAGAATATTTTTAGAGTTTGGTTTTACTGATTTTGGTATGTAGCATACTGTATAGTGTTAAGGTATAGTTGTTGCTCTGTATGACAGCAGTAAACATAAATATTCAGTCTTCTGCAATTTTGGAGGGAAACCATAAATATGTGTACTTTACAGCATACCGGGTAATTCAGTCAACTGCATTGCATTAACTAAATTATATGCATTGATGTAAGATGCAACTGCTGTGTGCGCTGGTATCAGGTTGTGCAGCATGATCCATGTCGAGGGGGGGCAGGCTACTGGAACAGCCTGTTCAGGTTCAAACACCTGGCTACTGGACACTACCTGGCTGCAGAGGTCAGTGCAGCACATAAACTGTGTAACTGTGATTAGAACAAGGCAACATTGACAAAATCAAATACTGTTGATATATGTTATATTGTGTTTTTGCAGATGAATCCAGAGTATGAAGAGGCCTGCCTGGAGTCCACAGTAAGTGAGCCACGCTGAAAGACTTTATATGTGTTTATAGTGGATAGTGTTTAGAGTATATTTCAACAACCACTAATACATTGTCATTGTTTTTAATGTGTCCATTATTGTCTAATCTTTAACCAACCTAACTTGTTGATGTAATATTATGAAACAAGGAAATACGTGTTTCTAAATGACTGGCAGGGATAACATTGTATATCAGGATACCTTAAGCCCAGTTCCAGACAAGGTTTATCAGCCGTTGAAAAGCCAAGGTGTCAGTGAACTGCAGGGAAGTAAACATAGTAACTACATGTTTTCTTTGCACTGTTACCAATTTACTCATTGGTGAAACTCACCTGACTTAAACTGCCTACAAACAAACTTAGGGAAACAAAACTTGTTTTTTTGTCAGGGAAACAAACTTTTTTGTCAGGTTGTAAGGGTTGTGTAGCTGAGGAGGGTAAATGTCCCTTGAAATATGAATGCTGTACAACTACTGTAGCAATTACTTTTTCCAGATGTAGATGGCTAAATTATTTGCAGTGTGAGGTGGTATTTCATCTCAGTCACCAGCAGATGGCACCATTATACTGTGAATGCATTTTTCTTAAAAACTATACCCAAAGGAGCTGAAGAATGGCCAAGGTCACAAGCAAAAGATATAGCCCCTAATTTATTCTGATGACTATTTTCATCATAGTTGAGCCTTAAAAAAAGGAAGAAAACAGGGCTCAACTAAATAAACCAAGATATTTACGAATTGTGCCTAGTCTGGAAATTAATTTAAAGTGCCCATATTATGAAAATACATCTTTCTGGAATTCGGGGTGTTATTTTGTGTCTCTGGTGCTTCCACACACATACAAACCTGGGAAAAAACTATCCATGCTGTTTTGAGTGAGCTACGGGTTTCTGAATGTCCTCTGCCTTCAGTCTCCGGGTAAGCTGTTCAAAATCTGCAAGGCTTTCTACGTCACTGGCAGAGACGAGGTGGCTAACCGTAGCACATGCTAGCGCTAGCATGCTTGCTCGTTCTCAATGGCAAAACACTACAACACACACAACACTACAAGTGTGCCCTCGTTTAAAAGAAGTCTCCCAGCTAATCCTGCCTTGTACTGACAAAAGTCTAGCTGTTATCTTACCTAGCTACTGCACAAATGCGACTCATAACAAAGATAGTATGGAAGAGAGATGTCTCACTCTGTAGCTAAAACCGAGATCCAAACACACAGAGTGAAAACAGGATCTGCAGCAATGTGCAGTACAACAAAAATATGGTGTTTTTTAAAAATTAAACCATGTAAACCTATTCTGGTACAACCTCAAAATACAATTATGAACCTGAAAATGAGCATAATATTGGCGCTTTAAAGCTCTGACTGATTTTATATTTTTATTTTTTTTTAATTATAATCCATTCTTAACGATCTTGACACATATGTGGCAGATCATGTCAGTTGCTGAAAAGAGAAATCTTTGTGGTTTGTGATGCTGGCTCTTTCTATTCATACTTTGTTTTGACTTTTCCCTCCAGCTGGACTTGGAGCAAGAAGCCCTACGGGCCCGTTTGAGAAATGTCCAGGACAAAGTCATGTACACCCTTGTGTCTGTACCTGATGGAAATGACATCTCTTCCATATTTGAGCTGGACCCTACCACATTAAGAGGGGGAGACTCACTGGTACCCAGGTAGGTAGGTTAAAGTGTTAAAGAGTTTTCAACCTGCCTAGACCGGTGTTACAGAGAACAGCATGGTCCTTTCCCTGGTGTGTCACTCTTTCCACTGAAACCTAAACAGGCACATTACAAGCCGGGGACTTCCACTGTATATTAAGTTATCTTAATATATTTGCAGAACAATAAACCATGGAAAGAGGGTTACACACGTGTGTGAATGTGTTAATTTTAGAGTGTGTGTGACTTTCTGTGAATTGCTCACAATAAACAGGAAAGGTAGAGTTATTCTTCATAGTGGTTACACATATAAGTATATCCACACTAATACACTTTTCTAGCATGATCCTTGTTTTCTTGTGAACAGATGTGTTTGTGCTTGTTTGTGGGGAAGATGTTTATTTTCTTTTCTTTATTTCTTTTGAGGTGATGCAGCAATGTGTTTGTTTAACTTACATTATTTTACTGGAATTATTGTAAATTTCACTAGAATAGTTGAAGGAAGCTGTTGTTTGCACACAGGTGTGATGTGTTCATGTGAACACAAAAATTGTGCTTCTTTCATTTTTAGCATTCAGTATATTATCATTTGTATAAAAACTCTTTATTTGATCATTAAAGGATTGGTGGTCTCCATCATTACTTGCAGATATTGGATAATAATACCATCAACCATGCTTGACTACAATACATACACATCTTGTCAGGTTGACACTGCAAGCATCCTATTTCATCTTTGACACAGTTACTTTTTAAGGGGATCAAATCACAAATAAAATAAAGACTTACATTTAAGCCTATAGAGATTATCTTCTAAAGTTCAAACATGACCTACTACAAAAATACAAGGATATCTAGCTTGTATTCTGTATACATTGCTCATGTGTATATATACACTCACTGATGGACTGATCTGTTAATCTAGTTCAGGTTGATAGAGTTAGTTAGTTAGGGCACACAGTAGGGGCGGCTGTGGCTCAGTGGTAGAGCGGTTGCCTGCCCATCAGGAAGTTGGTGATCCCTGGCCCTGCAGTCCCATGTCGACGTGTCCTTAGTAAGACACTGAATCCTGAGTTAACCCCCGATGCTGCGGCATTGGAGTGTAAATGTGTGTGAGTGTTTATCTGATGAGCAGGTGGCACCTTGTAGGGCAGCCAGGGCCACAGTGTATGAATGTGTGTGAATGGTGAATGCTTCCTGTACTATATAAAAGTAATTAGAGTAGTCATTGAAACTAGAAAAGCGCCATATAGGAACAGTCCATTTACATTTACACATTTCAGTGATACCTAAACTGCTCATTGTTTGCTGTGTATAATTTCATACAATACCTTTTCAAGTATCAGTATTTACCATCTAGCATTTGTGCTCCAACAATAATGCAATCATCAATTAAAAATATTAAAATGTGTTTTCAGAAACTCCTATGTGCGCCTCAGGCACCTTTGCACAAACACATGGGTTCACAGCACCAACCAACCAATTGACAAGGAGGAGGAAAAGCCTGTCATGCTGCGTGTGAGTGACAGTATATTTGCACTAATACTGGCACAACTGACTCTATACATGATGCTGAATTGAAATTCTGTATGGATTTATGAGATTTTAGAAATAAAAATCTAAACATGTCAGAGACTAATTTAAAGTACTCAAAAATATCTCCTGTTGCTCTGATTGATGAAAGATATGTACATTTCTTTTCAAGATCGGCACCTCGTCCCTGAAAGAGGACAAAGAGGCTTTTGCAATTGTGCCCGTCTCCCCGGCTGAAGTGAGAGACCTTGACTTTGCCAACGATGCCAGTAAAGTGCTGGCCTCTATTGCTGGAAAGCTGGAAAAAGGAACCATCACACAGAATGAGAGGAGGTATAAAAGTCATAGCGATTCCAGATTATGAATTTCTAACAGTAAACAATGTAGTCGAGTGTTATTGCTTTGTTTATCTCTTTTCTATGTACAATCAGAGCTGTAACCAAGCTTTTGGAGGATCTGGTGTTCTTTGTGGTGGATATTCCCAATAACGGACAGGATGTTCTAGAGATTATGGTCAACAAACCCAACAGGGAACGACAGAAACTCATGAGAGAACAGAATATTCTCAAACAGGTATTGCCTTACAGTTAAATGTAACATTATGAACACATTCTTTAGATTACGTTTGCCATTGAACCCATAACCTCAAATCTTTCATAACTCAAAGTGGCAGAGTTCTCAGGCCTGTTGTCTGTATCAGCTTGTTCTTTTGGCTTTAACGTCAGTATGGTTACACTTATCTCTGTCACAATCTTATCTCTGTATTCAGATCTTCAAGCTGCTGCAGGCTCCATTCACAGACAGTGGGGACGGTCCCATGCTGCGACTGGAGGAGCTGGCTGACCAGCGGCATGCCCCCTTTCGACACATCTGCCGCCTATGTTACCGGGTTTTGCGTCACTCCCAGCAGGACTACCGCAAGAACCAGGTACAGTTTGAATAGACCTAGCCTGCTTTATTCGCAATGGCACTGTATAACATAGGTCTATGTGCCGCTGTAAAAGTGCATTCCAAATTCCCTTTATTACGTCTAATGGCAAGTGAAAGAGGCCTTTGCTCTGATATGATGATTTGTAATTGAATACCCTGTGCATTTTGCAAGGTTCACCCGTCGTGCCCGTTTAGCAAATTGTCTGTTAATACAAATATAAAGAGCCACACAGTGATACGAGCTCAAATAACAAATGCTTGATAGTGAGGAATACAACATTCCTATTTCCCAAGAATAATAAATTTCTCTTAAACATATTTCAGTGTAATTGTTAGAGGGGTCATTTAATTAGGTTGTATGAGGAGGCAGTCTGGTTCTTGTGAACGTACTTTGTTTTCCTGCACACAGATTATGTAATGGATATAGACATAACAAGGTTATGCCTTATAGTCCCTCTAGAGAATGTAAAGAGATAAAGAGGCTAGGTTTGTCACCGTGAGTGTATGCCGTCTTGTTTTGGTTTGTGTACGCTCAGACTACTGTCTGTCTGTCCCGCAGGAGTATATCGCCAAACAGTTTCGCTTCATGCAGAAACAGATTGGCTATGATGTTCTAGCTGAGGACACAATCACAGCTCTGCTCCATAACAACCGCAAGCTACTGGAAAAACACATTACTGCTGCAGAGATTGACACGTTTGTTAGCCTGGTCCGCAAGAACCGTGAGCCCAGGTTTGTGTATACGTCTGTCTGTATAGTATGCACACCACATCACACAGTGATTTGTATTGAAAGGCAGAATCAGAGATAAAATAATATGAAAGATAATGTGTTAATAAGCCTATTTTTTATCCTGATTATAATCTGCATTTTCCGATCATACTGTATCCTCTATAAGTGTATGCACCCAATGAGTTCACCTAAACCCCACACGCAGAGTGTTCATACAACAGTGTAAACTCAAACAGCCAGCAGCTGAAGTAGTAAGTAAGGACATTGGACTTTTTTTTAACATACAACTTTGTAATGTATTGTAATGTCCCTTTACTGTTACGATACATGAGTATAGTGTACATAAAGTAAGGAAATTAAAGTGTGCTGGAACGTGTGGTCAGTGTACATTGGTACATTATTTTTCTACAAGGATGTTATGCTTTTACATCCCTAGTGCATGAGTTGATTTTGTGCGTGTGTGTGTGTGTGTGCGTGTGTGTGTGTGTGTGTGTGCGTGTGCGTGTGTGTGTGTGTGTGTGTGTGTCCAGGTTCCTGGACTACCTATCAGACTTGTGTGTGTCAATGAATAAGTCCATCCCTGTGACACAGGAGCTCATCTGTAATGCAGTGCTGGATCCAGCTAATGCAGACATCCTCATAGAAACTAAGTGAGTACTCCCCCTTCTGCTTTTACCTATTTTGTCTTATGCTCCTCATGACAATGTGCACTGATTTGAAATCATCACTTTGAACTCTAGAAAATAAATAAACAATTGTTAATGATAGCCCTAGTTGGACATATTATTAACTGATCCAATCTTTATGGCAGTACTATAGACTGTATAAAATTAGGGCAGTACAGATGTGTTTACTAGGCTTGTCCCATCCATTATATATTTTATTTATTTATTTATTTATTTATTTTCTGAGAGTCATTGTATTCTAATCCTAAGATTTTTGTTGAAATCAAACATTTTTAACAGTTCAATCTTCCTGCAGACTGGTGCTGTCGAGGTTTGAGATCGAGGGAGTGTCGCTCGGTGAGAACTCTGTGGAGTCAGAGGAGGATGAGGAGGAGGTGTGGTTGTTCTGGAAAGATAGCAATAAAGAGATCCGCAGTAAAAGCATCAGGGAGCTTGCCCAGGATGCCAAGGAGGCCCAGAAGGAGGACCAGGAGGTGATCAGTTATTACAGGTATTTTCTGGACTTTATTTTCCATGTGGTTGTCTGGAGGAAAGGAGACATTGCTTGTACCCTATCAGACTTAAAAATCGAGCCGGGGCAGCAATATGGTAAAATAAACAACACAAAAAGCATTTTGCTGTTTCAAATGTGAGTCTTACTGTGTCTATTCACTGATACAGATACCAGCTGAACCTGTTTGCCAGGATGTGTTTGGACCGCCAGTACCTGGCAATCAATAAGATCTCCGGCCAGCTGGATGTGGACCTGATTTTGCGATGCATGTCAGATGAAGACCTGCCCTATGATCTGCGGGCCTCCTTCTGCCGCATGATGCTGCACATGCATGTGGATCGTGATCCTCAGGAGCAGGTTACACCTGTGAAATACGCTCGACTCTGGTCCGAGATCCCCTCTGAGATTGCAATTGACGAGTGAGTACATGGACAAATGTAATCGAATATTCATTGTAGAATATGTTCTGGGTTGTAGATTAATTTGTTTTGTTTTTTTGTTGTCTTGTAGTTATGACAATGATGGAACATCTAAAGATGAAATTAAGGAGCGATTCTGTCAGACTATGGAGTTTGTTGAGAACTACCTGAGAGACGTGGTGTGTCAGAGCTTCCCTTTTGCAGATAAAGAGAAGAACAAGCTCACCTTTGAGGTCAGTCTGGCACATTTTTTAGATCTAACCACACTCAAGTCATAGTAGTCACGTTTTGATGGCAAACCTCGCAAATTAATGTACTCTGTCTTCCATGTTTAGGTGGTGAATCTGGCCAGGAACCTGATATATTTTGGCTTCTACAACTTCAGTGACCTGCTGAGACTAACCAAGATCCTGCTGGCTATTTTAGACTGTGTCCATGTAAACACAGTTTTTCCTTTCAACAAGCTGGACAAAGAAGATGAGAGTAAAGGTGTGAACACCATGGTTGGTCAGTGGAGGACCAATTATTTAATGGACATAAAGTTGATGTCTGTATGTGTGCATGTTTGTGTGCTTGTTTCCAGGAAGTAATGTGATGAGGTCCATTCATGGCGTAGGAGAGCTGATGTCTCAAGTGGTCCTAAGAGGAGGGGGCTTTCTCCCCACAGCTTCAAACACCACCTCCAATGGAGACAAAGTCAAGACCCAGACTGAACCTGAGAAACAGGACATACTGGTCATGGACACCAAGCTCAAGATCATTGAGATCCTGCAGGTGAAGGACCTGCAATAACACATGTACACAGTACAATAGATACCGTACACATACAGTCCTGCAGTCCTCAAAATATTCACATGAAAGCTTCACACAAAACTTATTGTCTTGCCCTTTAGTTCATCTTGAATGTCCGCCTGGACTACAGGATCTCCTGTCTGCTGTCTATATTTAAGAGGGAGTTTGATGAGAGTAACTCACAGAGTGAATTGTCTGTAACTGGAGCAGTGGAAGCACCCAGCAACATGCCAGGTCAGGGTAACATTCATTGCTGCATTTTACAAAAAAAGTGGGACCAATGAAATAGACTTTATTGGTTGCAAATATATTTCTTTATTGCAGGGGCTTTGGACTTTGAGCACATAGAAGAGCAGGCAGAGGGGATATTTGGTGGAAGGTAATCACAATTAAAATCAAATAAAATCCACACAATACATGAAAGAGGGTGTGTTTTTATTTGGGTGTGTGTTCTGTTTGTGTCTAGTGAAGAGAACACCCCATTGGACCTGGATGATCATGGTGGTCGTACCTTCTTGAGGGTCCTTCTCCACTTAACAATGCATGAATATCCTCCTCTGGTGTCCAGAGCCCTCCACTTGCTCTTTAGGCACTTCAGCCAAAGACAGGAAGTCTTGCAGGCTTTTAAGCAGGTACTGTATACAACTCACAGCTACAGCTAACAACTGAAGCAATGGAAGTCATACAACTGTAGCTAAAGTTTGTTGTGCAATTGATTCTTTTTTCCATTTTGACACAAGCACACAAACACAAATGTATTTACAGTAACATGTGAATGTTGGATCAGCATCATCTTGCCATTCTTCTGCTCTGTACTGTATATTGGGACAGGTCCAGCTGCTGGTCACCAGCCAAGATGTGGAAAATTATAAGCAAATAAAGTCAGACTTGGACCAGCTGCGCTCTATCGTAGAGAAGTCTGAGCTCTGGGTGTACAAGAGGCAGGGGCCAGACGAGGGCATGGATGCAGGAGAGGGGCTCTCCACTGAGCCAGAACATAAAAAGGTGCATTATATTGTACATCAAAATAAACTCAAAGAAACAATGAAAAGCCAGTTGCTATTAAGTGTCTTTACTAGAGTAATTCTCTGATGCATTTGGTCTCTGGTGTACTTTGTAGGGTGATTCAGGTGGTGCAGACAAACCAAAGAAAGCTGAAAGCACCAGCAGTTACAACTACAGGGTGGTAAAGGAGGTAACTCTCACACTTCTTAGTTAACAAGCTCTTATCTGCTTATGTTGAATAACATGCCTCACCTGCTCACATTTTCTTTCCTTCTTTATCAGATCCTGCTGCGGCTCAGCAGGCTGTGTGTCCAAGAAGGTCTGTCAGGTAGGAAGAGCAAGAAACAACAACAGAGACTGCTGAGGAACATGGGGGCTCATGCTGTTGTCCTTGAGCTCCTCCAGATCCCTTACGAGAAGGTATCAATCAATCACTTTTGGTGAAATGTTCAATGGCATGCTTTTTATGCGTGTGTAAAAAGTCGACAAAATTGGCCATTTTCCCCTCCAGGGAGAGGATTTGCGAATGCAGGATATCATGAAGCTAGCCCACCAGTTTCTACAGAATTTCTGCGCAGGAAACCAGCAGAACCAAGCCCTGCTGCACAAGCACATCAATCTTTTCCTCAACCCAGGGGTAAGCAGTCCTGCCAGATGACGCACTAAAAGATACCCACAGTGTTCCTATGCAAACAAGGTAATTTTGTTCTGGTACTCTTTTTTTCTTTTTCTTCTTTTGTTCAGATTTTAGAAGCTATTACCATGCAGCATATCTTCATGAACAACTTCCAGCTGTGCAGTGAGATCAATGAGCGTGTTGTCCAGCACTTTGTCCACTGCATCGAAACACACGGCCGCAACGTCCAGTACCTCAAGTTCCTTCAGACTATCGTCAAAGCAGAGAATAAATTCATCAAAAAGTGTCAGGACATTGTCATGGCAGAGGTCATGCCTTGTTTTCACCTTTATAATGTTTGAATTATGCTACACTATCTTGTGTATGTCCTGATGTGTATATTTGTTTCTTCCTACAGTTGGTGAATGCTGGCGAAGATGTTCTGGTCTTCTATAATGACCGGGCCTCCTTCCAGACACTGGTCCAGATGATGCGATCAGAGCGAGACCGCATGGATGAGAACAGTCCTCTGATGTACCACATACACTTGGTGGAGCTCTTGGCCGTCTGCACTGAGGGCAAGAACGTCTACACAGAGATCAAGTGTAACTCCTTGTTACCTCTGGATGACATAGTGCGTGTGGTGATCCATGAGGACTGCATCCCTGAGGTGAGATACGCCTCAGACTGTGCCATGCTGAGGATTTTGCAACAACTGTACATGTAAAAAATAAGCCAGTTATGGAGCAGACTCAAACAGCACTCTGTAAATACTAGTCTTGCTTTGCCAGACCCTCCTCCACAGCGCTGCGGAGGAGGGTCTGGCTAGTCCACACAACTTTCCAGGATGGGAAATAAGCATGCTCTGGTTTATTTCTTTTATACAATCACAATCGTCATGGGCAGCGCTAAGCATCGGACAGAGCCAAGATGAGGCTGCAAAATAGCCTCGGGAAGGAACTTGTTTTGGTGGAACATGTGTACTTTAAAAAAGTTGTTTTTAGTCGTGCAACAGAACACTCAGATTGGAAAGATAATCTAGCTAGCTGTTGCGATTTACCATGCAGAGATCTGAGGAGCAGTTGACCATAGTCCTCATAAATCAACAGAGTTTAAAATTCCAACACAATGAAGGTGGAAGGTAACAGACTTTCTGTAGGCAACAAAACAACCCCGGGAAGTGGAACGTCAGGGATATAGGCAAAGGCTTACAGGACAATTCTCATTGCATTTAAATCCCATGCTTTTATTCTGTGACCAGTGTTTAAAGTTTTGTGCATCAATGTTGAATAGTGTGATGATTTCTCCACTGGTATTATTTTGTTCTATTTGACTGTCAACCATCCTTGACTGGCACCACAAGTTTACATTAACCCTAATTATGATCATAATCTTTCAGGTGAAGATCGCCTATATCAACTTCCTGAACCATTGCTATGTGGACACTGAGGTGGAAATGAAGGAGATCTACACCTCTAACCACATGTGGAAACTCTTTGAGAACTTTCTGGTTGACATTTGTAGAGTAAGAAACACTAAAAGGCTCTATTGCAATTTTGTCACTTCCCTTAGAAAATGATAATAAAATACAAGCAATTTTGTTGATGATTTGTTGCTTACAGGTGTGCAACAATACAAGTGACCGCAAGCATGCAGACGTCATTCTAGAGCGTTATGTGACGGAGACGGTCATGAGTATCGTAACAACTTTCTTCAGCTCGCCTTTCTCTGACCAAACCACCAGCCTGCAGGTATGTACCCACCCACTGTCTTAAGAGTTAGGAAACACTATCCAAGAAAAAAACAGCTTTAAAGTGCAGAGTGAATGTGCCAACCAATCAAATATCAATCCAAAAGAAAATATTTTTCAGTAAGACAAGGATAATAAGTTTTGTTTTAAATGTTCTGTTATTTGATTAAAGCAGGTTTATCAACAGCCACTGTGGGAATGTCAATCACATATGCAGAGTTACACATGTATATTGACAGCGATGGGTGTAAACCTGTTGCTATGGACTTTCCTTCACTCATACAGTATGTCTAAAATGTCCAGTGCACTCTCTTGTTAAAGGTTATCTTCCTGGACCATACCCCTACCAATAAACTGTTGAGCTCATCTGAGACCCATTATGAGCTGGACCTTTAGATTACAACCCAACCAGCCACTGCAGTGGTCCTTAATCGGTCACATCAGTGTTTCCGTGGAGTTTCTCAGAATTTCTTTCTTCTGATTAACATTGCGAGTGGTGAAAGAGAATGAATGTTCCCCTTCTCGTCCCATTCATTTGTGTTAATCAGAGTAATGTTAGTCATGGTCCTTTAGAGCTAATCAGACATAACAAAGTTAAGACCAGCCGGGATTGTGATTGCTGGCATCCTGTTGTGCTGATATATACAGAATTCCCCTTTTTACCAGCAAACTGGTGTAATTTCATAGAAATTGTCTTTTATTCACAAAATATATATTTTAAGTGTTCCTACTAATAACTTTGTGACCAGTCAAATAATAATACTTTTTGTCAACTGATGCAATCACAAAAGAAACATTTTGGGACTATCATCTCACACTGTATACAAATTTAAGCTTTGCATTATAGGGCACTTACCATGTCCCCAAGAATGACAGCTGTATGTATGTATTTGGAAGTATGTCTGTGATGCAGCTGTGCTGTGTCATGTCTTCACTGATTGTATCCTCTGCTGCAGGCCTCTCTGTTGGGGAAAATGTTGAAGGTATTTGTTCAATTCAGTGGGGAAAACACAGAGTTGGGTGTTTAAGATAGAAAGAGGAAAGTCTCCACCTTATTATTATATATATATGTGTGAGTATTCCGAGAGGGAACTGATTTTGACTGGGCTAGGTTTAGGGATTGATGGGTGTCCTGTAAAAGAAACAAACGTGTGTGTGTGTGTGTGTGTGTGTGTGTGTGTGTGTGTGCGTGTGTGCGTGTGTGTGTGAGAGATATTAAAAGGTGCTGTACTGTATATGACAGATGGATAATTTAAATGTTGTTTAGGGACTTCTTTCTTTCTTTAAAGACTAGAGCAGTTAGTTCAGTAACAGTTAGATAAATATAATGATCTACAGCCTTTTTTCCATCATCTTCTTCTCAGACCAGGCAGCCTGTCTTTGTGCAGCTGTTGCAGGCAGTGTTCAGGGTCTACCATTGTAACTGGTTGGTCCCAGTTCAGAAGGGCTCCGTTGAGAACTGTATCAAGGTGCTTTCTGACGTTGGTAAGAACAAGATCCTCACATCAACGCCTTAAAGTCTAAATCAGTCCATCGTGAACAGTTGGTTAAAGACTTATTGGAGCTGATTTATCTTCACACTCTTGTGTGCGTCTCTGTGTGTACCCACCAGCCAAAGGCAGAGCAATAGCCATTCCTGTGGACCTGGACAACCAGGTAAACAACCTGTTTGTGAAATCCAACAACATTGTCCAGAAGACAGCCATGAGCTGGAGACTTTCTGCTCGCAACGCTGCCCGCAGAGACTCTGTGGTGTCCGCTTCACGGGACTACAGGAACATCATCGAGAGGCTGCAGGTACATTATTTGTGAGCATTCTTCCGCTTACTTATGGGTGTGGAATCGTTTAGGCAGTAAGGATGTGTCTTCGTCTGGACTGTAGGATATTGTGTCAGCTCTTGAGGACCGTCTGCGCCCGTTGGTTCAGGCTGAGTTGTCAGTTCTGGTGGACGTCCTGCATCGGCCCGAGCTGCTCTTCCCCGAAAACACAGACTCACGCAAGAAGTGTGAGAGCGGAGGTTTTATATGCAAGTAAGAACTGAAAATATCTTCTTTAGCTAAATGTATTAATTTGGCGTAGGAGTATGTGCATTCATTATAAATTAGAATTACGAACTAATGTATTGTACATGTGCAGGCTGATCAAACACACCAAGCAGCTGCTAGAGGAAAATGAGGAAAGACTATGCATCAAAGTTCTTCAAACTCTGCGGGAGATGATGACAAAAGGCCGTGGTTATGGAGAGAAGGTAGGAGAAGCTACAAGTCACAGACATGATGGGGTAATGTACCTTATGAGTATGGTATGGCTGTGCATATACTGTTTATTGTTCTGTATATAATGCATACATACAGTTGCAAAAAAAATATTGAAATTTTGTCACTTTGATTATCTATTTCCAAATGTATATTGATGCTGGTGCATACATATGTAGGATTTCTATTCAGAGAAAGATATTAACTTTGCAGGAACTATTGAAAGAACATGAGTGAGTGAAACGGAGTGAAAATTGAGTCTGCACACAGAAACAACAATATGACGTGCAATATGGTATTTCATTTGATTATTATGTACCCATGTAGGTGTAGTTGTATATAATTTTACAGCATCACTGCATCACACACTTTTGACACACTAACTGCCAAGAGTACCCTTGTTTTGAAAGGAATTGGCTTGTACCTCCTGTCACATTTACCTTTTGCAGGACTGGTCACTTACTTAGACATGCTTTTAGCAACACTTGCCACTGTATGAAACTCCACTGTATGACACTGCACTAATTCTGCTCACTGTGGCTGAAGATGATAAGTATCTCCATAGTCTTAATTCACGTAACTTACATGTCATGCTGTACCATTGACCTCTGCTTTAGCTTCCTCCTCCCTGCATTGTTATCTAACCCCTTGAACCCTCTGTTCTTTTTCAGCTGAGGGCCTTTGATGATGAGATGGATATGCCTAAGGTTGTTTTACTTTTTCTTCTACTCATTCCCTTGTTTCCCTGAGCTGCTGTCTGTTATGTCTGTGTAACACTGGTAGTTGTCCTGTTACTGACCTGTAGCAGCTGCTGTGGCTCTGTGTAGTAGGCAGCTGAGGCTTTAGCCACAGCTGGTAACACCCAATGGTTGGCTGATTCCTGCCATACCCCAGTGTGTAGATGAGAGAGAGAGAGATTATTCCAATTTTCACTTATATGCTACTTCCTCCCAATGTAAGGACCATATCAAGTAAGTAATTTTGGGACATACATGTACTTACTGTATATTTTAACATCAATTCCAATAAATGCGGGGTTGGTAACTATTTTCAATATACACTTTTTATATATTGTTTGAAATGGTCTTTACTCCCCGCCAGCAATAAATAACTTTTGCGCTCTGAAAACAGGAGCGAAAAGGTCTGTCAACTCTGCTGTAATCCTGTAAATTCCGCTTGGAATGAACCAATAAATATGCTTCTTGGCCCGCTGTGCATACTTTATCCCTCCCGTGTACGAGGCTGAGCTCAATGCGCATTGTCGCCGCATTGATAACAGTAGTCATGTTTGTTCTAAACATTCAGTATGATACTATTAGGTGTTTTCTTACCGGTGAATGAGACATGAAGTAAAATTGTGCTCTCCTTTCTCCGCTCTGCTCTGAAGCAGCGACCCAGCGGTGCCCGTGCACATCTGAGGTCGGAACCCCAAGGGCATGGGTAGGGGTGATACAAAGCCCAGAGGAGATGCTACTTTCAAATCTTGCTAGCTTTAAAACATTACAAACCCAGCCTTTAAATACTGATGTCACATTTTATTTTGCACTTATACACAGCATGTAAACAGATAACAGATGTAAAAAAGAAAAATCATAAAGCTATATGCTAATAATAATTAGAAATAAAGAAAAATAAGAGACATAACATGACCAAAACTAACTAAAACACTATAATGATAGCAGGCGTGTCATACATGTTTCCAAGGTTTCATGGAAGACTGGCCATGTCTGGTTTTACGAAAAGGAAGTTGAAGATGGTAAATCTATAAAAGCCCCATCACCTTCCCTCTCTTTTTCTTTTCATCAAGGCGTTTATGGTCTGTCAATGTTTATCTTTTTGAAGGGTGTTTCCCCTGGATCTCCTTTGGGCGCCAATAGGGGGCACTGTGATTGTGTGCGTGTCATGTATGTGTGTGATGAATTTGAGGGGCTGTGGCAGTCATTGAGGCTGTGTCCTAGTTTTCCTCGTCTGAGAGCTGCACGATTCCTGGGCCCCTGCCAACGCTGGGCTGAAGTTACATAAGAACCAGGCTTTTTTTTTTTCTTCCTGGAACTCATCCCTTCCGCTGATGTGACCTTCAGCAGTAATTGCCAATGAAAGTGTGGAGGAGCTGTTTCCCCACATTTTAATTGTTGTAACAATTAGCTCCCAGCACTGTGTGTGTGTGTGTGTGTGTGTGTGTGTGTGTGTGTGTGTGTGTGTGTGTAAAATATTGGGTGTGGTGTGGGGGGCTTGTGAGCGTGTAAAATATTGGGTGTGGAGATGATCCCTACTCACACCTGTTAAATGTATCTCCATCTGTCTAAACATGAAAAGCAGCTCTGTCATGTGCCAATTTCCTCCACTTAGTCCCCTCTTGGCCCTAAATCATTGTGACACAATTCCACAACTACTCCAAATACTCCCTGTTTCCACTCACACACTTTCTCAAATGGATGTAAACCCCTGCTGTGTAAACTTAATAAAGTTGGCTGTGAGTGATAGTGTAGGTGTGATATAAAGGTGCATAGTTGGCTCTTGTCTCCTCTTTTTCCCTTTGAATAAAGCGAGGTAGCATAGTAATGATTAAAGTGGAACAGGGTGAATGTGTGAACTTGTTTAACAAGAAACATGTCTTAAATTGGTCACATGAAGGAGGTTTATACAGTAGTATCCTGCATCAGAAGTTGCTAAAGGTTTTGCTCTTTGCTTGTTAGGGTTTATATCAAAGGAGAGGAGTTTGTGTTGGGCTTTTACTCTTAACTTTTAGATTTTTAAACTGCATCTGGCTCGCTTTTTTTCATCCACTCAACACATTTTCTCCCACACTCACAAGCAATTTATTTAACAGTGCCGGTATAGATGTAGGTCAGCTGCAATGAAAATGAAAGAGCACAGACTAAATTAATTTAGTCTGCTTTTCTCTCTGCACAACAAGCAGCTGAGTGGTAAATTCAAGCTTATGTCATTCCCCACTAGTTTAAACATTGACTCGGTCTCAACCTGCAAAGATGCAAACGCATGTTTATTTACACACTTTCAGAAAAAAAAAAAACTAAACATAATGTAGAGTGCACTCTTTTTGCATGTGTGCGCACATATTGTTAAAGTGAGAAGTGTGAGACTGATTAGGGGTTTGCCCCGGGGAGTTTCCAGTTTGGTGGAATGCACTGTAGTCGGGGCGGATGTGGCAGCTGTGAGGGGTTGCTCTGTGGTGTCTATGGTCAGACCGGGGAAGATTGGCTACACATATTTACTCTGATCAGCATATTGCTTTGTGGTTTGATGTGGTGACAGTGAGGCCATGTCCACAGACAGAAGATGTTGCTCCTCCAGTGTGTCGCTGACCTGCCGCTGAACTCTGCTCCACTAAGTTGTCTTTAGGCGGGATCAGACCAGTTGTGCTTGTCTACAGTGATGTGATGTCTTGACACTAAAAAAACAAGTCATGCCTGAAGTCAAGACGATTGCAAAGCCAAGTACAAGTCAACAACTTTCATTTTTGCTCGACAACAAAAGTACTGGAAATATTAGTAAATTGAGTAAAAGTAATAAACATGAAAAAAACATTCATGGTCATCTTAATAGTATAGCTTCTAAATAATATGTGATGAATGTCATAATTTGTGTTTTGTGTATTCCAAAGCATTTAAGGAGAGTATATTCTGTGTTTTCCCTTTCTTTTTTCACACTGTTTCTGTCTGTCAGTTTCACATTCTCTAAATTACCTAAGCACACGACATGAAGCGCCTGAAGCAGGTGTGTTTAGGGCATGTCCAAATCCTCTTTTGTGCACGGTTCAAAAGGGTTGTACTTAGTGTCTTCTTTAATTCATAGTGTGTTTTGGGCGTAACATGCAATAAACCAATCAGAGTTTCATCTCCCATTCCTTTCAAAAGCACATTGTTATTTTGATGGTGGATTTGCACTGCAGTATTTGGAATGGGTTCTTCCTTGACCTGTACCACACCCATCAACCAAGTTTCATAAAAACTAGGCCAGTAGTTTTTCAGTAATCCTGCTGACAGACAAACAAACCAATAATAAACCAACTAAACAATACCAACTTGGCTGAGGTAAAAATGCATTGTCACATAGCTGGAAATGGTCTAGTTTTTATTAACTCTTGAAAGGTTGACACATGGTTTTCAAAGGACAGTGACCTTTTGAGTTTGGGGAGCATTTCATTTGTGGGGTTAAGATGTTCTGTGTCGGGCTGAGGCCTGTGGAAGCCATGACTTTTGAGCAGGGGATTCTGCGGATATGTCTTTTTTTTCAAAACAGCTATACAGTTTAATTATGGATCCAGAGTGTACTGCAGCTTGTACTATACTGTTTAAGGAACCTGTATGTGACATTTGTTGTCTTGTTTAAGTTGTTTTTTCCGCATTAGAAGTTCACAAAGTAAGCATGGCGTGTGGCTTCCAATACACAGCATGTTGTATTTTAATAGCACCATATTCCTTGTTACCCTTGTTGATACCCTAAATATCTTATTTCTCACAAGCATGATTGTCAGTTGTTCAAGTGAGGGGTATTTTTAGTCACCAATTGAGGGGAGGCATCTGCTTCATTTCTGTGAACAGGGAAGTTAAAATGTCAGGTTAAGTGAATAGGCTAAATTCCAAGGGAATTTTTATAAAGATAATGAAAAAGACATCAGATATGACTTGAGTCTGACTGACGTGGCTCAAGTTCAAACCTCCAAAAAGTACACACCAAAGTCATGACATAACTGTATATAGATAAACACTTTTTTTATTTTTTTTATTTTTTTTAAATCTGCTCACAGTCTGCTAGCTGTCTGTTCTTTGTTTGTGCTATGCACAGCCCTGGCTCTGTAAATGGGGAAACAAACAAAGTGACTTTGACCAAGCCACACAACACTATTCCTAAGGTGCTCATGCACAGGACAGGGGAAAGGCCATGGATGTATACAGAGAGAGGCTGTGGGAGCAAGAGGGACAGTAAATCTGGCGTAGGCTATGTTCTGAAGGAGCACTGACAGAAGCGGTGTATGTTTGGGTGTTAAGTTCAAATATCAACAATGTTTCTACAGAATTGCAGACTTCACCTTTAATCCTTGAGTGTTTGTTATTCTCTCCCTCACCCTCTGTCTTTCACTGGCTTTGCCTCATGCCATCTATATTTTTGGTGACAGATGGCCACTGTAAACAGCACTGTGTCATTGGTTTAGTGACCTGGTTCCTTTTTGGAGGACTCTAACCACCTTGCCTGCCTCCTTCGTGTCCTTTTACATATAACAAATTATGTGGAACATCTCTTAGTGACTGCTACTGCTGTAGCTCCAGCTTCATATTTACCATATGGACATGAAAGTGGTATTGGTCTTCCCACCTAACTTTCTGCAAGAAAGCAAATAGGTATATTTTGGTATATAGTGTATCCCAAAATGCCTAACTTACCAAAGCAACTTGAAAATTTGAATCTTGAAATTTGAAAAAAAGCAAATATCGGCACCTGGATAACTCAGTTGTTAGAGCAGGTGCCCATATAAAGAGGTTTAGTCCTTAATTCAGCTGGGCTGGGTTTGAATCCAACCTGTGGCTCTTTGCTGCATGTCGTTTCCCCTTCTGTCCCCTTTCACTTCTTCACCTGTCCTTTCATTAAAGGCCTGAAATGCCCCAAAATTAATTAAAAAAAAATAAAATAAGCAAAGGTCATAACATAAGAAACATAATTTACAATGATGTTATGGGAATTTGGAAAATGAACAACATGTCTTTTAACATTTGATAAACAGTATTAATAGTCGACCAGAGGTGGGTAGTAACGAGTTACATTTACTCAGTTACATTTACTTGAGTAAGTTTTTGAAAAAATGTACTTCTAGGAGTAGTTTTAAATCACTATACTTGTACTTGTATTTGAGTAGATTAGTGAAGAAGAAACTGTACTCTTACTCCGCTACATTAGGTTACAATGAGTTTGTTACTTTTCTTTTTACCTCTTTGGTATTCTACGCGTCATTGTTTTTACCCCAGCGTACGTCTCATTTTAATGTTTTATTTTGACAGAGAGAGAGAGAGAGAGTCTTCTGCTGAAGGCTCTACCACGTGACTGTGTTTCACCAATCAAACGTCGTTGTGCAGTCACGTGACCATACTCGATCTCAGCGGCGGGACAGGTTAGCTTTACAGTTGTAGCAAAACAAAGATGTCAGAATCAACCGTCGCCAAGACAACACAAACGAGGAGGAACACCCCCCCCTGCCTCATAGTGAAAGCATGGTTACCTTTTAGGAAAAGTGCGAAACAGCAGCTACATTATGCGGCGTTTTCTGGGTCGACCAAAACAAACGGACATGTGAGCATTCAAAAACTCAACATCTAACTTGAGGAAACGTAGTGGTAATCTTAGTTTTTGCTGTGGATAGGTGGATGTTTGTCTTTTAGCTTACATACAGTATGTTTTACACATGCAGTATCCATCCAAATTTGATGTGACAAGTCTCTCAATTAAGCTATTTTGTAATTAATAAATACATTTTAATTCATTTTATTGATTGGATGAACTATAATTTGCGTAAAGATGATTATTTTGTATTTTTGTCGGTCTGATTGATGCTTGTGTTAAGAAATAAATCAGACACTCAGCAGTACTCAACAGTTATTTATCAAGTACTTTTTTACTCTTACTCAAGTAATTATTTGGATGACTACTTTTACTTGAGTACAATTTTTAGCTACTCTACCCACGTCTGTAGTCAACACTGTACACATGTCTGTCTCGGCTCTCTAAACCCTCCACAACCATAATGCTTCTCTGGTTTCTAACAAAGCAGTAAATTTATGGCAATTCACACCGAGCAAACCTTTGCATGGCCACTTAAACCACTTACTAACCAACTAGTGCACAATGTGGCTATTAACTTGACAATTGCCTGCATGAATACTAACCCTGTGTTTGTATCTGTTGGACCACTCTGCTCATACTCCTCAATGCACCCAGCAGCTGGATCAGAACCAGCCTGAGAAGCTGTTGGAGGACCAGAAGAGGGTAGGTAAACAGCAGGGCAGCTTAACTCAAAACGTAAATACTTCAGAGATTCAGAGTGAGATATCAAGTTTTAGACATACAACAGTTGTGCATCTATCTTGAATGAAAAATTACCTTTTTGTGACTTTTTTCCAGCTTTTTGTGTTTCTACTCACTTCCCTTCACTGCTTTAAGTAACACAAACCACCCAGTTACTGCTAAGTAAACTAACCTTTAACTGAGGGGAATAAAGAAAACAATTGTAATAATTTTTACACCATATTTCCCTCTGCCTCTTTTCTCTAATGGTGTTTATGAAAATTCAGGGACTTTACAGAGCCCCAGGTATTTCCATTAAACAGTCAAGCTCTAATACTGATATTCCAGAATAACAATATTGATTATTGAACTTTCAATTCATCAACATTATTATGTATGTACATTATTTAGCAAGCAGGTATGTTCCCTAAAACCAGTCCTCATCATATTGTCCACAACCCTGCACCTGTTTCAGGAGGGTTGTAATTTTACCATATCCTAAATGTATTCTTTATTACTCTCCAACTTTTTCAACATGTTTACAAAGACAACATAATTAAAGATATATTTGCTGATTTAGTAGTTTCAGTATTCTCCAATAAGACCATGGAATCATATTCGGACTGCAACTGATCATACCGTGCTGGTACACACAATACATACAGTTGACTAACCTCCTGCCAATAAAAGATGAGAATAGTGTTCTTCACACCTCCTACGTAAATTAATCTTGACCGCTGTCGTCTATCATGGACCACCCCCAGTTGACAATAATTTTCACATAATCATGCACAAACACAAAAATCTTTTTCATTCTCTTCACTTTCTCCCATGGGAGGTTTGTCAGGTAGCTATGGGCTGCGGTTGCCATAACAACGGCAATCTTTTGCTGCTGACTGCTCAACATTGGATGAGTCACAATGTGGGAGGGCTGGTCCCAGGTCTGTCTAATTGAGCACTAGGACCTCACATTATCACTACACAGGGTCACTACTGCTGCTGATAAACCTAACAGTGCTGGTTGTGTTAGTGGTGAGTTAAATAAACTTTAGGTTAATGTATGTCTGCAAGTTTTTCTTGCATAGAAATTTAGAAACTCTTTAAATTAAATTCAGTGTTTAAAATGAAAAGTTGATATGGAGTTTCTACATAACTATAACACAGAGCATGGACATCATTATTTTCTGAGGTCAGCGGTGTGCTCTGGTGTCTTAATGTGCATCTAAAATGCACAAAATGTAATTGGTGATGCATGCTGTCCCTGTTATACAACATCTCCTCACTCCCTGTTGCTATCATGACATCATTACATCCTTCCCTTTCTTTCCCTCTCATAGGGCGAGGCACTGAGACAGATTCTGGTGAACCGTTACTATGGCAACTTCCATCGAAGTGGTGGGCGGAGGGACAGCCTGACATCATTTACCAATGGCCCCCTCAGTCCGGTAGGACCCAGCAAAAACCAATCAGGTGGGACAGCTGTTGCTCGTTTTCGACACCAAACACAGAGGATTGTTGTTAAATCTTTACAGCAGGAAGTCATGAGTGTAGTTTAGTTGGCGCACACAAGGGCACAAAAACACTGATTTCAACATGTCTAATTGATCTGTTTCTGTGAAGCATTAACCAAAAGCCTCTGCTAAGGAGAAGCATGACTTTCCAGCCAGTAATAACTACAACTACCATCAGGGGTCAAAGTCTAGATGAACCTTTTCCTTTTGGTTAGCCAAAATGTTTTTTGCCCTCAAAGTCATAGTAAAGCCTGTTTTTTTTCTTCTTCTTTCTTTTCAATAATGTTATATAAGGATGGGACTCTATCAGTCTGACCCTGAGCCGGTTATCAGCTCCAGAATTGTGCTGTGAGCTGCCCTTTGACCACGCAGAGCACAACACTCTTATCACTACTTGATAGTGCAGTCATTGTGTTAGTATCTGCAGTCAAAATAAAAAGTACTGAATCTCTGTGCAGTGGTTCTCCAACAATTTTTTGATATGTAACATGTATGATATAACATTGTATCCGCACATAGATTTCAGAGGACACATTTGTGTCAATGACATAAGATTTTTTTTTTCACATTTTTTATAAATGTTTCATTAGTAAATATTTTTGTGAAAGCACCAATTGTTAACCCTACAATATTGAACACGGTTTGAACATTTTTAATTGCTGTCCGTACACCATCCATCTCAGAGTTAAAATGAATGAGAGCTTTCATGATGTCCAATGTTCAGGGGTTGTTTATGATTTTAGCGCGCCCGGTACACAACCCGTGGGCCAGCACTTCTTTCTTTGTCGGAATCCACCGGCTTGTTTTCTTCATTAGCAAGTCCTCCAGCTGTTTTATATTTGTCCTTGGTTACTTTCCCCCACAAAATGTACCACAACTATTGCTTCAAGTTGTGTTGTTTTTACTCTAATTGGGATTATTTAAGTAGTATTTATTTTAGGATTAGCAACAGAGCATGAGGAGCCATGTCTGCTCACCAAGCCAACATAACCGGAAGTCTCTGTGAGTGTTCTTTTTATATAAATTCAGTGCTGCCATATTGTACTAGTAACCAAAATGGCTTGTTGTCTTCTGTGACATAAAAGGTAGTATTTTCACATTCAGTGTAACATGGGTGTGCCGCCATAAAGTATTTTCTGATGAAAGAGCCAAATGTTGATACCGTATTTTTAACTGAACTCAAAGACACAGAGAAAGTCACCTGGGTTCCAGGTTCACCATCTCTCCCATGTGCACCAATATTTTAGCAAACCTCAAGACTACAGGAAGTATATGCCTCCCCTCGTGTGATCCACTTTTTGGTGTTGCTAGGGGATCGGCCACTACTACTAAGAGCCAGACCGAGAATACCATATATACCCAGAAGTTGGGGGGGGCAAAATCAGAATAACACATCTACAGTTACACTGGTTAGTACAGGATTAGCATTGCAGTAGTTTAAAATCTTAGTAGTTGCCTGCTTAAGTAAATCATTTTGAAGTTTGCATGTGCCAAATAATCTGTCCTGGATCAAAAATGTCTTGCCCTGTATGATTTAAAGGAATCATATATTTTTTTCCTACTTTTAAATTAAAGTTTCTGTGTGAAATATTGTGTCGAATCTCAATATCAAGTTTTGCAGTTTAATCTGTCAAATATAAAAAAATGAAATTAACCTAAATATAATATCCAGCAATTTCTGCTTACAGAATTATATGGTTATTTTAGTTATTCAGAAAAATGAAAAAAAAAAGCCATACGTTCAAGGGCCAGGCCAGAATGTGAACAATTCTAAAATATGTAGATGAATACAAAATGTATCAGGCTTCTGCATTTGCAGATATTGTAATACTGTATTACTAAAGTAAGACCAAAACATTTTTTTCCGTCGTTGTACCAATTTGTTTTATAGTCTGAATGGACCTTGGAAGGTATTAATCTCATCAGATACATCTGATTGTGATCTGGCCTGTCATGCTGTCTCTGTCTTGCAGCATTAGGGGGTCCAGGGGGCCTGAGTCGTGGGGAAATGAGCCTGTCAGAGGTACAGTGTCACCTGGACAAAGAGGGAGCCTCTGACCTGGTCATTGACCTCATCATGAACACCACAAGTGACCGTGTCTTTCAAGAAAGCATCCTGCTGGCTATTGCTTTGCTGGAAGGTGGAAACACCACCATCCAGGTCAGTTAACCCGCAAATCTCTTATCATACAATGAGGGACAGTGGGAAAACTGAAGGAACATTCTTGTGTCCTCTGTCTACTTCAGTATATTTGCTATAACATGTCTAAATCTATATTTTTGTAAAATAATACAAATGACACACTTACCTATTTCACTTAGTGTAACTGATCTGCAGTGTTTTAAGTTCATGGGCTGTTATCTTTGTAAAGGCTCAGCTTATCCCACCGTGCATCTGTAGATGATCTGCTACAATTCGGTCAGTGACAAGAACACAATGTGCCTTGGATGGTTTTCATTACAAGACGATCTACAGTATGTGGGTCAATGGGCCACTATAGCTGCACATACATTATACATGACCATGGCAATGGCTCTTCTCCCCTTTATATCTAGCACACATCACATGGCTAAAAGGCCAGACTGCTAATCATATCAGTAGTTTGTAGATTAGTATATTAAAAAATATTCTGGGTTTTCTTTGGGCTGATATGTACATTAGGCGATCAACAATTAATGTTCTTTACCTGTTTGCTTTTAACCTAAGCCACTCTAAGCCATCTATCTCTATTTTTCTATATTTTTCATGTCTCTGTCTGTTGCTGTTGTTTATCTCCAACATCAATGTATCTGTCTGTGTGTTGTTGTTGTTGTTGTTGTGTAAGCATAGGGCTTGCATAATCAGTTCAGAGCGAGGAAGCCACTGTGGTGGAGATAGTGCTTTGGCTTCCCACGACTGCTGCAGAGCTACATCACGTGATTGTCTGCGTTACATAAGGCCTGTGTGAATGAACAATGAGGAATGTCTCAGCCCTCAAAACATTCCAGCCTTTCTCCTGCTCCCTCACACTCTCTTGCCGGCTCAAACTGGGTCATGCTTGGCCTCCGGAACTGGGGCAGTGGGGAGAGAGGGCGGAGGGACGGGGGAACACAGAGGGGATTGAAGAGAAACTGATGCTCCTCTACCCCTTGCATTCTTAAGGTTTTTTCTGAAAAGAAATGTTTCTTTTTTGGGGGGAGTGGGGGACCACATAGTACAAATATTTGTGTTCTTTGAGTTACTGGATAATTACCTAAAACAGTTTTAAAAAAAAAAAAAAGAAAAGAAAAAAAAGAAAAACAGAGGGGTGAGATATTTGTCACTGAGATATTGAAGCTCAAATTCATAAATTAGGCAAACCTTTTCCACAAGCTGCTTTTTCCACCCAAAGTTTTTTTGGACTGTTAGTCCCTGGAACAACTTTTTAAGGAAGTAAAAGGTTTCTTCAGTCAATTGTTTTGTCTCACTGAGACAATATTTACTGCTGCATGTTGGCTATAATGAATAAAATGCAGAAATCCCTTGTCCCTGCGGTTGCAATGACTTCCTCAAAAGGTTCCTAGTCCCTGGGGAAAGTTCCTGTGGTCAAAATGGGGCCTTACACCATGAGAGAAAACCTTTGCTCTCTTCAAGAAAGCACTCCAAGGATAGGAGTTGGTGTCAATGTATTCATCTGGCATGCTGAGCCGAGCACCTGTTGGGTCTTGGATATCCCGTTAACTATTTACTCATGACCTACATAGCGTACAGAAATAAACCACAAAGAATAACTCACGATTGCATGCACAGTCACTCATTTACACACCCTCTTGTACTGCTGTCGTGCAAAGCTATTGCATAGATGTCCTTGGAAGTCATGGATATTTTACAGTCAGTGCATTTAGTGCTTTCTAGACTTGTTGGCTCCTCACTGCTCATCTTAATGTCTGTCACCAAAGCATTGCAACTCTTCTGTGACAGCTATGAGAGAGCTCAAACCTGTAAATTGTGTTGTGGGATGGCGACTCGTCAGCTATCTGCCATCTAACCACATGGCATGCTATTCTGTTTCCCTCCAAAACTTTTGCATTACAGGTGCATTTAACCAATATTGCAAAAACAAAACGATGCCTTAGACAAACAGTCTTTCAGGGTGAAAAAATACACTGCAAATGATTTGGTTCTTACAAGATTATTTGGTTCTTATCTTGTTTTAAGAGTCAACTTTACATTATAATGTTAAATCAAGCAAGCTTGTCAAGTGAAATCTTGCTGCATGGACAGATAATTTCACTTGTTTTGAGTACCTCTTCCCTCAGATTTAGTGTTTTTATCTTGTATTTAGACACCCCTCCTTGCAGTGTAATGTGAGAGGTGACTGGTTTGAGGAAAGAAGGAATAGGCAAAGAAAGGAAGAAAAGGACATGGGGGAGAGCAGAGCTGCATTTGGTCTGCATGTGCTGCTGCCTGACATGAGAGGGAGGGTGAGAGGGAAAGGGAGCGCGGGTATAAATAGCTGTTACATAACATCCTTTTGTTGATGCCAAGTAACAGAACGGAAGGAGAGAAGGGAAAGCGCTATGACCTTGTTTTTCAGTGTTGTCCGCCCCCACCTCTCCCCACTCCTCTCCGTCTCATTCCACTCAGGATTTGTCTCTATGGATACAGACAGGCACTGTGTTTACCCAACATTGCAGGGGGCCCCTGAGATCTGAGTCTCTCTCCTTCAATCTCCTCTGTTACTACCACTCCATTCTCTCCCTGACCACCATGTGTTACTTCATCTATAATGTCATCTCTCCATCACGCCACTCTTGTCCTTGCCTTTAAAGTGATATCAAAACACAGATGGTGTCTTGATGCGGCAGCGCAGATTTTGTCACCGGGTTTGTAAGGACCAGCATCGAAACATTACAGAGGCAGCAATGTGGTTAGACATGAAAGGTTAGGTTTTTCTTTTCTGATTCATTCTGAAACACAATCTCACATAGAATTCTAAAGAAAACAAAAGTTTGCTGTGGTGTTTTTCTTCACTGTGGTGTTCCAGCTTTATGTACTTGGCTTCATCTTTGTTTCAGTGACTCACTCGATTCACTAAACTCAGCTCAGTTCTTATAAACAGGCTGTTTAAAAAATTACTCTTTAATTCTGCTGCTGCAGGTGAAGACTTTCACTGCTGAACTCAGATAACTAATAACTCTTACGTGACCAATACATTCACCTCCCATTCACCATCAATCAAACAAACTCACCTCTACTGCAGTGAAACATAATATCTCAGCTAACCCTGATCCATAAGATGACATACCCCAGCTGCCAGTGCTAGTCCCACCAACTCTGCATTGTGAGTCCGACTGAATGCTGTGTCTCTACCCTGGGAAATGCCAGAGATGTGTCTGTGACATTAATAAAATGATAGGTAGTGGAAAATAAATGTGATTACATAAGAATGAAGTTTACAGTTGCTGAGTTTTAAGGAGAATACTGTAGTATTATGCTTGTGTGATATGTGGGCGTGTCCTCTCCAAATTGGCATGTGTCTATGCCGCAGACAGCTGACCTTATTTTGTGAGTGTAAAAGCCAGTGGGAGTATTAGCGTATGCACTCTCCAGTTTGCGTGTGCTGATACAGTACAAGTGTATGTGTCTGTGTGAGTTATATAATGGTAGATGGGAAGGGGTGGGGGAATCGATATGTGTTAACCTGGGCCTCATGCCTCACCTTCCCCCCCTCCCCCCTCCCCCGCAGACCCCACGATTTAGCTGCCTTTTGGAGGACACTGTAATGTGAGGCAGGAATGACCATAAGTGCCCTATCCTCCCCCCGTCCACACCTCCGTCCCTAGGCATGTTGTGAGTTGATAGCTTCTCTGTGTTCTCAACTCTGAGAAGAAGTGTCATGAAAAGCTGTTATCTTCTTGTCGCTGAGTGTTGGAAGAGTGTGTACGTGCAGGAGGGCTGCTGCTCAGTGGTGGAGGGCCAGGGTGGGGCCCAATAAGGCTCTGGAATCTGCTTTAACCCGCAGGAGCTTTTTGATCAGGCAACAAGACCATTCTATCTGATAACTCTCACGTGTTGTCTTGTAAGTTTAAGCTATTGAACTCAGGAAAGAGGTACAGGGTTCCTCTGTGCAAATATAACAGGTATACACACTCATTTGTTCTTCTCTCAGTCAAGCTCATCAATGAGTAGCGATGAACGTATACCTGTGACTGAATGTATGTAGGGATATGAATGGAGGAATTAATGCACATTTATAACTGAATGGATGGATAAATGAATAAATTAATGTTTATGACTGAATGCATGGATGCTTATGGAAGTAGGAACAAGTGTTTGGAAGGCATGTATGGGAGAACAGAAGCATGTAGGAAGGATGGCTGTTTTATAGAAAATGGCAATTTTCAGTTTGCATAGCTCTTTAAGTAGCCAAAATGTTCACTTAAATGTTTTAATCCTGTGCTTGTTGTGTGTTTCTGTTGTAACTGTTGTGTCTCAATTTCTCTGTGTCCAAAACAAATTTCTCCTTGGTAAGACTAATAAAGATGCTTTGACTTTAGGGCACAAGCACATGGTTATGTTATTGTTTCTTTGGGAGAAATTTGGCTGCAAAACTGTTAACTCTGCTCTGTGTTCTGTTAACAAGCTGCATACATTCTTTTGTTTGGCTACCTAATTGGTTGTCCACTAATTTTGTGTTAGAAGAAACAAGGCTTGGTTTTTTTTCTGTTTTGCTTACCGTTTTCCTTGTGACTATCATTTATTTGTTTCCTCCAGTAGCCCAGTTTTCCATCTAACCTGGAAAGACAGATGGTTATGTAACAACTTTAAGAACTGGCCTAGATACTGTTTGATTATATTTCCTCCATATCTCTTGCTCTCGTTGCCTCTCTCAATCATGTCATTTTTCCTCCCTTATTCTCTCTTTGGTTTCCGTCTTTTGCCTGTAGCTCTCTTTGTTCCTGCTCCCTACTATCTCGGTTTCTCTATCTGTGTACAGAAAGTAGGCCAGGCTTCTCTCTCGTGTCATTTTTCACCCTGATAGAGTGGTGAGGTTGCTACTGCCACTCAAAGCCTTTCTATAGGCTGCAAAACAACAGCCCTGTGGGTTGGGAAACGGTGTATGCATTGAGCTTGCAGGCTTTTGCATGACCCCATTCCAGAGCAAAATTGACAGCGTTTACACTCTCCCATTGCAGTAAAGCCGTACTTGCTTTTCTATAGCTATATGTTGTTTTGTGAAAGCCCGCTCAAGACTGTTTTCCTTATATTAAGTGAGGATTTAATATAAAATTGTGATAGAAAATGTGTGCAAAGACGAACAAAGAATTTTAAACGAAACCAGATCTTAAAGTCTATATTCACTGTTGCAACATCACATTCACCGGTTTTGACCTTAGTTCACTGCACTTTAAATAATGTATCAGTTGCGTAATACAAACTTGGAGGGGAAAATCAAGTATTGACTATGTAATGCGTGTAATATTTTATATTTATATCTATGAAATGTCAGAAAACAGTGAAAATGTTTATTGTAATTTCCCAGAAATTCCAAGGTAATATCTTCAAGTTACTTGTTTTGTCCGTCATCACATTTGAGAAGCTGGATCCAGATGAACTTGTGTTTTTGCATGACGAACGATTGACATGATTAATAGATCAAAATTGCCTTTAGCTGACAATGTGATCCGTAATCCATTTTTTTCTGTTCTCCTTTGTATCCAGCGATCTTTTTTTTGCCGTCTGACAGAAGACAAGAAATACGAAAAGTTCTTCCGGGTCTTCTATGACCGCATGAAGCTGGCCCAGCTGGAAATCAAAGCCACGGTGACAGTTAATACCAGTGACCTGGGAAACAGAAAGAGAGATGATGACAGCCAGGACAAAGACGTCCCTGTTCGCAAAAAAGGTTAGAGGTCACACACTATGATCTAAAGTATGAATTATTACCAGGTTCTGTTGTTATGTAAACAACATATGCTAAGACAAGCTACAATTTATATCCCAAATTTATTTGAAAATCCATAGTACTAAGAGGATTTATGTGGGTTTTGACTGCATCCTTAGTCCCTGTTTGGTGCCTGTTCCTGTTTAGCCAGAGACTCAGCTGTGGTCATGACAGAGGATGTGAAAGATCAGCTATTAGAGGCCTCGTCTGCCACTAAGAAGGCTTTTAACTCCTACCGGCGTGAAGCAGACCCTGAGGACCACTGCAACTCAGCCGACGGCCATCCCATCACTGGGGACAAGAACCAGGATGAGGGAGAAATGAGTTTTGTAATTGTCATCATGCAGCCCATCCTTCGCTTCCTCCAGCTGCTTTGTGAGAATCACAACCGTGACCTACAGGTAGGACAGACTGATCTTTAGACTCCTTATTCACAGATATCCGTTAGAATGGCTCACACTTGGCTACAGTACCTTCCTTACTCCAAACTGTGGTTGTGCCGTCTTATCCATGCATGCTGTTTCTTCTTTGCTCCAGACACAGGGTGAATGGTTTAAATAGCAATGCTAAATCCATTGTCATTTGTATGAGAGGTCAGGCCTGACCTCTTTAGGTTTTGGAGGTGGCTTCTCTGGCAAATCTTTATTCATAGACGTATGAAAGGAAACCGCCCTACTTCATTTCAGTTTGTGTGTTCAATGAGCCTCCTCCTTTTTATGTAGCCTCTCTCTTTCACTGAGCCCGGACATAGTGGCTTTCAGCTACGTCTTAGTCTTACTGTCAATTCCAGAAAGAAGGCAGCTGGAGAACTTCATGAGCTTTAGAGCATTATGCAAGTCTAAGAGTGATGCCTGCAGATTTCTCACTTGATAATTAAAGTAATTGTGCAATTTGTGTCTTACAATGTCTTATAATATTATTTCCTCTTTTATCATTCAGTATGTACCGCCTCAGCTCGGCGCTCTCTTGGCAAAGCTAATTTAATGGCAGTAAATGTTGTGTATGTAATGTAATAGCATTCCTCATTTACTTTCATTCAGGATTAGCTTTGTCTGAAAGAAGTATTTAACGCAAACAGTTTTTATAAAGAGAGCAGGTTGACCTCTTTTGTATTTTGCAGAAAATGTTGCACTGTGGGTCTCGTTATCTCTGACTTTTTTAGCACCGTGGCTTTGTTCAGAATGTAATAAGTTTAGTTTGTGTCAGTGCACAAACCTTATTGGTAAAATTTACAGCACACCAGCCTGCAAAGGATAAGTTGCGTGGGCGTGACTGCTGACACAGTGGCAAGCTTCTGATGGGACAGTCGAGCTCAGAGTGCTGAAACAGAAATATGGGTGCTAGCCCCCTCCGTCTTAAAACATCCACTGAGCTCTGACTTACGGAGGACTGTTTTTTCAATAGCAGGATTTTAATTATTAGTTAAACCTTTTTACTGTTTTGTTTTCCAGTTTGTTTTTGACGTTTTTTGATTAGTTTGTATCCAGTTCGGTCCATATAAACCTGTTCCAGTCACACAAACCCAACCACTTTTATCTCCCCAGAACTTCCTTCGATGTCAAAACAATAAGAACAACTACAACCTTGTGTGTGAGACTCTGCAGTTCTTGGACTGCATCTGCGGAAGCACCACAGGGGGTCTCGGTTTACTGGGATTGTACATCAATGAGAAAAACGTCGCCCTCATCAACCAAACTCTGGAGAGTCTCACAGAGTACTGCCAAGGCCCCTGTCATGAAAACCAGGTACATAAAGAGACTACGACTACGTCTGATCTGAGGTCTGGGGCTGTCCAAGGGGGGCACAATCAGTCATTTTCATGAATGTTTTTTTAATTTCCTCCAGAATTGCATTGCCACACACGAGTCCAATGGAATTGATATCATAATTGCACTGATCCTTAATGACATCAACCCACTTGGGAAAAAGCGGATGGACCTGGTGTTGGAGCTCAAGGTGAGTTGGCGGGGTTGGAGTTTGTGAAGTGGAGGAAGAATCTACACCTTTGTTTAAAAACGGGGGGAAGGAGGTACGGTTGGGTCTTGGGACAAAAATGAGGGTGGAGAACTGTCCAGAAGTTTCCTTTCAAAGCAGGATGGAACAGGCTTCTAGTATAAGAGCTGGGCATACATTTGTCTGAGCTAAACTAGCTTTTTTGCTTGCCTGCCAAGACAAATAGCTGCAGAATGCATTTTCCTAGAGCACCAGGGTTTCTGTCTGTTTTCCTTGGATGTAGAAACTGACAGAGCTTAAGTTCCTATCTTGGCCTTATTTCTCTCTCTTTTTTTACTATCAGAACAATGCATCTAAGCTGCTTCTCGCCATCATGGAAAGCCGCCATGACAGTGAGAATGCAGAGAGGATCCTGTACAATATGAGGCCCAAAGAGCTGGTGAGGCAATGATTTTGTGCATCGCAGCTACTTTTTACATCTCAAATACAATAGCTGCTGTTGGCTGTTCAGTATCACAGAGCACAGAGTTGTGAATGTGTGTGTGCAGGTGGAGGTGATAAAGAAGGCCTACCTGCAGGGAGAGGTAGAGTTTGAGGACACGAGGGAGGAGGAGGATAACGGGGAAGAGGAGGAACACGATGCAGCTTCCCCGCGAAATGTTGGACACAATATCTACATTTTAGCTCACCAGGTCTGCACATCTCACATCTCTGCAACATGCCTTTTAGAATCCCATGTTTTAAGGCATAGTCTGACGCACAATATTTTACAATTATTAAAAAGAAAAGAATGAATCTCTCCATTCATGCAGGAATGTGATGAGATACACACGTTATTCATGTGTCCGTTTCTTTTGACAAGCTCACTTCTTGGCTGTGTCCCCTGTACAGTTGGCACGTCATAATAAGGAGCTGTCCATGATGTTAAAGCCAGGAGGGGCCAATGGGGAGGGAGATGAGGCCTTGGAGTTCTACGCCAAACACACTGCTCAGATAGAGGTAGAGGTCTTAACTCGTAAATCTTGTCACTAGTTGAAGCCCTCTGTAGTAGAATTTCACAAAACAATTATCTAGAAAACTAAATGTATATTTGGTGACAGTTTCTCTGCAAATATACAGTAACGTGGACCTACAGAGGCCAAGGTGACTGTGTGTCTCTCTGTTCAGATTGTGCGCCAGGACCGCACCATGGAGGAGATAGTGTTCCCTGTGCCGAACATCTGTGAGTTCCTGACCTCCGAGTCAAAACTGCGAGTCTACTACACCACAGAGAGAGACGAGCAGGGCAGCAAGATCAACGACTTCTTCCTGCGAGCAGAGGACCTCTTCAATGAGATGAACTGGCAGAAGAAACTCAGAGGTGTGAGTCAAGATGTAGCATGTGTGGTGTCTGTAGTGCTGATGATACAGTTTTGTAAAAAATAAATGATTATTCACTTGAGTTTCATCATTCCCAAAGTGCTCTGCCATTGATTGAAGCACAGGATCCAGTGAGAATTGCAATAAGGCTCCAATGCTCCCCGCTGACATATGGGATACACATGATTAAATTAACTATGTTCGTTAAGTTGCCTGCCAATCAGAAAGTTGGAGGTTTGATCCCTGGCCCTGCAGTTCCATGTTGAAGTGTCCTTGGGCAAGACACTGACCCCGAGTTGGAGAGTAAATGTGTGTGAGTGTTTATCTGATAAGCAGGTGACACCTTGTAAGGCAGCCGTGGCCACATTGTATGAATGTGTGTGAATGGTAAATGGTTGTAAATGTAAAAAAATGGTATATAAAAGCTCATTAAGGCTAGAAAAGCGCTATATAAGAACAGTCCATTTACATTATTAATTAGTGTTAATAACAGATTAATTGTTCCGTAATCAGAAAATAGGGATAGGATACCCATCACAAAACTCAAACTCAAGTATCTTAATAGGAGATGACAGGGTTGGTGGGAAAAGTCTGCAGTGCACACAGCTGGTGCAGCAGCAAGTAGCAACATCGCTATAATTTATTGTGAGCTTGTTGGTTTATCATGACTGCTTAATTGTCTTCATAAATGTGACTGCTTATTCTAAGAGTTGTCTGATGCTAATTAGATGAGTGTGCACAACTTCCCTGACTTTTTCCCCCAGAAATTAACTTTGTAGAGGAATGGTGGCTTAATGATTTGTCAGCCACCCGGGCCTTTCTGCGTGGAGTTTGCATGTTCTGCCTGTGTACCTGTTTCCTTCCACATCCATCCAATACTTTATTGCCATACTACTTACATATGTAGTTGTTAGGAATTTGCCTTAGTGTGCTCATTACAGAACAACAGACAATCTCAGCATGACAGTCGAGACAAAGTGAACAATTTTGTCCAGCTGCTTCCTCTTTCTAGCTGTGGACTTTCCATACCACACATATAGGAAAGGCGAGAACACTTTCTATCACAGATCTGTACAACTGCAGCATCCCCTTTCTACACAGCCCAAACTTTTTATGATGGTGCGGAAAAGATAGTCTTTGATGGGCTTTTTTAATGATGCCGATCAAGTTGTCATCCCATTTCAGAGAGGAGGGGATTGTTGTTCTGAGAAACTTAAGAAAATACTGCAAGAAATGCAGTTTAGGTGAATCAGAAACTCAGAATGTGGTTATGTGACTACGTGTCCCAGTGACTCCTGACATGTCCGGGGTGTAGCCTGCCAGTTGCCCAATGTATGCTAGGATAGACCTCAATCCCTGTGAGCCTGAACAGGACAAGTGGGTATGGAAAATGGATGGATGGATGGATGCGTATCCTCAACTCGACAGCAGGGCTAACTATGTCATTCTGTGTGTTTGTGTTATGTGTATGCATGTTTCCTTTCTCTAAAAGCAGACCGGGGCTTTCCACATTCTTTAAGCCCTGAAACATTTATACAGTAACCTTATGAATCACAACTGAGAGTGTGCTTGCTCATGCTCATAAACATACACACACAACAGACCCGCACCCACACTCTAATCCACGTACGAGACAGCATACCCACTCAAAGCCATATTACATATCTCACTCAGAAAAGGGGATAGACAGAGAAAAGTCCCTGCATCGGTTTCTCTTTTCCACACAGCACAACATAATCTATTAAAAGTCAGATTGTGTCAAAGGTGGCATGTTTTATTTTTCTTCAATTTGATCTTTCGTAACTATATTTTCAGTGTCAACATTTCAACATACATAATGTATTTTTTTCTTTGATTGTCTGTCATTTTTGTTATTTGCTTCATAGCAAGTGAGAAATAAGCCAGTGTTGCTCAAATTCACCCTACAGCTTGTTCACATGTTTGTTTTACAAGATAATCAATTTAGTGCTGAAACAATTAGTTGATTAAACAGTTATTCAATGGAAATTTTGTTGAACATTTTCTGATCATAGGTTTATGGCTTTATTACTTTTTCATCATTAGCTATCAAATATTGGTCTTAGTTCCTTAAATGTGAGGATTTGCTGCTTCTCTATATCATTTATGAAGGACAATATCATCATCACAGTATCATTTGAATAGAACATCTTTGACTTTGGGACTGATGGTCAGACAAAAAAAAGCATTATGATGAGCTTGGGACCTTTTTAATTTACAAACAATTTTTACAATTTGTCTTCATTTTATATACACAATCTACCAAAATCATATTGTGTGTGATCACATTTGAAAAATATGTCTAATATGTCACTGCGTCTCCTCTTCAGCCCAACCTGTGCTGTACTGGTGCTCCAGAAACATGTCCGTGTGGAGTAACGTTTCCTTCAACCTGGCTGTGCTCATGAACCTACTGGTCTGCTTCTTTTACCCCCTGGAGGGGGTACATGCAGGTTAGTTGCATATGAGTGTGAGAACAAGCTTTTCAAAAGTCAACC
The DNA here is from genome assembly GCA_026937815.1 of Etheostoma perlongum. Classification (NCBI taxonomy): domain Eukaryota; kingdom Metazoa; phylum Chordata; class Actinopteri; order Perciformes; family Percidae; genus Etheostoma; species Etheostoma perlongum. Next base: position 7,022,973 of record CM049374.1, on the reverse strand, counting down.
CTTATCCTGCTTTCATCCTGTTACCAATATTACTGTATGAGCTCACTTACGTTTGGATAATTTGTAATTAATAATTATAAGTACACTTTTTACTGTGAAGTAGTTATCTGCGTAGTCCTGGTCCTCTTTCATGCATATGAAACATTTACCCTTTCTACAGTAAATTCTTTCATGCATGTTACTGTTGTATTGATGCGGCATTCAAAAGGCTTATTTGAATGTGTTGCACTGTATTTGCATTTAGACTATTTTTGAAAGCAGGGTCAAACAAAGGGTATGCACTCGTCAGTTCAAAACAGGAAGAACAGGGGCTTGCTGACAAGTTTTTGTGCTTCACACAGCCTATTACATTTTAATGTTGTGTTTATTACTTATGGAGAAGATAAGAACAGAATAGATGAAGGGGATCTCCTATACATTGCTGGGCTATATTGAATTTGTAGCACTTATTTCTACAGCCAGCAATAAAGCCTCAATATACAAGCAGAGACTAGGAAGAAGCCAAAAAATCAACTTATTGCCATGTTGTGTAACCAATTATAGCTTGTACCATAGACTGGCTTGTATCCAATTGTAGATTTGGGAGTTTCAACGTTTTCTTTTACATTTACATCACACCGATGTAATAGTAATAATAATACTAATGCATCAATCCTCCGAGATTTTAAATAGAAATTTGTAAACTGAAAGATATATATATATATATATATATATATATATATATATATATATATATATATATATATATATATATATATATATAAGTTTTTTCTTTGGTGGCATTTTTTCCCTTAATTGACCAGATTGACAGAAATAGTAACAACATACAGGAAATAACGAGGGAGGGTGAGATATGTATGACGTGCAACAAAGGTCAAAACGGAGATTTTGTGGTTGTATGATATATGTGTCTTAACCCCCAGGCTTCCAGCACAAAACTACTGACATTAGTGTTAAAAGCATTATTTCACTAGGCCCATAGCAAATTGTTAAACTGGCTCAATGGACACAAACACATAACAAACTACAATAAAAAAAACAAGAGCACCCTGTGTCATAAACAAAGCTTAGGACAAAGTCATACACAAACGTATCAGGTAATCAAAAAAGTAAAAAAAATAAATTTAAATAAATCATGTTTTTTAATCATGTTTTGTACTTCAAACATCCAAATCCTCCTGTGTAATATGTGTCTATTCTGTCAGTGGGTTCAGTTTTCCATCTTAATCTCTTCCATGCTAACTGGGTTCATTGGGTTGTGTTTTTTTAACAAAAAGTTTGCAAATGTTAACAACCTATTGTATTAACTGATATTCAGAGATTGACAAAGAATAAGAATGGAAATAAATGATCAAATAATAAATCTTTTCAACCTCCAGTATCTCCGTACATTTAATATGAGTTGTTTTACACCCACAATAATAATCAAGATTTCAAAATAAACTCATGAAAGAATTAGCATAATTTAAACTGTTTATTGATCCCCAGTGGGGAAATTACAAATAACACTATGTTACAGACAGAGCACAACAATTAATTCCAAAAACAACAGCGTAATAAGTCATGCAATTATAGTTTTAACTCTGTGACAGAACTAAAATGCCATGCGTTCTGTAGTTATTGTAAAACAAGCCTGACTGTATTTCTCTCTGCACTGTAACTCTTTCTGTGTGCAGAACATCTTCTCATGAGACTCCAGCATACCTGTGGCCTGCTTTAACAGGCTCTGCCTTCTCTCTCTCTCTCTCTCTCTCTCTCTCTCTCTCTCTCTCTCTCTCTCTCTCTCTCTCTCTCTCTCTCTCTCTCTCTCTCTCTCACACACACACTGTGCTTGCTCTCCCATTCTACTCTCCTTTGAATGAGGTTTATAGAATGAGGTTTATAAGAGCAGGAGATCTAGGTCAGTGGTATCTGCCTGCATGCATGACTGCTGCTTTTTAACAAAATAACTTTTGTTAGCACCACAAACTCAACTCAACACATATGCATACACAGACAGTGGATGCTTGCAGCCTTCTCAACTGTTGATTTTACAGATGTTTGCGCACAATCATCCGCCTGCACATTAACCCCAAGTGCAAGGTAGCTACACAGTTTGTGAGGGCATGTAAGCGCCCTGACGTTTCAGTCTGCCACATCACCAGAGCGGTGTGCTGCTCCCTGCTCGTTCCTTTTGAATCTTTCAGCTGAGATATTTTTAGAAATGGCTGTTATGTAAGTGGCACCTGTCATGTGATCTCCACAAGGATTGGGAGGGAGAGGAAGAGAAGGAGGGAGAGATACAGTAGGCAAGGTGGGAGACAAGGAAAGGAGGGCTCCCTTACCCACAGTACTCCCCTTCTGCTTTCTCATCCAATACAACTAACTCTTGCTAACTCTCTCTCTCTCTCTCTCTCTCTCTCTGTGTTTTTTCAAGACTTGCGGTTTTGCCCCATTTTTCTTTCTCTTTCTTTCTCTTTTTTCCTTGATCTTTTTCTACCTTTTATAACATCAACACATTAATCTTTTCCTTTTCCATGTTCTGTGAGGTTGATAGATGACCAGTGCTCCTAGAGCGCTTACAAACATACACACTTGTACACATGTTAGCTCTGTGTTTTAAGAAAAGGGGATCCCTAACAGAAACAGCAGGTTGGGTGTGGCCTTGTTTTCAGGGTGATCAAACCTGGTGCAAGGTTTAGCCTGTCTGATACATTGCCACATTAAACCCCTGACTAGGACACTAATCCTGGATTTACCCTGGGATCAAGTGTAGCATCAGGTAGGCTCTTACCTAAGCGTAAAGCACACATACACAAAAAGTATGTAAGTATTATGCAACTGGCTCTCTTTGAGTTCAAAGTTTCATTTATAAAGGTCTGTAGCAGAACTTAGTAGAAACCAGTTAAAGATCTGTTGATCCAGACAAGGCCTCGTTTAAGCTACACAATTCCACACATGGCAAATTCACTATATAAAAGGGTTTTCAAATACAGCATTTTTAGCAGGTATCCTTTATAGCTTGAATGTGCATTAATATGTACATTTATGGTTCGCAGGTATGCTGGATCCACACCTGTCTGCGCTACTGTGGATGGGAGTCTTGGCAACACTGGTCATTGTTATTATCATGCCCCAACCGCTGGGCATACGTGCCCTCGTCATTATATCCATCCTCCGTCTCATCTTCTCTGTTGGCCTGGAGCCCACCCTCTTCCTTCTGGGTGCCTTCAATGTGAGTAGTCTGCCTTAAAGGGTCAGTTCACTCAAACTATCAGTGGTAGTATCCAGTCATGCAGTTACTTTTACCCTAATACAGTGGAAGGAAATGCAGTTTTGTAAGATGAAACCATTAGTTTACTAATCAATCGATAATAACTATTTTTATATTCAGTTGATTGTTTCAGTCAATTTTCAAGCACAAATGACAATCAATAGCTATTTTCAGCTTCTGACATGAGGATTTGGTGCTTTTTATATTTTTAATGTCACTGTCAACTAAATATTTTGGGGCTTGCTGGTGCAAGCAACTTGCAGATGTCACCTTGGGTTCTGAGAAACTGTGATTAGCCTGTTCTTACTATTTTTTTCATGTCATAGACATTGACAATGATAAGAAATTTATTTAGAAAATGTCTTTGGATACGACAAAGACTTAGTTATGGACAATCTTTATTGGAGGTATTACTACAGAGGAGCTAGTCCCTATGAAAACTGTTAAGCACCTCTAATGAAATGAATTTACCTCCATTGTATTGGGCTAGAGGCAGTAATCTCCGAATATCTCTAAACCTAGACAAATTATAGGGATATTTCACAGTTGGAAAGATGAATATATCTTTAAGTTGGGTCATTTATGTAGTAGAAATAAGTATAGCCAGAAAATGTGTTTTTGGCTCAGGCGGATGAAAGACTACAAATCCCAGAATGCACTTGCTTTGCTGCTCAGAGTCCACTCCCAAGCCGCTCCTACCGTTTACATACATAGACAGACAGTGAGGCATTCAACTCAAGTGTGTTTTATTGTCATTTCAACCATATACACAAAACAACATTTCACCCTGGCTCAAGTTAAAATATATAAAACGGCATTATATAAAAACGTCATACGAAACAGGCTACATTTAGTGGACACACATCATAGGCTTTGTAAAGTTCAGCTAACGTAAAGGTAGCATTAGCGCTGGGTGTAAACACCACACGTGAATTTACGTGGAATGTAAAATGGTCGGCTTTTAACAGTCACAAATTCCACCAGTGGTTTTCAGTAGTTACACAAGCAGCCCATTTCTGCACGAGTCGGTGTTAACACAGCCCACCGCGTCGAGTCTTACCCGCCAGAGCAGCATCTGCTAGCGGAGTCCGGTACACAAAAACACAGCCACAGACAGTCTTCTTGTCTCTCCTGTGTTTGAAAGTGTGTATTTGTGTGGTTTGTTGTGTTCTTAAAACTCTTAAAAAGAAATCCTAAAAAAATAGCATTCCTATTTTCCCATTCACATGACTACCATGTATGTACTTTCACATACTGAGGAACCTACACCACACTAGTTCCAGTTCTTCATTTAACTCTCACTCAACCTCATGCCCACTTGGCAGGTCGGTGCCCTGTCTGCCTGTGGTGTTGCCCCCTGGCCCTACAGTTCTCCTTGGCAACGCCTGGCTGTGCTATGGGGTGTGAAGTGTGTCACTGGATCAGCCCGTAGGGAATCTCTAGATGTGTTCTTAAACACAAACACGCACACACACAAAATAATGTCTTGCACACACCTTTATCATCTATCCCTTCAATCGTGTTTACATGTACACAAGAAACAGGAGAGACATCAGGTTAATGCAGGAAAATTTGTGAACGCTAAAATCTAGTTTATATGCAGCTTATCAGTAGTCAAAAACAGTGTTAGTGTCATTCTTAGTCAGACATACAGTAGATTACATTATTAAAAGGATGCACTGATGATGAGCTTTCCTTTCACACCCACCATGTTGCACTGCTTGCACACACAATTTGGCATCACAACTGGTGGGATCCCTTCGCAAGATGGTCTCTAGTTCAATATTAAAATAATTATTGATTAATCGTCCTTCATTTTAATTATTAAAGAGAGGTTGACTTTATCTTTCAGGTGTGCAATAAAATCATCTTCCTGATAAGTTTTGTGGGAAACCGAGGAACTTTCACACGAGGCTACAAAGCCATGGTGTTGGATTTTGAGTTCCTCTACCACCTCCTTTACCTCATCATTTGCTCCCTGGGGGTGTTTGTCCATGTCTTTTTCTACAGTCTGCTGGTGAGAAAAACACACACACCCTATGAATCTACAAATACTAAGAATTCAACACCTTTACAAACACATATACACAGACCTACTAAGAGGTAGGTGAAGAGCAGCAGATTTTGAGTATAACCTTGTGCAAAATAATATTTCTTTCACTGAATGTAGCCTTAGCTTTCCACCACGTGCATTCAAGGATATATCCTACTTGCAAGCCAGAAGTTTCCTTATTTGGTCCTGTAATTGTGTTTCTGTTGTTGTTTTTTCTTGTTGTTGTTGTGGTGTTAAGTGCTGTATTCCTGGGCCTCAGGTCTGCTTTATAGCATGTCAGATGAATATACCAGTATTTCAAAATGTTTTCCATTCAAACAGAACCAAGCAGCTGCTCTGCAGATGCAGCACAACATATTTCCATATTTCTTGAAAAACAAGATGCTGAAAACCAATGTCATTCATGTCAGACAGAGCAAATGGATGGTTCAGCTCTAGAGAAAAAAGTATAAAAGCCACATGATGAAAATCTAATCGGACACACTTGTTTAGTGCCACTTGGGCATTGTCGTGTAACCTCACGTTAACCTTGCAACAAATGCTGGTCATTCATACTGGTAATTTCAGATTTTGCCTTCTGAGAAATGTTAAGATACTTTACAATGAATCTATTGCTGCATATTTAGCCTCTTGTTTCGTAATGTGGGCTTTGCCTCTAGCTGTTTGACCTGGTATACAGAGAAGAGACCTTGCTGAATGTAATCAAGAGTGTGACTCGTAATGGACGCTCCATCGTGCTCACGGCTGTCCTGGCTCTCATCTTGGTCTACCTGTTCTCCATTGTTGGCTACATTTTCTTCAAAGACGACTTCATCCTGGAGGTGGATCGTATCCCCAACACAACTCTAAGTGAGGACAGATTCTTGCCATTTTATCATTTTTACAAAAAGCCTGGTGTTCATTTTAAAAGACCAGAAAAGTTATGCACTATCCCTTCTGACTTTCTAGAAAATGGAGCCAGTCTGGCCAGTGAGTTTCTGTCAACAGGAATGTGTCAGGGAGGGATTGATGAGAACTGCACCACAGAAGCCCGGCCGGAAGGTAATGTACACTGCAATACTGGGTTTTACATGGGTTAAGCTCGCTAGAAATGTTTCTTTAGCTAAATATTTAATTTATTAAAACAATCTGTCTATGAATAATAATATTTGAATGTTCTGTGTTCTTGTGTGAACTTCACGTCATAAATGAAACTTAACAAAACAAAGTTGCAATAAGCTCAGTTTATAATGTGGTTAAATTTGGTTGCAAGGTTAAAAAAGTCTGGGGTCTAAGTATACTGGCCAACATATTTTTGGAAATTGGGAAACAAAGTGGAAGACAAAAAAGACAAGTGGAAAACTGGCAATCATCTATTAAAGGGCCTACTTAAAATACCCTTTAAGTTAAGTTAAAAACTGATGTTTCTGCACTGTTTTGTTGCATTCCGCAGCTTCACACTTATTCACACTTCATCCATTCATGTGATTTGGTCAATTGTCACATAACTGCCATTTGACCTTAACAAATGTGGCTCAGGACGTAGAGCGGGTCAGCCTTTAATCACAAGGTTGGCAGTTCGATCGCCGGTTCCTCCTGTCCGCATGTCAAGCACCATTTGCATTTGATGTCACCGGCCATCATGTAACATCAACATGTCAATTGTACCTCCTCAGCCTAGGCATAAAAACTATCAAATTATTTGGCCAATATTAAACAGTTGGCAGGGGGATCATGATATGTTCTATCCTGTCCATCATTTAACTGGGTCAGAGGGCACAATAGCCCATAAACGTAATCAAATTTTATAAATCTTTCAGAAATGTTGATGTTTGTTTTTCTGTCTGACTCAGAAGAAGTTTAGCCAAAGCTCTTGTCACATTCCATCTAAATAAAAACACTTTTGCTTTGACTTACCACCTTCACACTGTGAACCAAAACATGTAAATAGCACTTAAACAGATATCACGTTCTGCAACTCACTACAAGGCTATCAAATCCTACTGTAACACAGATTAATAATAGTTATTTATAATCAGAGAAAACATTTGAAAACAAACAAGCTAATGCTCTCTTAGATTCTTTATCAGTCTATTGAGTAAATACTGTGTATTAATATTATAAGCACAATATAATCACATCAAATACCATAATACACTCAATACAAGATGAGTATGGCTCTTGTGATATTTTCATAGGATGTAAATATGATGATGATGACGATACAGAACAATTATTCTTCAACTTATCGTGTAAATAAATGTAATACATTGCAGTACATTGTATCATAACTCACTCTTGATTTAACTTTTTCTTAATTTAACTTTTAATTTAACTTTTGTATTAATTTTACCTGTAAATGACCCTGCACAAACTCTTTGGGTCACATGAGTAAGTTTAATACTTATTATGAGCCACAGTTTGATGCTTTTGATCTTACATAAACTAAAAAGTATAGGTCCTAGTGGTCCTGATTTCTCGGTTATACTATTTTATAAAGCGCTAAATGATGTTCTCTGGTGCTGTGTAGTTTTTTGAAGGTCTGTAAACAAATACACACCTACTAAAGATATATAAATTGTACTTTTAACAGCCTCATAAATGATTATAATAAAGATTTTCTTTTTGCTTCCTCAGATTTTGGAAATGACAGTGAGGAGGACAGCGCCATGGAGCGGACGTGCGACTCTCTACTTATGTGCATCGTCACCGTGCTGAGTCATGGCTTGAGGAGTGGAGGGGGTGTCGGGGATGTTCTCCGCAAACCTTCTAAAGAGGTACACTAACACAGTAATTCTGATTAGGCCCCTGCGCTGACAATACTGTGTATGCGTGCGTTTGTACGTGCACACATCCGGGCTGAGAGGGTGTAGCAGCTGCAGCATGGGTCATGCGAGTTGGCTGCAAACCAACTGTGCGTTGTACTTGAGGTTTCACAATTGCTCCTTACAGCTGGGTAAGGGGAACCCTAAAGCCTCCGCCTTGTCTGAGAATTGAACTTCAAAAATAGATTTCCAACGAATTCCGGCTCAACCACAAATGATGTCAAAAGAGGATGTGTAAATCTTCCTCATGCATTCACAACACACTGCAACTCGGGTGGTTCACTACATTGTTGCTTCAGAACAAGCTTGTCCTGAATATGTGTGATTTGTGTGACTGCTTTAGGCTGGTGACCATTACTTTAAAGAGGATGAACTAAAAATGGAAAATGACTGACAAATGTATTTACAGAGCAGTATGTAGGCATTGAAGTCCATTATAGCTCGATTGGCTAATGATGTCAAATATATCTTCTTTTTTTTTTTACTAGGACCTTTTTAAACTTTGTCCTACATAGACAGCAACAGGCTGCATCAGGTTGCTCGGCTTTCTGCTCTTTGTTACTAAACTGTAGCATCTGGCAGTTTGCACTTGTGGTCTTGTGTTTCCATTAACATGCATGATGATGAAGGTTAACCTCATTTTAAACTAATAACATCATCCCCAACATTGGTTAATGTGAGGACCTGCCCTTTCTCTCTTAATTGAACTCTGTTGTCAAAATAAAGTTAATAATGACTATGATCTGTTATTTTCTACCTCGGAACACTTCTCATACACAAGTTATTGTTGTGCGCCTTTAGATTTAACTCTGTTTCCTGTTCCTTTCAACAGGAGCCACTGTTTGCAGCCAGAGTGATATATGACCTGCTGTTCTTCTTTATGGTCATCATTATTGTCCTCAACCTCATCTTTGGTGTTATCATTGACACCTTTGCTGACCTGAGGAGTGAAAAACAAAAGAAAGAAGAAGTCCTGAAGACTACCTGCTTTATCTGCGGTGAGACTGCTCACCTGATCTGTTAATAAGTCGTAGGCTAATGTCTTTGTTTGTTGCAAAACATTTATGTTTTATATTGTTTATTGTATTGACAAAATAAGCAATTCTAAGACAATACTTTGGACTTTGGAAACTAGTACTGCATATATGTCTTTATTTCCTGACACTATACAGAATAGGTTAATCTTAAGTTAATTGAAAAATAACTTGAATAAATTGACAAATGGAATTTGCAGCCCTAAAGTTGGCAACATTGCTCATTAACTCAGACATACATATTTTACTAGTTATGTGTCACTTCAAGTTTTTATCTTATGTAGCATGGCTCTCTCTGCCAAGCTTTAGGCAGTCTTCGCTGAAATATTTTCCTAACGATAAGAAAATGGGAATCAAACCAATAGCTTCTCAGTGTCAGGATCACAATCCAGCTCATGTCACTCGTGAATTCCCTAAATCCCCTCTTTATATGTTTGATTTCTTGGTGTGTTTGGAGTTTCTAGTATGTGTTAAGGTGCATGTTGTTTGTTGCAGTCCCCCATCCTCTCTTCCTCCCCCTTTTTACTTAGCTGTCGTTCCAAAGAAGGCTGAGTCATGAGTGCTTCCTGCTATTGCACTGCTCGCCTCCATAATTCATGTCTGTCTCACACGCACAGACCTCTCCTACTCACTCACACACATTCATTTTCACACCATATGTTTTGTGCAACTTCATTGATTACCCATACTTTGACTCTCTGTGTTGCGGCATCTGCATTTCCTTATATGTACATTATATTTGTGTCTAAAAAAAAGTTCATGCTGCCGAATGTGTGTGGGACCGTTCAGTACATGTGTGTGAGCCCAGCAGTACATGGACATGAGTATGTATGTGCGTATGTATGTTGGGTCAGTCAGTCAGGACAAGTGGTAAGCATATGGAACAAGAACAGTATCATGTCACCCAGCCAGCCATCAGCTCTGACTCACTCATGTTAAGAAGGCCAGGCCACAGGGGGAGCTGCCCTCTCTATGGTTTCCAGATGAACCACAAGGGAACAGGAGATGCAGAGATTAGGAGCCGACCTACGCAGGCTTAAGTGGCTCTCCAGCTTGGTTTTATAAGCCATTGATCTTTTTCTCAATCTTGTATTCGTTTTTATTCCTTTGGGTCTGTATCCAATGACTGGTTTATGTCATGGACTTTTTGTGCAGGTTTGAGTTTCTTATCTTTAATCATTTCTGTTTAAGGAATTGGGCTCAACATCACTGTCCATTTTGTTTAGAAAAATGGGAAAGAGGAACTGGTTGACTGTAACAACTGATTAAACATCTCTCTCAAGTCCTTGGTTTCCCATGTTCGGGAAAAAAAACACAGCAAAAGTGTCCTCTTAGATGCCCCTACGCTAGATAAAACATGACGTGCCCTCTAGAGTGGCCTTAAGAAAACACAATACAGTGGCCTACATGCTAGAACTGGTGCCCACTTTTTTTTCCCTCCCCTGCCTTTCAGACAGCCTGATTCCGCCACTGTCCTATAACATGGGTCTAAATATGAACTCAATCTAGAGATGGCCCATGCATGTTTAAATCTAGACCCCCAAGGTTTTTTCTCTTTCTGTTATCATTTGTTTACACCAGTATCATTACTGCACAGCTGGAAGCTCCCTTTACCATTTATGTACAATCAAAATATATATGTATTTTAAGAACTTTTAGGGACAAAAACAACCAGTGAGCTGTACGTCGTTGTTCTTAAAGAGTCATTATTGTGGATGTTATGCACATCTTGTGTTTTATGTCTAATGTGTTGTTGTGAGTGTGAGAAAGTCATTTTTTGTATTGGTTAAATTATATGTTATGTGTTCTCTGACCTTTACACTAATGAGAATTTCTGACTGCATATGTTTACCTAACTTACTATTTTCCTGTCACTTTCCAGGCCTGGAACGGGACAAGTTTGACAACAAGACGGTGACTTTTGAAGGGCACATCAAAGAGGAGCACAACATGTGGCACTACCTATTCTTTATTGTGCTGGTAAAAGTTAAAGACTCCACCGAATACACAGGCCCTGAGAGCTACGTGGCTGAGATGATCAAGGTAAATGAAAAGCACAGACACCCTAAAATACACATCCACCATCTCAGTGAAAGCCTTCTTTTTTGTAAATAGGTTACAGTAGGAGTAGGAGTAGATTAAAGTCTGGTGCAGCAATCCTGAATGAAAGGGTAGTAAGATGGATGTCTACCTTTTGTGTCATATTTTTTGTACAGTAACTGTGAATGAATAGACTTCATGCTATTGAGTCAGACATGTAAACTTGTACAGGCACATCTCCCACACCTTAGTACAGTAATTCATACTGTAATAAAACAGTAGTTCCTCTTTTCTAATCTCAACTGACAGAAATGCCGCTCACAACATTAATGACAGACTGTGCAGACAAACAGTAAGTCAACAAGATGGTACATGAGTTGCGGTCTAACCCTAAAACTGATCAAATCATGATAAGGAATTGTTGAAACAGAGCATAGACTAGTGTCATCTGGAGTTCAGATGTATGCACTTGATTGCCAAACACTAGCACTTTCCTGTTAAAATGAACAATACTGTGCTTTATTAAAGGAGAATTCCAGTCGTTTTCAACACGTAGCTCTGTTGTTTGGAAATGTGGAATGAAAACAATCAGTGCTGCCTACACCGTGTTATCCCCCTGCTAGAGTTAGCACCGAACAGGCTTAAACAGGGCAAGTTTTTAAACATATTTTTAGCCTGTAAACATGTTCAAAATGTCATTACAAGTGCCTACCCATGTGCAGTAATTCCTTCCGAGGGAACACAGCAAATCTGACTGCAGTAGATATGATAGAAAGGCATAAAAGTTGTGTTAATCCATACATCTGTTTTCCGGTGAAGTCCACACTAGTTGATTGTCAAACTCATGCAATCTAATATTCCAAAATGTATATATATATATATATATTTTTTTTATTTATTTTTTTTACAAAAAAACGATTTGCAGTTGTTATGTCCTTAGTAATGACTATGTAACCTGTAACCTGACACCACAGGGGAGCCAGGAGAGTAGAGTTCAAGAGCTATTGTGCATGTTCATGTAACTCAGGTAACTAAGCAACAGTGGGCTCTTGAATTTTGACCTGCTGCAGCCGGCGCTCTGCTAACTCTAGCACGGTTATAACACGGTGTAGGCAGCACCGATTGTTTTTGTTTTCTTGCTACTGACAGTACTCAAAATTTCCGAACAACAGAGCTACATGTTGAAATCGACCGGAATTTTCCTTTAACTTTTAGTAAACGTACACAACTGTGTGGCTGATATGCTTGCTCGACCACAGGAGCACAACCTGGACTGGTTCCCACGGATGCGCGCCATGTCACTGGTCAGCAGCGATGCAGAGGGGGAGCAGAATGAAATCAGGAACCTGCAGGAGAAGCTGGAGTCAACCATGAGGCTGGTGGTCAACCTGTCTGGACAGCTGACTGAGCTCAAGGAGCAGGTGACAGTAAATCATGCACTACCTCCTTTTGGAGTATATCACCCATGATGATTTTATAAATGTACAGCCATTGGAAAGTTATTGACAACCTAAACCCTAAGACTGTAATTAGTAGGCAACCAATGTTTAAATTAACAATAACATAGAAAGAGTTATTGGGGAGTGACTTAGACAACCTAGGCAAATATCTAAATTAGTTTTTCAGTTTTTAAAAATGTGCCATACTTTGTCATACTATGCAATGACAGCTGTCTTTTGAATAGGTTACCAAAATTAAAAATATAATTTCATAGTTAAGGCACACACATTTTGCCTCTGAGTCTTAAAAGACTAAGTTTGACACTTTGAGAAATACGCTTTAATACAGTTTGATGAGCAATACCACTCTTGTCTGCACAGTAAATAGGAAGCTACTGATAGCAGCCAGTTAGCTAAGCTTAGCATAAAGACTGAAAACCCAGGGAAACAGCCTTGCTCTGTCCCAAGGTAAACAAAAACACACATACCAGCAACTCTAAAGCTCATTAATTAACCCTTGTAAAACCACAATTTGTCATTTTTCAGTTTTTGTGCATCTTTTAATCCTCCATTGTTTTCATCCATGTTTGCTAGCTTGCCACTTTCATTAAACTACTGCTTTTGTTTCCCTGTGAAGATGACAGAGCAGAGGAAGCAGAAGCAACGAATTGGTCTTCTTGGTCACCCCCCTCACATGAACATTAATCCCCAGCAGCCTGCTTGAGGGCCTGTGGGGCCAGTTTCACCAGTGCCTAAGCACTCCTGTCAGTGCACCACGTTAGACAGGAGAATGCCAAATCATGTCCGTCTCCAGTATGTATTTAAGTTGATGACTGTATACTTCACCAGAAACACCTACAACATGTGTGCTTCTGAGTGTCTGTTTGAAGTGAAAGTTATCTGAGTATGTTACTTAGATAACTTCTGTAGTGTGGATGTGTTTGTGTGGGTGGAGTGTGCACCAAGTGCCTCAATCCTGTCCTGTGGGTTTAGGAGATGAAAACACTGACTTCAGCTTTACTGCCCCAAGTGCCTTCTGCATTTTACCCCATTGACAACATGCCAAAGTTCAGCCATTGTTCATGAGGGGGTATTACTGTCAAGTGGCCTTGTATCAGTGTTGCATCAGCAAACTCAGGTCATGTGGATTAATTTTGCTTTTGTCTGACAGCAATAGGAATACTTAATTATATAGTATACAATGTCTGAAAAAGACTTAACTTTTTGGAAACTGGTATTTGATATTATATTTAAAATATGGAGACAAACTACCCCGGTAAGCAACCTTGAAGAGGTTACCATACTTTTACAAAGTTTCTTAATGCTGTTATAAAACCTATACAGTATTCTGTTTTTCATTCATTATCACTTTCACATTTTTTTGCAATCTCAAATGAAGGTTCTACTCGTTCCAGGTCACTTTAGATTAAAAAGGCTTTTGAGGGGACATTACTGATAAAGAGAAATAATACTGACCTGTTAGTACCATCTTTATAACTATTATTTTGAATAACAAACCATATGGACCTACGATGGAGAAGGAGCAAACCACTTCACTGCTTTGCTCTGAAGCTGGTTCCATGTTGTGATCAATAATAGTGATACAGTGTGTAGTCACATTGGAAGCACACTATAAAACTACACTTATAGGATTTGGGGAGAAATGTTAGAATGTTAGTTAAATTAGATGTATTCTTCTCTGCACTAAATTATGTAATCATCCTTTCATTCATTTAGTCCTTAAGCACTGATATTTTCTGTAGCACACAAATGAATGTTACGTCACTTTGTAAAAGACCCATTAGATAATGACTGTTTGAGGGTATGTGGGGGTAAGACTAATAATAGATATCATTTGGAGTGCTGCTTGACCACACTAGACTTTTATATTAATGTATGGTTTGTGTCTGAATTGTACATTCCATTCTTGGAGTCTATTTAAATATGTGTGTAAAATAATCTGTGAGTGAAATAAACTATGGCTGAGTGTTAAATGTTATCCGCATTAGTGTGGAAGGCAAGACATGACCAGAAGTGTGAGACTGAAGTTAATGAAGGTGTTGGCATTTTATTATCTATCTAACTGATTATTGGTTGACAACTTGAGTGGTATAATATTAAAAAAGGGCTGCAGTCAGATGAATGAAGAGCCTCTCAGAAATAAATTTGGGAATTGCTGGCAGATTAACTCTGATGTCTTCTATATGGTCCTCTACAAATGAGGAAGTGCACTTATCTTATTATGAAGAAATATGTTAGCATGTTGAGTAAAACAACACTTGCACAATTTTACTTTTAATTTGACCTTTTTGGATTTTATCACATCCCAGATGGACCATATATAGATTTTTTTAAATTGTACAACTGCCTTTTTTTCTGAAGACTGACATTATATTATAAATATAGTTTTTATTAAGAATATACTTTGCACCGGAAGAGAATTTTACTTAAAATGTTTGTTTTTTTAAATAGCCTTTTGTAACACATTTGACAACATTGCTTACAAACATCTTGCAAAAATACAATATTTTTAGCAGCTTGTGTCCAATTAAACATTTTGTCAACATACATCTCAACTTTATGAAAAACGTTTTGTCAAACAGAATAAATACTTTTTTGGCTTTATGATGAAAGAAATCAAGGGCAAAAGGTGTTTTCCATAATATTCTCCAAGAATGTTACAAGATACAAGTGAACTGAAACAAAGGCGCTATTATCGGGATTTTTATTTTAATCAAATTCAGTCTTAAATTGTGTTACATTTGCCCAGACTGTCTTCAAGGGGCTTTCCATCATTGTTATTTAATTACAGCTGCATCCCTGTGATGTGTGTTAGGGTCATTTTGTAATTACTGAGTCCTGTAGCTCACCCCATTTCTATTTAATTCACTACTCTCAAGGAATTTTCTAACAGACTCCGCTTGAACCAGTTGAATGAAGACCTTCACTTTATACTGGGAAAGAAGCTACTTTTCTTAAACTATTTGTCGAAACAGTGTACGTTCCAACACGTACATTGTTTGACATAAATTCAAAACACAACATTTAGAAGCACAACAAAACCATACTCCAAACACTAAATATAACATCAGACATTACAAAAAGTGGATGCAGTGCAAACAATTTAATTGCTCCTGTTTACAGTCAACCCAGGTACACTGAGGCCTATTTAGAACCCAAACTCTGATTTAGTAGTTTGAAAGACTGAGGAACAAAAGAATTCCTAATCTTATTCAATCACATTTGTATCAGCAAGAGACAATATTCTTTTAGTCTATGCAGTTTGAAAACTTGACTCAAGCATTTGAGCCACAATCTTCGAGCGGATCCATAGCGGCCTGGCTGAACCGAGAGACAACTGTACCATTCACCGATTCCATTCTGCATTACACTTAGTATGATAGATTGGAAAAATAATAATAGGATCTGTTTGCTCCTCAGTCTCCTAAGATGTTATATTATGAAAGCCAAAGTTTGGAGGCTGATGTATCTGATGGTTGTGAAAACAACTGTGACAGGATCTAAATGGAACAGTATGCCAAATGTATTTGAGATTTGAAATACATGCAATAACCCATACCAGTTGTTTCTTAAAAATAAATATATGCTGCCACGCTGTCCTGTGTTTGTATAGCTTGAGAGACTGGATTTTGTGCTTCTATCTTGAAAAAACAAATCAATTGTCCCAAAAAGACCATAAGCAGGAGTTCATAGGATTCAGTTACTGCAGGGATTTAGCTTAATGTGATTTCCAGGCAAAAGTCCTGAGGGACATGTGGCCACATGGAAGAAAACAAAACTTAAGGGAGGAGAAAATGTTGCAGCCTTTCTCCAATCACATCATAATTCTTATGATAGATATTTGTTTACAGCTTCACAAAACATCCATCATTCTAGCTTCAATTGGAGGACATTAATCAACATTGATTTTAACTAGCAGAAGAACAAATTATGGATTTTAATGAGATTATTAAAAAGAAAAAAAGAGCTGCTCGGGCTTGGCTGAGGTGCTAGAACTAAAGACAATAAAACTACTGGGGAAAAACGTCCACACACTCAAATTTGCCACAGACGTAAGTGTGTGGATGTTTTTCCCCATTAGTTTTCATTTTAATGTGATTGATATTAGGAATTTGTTAACCTTGATTATTGTGACCCAAAAGTGAAGCCACACTCCCTGTTCCCATGTGACATCAACAAACTGTTATGTATTTATTATCCTTGATTATAAGTGCTGTAGACCTTGGAGAGTCTAATTGAGTCTGAAACTGTGCTTGTTTATTACATTTGTTAGGACATAATCAAACCCTATTGTATTCTTACATCAAAATATCCTATTCTTATGATAGAGCAAAATTATGTTAATGTGTATGTGGTACTCAGTGGCGAGTTTAAAGGCTGTTAAGCTCTTATTTTAGCTTAAACATTACTTTGGGGTTTTTGAGGGAAATTGAGGAATCATGACCATGTGTCAACTGTCAACAACCCTGTCTGTATACGCCTTTTCATTTGCAAGACAAAATGACTTCATGAAAGTCAGCATTTTAAAAATGGTGTAAACAAGAGGGATCTGTGCTTACAGCCTACAGCAGACAGGTGCAGCTGGATGTGGCCTGCATGCGCGCGCTCAGCAGGCTCCCTGGGCCATGAGGAGATCAACGTGACAGCCGACACTGCCTCATGACAACAAACACTCAAACACTCCACACACTCATCCACGCACAGGTACACGTGTATCTGCTATTGTTCCTACATAATTAATGAAATGGTGAGTATAAAACTATAATATATATATATATATATATATATATATATATATATATATATATATATATATACACTACCGGTCAAAAGTTTGGGGTCACTTATACATTTCCATACCACTCCATTATAGACAGAATACCTGCTAATTTGGGTGGGGGGGCTGATCTTTAATGCAAAATCTACATTGCCCATTATCAGCAACCATTCATCCAATGTTCCAAAGGCACATTCTGTGTACTAATCTATCATTTAAAAATAAAAAACTAGAAAAACATTGGAGAACCATTTTACTCTTATGTAAGCACATAACGTAATCTGAAAACGGCTGCCCTGGTTAAAAAAACAATGCAACTGATCTCAGCTGGCATTCTGTCTACAATGGAGGGCAATGGGAATTTCTATGTGACCCCAAACTTTTGACCGGTAGTGTATATACACACATATATAAACATCGAACATCGATTCATCATAAACACTCATAGCACTAAGAAAAAAAAGACTTCGCTTAACTTGATGACATTTTGTAGCATTACTGCTTAATAATAATCCTGCAGGATATTAGTATAGTAGCTACTATAGGCTTAGGCTATGCATTGTATATCTTCATTGGCAGTAGCAGACTCCGTCTCCTGTGCACTGGTTCGCTGCCAGCACGTTCCCCGCGCCGTGCTACACACAGCCTTGTTTCCATACACTTCAGCATGGTGGTACACGAGATCGGACACGCGCCGCCCCCCCCGCTCTGACGTCCACTGCCGTCCGCCCACTGGCTCCTTATCAGTAGAAAGAGGGCCGTCCCTCCGCCGAGGATACAGCACCGTTTAACACGTGAGCCTCATGTGACAGAGGTAGGTCAGGCGAAGCGGAGAGTCAGAGGGTTTATTTAACTCGTCGCTCTGTCCTTCCCCACTAAACCATCGCGCCACCAACAGGGTTGCCTTCTTTCAGCAGCACGATTGCGGCGGGGAAATCGCATGGACTAACTTTAAAACATTTTCACACGCAAAATAACCGTTACTTTAGTACGGCAAGTAGTAAATATAATGAGAAATTAATACTAACCATTACCGTTTTTTTTGGAAATATTTTAGTGCATTTCAATAACTGCTACTTCTGCCAACTTGTTTCATCACGAGTAAATAGATGCGTTTTTATTTGTGACTGCATTGGAAAAGTACCTCGACTTTACTGCGTACTTGGAGAAAAAAAGACAATGGAGCGAATTCCAAGCGCGCAACCGCCTCCTCTGTCCAAACACCAGGCTGATCTGCCAGACGTGGAGGGGTAAGGGAGACCTTTATACTTTCACACAATGCTTTCCGCCAACTTCTGTAGCCTGCCTAAATCATACTTCACCAAACCATTACCTCACCCCTCACTGTTGTTCTCTCTTGGTATTTCTTTAGGATGGATTTCCCGATGTATGTTTATAAAGCCAGACGAGGAATGAAGAGAGGAGAGGAGAACAAGGTTATTATATTACTTGTTGCCACCATGTCAAGCTTTAACCACAAATATGTTATTAAAGGGTGTGAAGTACAAGGGAGGAACCAGGTTGGCAGTTGTCCAGTAGTCCCATAAATGGTTGTGCTAATTTCTACTATGACATAACTCCTAGAGTCCTCCCTATCAGACTGCCTCTTATCATAAACAACTATGGCTGTGTGCTTTCAGATCAGCTGAATTTAACCAACAATGTCGTTTATTCTTGCAGGACACCTACAAACTGCCTCACAGACTTATTGAGAAGAAAAGGCGTGACCGGATAAACGAGTGCATCGCTCAGTTGAAAGATTTATTACCAGAGCACCTGAAACTCACTGTAAATTCATGCTGTGGCTGGGAGGGATGATGGGGTTCACTGTAGTGACATGCACCACCGAGTGGCTGTTCAGTGGTATTGTATTCTCTTTGCTGAGTGCGTCAACAGTGAATGGAAGCTTACACTAAAGAGAATATGTCTTCTGTTATTTATCATTGTTTAAACTGGGGATTTAATTATTAAAAATATATATATATATATATATACACAATACCCAATTAAAGTAATTGCAATATAATTCATATTGAGTATGATATATTGAATATTTCCTAACTATTTTTGCCTTTATGGTTGCTGCTGTAGTGTTTTGGTGACCAGACAGCCAAGATCATGTGTTCATGAGCAATAAAGCGTAGTCTCCATGTGTTATATAAGATGTGCTGACTGTGTGTGTTCCTTACAGACTCTGGGCCATCTGGAGAAGGCTGTGGTTTTAGAGCTTACACTCAAGCATGTGAAAGCCCTCACCTCTCTTCTGGAGCAACAGCAGCAGAAGATCCTCGCTCTACAGAATGGCATGCAAATTGGTGAGCTGCAGATCACTCAAACACATGCACGCACACACACACACACAAATATGCACATGCAGCAGGATGGTTTTATTGGACAGAATGCAAATGACCGAGGTGTATACGCAATGGCAGGATTATGCAGATTAAAACTACAGGCAAATAAGTGACTATACGTATATTTGTTGGAAAAGAGACTTCTGTGGCAAACTGCAGAATTTCTGATGGCGTGGTTTCTTGTTGTCTTTACAGAGCAGTCTTCTGTCAACCAGGAGAAGTCAGAGGAGCTGTTCTGCTCTGGTTTCCACATGTGTGCCAAAGAGATGCTTCAGTTTCTGGGCAATCACGAGACTGATGGAGACTTCACTCCATCCCATGTGATCAATCACCTTCACAAGTTAGCTGCAGAGGTGCTGCAAAGTCCAGTCCGACCCCACACTCCTCTCAGCCCTCAACCTGAGGAGATCCCTGCCTACCACCAGCACCAACCTCACAAGGAGATGCCCGCCAGCTTACCCCCGAAACCCAGGGAGGGCTATGGGAGGAACTGTGTGCCTGTCATCCAGCGGACATATGCTCCACTAAGCAGTGAGCAGAGTGGCAGTGATACGGATACAGACAGCGGCTATGGGGGAGAGCTGGAGAAGACCGAATCTGGGGCGCCACAGGGGTGTCCAGATTACTACGGTCAAGAGAGCCATTTGAAGCGAGTGCTGGGTGAGAAGCAGAGCTCCAGCATCAAGCAGGAGGATGACGAGCCATGCTACAAACGACCCCGGGGAGAGTCCTCTGAGGATGAGCTGCTCTCAGGTGGAGAATCATCAACATCATCGTCCTCTAGCAGTTATGGCAATTACATGAGCATATCCCCCAACCATCCAACTCCTCCACATCCCCTCTGCATGCCTTTCTACCTAATTCCACCTTCGGCTGCAGCCTACCTGCCAATGCTTGAGAAATGCTGGTACCCCGGGTCCGTACCCATGATTTACTCTGGCTTGGGAGTCTCTGCAACCACCATGTCCAACGAAATACCATCTCCACCTCAGCTAGTGTTGTCTCCCAGGGGTGGCTCACCAGCCCCAGCCATATCTCAGACACCCATGGACTCCCCTGCCCTCCTTCAGGCACTAAAGCAGGTACCACCCCTCAACCTGGAAACCAAAGACTGAGAGCTAAGAGAACAGAGATGAAGAGATTATCCTGTTCTAGTACCCATGAGTAGAGACAGTAGTAGGAATGAGAACATGACTGAGCCTTTCCATAATCCATCCTCATTCCTGTCCTCTGTTCCTCAGCCTGGAAGTCAAACAGAAAACTAGAGGACTTGTAGAAATAATCAAGAGGAGATGGAGGGGAGGTAACATCTGTCCACACTCGGAGGATGCAAAGCTCTGTTTGAATGTTAAATGCTGGTATTACAAATGTATTGTATAAACTGGACACCTGCTCTGCACACACACACACACACACACACACACACACACACGCACACACACTTGGTTGAATGTAAAGAAAGATACTTTTTAGATGCTGCTGTTAAAGTATAAACGCTGATCACACTGATGCATCTCACTTGTAGCTAACCCAATAGAGACACGCCATTTTTGTACTTTAGAAAGTGTTGCACCAAATGTTAGCGTAATATTCCTAGAGTTTGTTGCCTATGTCCCTTAGGTCGGGATGACTGGCACCATAAGATACAAGGGTTTCCTTAAGTGTGTGCAGACAAAAGCAAGGGTACACCCAGTGCACAGATAAAGGAAAGGGCCACCACATGAACACACTGAATGAGAAGTCTTGTTTTTCATTGACAAACAGACAGTTAAGATGGCTTTTCTGTAATTATTGTTCATAGACTTCTTGTACATTTCTATTTTTGATACCTGTTCTTGCACTCTGTCTCTCCGGAAGGATAGAAGGTGGGCAGAGTGTGGACAATTGTACGTTGTGTACTCAGAAACTGTACATACTGTAGCACTGTGCTGGACCTGCATACTCAACATCTGTTTCTGCTCAAGTCAAACCTGGTGTTTGTTCTTGCTGTTGCCTTTTACTTGTGAAAAGTTGATACATCTCAGATGTTTATTCTCTGTACTATGGATGAATACTGGAGTCAAATGAGTGAGGAGGAGAGAAGCTGAATGTAAAAGTTTTATCCGAAGAATAGTTTTCTATAGAAAGAGGTACTTGAGATTTTATATTTTAGGACCTACATGAAAGATGTTTGATGTACATATTTTGTCTATAAATGTTGGTATACATTATATAAGTATATTAAAGTATTTTTTCCCGTGGAAAATCGCTTTGACTGTATGTATATGAAAGAGAATGTGTGTGTGTGTGTGTGCGCGCGCCACGGCATTCATGTCACCAAGAACATTTATGTAATGGCACATCTGTAGCCTCGGCTCTCCTGCTGGTTAACCGTCTGTGCCCATGAATACAACAACAAGTCAATGCACGTGAGGGTAACAGTTTTGGGTAATCCTGAGACAATAATCAGGATCCATCTGCATCTTTTCAATAGCCTGGACAGGGAGACATTTTCTTTGTTTTCCATTGCCCGTATGATTCAGTACTAAATTATTATCCCAGAGTTGCGACACTCCCAGCATTATAAACACATAAACCCAAACAAATACTAATCACCATAACATGTATTGTGCAATCAAATTCTACTGCTTTGCACATTTCAACCACATATTATTATTGTTTCCACTATCATTTCTGAGCTGTGTGAGTATTGTTTCATTCCATATCTAATTTGTTCATTCAAACTAAAGTCAAAGGCCATATCATAAGTTCCTTTTAAACCTATTCTCTTAAAGTTAATTTTCAGTCATTTGTTTCAGTAGTAGTTCCATGGTTTATTGCTGTCATGAGATATAATTTTCAAGCTGATTTTAGAGCTGTAGTGAATCCACTATTTCAGCCAGTTTAACAATTTGCTATGGGCCTAGTGAAATAATGCCTTTAACACTAATGTCAGTAGTTGGGTGCTGGAAGCCTGGGTGTTAAGACACACACCATATAACCACAACATCTCCGGTTTGACCTTTGTTGCACGTCATACCTATCTCACCCTCCCTCGTTATTTCCTGTCTGTTACTATTTCTGTCATTCTGTTCAATTAAGGGAAAAAATGCCACCAAAAAAGAAAATATATCTTTCAGTTTGCAAATTTGTATCTAAAATCTCGGAGGATTGATGCATTAGTATAATTCTTACTATTACATCAGTGTGATGTAAATGTAAAAGAAAACCTTGAAACTCCCAAATCTACAATTGAGTACAAGCCAGTCTATGGTACAAGCTATACTTGGTTGCAAAACATGGCAATAAGTTGGGTTTTTGGCTTCTTTCTTTATATTGAGGCTTTATTGCTGGCTGTAGAAATGAGTGCTACAAATTCAATATAGCCCATCAATGTATAGAGATCACCTTTATCTATTTTTTTGTCATCTTCTCCATAAGTAATAAACACAAAATTAAATGTAATAGGCCGTGGCACAAAAACTATATATATTTCAGTTTGCAAATTTTAATAGTTTATTATTTTAGTCATGTAATACACCCTGTGTCTGTGTGTGTGTGTGTGTGTGTGTGTGTGTGTGTGTCTCATGTGTGTGTCTCATGTGTGTAGAGGGAAGTACCATACAGGCAGTTTTGATCATTTTGCCAGGTGTTAATATATGTCTGTCTGTCTCCGGCCAGATTTTGTCACCACGACAGCGTCGCAACCGTGCAAGCTGCTGTCACAAAACTTTACAGGTAATAAAAGCCGAGTTTAAAAATGGATGCAGTTGATTTGGCATTAAGGCCAATGTGATCACATCGCAAGATGGTTTCTAGTTGACAATAAATTCAATTTATGTGGTCAAATATGTGGCAAGTAAATGTATATTGATGTCTGAATCATTCAGGAACAGTCTATAAATCAAGCAGTGGTCAAACGTTTCATGAGCATCAACACTGCTGTAGCTCTCCAAGTTTTATTTTTCATTTTTACTTTTACTCTTTTTTGAAAAGGCTGAAAGACGAGATAAAAAGATGTACCAACATCTGTTTAACAACTGCCAAGTCCTTCCTTTTTAATTCCCCCTCCTTGAAAGGCTTTGGCATACACATGCAGTTAAATCACTGAGCCTAGATTCCCACCTGCTGGGCATTTAAAACACCTACAATCTGATAATGCATTATATTATTTTCTTCCCCGTCACGTTAGACTATTTGCCACACTAGCGACACTTGAATGAATTCTTTTAACTTTTTGTTTGTTTCAACACAATATTGATTGGTGTTACATTCATAACAGAATTGTAAAACATATATACCAGGGTTTAGATTCCAGTCAGCCACACTAAGACATAATTACAATTTACCACTGACATAGTATATGGTATGTTTGACACTTTACTCCAAATACGAGAAGGTAAAAGTACTCATATCACTTGTTACTAATTGCTTTCAATTGTTTCAATACATAATAGCTCTAGTATTTATGTTCCCCTTTGAATTCTCCTTTATATTTGGACATGTTATGCCTTTGAGAGCAGAGGAATAACTGACGCCTGTGGTGGCTGGGATGAGAGGACATGTTTGGATTACAACAGGCAGTGCTTCCAGCCACAATGTTTGGTCGCAAGCTAAAGACCTCCAGGGTAGGAAGGGGACCCTGAAGTGACGGAAAGACCCGTGTAGGTGTCCTGTGTTGGGGTTTAAAAGTTGTCTGGGAAAGGAAGGATCTAGAGATATGATATCCATGGCCTGGGTTGGCCTGAGATTTGCAATCTGACATGCTACGAGGGGGGCTGAGGGAAAAGGAAAGGCTCCGTGGGACCAGAGTTGCGCCGGTGGCACCGAGACTCAAACCCAAACGAGGCGCTTTCTTCTGAGGTTCAGTGTGTACCACCAGACGCTTTTCCCATGCCAGATTGCGACAGAACCTGCGAAGACAGGAGGTATTCTGAATTTCTGTTCTCCCATGACATTCCCTCTTAGGAGATGTTGATGTCAGCTGCCTCTTTTTCTCTCCAACAGCTCGGTTTTCCTTGCCTGAGTGGCAAAAAGCAGAGACTGCACAGGATTTCTGACCTGATGGTTTATGCGTCATTTCAACCTCTTCTGACGACAACTGGTCTGAAGGGAACTGGATGGTGAGAGGTGGATTAGAAATAACAGTTTGTCTATGAAGTGGATGTCTGGATTGCCTTATGTTGGCTCCTTCCACCAGCAGGTTTACTCCCACATACTGAGGAACTTCAACTGCAGCCTAGGAGGGTGATAAAAATAATATGACAAATAAATGCATTTGGTGTAGCATAATTCACTTGGAAACAAATACCTATTGCCTCTAGCATGAAGTTATTCTAACCTGTTTAAAGATCAGCTGGAAGCCTCCTGTGTAAGCACTAGGATCAGTCCGTCGGTCGAGCACAACCCTCAGTGTGTCCAGCTGCACAGCAGGGCAGAGGCGAGCAGTCACAGCGGTAGAGCAGGCCATAGTCGGACTGGCATTGATCTCCAGAAGCCAAGGCCTCAGATCTCTGCCCAATAGAAAGTCGGCTCCGTAGAGCTCAAAGCTTGCCTTGCGGGGCTCGACCAGGTCCTGGGCTGTCTGTAGGGCGCAAACCACCGCTTGCTGCATGCCCGGAATCACCACTGACTCCCACTCTGCCCCATGGCCCTGCCGCTGCAGAAACGCCCTAAACTGAGAGCAGGACCACATATTGTCGTCAGGCACTCCTGGATGACGCTCACAGGATGGCTGAAAGTGCTTTTGGATGGAGTTGTTGCACAGGTGGACTGAGCTAAGGAAAATAACCAAGTAGGTTAGGCCAGGAAGGTTTGCGTAAGTAAAATGTGCTTTGAATGAAATCTGGTCCTGCTTGCATTGTTAAATTAAATTTTTTTCTCCATTGGTTTGGCTAATTTCTTGAAACAGAAATGACATTCTCAAAACAACATGGACAAACCTCCAAACCACTTGGCAATTGTTCACAACAGAATTGAATTTCTCATTCATTTCATCAAATTGCAAATGTCTTAGTACATGTCTCAATGTCTCAGTAAATCTTTGCAAATGATTAAGTACAGGTAGCCTACATTTAGCACAATTTCTAAGTGAGTAGATCTTGTTGATCTAAGTTGATATAGAGTTGGACCATGCTGGACCAGTACAATTTCTGAACATGGAGGCACCTGGCCAAGTAAATGAACAAGGGCAACCACCTGCTTGAGGAAGAGGAAGAGGAGGAAGAAGAGGAGGAGGAGGAAGGGTGCGTGTTGGAGGAATAGGGGGAAGAGACCGAGGAGCACGAAGACACAATGCTGTCCCGGATGTAATTCGGGCCACAATTATAAACCATGTCATCAAGCATGGCCTCACAACGGTGAAGGCAGGTCGCCGAGTGCAGCGTAATGTGCCTCGCTCTACAGTCTCCTCCATCATCCAAACTTTTCACAGGGAAAACAGGTATCTAGTCAGTCAATGATGGAATTATATGTTGTATAGGACAGGACACTGTGTATAGAGCAAGAAATATATTTACTTACTCATTTACCTATTCATTCATTGTGTGTGTGTGTGTGTGTGTGTGTGTGTGTGTGTGTGTGTGTGATAGGCCTACAGTAATATCTTACCTCCATGGAATGTTATGATACTAAAACTGCCAAGAAACAAATTGGAGAAAATAACCTATGGAATAAACTATGGGATAGTTTATTTTCTACAGTATTGATGATTCAGTTTACAGTCGTATTCCAGTCACTGTGCAGTGATGATAGAATTGTGATAAAGTTACTGTAATTAAAACAACAATACAATTACATTGGTAACTCATTCTGTAAGGAATACATAAGGTATACATTACAAATGGAGTGTTTTCCTTTGAATTCTATGTCTAGGATTGGACGACAACCTTGCATGAGTGGCAGAAGACAACTTCTCAGTGAACAACAAGAACAAGAGATCTGCAACATGGTGATTGCAAATAATGCCATTACATTGAGACGGATCCACGCTGCAATTCTTCAAGACAATGCCATATTCCAAAATGTCTCCACAATAGACCAGATATTGAAGAAGCATCAGATGACAATGAAGCAAATTTACAGGGCACCATTTGAGAGGAACTCTGATAGAGTGAAAGAGCTGCAGTACCAGTATGTGCATGTAAGTCAGTTACTGGTTGTCCATCATTATAACGCCTAAATTATATGCCTAAAAACTGCAACATACTGTATGATGCAATTATCATTATAATCCTTATTTTAAGGAATATACATAACATACAATAAGAAAAAGGGTCAAAGAGCTGCAATTAGTGCCTCCCATGTAAATCTATCTAATACTGTGGGTTTTACTGTAACATTTCAGTAAGTCTAGTCACTGATGATTTTCCCCCTCCCCTTTCTAACAAATACCTTCTGTTGTACCTCTGCATAGGGGTACATGTACCCCAGGTTTGGAACCACTGGAGTAGTGGCCAGTAGTATATTGAACTTGTGGAGAACATAGGACATTCCTATGTAATTGTCTGTAACTGTAGTATGTGACTCTTCTGTATGACTGATTTGAGGTTTTCTTTTTTTACTCTATTGTAGAAAATAATGGCATTGGAAGGAAACGAGACCCCTCACATCCTTATGTTTGTGGATGAAGCTGGCTTCAACTTGGCCAAGGTCCAAAGACGTGGCTGTAATATTATTGGCCACCAGGCCACGGTGGATGTCCCAGGCCAGCAAGGGGGCAATATGACTATGTGTGCTGCCATTTCTGAGAATGGTGGGGCCACTCACATCCCCATTCTTGGCCCATACAATACACAGAAGCTCCTCATCTTCTTGGACCGCTTTCATTTTGATTTGATCCCTGAAAATGAGAGCCGTCTTGTAGGGCCTCGCCTACCACAATATGTCATTGTATGGGACAATGTGAATTTCCACCGTGGCCTGGTTCACCACTCATCCAAGGATGGTTATGGTATTCCTACCACCTTACTCTCCTTTCCTCAATCCTATTGAGGAGTATTTCTCCACTTGGAGGTGGAGAGTGTATGAGCATTGGGCTCAAGATCAGAGGTCCCTGCTGCATGTGAGGATTTTACAGGAGATCAGTGTAGGGGATGGTTGCGACATGCAGGCCGTTTCTTCCCTCGTTGCATCGCAAGGGAGAATATACGCTGTGATGTGGACAAGAATCTTTGGCAGACAGACAGCAGCGTGTGGATGGCCAGGAGGGTGAGGACGGTGGCCAGGAGAGGGAGGGTGAGGACAGCGACCAGTGAAGAACTGTTAGTTGTGAAACTCCAGCTTTATTTACAGCACTGTAGGCTACAGATAATTTTCCTTGTTTTTTGTTTGGGTGTTTATATTACAGTATATTACGCTGTGTACATTTTCTTTTTACTCTGATGTATGGAAGTTATTTCATGTGTGTGAATACAAATGGTTACAATTTCAGGGATATTTCAATGGTCCTCTGCCATAGTGACAAAACATCTAAACATTTTGACTTGCAGTGCTTACACAATGCCAAAGGGACGAAGCATTTTGGTGCACTGACTATTTAAATGAGAAAAAAAATTTAGTTTTGACACATGAGTGAACTGTTTTGGGAGAGATATGAGCTTTTGCAGGTGAACCATAGTGTTGTGCTGAGAACAGCCGGTCTGTTTCAAGAAATGAGCAAAGCAATTGAAGGATCTTTGCCATTTCCGTGGCATTGACTCTTTATATGAGAAAGGAATTTAGTTTTGAAGCATGAGTGAACAGTTTCGGGAGAGATATGAGCTTTTGCAAGTGAGTTATAGTGTTGTGCTGAACTGTAAGACTGTTTTGCCAATGATCTTAGAGTTTTGAGAATGTAATTTCTGTTTTAAGAAATGAGCCAAACCAATGGAGAAAACTGTAATACCTCCACAAAGCACTCTAGATACAAAATACAGTAGGTCAAGTACAAATCTTATAGTTAATATATTAAATTTTTATCTCTAACTTGTCTGACCTGTCCAGAGTTTTTGTTGAGTAGGGCTGAGTAGAAAACCGCAGGTAGCACTCTCTGTAGAACCAGACAGTCAGAGGGTTCCAGTCGGTGACGAGGAACCACTGGCGGATGTCAAACTTGGTGCCATGGACCAACAAAGGACGTTCCAGGTATTTCTGAACCACCCACTTACTCTCCTTAGGCAGGGCTCTGTCATTATCCACAAGTGCCAAAATCTCATCCAGGCGATTCATACAAATAATACCTGGATGGTTGAAGAGACATGGAAAAGGAAAAAAAGAATCAAAACGGACTTAAACAAATCAAAACTGTATTAAACTAAGAGGGCATAGTGTTTCTGATGACCTTTTGAAAAGATAGTAGGCTAACATTCCTTTATCATACTGAAGGTGAGGGGAATTGTGGGCATTATCATTTTATTTTTTCTAATAAACGGAAGCAATAGTAACATTTGCATGTCCCAGTTCTTGTTGCAGTCATAATATTCACAAGATAAATCAACACAGTATGGTTTATTTCAGTATGGAGTATAGGGGAAGTCAAACATTAATATATAAGATCACCATGTAACTATTTTTGTTGTCATTTATTTTTAAACTTACCTCGTCCTCTTGACTTAGCACCTGGTTTGATGATCCAGATGTTATTTACGCCATCTGTATCCAGCTGAGGGCAAACCTCCTGCAGTCTGGTAAACATGGCCTGGCAGCGCTCCACAAACACACTGCTGCCTCTGATCAATGCACCTTCACTACACACAAACATTAGACTCACAGATTGAGTTTATTAATTAGCAGATTTACTAAATATTACTGTTATGCTGTACTTCATGTGCTTGCATACAGTACAGTGATTATGTAAGTAGGCGTACTGTATATTTACAGCAGAAAACATGACCAATAACAATACCAATGCATATTAAAACCCTTCATTTTTTAGTGGTGTTTTAATGGACATTATTGTCCATTATTGTAGCTCAATGACGTCTGTTTGCAGACGTCTTTATACGGCAGGTCTGCATGAATTTTCTGTATACCAACTGTCAAAATAGTGCGCTATAAATATTAGCATGCAGTTTGTTTTATCTTTGTAAACATGGTGACACAGTGCTGACTACCTTAATGCAAACCGTGAACGTAACTGCCATACACATACGTACTGTATGTTCTGAACCTCATCTAAAAATAACAAATGTGTATGTATTTTTCTTTACGATACATTTTAGGATGATTTTTACATTTTTTTATGACCCATTTATAATTTGATAAACTAACTTGAGCTGTCAATTCTGCAGATACATTTTGTGTGACCTAAGAAAGAATCATTCTAGCAAACCCAAGAAGCTCCCAGAAAACATACTCACTGCACGACCATGTAGTAGTCTTGCAAAAACTCTGCCCACTGCTGTTCCTCCTCCGAGGATGGTGTTTCTACAGTTACATCAATGTCACCGTGCTCTAAAATACTGAGAAACTCTTGACACACGTGCAAAGCCATGTCGATTATTCCTGGACCAACAAATTGATGCTCCACGTTATTCAACTCTGTAGAGACAAACACGATTGACATCATATAGTATAATCATGGCCATCAATTACCATCAGAGACACTTGTTTTGGCTTTTTGTTCCCCACCCTCTGCTCCGTCTCTCCTCTTGCTTGTCTCTACCACATGCTGTAGCAGGCCTGTGCATGCTGTCCTCTTGAAATCATCTTTATTGTGATAGAAATCAGAGAGATAAGAAGATAAGAGCACAAGAAAGAGAGAAAGGGCATGCAGTTTTGTTAAAGTTGATACTGTAGCACTAATAAAACTAAGACTGCTGGTGTGATTAGTCCACTTGTAACTTTGTGCATTTATTTTCCCATGTTCCATTAACACCTGGACAAATCGTTGCATCTTTGATAGAGCAACAAATTTTAATATGTGTTAATAAGGCCATACAGCAGACAGACCTATGAATGCATGCTTTTCATCCTCTGCTCCAAGTATGTAGCATCTTGGGAAGAAGGTGTCAAGATCTCCTGTATCAAACCACTGAAGGTTACGCAAGTTCACACAGAGCCCAACCTGAAAGAAACACACATATATACATACAGTACAAAAGAGATAGAGTACTAGCTGACTTTTGGCCAAAGTTAAAACTTGTATTTTGATTTTTTTGTATAAGAGACAAAACCTTGGTAGTAAACGACCCAGAATTTGCATAGTGATTGGTCATTTGGTCATTCCGTAAGAAGCGACAGTCTATGTAATCCCGACGTGTGGTCCAATGGAAATATGTTGTTTCATTTCGAACCAGGCGAGACTAGAAGGATTCGAAAAAAATAAGTTAGTGAGCTGACTGAGCAAGAATGCACAGCATGAGGAAAAAAGAGACATAGAAATAAAGTAATGCAAGAACAACAATAATAGCACACCCAATTGCGTTTGGACTGCGCAAGATGCCAGTATCAAGTTGGTTCACTTTTATGTTATCTTACCATAAGGTCATACATGTCATCAAGGTTCTCCTCTTTCTCACTTTCATCCACTCTCTCTGTAAAAAGATAAGTGAGGACTGAGTGTGTAGGGGTCTTTGTTATAGGTTGGTGTCTGTAATGTAGTGTGCAATGTATCATTTACCATGTGTAGGGGTATCCATGTGTCCATGTAAACTAGTGCTCCAATTACATATACGCTAACCCCTCCTGCACTTTCAGCTTTGACAGTTAAGAGTGAATATTACTGATCTCTCTTTTAGACCAAACTAAACTGACAGACAAAAAAGACTGATTGATAATACTTTATGTGTATTACTGTGTGCAGGGTTTTATAATACACATCCTTTCTATTCCCAGTATCTCAGTTGCTTACATACAGCGGAGACCAGTGAGATTTAAGTGTGTTATTGGCATGAACACTGCATCTTGTTTCTAATAATAAATGTCTAATTTCGTAGCTCTTAGGACTTTGTCCTCCATAGCCTTACCAGTAGCATCAGCACCAACATCACCATCCTCTTCATTACCATGGCAATGAGGGGCTCTCTGGACAGGATGGGGTAAACGACGTTCCACCCACCCTCTGGCCCATAAGGCATCACGAATCACAGGGTAGGGTCCCTGCACTGAAAACACTTTCCTCAGCTGACATTGAGTGAAAGAGATATAGAATATGAGGAATAGAAAGAGTCAGATAGGACACATAGCACATAAGCGGAAAATGGGTTAAAATGCAAAGGTGTTTCAGTGACATCTGGCTTGGACATGTAATCACCTTCACTGCTTTCTCCACCAGTGTTTTAGCTGTTTTTAGCCTGTCTGGCTTGATTGCTGGCAGGCTTGGCACACTGCGACGTAACCTCCCCTCCACTGGAGCTACTGTAGATTGTAACACTGAGACAAATTGCTTAGTCAAATTTCAGTAGAAAGTAGCTGTGAACATATGCGCCAATTTCTTTTCCCTTACCTGGTAGTTGCTGCATGTTATATTTTAAAGTTCTCTCTTTAGTTGATCAACGTACAGTGCTCAGTTCTGTGGGAGCAGAAAAATGTTCAAAAGCATTATTTCAACATCATATTGCTTGCTTATAACTCCTTGTGTGATCAATCCATTGAAACAGCTGTGGGAAACAATAGTAGTCTAAGTATCAGAATTGCCAGATGTATAAATCTTGGATGAAGTTGGGATAAATTCTGATCCACTAAGTCTCTAACAGCTATTTACACCCGGCCCTTACCCCCTGGTTATTTGTAGAGAATCAGGTAGCTCATTGTGGTGGATGAATGGATCAAACACAGGACTTTCACTCTGGAGACTGGGGTTTATAACCCATGAGAAACCTGCTTTTATATTAAGCTGACTTGTTATTTTCGGAGTTCGCGACTTCTTTTAAGTCATTGGCCATTGGTGTGCCACCTTGTTGTAACAACTTCAAGTTAACGTTAAAAGTGTTTACCGGTGTGAATCCAAGAAAACATACTTGGTTAGTTTTAGGAAAAGATCATGGTTCTGGTTAAAATAAGTATGTTTGTTATGTAAGTTAAGTAATCAATAAATAAATCACTAGGTCAATAAACTGACCAATGGTTTCAGATCTGGCTTGAACTCTCTGACATTCTGAGTGAAAGTCCTGTGATTACAGACTTCAACATTCACCCAACCACCAACCAACCCCACGTACATACATACTTATAACGTACATACATACATTATGCATTCTTGTGCAAGTGAAGTATTAGTATGCGCAAATGAAGTATGCATGTATGTGGAAGTGGTGTGTACCAATACGTACTATGTGCAAGTGAAGTATTGAATTTTGGCCTAGGCAGCTTCTCATAGATAGATAGACAGACAGATAGACAGACAGATAGATATATAGATAGATAGATAGATAGATAGATAGATAGATAGATATATAGATAGATAGATAGATAGATAGATAGATAGATAGATAGATAGATAGATAGATAGAATCCACAAATGTATTCTTCCCATTTCCACAGAAATCTTATTGCTGTCCAACCAACAACATGTAGCAAACTCCTCTACAGTTAAGTAATAAACTAGGACTGCAAGATATGAAGAAAATATGCGATAACGTTGTTGAATATAGCAATAATGATATAACTTGCGATAAATAAACATCTATTAAAGTGTACTCAGTTTTGCATTTCTGCTGCTTTCAGTATTCTGCTAAAATACAACGAATTGCGTGTTGAATTTAAAACAAATGAAAGGAAATAATTTCCTACATTGTATTATTGAACAATTTGAACATTGAATGGGAACGGTCTGTGGGAGCATGAAGGAAGCAGGACTGAGCGAGTCTGGTGACAACATTACGTTAAAGTAAAATATGTTCTCTTTTCAAGCATGCATCTAAATCTGGACAGCTGACTGGCTGTCACTTCTTCTCGCTGACCCTAACCCTAACCCTAACCCTCCACTAGAAAAAGGGCAGTAACATTTTAAAGTGCCGTTTTTGCTGATATTTTCCTTCAACTAACACAAAAAATCTTTCAGTGTTTTTCACCATATGTCGCAGCCTTTCGCAATGCGATATATTGTGCAGCCCTAGAATAAACAGATAAAACATTATATGAACTGCATGGCACCTACCTTGACTTGTATCTACTGAAGGATGTAAATTGGGTCAAGCATGCATCTAAATCTGGACAGAGCTGACTGGCTGTCACGTCTTCTCGCTGACATACGCAAAAGGCGCGCGCGCGCACACGCACGCACGCACGCACACACACACACACATGGGCAGACATGTAGTTAAAGTTATATAGGCATGCACAAAAATAAAAGCAAGTAGGAAACACATTTACACTAAATGATATATCAACGATGAACGAAGCTCTGTAGCGAGACATAAACAACTGTTTCTAAAATCCTCCTCAAACAAAAAGAGGACATATTTTACTTTGAGCATTAATATACGAACCTCACCAGACTCGCTCAGTCCTGCTTCCTTCATGCTCCCACAGACCGTTCCCATAACAACCGTGCATGCTCCCACATAATGTTTACAGTTGCCACAACAACCGCACCAAGGACAGTAGAAATGGGACGCCGAGCAGAGCGATGAAAATCTACCACCTCTAACCATACGTTGAATAGAATGGATCACTGTGTCTGACGCTATCAGTTTAACAGTGTAGCTCACACGTGTAGGCGACATGCCCCAGCCCAGATCAGACCAGACGCGATCCACATTTGTGTGGACACATTGCAATCGGAACTCAGAGCTCAAAGCCATAGGGGCTAAAGACCATTTTGTTTGTCAATGCGGCAGGGGCTCGCATACTTACATGAATTATCGCAAACATATAGCAAACATATGGACCAATTCATCCTACTCTGTGCAATGATTCACCTTCCCACAAGGTGGCATCCAAGGCTTTCTAGTAGCTTATATTGTGTGTTACAGGGTCAATAATGTTGCTGTTGTTCTCTGGTTCATCTCATGTGCTTACTGATATTTTTTGCATTCATGCTTTACTACTGAAGAATATATCGCAACTCCATGTCATATCCGCTCATTTACATAATCTATTGTACCAGCCCTGCAGTTATGTAGCTATAGCCTAGGCCTACTTTTTCACTGGTAAAAGTGAAAAAGTAGGCCTAGGCTACAGTATTTAGTACTGTAACAATTTTGAGGTAGGCTAGGTCTGCTTTAGGCTTACTTGTATTTCCATTTGATCACACTAATATAATATAATATAGCCTAAAATTATATTACAACATAAAACTCAACATAATTTGATACAAAGCTGAAGTAGGCTATATTTTGCCGCCGTTAAAGTTAAATGCAGGAGGACCGTTACATATAGCACTTCTTCCACCATTTCTTTTTTCCACCAAAGGAATAAATAACTTATTTAGTCGTTGTAATTATTTTAATAGCTGCGTGGAGTACAATAGCAAAAAGAACATTTGCCTACAGCCCAGCACATCTTAGCAGCTGAAATATGAGAAGCTGCCAAACTGCACACTGTGTAGAGTGACGTAGCTCTATAAGATCTATAATAGTCTTTGCTTTACTGTGTTGGGTAGCAGCAGTGCGTCGCAGCTCGTTATATGCCTCTGCGCTGTGATTGGCTAAAGCTGCAGCGATGCTCTCTGCATCCGGCCCCCACAGTCAGGACAGGAGGGAGGGGAGCTGGAAGCGCGGCCGGGAAATCATCAAAACACCGTGGGGGGCAAAATTATCTTTTTCACCTTTTCCCTCATCTGGAAGGGATGTCTACACTCACCATGTCTGCGGAATCAGAAGCAGCTGCTGTTACCAACTCGTGACTGCTTCTTTACGATCTAAGACAGCGCTGAGAGGCTGCCCCCCCCCCCCAGAACTGGTGGAACTCACCTGAATACCCCGAAACACCGAGCAGGTTAACCCAAAGTCCATGAGCATGCCCGGCAACGACCCGAGAGCATGCTGAGCTACCAGGTAAAGTGCTTTTTTTAAATGTATAATGCACGGCGCGTTTCTTTGACACTATGGGGTGGCACTGACTGCAGGCTGTACAGAAGCTCCAACAACTGTAGCCCTCAATTTGAAATGATCCAATAGAAATATTAACTTACATCTGGAACGATGGACTGTGTCATTTCCAGGAACTATTTAGGCTAATGACAGATATGATCACACCTGTTTTCTTTGCGCTGTTGTATTTCTCCATTCAAATGCCCTATAGCTTGGTCAATGTTTTAAATGTTTCCGTTTTTTAACATTTTATGTTTATTCGGACTCAATAAATGCTCTCCCAAGAAGCCAAGTTGTATTGGGTTTCGTACCCTGCAGAATGATGCTGTATACGGAGGGAGTTGTTGGTATTGTTATTCTGACACGTGCAGTAATACTGAGACACCTGAGTTATTTTTTACTGTTCCTCAAACACACATGTTCTGGCTACATTGATTATAAGATTGCAGCAGATTATTGATTAGCCTATATACGGATGAATTTTAAACATTCAGATGTCAACTGCTCGTCCTGAGGAGGAATAACAGCAACAAGACAGTTAGCTGGGTTTTCAGATGGCTCTTTGCTCACACGGCTTGTTATTTTCTCACTTACCCTCAAATGACCTTGACGCCATCCTTACACTGCACAGTGCTAAGCGTCTAATTGCACATGCGTTGTTAGCCAATCCTGGCAGCAGGTGGAGGACAGTCTGTGGTCAAGGGATGTTTGAAGGGAAAATTGCATGATCCATAATTAATGCCTTGTTGATGTGTGATCTATTATCAGATCCTGGGTCAGCTAAGAAGTAGGAAAAATGGACCATTGAACACACCACTATTTAAACTGGCATGCAGTAATGTTTGTATAGCTTCATCGTAACTACTATGTATGATCCCAGTTTAAAGGACTGAATGTAGTCTACTACAACAGAGTCATGTCATCATAGTTTATAATAACATCCAGTCTGAGGGCTGGAGACAGATGGAGAAAGACCAGAAATGAGCTGGGAAGTCTCTTATATGATTAACTTATATGATTAAACAGCTGTCAGGAAGACCTCACCCTTCAAGCATTAGGGTTATGCCAGTTTGCAGTCACTACAGAAATCTTGTAAGTTTGTATTTTCACCATTTCTGGTGACGGTCTGGTCAGTCAGCATGGACCAGGGTATTTGCCATTCTTCCCACCTGAAACCAGTTGACACGTTGGCCAAAGTGGTGTTGAGGTGTCTCAAGTATTGTTTGTGTGTTTTGTTCATGGGGAAATTAGGTTGCAGCAGAAATCACATCACATAGCATATTCAAACAACATTAAGACAAAGAAGACTTGTAACCTGTATACATCGCTACTCATAGCATAGACCATAGCACTCAGGCAGAGAGATAGGGTGGGGGAGACAGGGTTCCATACTTGGGAATGGAATACCTGATAGTTTACTGGAATTTGTTATTATTTTTGTAATGTTCTTTGTCTGTGCTTCAGTGGCATTGCCAAACCAACAGATGATACCAAAGGAGAGAACACTTTCAACGAAAGCACAATAAAACGTATGAAGTATACTGCTGCTGACAAAGGACACCAGTTTCATTAGAAAGAACATTATTTTTTGTGACTTAGTATTTAATCTGTCAG
This sequence comes from Etheostoma perlongum, assembly GCA_026937815.1. Classification (NCBI taxonomy): domain Eukaryota; kingdom Metazoa; phylum Chordata; class Actinopteri; order Perciformes; family Percidae; genus Etheostoma; species Etheostoma perlongum. The sequence continues at coordinate 6,985,652 of CM049374.1, read as the reverse complement.
TCCAAATGTTGTAGTAGTAGGAAAGGTAATCATATCATTTGCTTGCGTATAAGCAGCAATATGAAGAAGTACAATTACTCAGTTAGCCTGCAAGTAAAAGTTCTAAAAACTGTGTTGTAAATTCCTCTTTAATAAAGTGATTGAAATATTAGCAGAAATAGTGCTTTTGATATGTAACCTGGGGATCAATGCAGAAGATACCTAACCAGTGTTATGTTATTGTTGATTTCTAAGCAGTACTTGGCAGCATTATTATTGCAGGTGATACCATTGCTATCAATGAGTCGTTAATAAGTAGTTCGGAAATATCTCTGAATCGAAGACTATAGCAGATAATGACTTAGAGATTGTGAGATACTATATTAATGTTTTTTTTTAATTAGTTTATGAATATCTGTGAATAGACATGCTGACCACTCTATTCATGAGTTGTTCCTGATTAGCAATGAATTAGCCACAGAGCGGCTCAAAACTAGTAATGGCTCATTAATTATCATTAGTTAGACTTGTTGTGCATACATCATACTAAGTAGTTACTAATTAATCACTCATTATTTAATGATTACCTGCACATTACATTACCATCCATTTTGTGCACCCTCAAGTAAATTGGTACATCATAGGCTACTGAAGAGGTAAAAGAGGAGCAAGTATATGAAGCAAACCCCAAGAAAAGTAATGTTTATGCAAATCTAATGTCATTCTGTAATTGTTTGATACTGTTCACTTTTAATAATATTCATTGATAAATGAGCGAGACCCCTCACAATGTGACAGACCCTGTATTCTCTCTAGAGTAGGTGGACAGTTGCATGCAGATCAAGCTCTTCATGTGGGGTTTGTATTAGTAAGTAAGTAAGTAAGTAAAATTTATTTGTATAGCACTTTTCTCAGATAAAGATCACAAAGTGCTTCACAACAAAAGAAAGCATTAACAACTCTGATACATACAATACATCACAAAAAGAAACAAAAGAATAACACGAACACATAAAACCAGCCTAAACACCCTATAATCTAGTTAAAAGCCTCTTTAAAAAGCAGAGTTTTCAACTGAGTTTTAAAATTTTCCACACAATCTAAACAGCGCATGGAAGGAGGCAAAGCGTTCCACAACCTTGGAGCAACAACTTGAAATGAACGGTCCCCCCTAGTTTTAAAATGTGTAAGGGGGACAACTAAAAGTCTCTGGCCTGTTGATCTCAGACTACGTGAGGATGTACGCAGCTGTATCAGGTCAGAAATGTATGGGGGTGCCTGTCCTTTTAAGGCTCTAAAAGTTAGGACCAAGATTTTGAAGTGCATTCTAAATATCACTGGTAACCAATGAAGTGAAGCTAAAACTGGAGTAATATGTGCCCTTTTACTCGTGTGGGTTAAAAGCCTAGCAGCAGAATTTTGGACAGTCTGGAGCGACAAAGATCCTTCTTATTAAGGCAAATAAAAAAGACTATTACAATAGTCTAAGCGAGACGAGATAAAAGCATGAATAATCATCTCCAACTCGGCTTTTGACAGCAGAGCTCTTATCTTTGAAATGTTCCTTAATTGAAAGAAACAGTTTTTAATAAGTTGTTTCGAGTGTTTCTCCAGAGACATGGCCGCATCAAAAACAACACCTAAGCTCCTGAGACTGGGCTGAACAGACGAACCCAAGTCACCAATGTGTTTCTTAATCTGAGGGATGCTCTGCTCCGGAGCAATAATTAAAGTTTCAGTCTTGGCTGAGTTCAACATTAAAAAGTTGTCATTTAGCCACTGCTTGATCCTACTCAGACAATTCATTAAAGATGACAGTTTAAATAACTCAGTAGGCTTAAAGGAACAGTATAACTGAATGTCATCTGCATACAAGTGATAAGAGACATCCTGAAACTGGCTTATTATCTGTCCTAGAGGGAATATATAAAGAAGGAAAAGAATCGGTCCCAAGACAGAACCCTGAGGAACACCACTCGATAAACCTGCAGTATCTGACATGTTCTGATTTATATAGACACTAAAACTTCTACCAGTAAGGTAAGATGAAAACCATTTCAGAGCTAATCCAGATATCCCTAATAGAGCTTGAAGTTTATTAAGCATAATATTGTGGTCAATAGTGTCAAATTATAAAAACTAAAATATTAGTGCTTTTCAGTCCCATTGATGCAAAACTAAAAAAATAATGTATACCTGCACCACAGAGCAATGGATTGATAGAAGGCGACTTCTTCAGTAATACCACTGATTCTCTGTTTTTATACCTATATTGGGATGCTTGGAAATCAATAAGTAGAACAAACTACAAAGCCAAGCAAGGAGACGCAGTCACAGGCCATACTATTGTGCAACAACAACTGACTCTAGTTCCAGTTTTGTAATAATTTATGACACTCCACATCATAAATTTGTCCCCTACAACACAACATAGTAACCAAATCCCCTTTTCAGTCTTTTTACAGTTGCTATTTGGATTCCCTCCAAAACTTTCATTTTAATTAGTTTGGAGTCCATTTTGTGAGAGAGATTCATAGTTGCCTTTCTGATAAATGATTGTGTAGGCCTATTTTAAAAAGCAACGCTAGTTTTGTAATCTCTGAAGGAAAAGTCAATCTAATGTAATTAATTTTCCAGTTTCCACAGTGTTCCATCTGTCAATTGACCGTTTAAAAGTACTCAATACACAACATGATGTTTGAAAACTATTACATTTCAATGCATCCCATTTGCCCAAAGCAACCATTTAATGGGATTTATTTAGAGCACACTCATTAGAGTGAAAGATACACAGGTTTAAACTCCCCACCACTCAGTAGAGCTGATCTGAGTGGAAAACGTCTTCAAACAGCAGGTCCAGTTGCATTTCACATGACTACTTTTAGTTATTATATGACCAAAGAATCATCCATTCACATCCATTTAGGAATTTAGTCCCTGTAATCTTTGTTTAGGATTGATAATATTTTTCAATATTTTAATAATAATTTTCTTTATGGTCTCAATTTCATTTTGCAATTGGACCTAAAAAATCTGCTGTTTTATATATTCTGCATGTTACTGTTGTTCACCCACACAACCAACTAGGGTTGCAGTAATCTTTCTGTAAAGTAAACAATTAGAGAGGAAGGAGAGGCAGATTTGTGGCATTGAAAAAAGGGTTATGTGATTAATGCTATCCGTGGGCTGAAGAAGTCAAAGCATCAGCCCCTTTCATCCTTTCTCTTGCAGCTTTCTCCTCTCCTGTCTCACTTTTTTACCATTAGCTCTTCCGTTCATTCAGTCATTCATGTTAACCCCTTCACTTAATGTGAAACACTGTTACATATGTCTCTACAACAGACTAGTGATGGTACAATGCCATTTTAGGGGCTACTGTAGCATTCGGCTTTGGCACTGAGCACCAACCCTAGCTTTCAGACACAAATCCTAGTCTGGAAGTGACAGGCCCAATTGTCTGAGTCAAGATTTGTGTCCCTGCTGTCAGTTCAGGGTGCTTCTCGGAAGGGAGGAGAGAGGGGTCTGCTTACAAAGAGAGGGGGCTGGGTGTTGTTGGCATGTACAGAAACACAATCATCAGTAGTAGTGGACGTTGTCTCAAGAGAAATGTTATGTTAGAGGGAAAGAGATCACTGTAACATTCAGTTGAGTCAACAGTGACAGACACCTCAAAGGTCTGTGAAGCCCACATTGTGCTGCTGAATCATGGTTGCACTTTTATGAATCTACCATTCACTGTCTTGCAACGCTCACTGCTCATGTAGTTATTTTATTCTAACAGAGTGAAAAACTCTCTTGATAAACTTACAACAATATGTGCTCACACAAGAATAATTATTGCTTTTTACTAATGAGAAACTAGCCAGAGTCTGTGATGTATCTTGTCAGTTATCACTCTGAATTTCATGCTTCTTTTGTAGAAACCAGCAGGTCTCATTTCTGGGAAGCTCCTCTCAAAGTTACCTCACAGTCCTGATGGAGTGAAAGGCCATTTTGGCACAGCAAATTGATTGCCCCTTTCAGTCCGGAGACTGGGATGCAAATCATTGCTGCTCTATTTGTTCAGAGCGATGACTGGTTCAATGTATTTTACTGTAATGCACTTTGACAATACCTTCTGATTTTCTTTTGACTTTCTGAAGTTGTTGTCAAAAAGGTTTTGAATTTTTGAACAATTGCAAAGGAGCTTTTCAAAAGAGCTGTTCACTGGCAACATAACCTCAATGGCTTTTCTGCACTGCAAAGTCCTGAACTCTAAGGCAACATTTATTCTCCTCTTTGACTGGCAGTAGTCATCCCAGTCATAGATTTGGCACTATCATGTTCTTCTTTTCTCATATCCAGCCACAAGGCAGCTCCAGTGTGTGTTTCCTATGTGCCATGGTCACACTGATATGCTTGTAAAGGATGGAAACTCAAGGACAGGCAGCCATTTTGGGGTAATATGTGTGGAAAATTATTTTTGAGTCATAAACCCTCCCAAGTACTGTGACTGATCCAAAGCTAGAGGACAAAAAAGGGTTGCCAGGAGATAGAAACAGGCAGCAAAACACAAATGTTGTGCCCTGTCAGTGAAAAATCATGCACACATGCATGTTTTTCCTCTCATGTCGTTCTCAGAAAAACAATTTCACTCAGTCTGTAGTTATTGTTGTTGAGATGATTTTCCTCTTTTTCGTGTGTGTGTGTGTGTGCCAAATGGATCCAAATTGATTATCTGATGGTCTATCGTCCTTTCTGGGACAAACCGATTTTAGAGTCTCTCTCACTCTCTCATCCATTCTTTTTTTGTTGTGTGTCTATTAAGGGTGTGAGAGATCTCGTGAGATTAAAACGCGACGAGATTTCTCGTCGAGGTGAAAAGTTGTCTCGTGAGGCGATGTGATGTCCGCGTGATGGAGCGTGAAATTACTATTGAAGATCCTTAGCAGTACTTTGGTTATTGATACACTTACTGTTTGCATTTAAAGTGTTATTTTTCTGTTATTTACACATTTATTTTATTTATACTGTTTATTTTTTTATGTTCGGTTTGTGGAAAGGAGTTAGATTTCTCGTGTGAAATTGTACAGGGCAGAAGACAGTTGGTAGAGTTTATACAAAACATTTTGCAGTGTTTGCACGTCCTTTACTGCATATAATTCATTAAAATAGTAAAAAAAAAAAAAGTTAAATAACATTCATCATTAATAGTTGATTTCAAAATGCACCTAAATTGTTTTGCATTTTGTGATTTTTCAGTTGAATAAAAAAACTATTTTCCATTCATATATTTCATGGAGGATTTCTTTAAATTTTTAAAAAAAATCTCGTCTCGTGGAGTAAGCGTCTCGTCACACCCCTAGTGTCTATATGTTTGGTAAAGCTCCAGTCCTAATGGAGCCGACTGCCTCCAGCCTGAGCCCAAACTCACACAGCCCTAATTCTCCAGCCACAGCTGCACTGACTGATAACAGTGTGTGTCTGTGTGTGTGTGTGTGTGTGTGTGTGTGTGTGTGTGTGTGTGTGTGTGTGTGTGTTTAACAGCCCTTTCCTCTTCTAGTTCCATCCCTTGCATAAAAATAATTAGAAAACCATGAGTTACATTTGGTGTTTTTCCTAAGAATGACTTCCTTATAACAGTAAGTGGCTATATTTTTTACAAGGACATAATTGTCTTAGGATAAAGAAGTGCTCAGTCATGGAAAGAGAATGAAATCCCACAGCACTGATATGGGGAGAGAATGTGAAAGGAGGCCAGAAGGCAACAGCAGGCCACCCCCACCTGTGAAGTAAGTGGATGTCTTGGGATCCCAAAGTTGTTTTAAACTGTTGTATGATTTATAAGTGGACGTCTGCACAGATATTAGAGCAGTTGGTTAATAAAAGCATCACAGAAAGTTTTTTTGACCTGAGTTTCTTGCTTCTAGTAAGGTAAGACATTTATCAGCATGTTACTATTTTTTCACAATTTTGTGTTAATATTAGCTGTTCAGTTTTTAGCACCTTATGAAAGGCTGAAGAAATGAGACAGACGATAAAAAAACAGCTTTGTTGTGCATGTAAAAAATAAATACACTCTGAAATAGAGATAATACGGATACATTCAGGCACACAGCACCCTACCCATTTATCACATTTCATCACTGTAGGCGGAAACCAGCAACATTCTAAATGTTTTTTTGTCAATATACTGTGAGTGGTGTTTTAGAAAAATCACTGCTCGATCTTGCTCCATACACACACTACAGCAATACACAGAGTTATATATATACAGTATATAGGGTAATGCAATGTAGTTTCATGTACTGGGAAGCTTAAATAAAGGGACCAATCATTCTCACAGGATATATGGTTTTATATTTCTCATAAGCCAGAATAAATGAGGATGCTGCTCATACATGCTGCTCTGACAGACCAAGATATATTTTTATTTCCATTGCACTAATAAGGTAGACTAATAGACTGTAGATTTTTTTTATTTTTAAGACCGGTCAAGACCACAACTGCAGGGTTATCTAAATTGCCTGCTTTTCATCTGATTTATGTTTTAAAGCTATAGTAGCCTATAGGCCTGCACAATATTGGAAAAAACTGACATTGCAATATTTATTTCCCTGCAATATATATTGCAATATGAAAAAAAAGAAGTAATTTTTAAAAGATGACATAAATATCTCTATTTGGAAATAATAAATCATTCTCGACTACTGTGGTGATTTTGTAGGGGAGTGCATCTACATAGAAGATGAACTATGATAAACTTTAATGATTTACAAACACCAAAGCAAGTAAGCGCTGTGACTAGGCCTACTCTTCTGATGTGATTTTGGAGAGGGAAATTAGGTAGAAATACGTTAGCTGACTAGCATGACACCATTGTATTCATATACTGTAATACTATCAATCCAGGCTAAAGTGTATGACAATGACTGCATGTTGCTTCCACTAAATTTCAGGTTGTGGTCGACTAGCGGGGCCAGCTCGTTAGTTTGATAAATTGATCAGACCTGCATGTCACGCGCACTAGCAACAAACTCTGTGTATTCAAGAACAATTAAATCAGTGTAAATGACGTTAGAGCAGACACAGACTTCTGTAGTAGATAGTGTTAAGTTTCCAGCGTCGCGGCTCCAAACCGTAACGTTAGTTGCGACGGACGGAGGCCTTGTTTCTTTAGGCTAACTATCTTAGCTTTAGCCTGGCTGGTAGCAGCTTTCCACTTGTTTCTTTAGGCTAACTATATTAGCTTTAGCCTGGCTGGTAGCAGCTTTCTGCAGGAGGAAATGGCCGGAACACGTTTATATTATGTTGCATTAATCAGGTGATTTTGTTCGTATTTGCAGCGAACATAAAACACCAACTACTGTAGCTTCACTGACTACACATCGAAAACTATGCGCATTACTGTGTCAGCGGCAGCTGCTGCCTACGGGACTTTACTACACACGGAGAGCCTCACTTCCCATAACAATAAACCCCGTCGGACTAACGTCACATACACACATTGCCCACATGGCTACCTGTCTAAAATGGGAAGGGTCGGCCGGTAATAATCATGTAAAAGGACAACGGAGAAAGTTTATTTTTCTACATCATCAAGCAGCAAAAAAGGATTAGCGTCAACATCGCAACGTCCTGCGATGTGACTAGCATGTCGATGCTAAAACACAATATTGTTCAGTCCTCTTATAGTAGCCTACGTAGTTTCTGTCGCTGCCGCGAGGAATACTAAGTAATGAAAACAAAACGGCGCGTCCACATGATACAAGCCAAGCACCCCCACCCCTCCTCCACACAGTTACTAGTAGCCAAGGAAGACATGGAAGACTACAGTTTTTGCCAATTGTTTACACACTGAAATTAAAAGTATTACACAATTATCAAAACCTTACACTCAAGGAGCAAAACATTGGCCCAGATGTGCACCACTATAAGCTTCACACTTTATGCAATACAATACACACACACTTGTATACATTAGACACAGAAGTATATCATGAGGTTACTTCCTTGCATTTCCAAAGTACCGGTCAAATCACCACACCTATGAGCCAATCTATGAAACACAGCCAGGAGGTGCGCAAACACATGATTGCTTAATTGTATAATAAAGCATATAAAAACTCAGGAGGTATGTCTAATATTTTCTGTGCTGTATTTTCAGTTTTTTTCAGATCTTTTTTAGTTTTTAGTTTTTTACTGTACTTATCACCTGTACTGGAAACAGTATATTATGTTTGTCAGTTGTTTGCTGAGCTAACAGTGTTATGCACACTATTGTAGTAGCATGAAAACTGGGAAATGTCTTGATCCATGTTGACTGATTTGGGTATATGGAGAAAAATATATTATATTTTCCTCAGTCTGCATCATTGGTCTTGTGTAGTATTTGGTGAACTTATTTTATATTTGCACTTTCTCTGTGTACTTACAGAAACAAAATTCCCCAAACTGCACAAACAAAATGCTAAATGCCTCACATCTTCAAAATGAAACACTCCATAAAATATACCATAACACATCTCAAAATGAAGCATTTGCATCAAATGGCAATAACGTTTTTCAAATAGCAAATTGTGGATATACCATGTACACACCCTTGCTCTAAATCTAAATCTCTTGTCTTTCATAGGCTTAAATCTACATATATAACGTTCTAAAAAAAGAAAACAAAGAATTGTCCTGGTACTCAACTTCCTCTCCCTTGTGCATGATTTTTTTTTACTTTCTTTGTGTTCATCTTTACTTCATTGTTCCTTTTCCATACAAACTCAGCCCAAATAGGTCCTCTTTTTACTGTTCTACTGTAACATATCAAAATCAGAATCCGCTTTGGCCAGGTTTGCATAAGCAAACAAGGAATTGGAATTTGGTTACAGTAATCTTTGCACTCACTTACTGTAATATATATAAAGAATACTGTAAAAACAGATGGTCATGCGATTGAAAGAACCTCAACCCCTGAGTGTGTTTCCTAGATGGGAATCAGCTGTGAGTGATCTATTTGCATAACTTCAATCAGCTGTTTCTCTCATTTACAGTAATAATGGAATAAAATGCAGGAGATATATTTGTGTTGTAATTTACAATATGAAGAGCTGTTCACTTGGACTTTAGCCAATAAGTTAGGTTTAGAACATGATGTTATCTGTTCTGACATTCAGTGTGAAAGCATATTCAAATTTGTCAGTAAAAATCCGTTGTTTTGGTCTTGGTTGAGCTTGTATGTAAAATTTGTTCAAGCATTTTAAATTTGTGTTAGCTCTATGCATTTTGTGTCAAAGCAACAATAAATGTGTTAAATGTATAGCCTACACAGACAGATATTGTGTTAGCTGTATTAAGAGTTTAGAAAAGTTGTTAAAAGTATTGAAAAATGATAATGCTGAAATAGTCAAAGGTTTGACATACCTATGGACGCCACTGTAAAGCTACTCAAGATTGGCTTCTCTCATAGTCAATCCGTGGTAGATTACATGTGCGGCCCTGATCTCATCAGAGATGGTTCTCCTTCTTTTGCTTCTTCACTCCTCCTCCTCCCCCTCTTCTTCCTTACCTGTCTCTCCCTTCTGCCCTTGCTCTCTGTCTATTGTTGGCATCCATTGTTCACAACAGGTAACCTGCCTTTGACCTATATATAGGCCTATACTAAAGCAATGATTGGCTGGTGTTCAGTTAAGCATAATGTGTTTGCATATGTGAGGAGTGTGTGTATGCCCTGGTAAATAAGTGTAGCATTTTGATTGGTTGTGTTTAGAAAAGGAAAGAAATTCACTTCCTGTTAGATTTGTGTGTCTTAGGTAGAGAATTGTGTATAGTGATTTGAGAAAAAGTGTTTTATGCAATTGAAAACTGAGTGAAAGGCTGAAAAATAGCTTATGGTTTAGGAGATTTGCTGTGTAGTTTTGCACTTTGAGGGAGAGATTTCAAAAATTGTGTGGCATGAAAAGATTTTGTGTGTAAGCAGTTGGAAAAAACTGTAATTTACAGTACTCTAATTACTTAGAAGTAGAATTGCTAAAAGTGTTAAGTTAACAACAGCGGTGTGTAACTGGTTGTGTGTAACTGTAACAGAATTAAGTCAAATGAAACGTGTGTGTTTCAAATGGTAACAAATGTTTTTTTTATAATTTAGGGTTTCATTTTGCAAAGTATCTGAGGTGTTCTGCTGATTGCGTGTGTGGTTATGCAAATTATGTGTAGCGTTTTGAAAAACCACTACACATACATTTTGAAAAAACTTGATACACTCTGGTCTTGATAATGACTTGGTCTCTGCTTCAACACTGCAGCACTGTTTCTGAGAACGCCTCTTTACTGGGATAGTAAAACAGCCCTCATAGATGTGAATCTCTGCTAATTTGATTTGATTTGAATTCCCTTCAACAGTAGAGCCTAGCATATTCTCCAACTGACACAAACACTGTTTACCCTTGATGCGTGCATGTGTGTGTGTGTGTGTGTTTGTGTTATCGATGTGTGTGTGCATGCCTGCCTGTCCTCTGTGCGTCTGTGCCAGACGGTCTGAAAATAGACTGTCTGGAATTTGATGCAAAAAAGAATAAACTGCTGTTGGTTTGGCCCATTAGTGGCTCTGTTACATTGTAAGAAGATTGTCTTTAACATGACACTTCTGAACACAATGACCTTTTCAGGTTTCCTTTGACAGACTGATCTTAAAGGGCTGAAGGTGTTCTAAAAAGTTAAACTTTTTCATGAAAACAATATGGCCACTGAACAAAGGGACAAAGGGCATTGTAAAATAGCTTGTCATCTGCACTGAATATCACTAAAAAGAACAGCAACATGTGTTACTTACATGAGTTTTGTGTCCATGTGTTTGTCCATCAGAGGCCAGATGAGGAGGTGGTGGTAGACCAAGGAGGGACCAGCTCAGTACTGAACATCCACTATGAAAAGGAGGAACTAGAAGGTGAGTAACATGTGCAGGTGGAAAACTACTAAGTAATAAACTGGTTATAATAATAATAATTATTAATGAAGAACGAGTCCTTTCAATAAAATCAGGTCTGAACACGGTTCCAAAATAAACAGTTTTTACATTTTTCTTCTTTCAAGGCAGTGTTAGATTGAAACCTATGCAGAACTCCTTTGTGCCCTGCAGTGAAGTATTTGTGTTCTTGCACCTAAGTATTTTTGCCATTGGGTCTTAACAGGTTGCATCGAACACTGAATACACTTATGATATTATGAATTGGCACAGATTGAGACCAGTGTTGGACAGAAGGCAGAGTGCTGTTCTCCCTGTGGAGCTTTGGGACAACACCTAACCCTTTTTTTACTTTCAGTCACTTTAACCTACTGAGCTGAGAGACCACAGTGTACCTTATTCAACTTTGCTTTTCCTTTTAGCAGTTGTTCCATGTGGAATACAGAACTATGCCAGTTTTATCCTCATCTAATTATGATTTTATATTATCTCATCCAAAAGCCTGAAATGAAATGTAGGCCTACTTATGTATGTATTTATTTGGAAAGTGGACAAGATTACAAAAACACTACAACCTAACGACAGGAGAGGCATGTAGGCTGGGTGTAAACAAATTCCCAGTGAGTTCTACAGTATGTATCAGCTTTAAAAGAGGTCTGATATTCACGTCTTTGAAAGTAAATTGGACAAGCTGCAGTCACATGTTGCCGAATTAACAGGAGGTAAACATAGGTACATGACAGGCATGATGCCTAATTCACAATCTTCGTCAGATAACTTGCCAAGAGGTTCATTGTGAGACTTCTTTAATTTTATATGTACATATACTCAGTTCAGGAAGGCCTGAAGCTTATCTAAAAGATAACAGATCGCTTTATTCATATATAATATATTACTTTTTTTATTTTGTCCACCCCTGAATTTCTCTAAGTTGCAATTACTGAACTCCCTAGAATCTTCATGGCCATTAATATCTCCATGATGGTGTTTTGTGTTTTTTAAAAGATTTATTTTAAAGTAAATCCTGACACTAAGTACGTGTTTCGCCTCTACGTCAGGCCACAGGACTCTGTTTGTGGGGGTTCGGATGCCCAGGCAGAGCCATCGTCACCACAAGGCCCACGGCTCTCGGCACCGCAAGAGAGACAGAAGGGCAGGAAGCATCGCAACTCAACAGAGCGAGGATAATGAGACGGCCACCTCCAGTCATGGTAACACACACCAAACCTTTTCTTAGGCTATGCTGATCCAGTATTTCTTTTGGCTCATCCAGTCATTTATTAGTCAGAGAGAGATGACAAAATAGATGATTCAGTGTAGACCATGCATGCATGGCCTACTTGCACATCCACCTCCCAGAGAGGAAGTAGTTGTTAAACAAAGCCTATCAATAGTGTGGGCTCACACATACAGCACCCCAGGCTAAAATTGACAGGTCCACTAATTTGCTACCAAAGAGCAGGAACTAGTCCGCATGTGTGTGTTTTTGTGTGTGTGTGTGTTTGTGTGCGTGGGTGTGTGCATGTGCTTCGGTATTTCTGTGTGTGTGTGTGTGTGTGTATGTGTGTGTGTGTGTCAGGCAGACACTTTTAAATACATGTAATGACAAAGTAAACGGAGTGTGTTTGTGAAAGTTTTTTGAGAACCACATTTCACCTCTTGTTGTCTTGCTTCATCAGACACGCCGTCCCAGCGGGTCCAGTTCATTCTGGGCACAGAGGAGGATGCTGAACATGTGGCCCACACGAGCTGTTCACTGAGCTGGATGAGATCTGTGTAAGGGATGGCAAGGATGCTGAGTGGAAGGAAACAGCCAGGTCAGGATCTCCTCTGGGAGCTGTTGGCAAGAATGCTTGGCAATAACGCTTCTGACAGCCCAGCAGCTCTACAGATGTATTGTTACGAAGAGAGACATGTAGTTACATTTAAAGCTAAGTGGATAATTTTTTGGTCAATTTGCTTGAATCTCTAAAGAGAGGAGTGACAAATAAACACTTCTGGGATCTAATTCATTCTGGTCAAATGCTCAGTTTCACATGCTAATGTCAAAACCTTTCTCTCATATTGTGTGGTTAATATTTATGTCCTGGGAGGAAAGAAAAACATCTTTCTTTTTAAGCTCTAATGCTCCTTTCTTCCTGTCTGCACTGAGTTGATCTGGGCCTGTATTGATCAAAGCTCTAAGTATTAAACTTAAGAATGCACTAAAGACCCATCATGGGAGTATCAAGTTCAACACACATCAATCGAGCAACTCACTCCTACTTACAGTAAAGTGTAGGATTAGTAACATTTTAAGAACAACACAAATTAACCATGTAGGAGTAGCCAGTCTGAGGCCAGGATTTAATGCTACATCTGCCATATTTTTAATCCTTTTATTATGAATTCATTAAAAAAATGGCTGAAATGGAAACAAAAAGAAAAGCAAACAAAATCAATGTCAGTGTTATTCTTGTTGCTGGCAGAAAATGGTGTTTGAAATGAATTGCAAATAATATGATAAATCTACCTGCTGAATGATACATGTATATATTGCTTTAGATAACCTTCATCATGACCAATGATAGTTTATACAATAACTCCAGACATCTCAAAAGATGTGTGTTGTGTCTTTGTACTGCAATCATCTGGGATCTACTCTCAACTTAAAACCTCACAAACTCTCCTGAATTTAAGAGCATTTTTAAGTTGTAACGAAATGTAACGAATAGAACTTAAAAGATAAAAGTAGCAACACTTCACATTTACTTCTATTTGCAAACATCTCGTCTGTTTTACCTTACAGGTGGCTAAAGTTTGAGGAAGATGTGGAGGATGGCGGGGAGAGGTGGAGCAAGCCATATGTCGCCACTCTCTCCCTCCACAGCCTGTTTGAGCTCCGCAGTTGCATCATCAACGGCAGTGTGTTGCTTGACATGCACGCTGACAGCATCGAAGAGATTGCAGGTGAGACATATATTAATATCTCAGTACCAGAGCGCTATTGATTCTGAGAGAAAAATAAGCACTCTGTCTGAACAATTTTTTATAAGGACATTGTAAGAAATCAGTTTTTGTCATTGGTGTTTGTGACAGGTGTCGCTTCTTCAAATAGATATATGATTCCACAATTTGTTTTTCTGTATTTCTCTTTCCTGCCCTCTAAAGTCACTTCTTGCTCCTGTCGAGTACTTATTACATTTATTGATATAAAGCAGGCTCCATTACTCAGCTGAGATGCTCGCTGGATGTCTGCGACAAATTGATTTATCGTCAAAAGAGAGGTGACACACCTGTAATACAGACCTGCAAGGGGCATTACCATCGTGCTGGATGCAGAAACACGTACACAGACACAAAAGTTGTCAATCATAGAGATGTAAACATACACAAGCACTGTCTAGTGTCATTACATGATGCAACACTGTGCTAGTGGCTGTGAAACCTCAGTTTGTGCAATAAAGCTGAAAAAACTCTACGGTTGCTCTGAGGTTGTTTTCATGGAATATTGCAACTGAACTTCTGTTGAACCATATTTGCATTACATCTATGATTACATAAAGCTGCTGCCACAGTTCAAGCTCATTTGCATACAAGTAGGCAACTATGTCGCACCTGTAATTTGCATGCAAGTACACGATTGGATAAACACTGCCCATGTACGTCCAATGAGTTAGAAAATTAAGACAGATACCGCCTGAGGCAGTTCACTTGTCACTGTCCTTATTATTGTAACATGGCTGATTATACTTAGCTGAGCTAAGCACATTAGAGCTGGCCTTAAAGTGTGCTCAGAATTAATGCAGGCACTGCAGTGTTCACATGTTCACGTGTGTGTGTTTTGTGTGTGTGTGTGTGTGTGTGTGTGTGTGTGTGTGTGTGTGTGTCAGGCAGACACTGTGATTGACTGTGGAGGAGGGAAGGAAAGGAAGGAAAGATCCAGTACTGACTAAGCAAGTCAGTATGAAAAAAAAAAGACTGGGAGAGGGAGGAGAGCAGAAGGGGTGAGAGAGATAAAGAGATGGTAATTATTCTCTGCAGTCCCACATGACCTGATACGTTGGACAATATACTGACCGACCACTTCAAACACGCACACGTTCTGCTTAGCACTGTGGCTTTACATGTTGACAGATTATTACATTTTAACTATAGAAATTAAAGAAAAAAGCTAATATTTCATAGTTCAAGGGAGGCTCTATAGTTGGAACATAAACTGCGCTCTGAAATACATTGTGTCCAATAGGTTGCGTTTTGCGCTTTGCTGGACCCAGCGGCAACCTGGTTAAACTTTGGGCGCAATACGTTGAACCCAGCGGCAAGTGCAGTGCTAATTGCATTTGGACGGAAAAACCTATTAGTATTATTTGTGTAGAGTTTATTGATTATAAATGGATTCCAGTTCTGGTCAAAATAGCACAAATAAATGCATACTGTACAAATAATAGCTGTCTGATGCCATTATTTGGAAAAAGTCCAAAGTACGATTTCTTTGTCCGTGTGTTGCAGACATGGTGCTGGACCACCAGGAGGCGTCCAATGAGCTGGATGACACTGTGAGAGTGAAGGTGCGTGAGGCTCTGCTGAAGAGACACCACCACCAGAACGAGAAGAAGAAGAACCTGATGCCCATTGTGCGCTCCATTGCTGAGGGAACCCGCAAACAGTCAGAGCTCCATCTGACAGGTGGGTTTCACACTGTTCATTATATGCACACACATATTACATTAAGTTATCACTGATCATTTCAATTTTTTGGTATCAATCAAATGTAGAAATCTACTTATGGATTAAAATTATAATTGCTTTTGCATATCCGGCTACAGAATTATTGTAGTCTTAGAAATATGAGTTGACTTCTAATTACTTTAGTCAGAGGCAGCTGTTTGCTATAATAAGATTACATAAGACTTTTTTTATATCAGAATGATGGATGGAGAAAAACAAGGGAATACGAGTCAACATGAAAAGACTAAAAGCAACAAGACTAAGTAACAGACAGATAGGAAAGCATGATCTCTCATAGTTTGTTTTGCACTTAGCAGGCCAACAGATATATGTACTAGTTCTGAACCTCTTTCTCTCTCTCTCTCTCTCTCTCAAACACATATACACACTTATGTGCACATACACACCCATACCTTACCGTCTAGCAGGGTCAGCCACATCTCCCCAGCCTCCGCCAATTACAGAACCCGCTAAGAATGGTGGCGGTCAGGACACTGCCCCAGTGGACCTTAGCAAGGTAAACAAGCAAGTTTTCATTCTCATAAATATGTGCAATTTCTCCTTGCATACTGCTCATGTCTTTGCATGGATGCTGTAAAGACCACACTAGAATATAGAAAGTGGATTTAATTAACCCATCTGACCACAGCAATGTAATCATCAGCTGTATGCATGTGCTGGAGCTTGCAACTGCTAAGATCTGTAATCAATGCTTGGTGGGTCACATAGTGGAGTAGTGTAGGAGAACTACATTTGTTCAAAGTTTATTCCACAGCAGCAGTAGCCCATCACTGCAAGACTGTTGAGTACAGCCACATAGGACAAAGAACGAGAAGCCTCCATTTAGCCAGTAATTTCCACCTGGAATTTTGTAGTGCATGTCTGTACAGTTTAACACCCCTAGTACTGTAATTCTATCTAGCTCCACTGACATTATTCTGCACCTGTGATGGGAGAGCTTCATGAACAACTCTTAGGTATTAAGTAATTTCTGCCTTAACTCACCAGGTGGACATGCACTTCATGAAGAAGATTCCAGAGGGTGCAGAGGCCTCCAATGTACTGGTGGGAGAACTGGACTTCCTGGAGAGGCCCATTGTGGCCTTTGTCCGCCTCTCACCTGCTGTGCTGCTCACTGGACTCACTGAGGTCCCCATACCTACCAGGTAGACAGCCACATAAACAATTGTTTAGTCATAAATTTAAATGATGTGTCAAGTCAATAATCCAGGAATGCTTTACATACTCTAAATAATCTGCTGACAAATATCAGGTTCCTCTTCATTCTGCTGGGCCCCGATGGAAAGGCTCAGCAATACCATGAAATTGGACGCTCCATGGCGACCATCATGACAGATGAAGTAAGAAAACTTTAAACAATTAATATCTAACTTCAGAAACCTTCAAACAAACAAATTAAATGTCAGCATTTGCCTTGCGAAGGCAGTCAGTTTATTTCCCTCTGTCCTTCACTTTTGTCTGGAACCAGATCTTCCATGATGTAGCCTACAAGGCAAAGGACAGAAGTGACCTGCTGGCTGGGATAGATGAATTTCTGGACCAGGTGACGGTCCTGCCACCAGGAGAGTGGGACCCCTCCATCCGCATTGAGCCACCAAAGAGTGTCCCGTCTCAGGTACAAAGCTACAACATAAACAAAGATTAATTTTACAACTTTGTTAAGGGTGCAATAAAACCAAGGGTGTAATAAAACCCAGACTTATAATCTTGGCTCCCAGGATCTTTTGCTTCTGTCTGTTCCAAAGGTTAGAATTGAATTGGGAAAAGGCATTTAAGTTTGCTTTGTCTCATTGGTCGCTTTTAAGAGGATGTTAATTGACTTGGAGGCAGCCACATCTGGCTGTAGATGATTTGCCTGATGTATTTGGGATTGTGGTTGACTTTGAAACATTTGCTGATTCAGTTATTTTATGTTTTTAATGTTTTTGTGTATTTTGTGTTTGTGTGTATGTGTGCTTGTACTGCTGC
This sequence comes from Etheostoma perlongum, assembly GCA_026937815.1. Lineage (NCBI taxonomy): Eukaryota > Metazoa > Chordata > Actinopteri > Perciformes > Percidae > Etheostoma > Etheostoma perlongum. The sequence continues at coordinate 6,968,041 of CM049374.1, read as the reverse complement.
CTGTCTTGGCCAGGACACTCTTGAAAAAGAGATTTTTAATCTCAACATGTCTCTTCCTGGTTAAATAAAGGTAAAATAAAAAATAAATAAAGAGCTGTTTTTTAATGTGTCTGTTCCTGGACTGTTACTGGGTGCCTGCAGGAGAAGAGAAAAATGCCAGGAGTTACTAATGGCGGAGCCTGCCAGGTAGAGGAAGAATTACATGCTGAGCACCACGGACCAGAGCTACAGAGAACAGGAAGGTAAGCTGTCATTTGCAGGTTGACTACACAGGCTTATTGCTTTAGTAATGGCTGCTATAATATCTATCATGGTAAATATGAAATCCAAATTCAGCTGTAAAAAAAGAACAATGTTATACAACACAATTGGTGAATATTGGGAGACGCTTTCTTAAAGATAGCGTGTGGAAAACATGGCACCTGTTGTGTTTTCTGTATGTATCTAAATTTGAAGTTGTGACGAGCTGAGGTTGGACAAGTAAGTGACAACCCAAGTGTGATAGTCTGAAAGACAAACATGCACAACAACATTCTTCCTGTTAACGCCCCCTGAAATCTTGTTTTTGCTGACCTTCAGTGGTTTAACTTTTAAGTGTAATCTGGGATACTGTGACATCACTCGTAGGTGTGGTTACAGGTGCACTACCATCAACGAGACCCATCAAAGGTTTGGGTGTTTCAGCTTGACATTACCTCTCTTACATCTCTTGAGCACCTCTCTTCTTTTGTTGAATGCCATGATTAGGTTGTTTGGTGGTCTGATACTGGACATCAAGAGGAAAGCTCCGTTCTATCTGAGTGACTTTAAGGACGGTATGAGTCTGCAGTGTGTGGCCTCTTTCCTCTTCCTCTACTGTGCTTGCATGTCTCCTGTCATCACCTTTGGAGGACTGCTGGGGGAGGCGACAGAGGGACGCATCGTAAGAGCACAAACCCACTCAGACACAGTCACATAGTGTGATTAGAAGACTATAGACAGTGTACATGTTACTCTCAAACACAAACACTCTCTATTTCCACATTTGTGACAGAGTGCCATAGAGTCCTTACTTGGTGCGTCTATGACTGGAGTAGCCTACTCTTTGTTTGCTGGTCAGCCTCTCACCATTCTAGGCAGCACAGGTCCTGTGCTGGTTTTTGAGAAAATCCTCTTCAAGTTCTGCAAGTATGTATTACAACAACCTGTTTTTGACATTTTTATTATCACTGGTGCAGTCCTTTGCTAACCAGTTACATATTCCTTGTCATTCCCAACAAACTCCTTTTCTCCTTTCACATCAGGGACTACGACCTGTCCTATCTGTCGCTAAGGACTTGCATCGGCCTGTGGACGGCCCTGCTGTGTTTGGTGCTGGTTGCCACTGATGCTAGCTCTCTGGTGTGCTACATCACTCGGTTCACAGAGGAGGCCTTTGCCGCCCTCATCTGCCTCATCTTCATCTATGAGGCATTGGAGAAGCTCTTCCACTTGGGAGAAGTCTACCCCTTCAATGCACACAGCGATCTGGATAAACTTACTCTGGCGTAGTGAGTAATGAAATGTTCACTCTGCTGGCTCACCTGCTAGACTTTTCATTGTTCTTTCATGTGCATTGTCCTTCTCAAAGAAAACAAAGCTGTCATTCTCTCTCTGCAACCATCCTCTCACTTTGTGGCTTTGCCCTGGTTGTCATTCCTGCTCTCCTCTACAAGCCTTCAGATCACATTCTTTCATGCAGTTCCCATTTTGTCTGGCCTAATTTAAGAAAAGCAAGCATGCAAGGCCATTTTCTATCAGAAAAGAATCTCTCGTTTTCCTTGTGTGTGTTGTGATGGCTCTCTCTCTCTCTCTCTCTCCCCACCTTTCTCTGTAGCTGTAGGTGTACAGAGCCTGATAACCCCAGTAATGAAACCTTAGAATTGTGGAGTGAGAGAAACATCACAGCCTCGGTAGTACCATGGACCAACCTTACTGTCAAGGTAACGTAACTATGTGGAAACACACACAAAGAGACACACACACACACACACACACACACACACACAGACACACACACACACACACTTTGAATCTCAATGTGACTTCCAGGTGATAGCACACATTACTTTTGCTCCGTGTTTATGTTTGTTAACATTCATGTAATCCGCTCACCTTCCCTGGAGCAACTAACATCTCTCACTGTAAGGACCTTTGCAAACACTGACAAGGACATTTAATGGATTAACCTTTCACTGCTGTGTGTGTATAACTGAGCAAAGGCTTTTCTTGGTTTTCTGTATTTCTGTCTTTTCCTTTAAGCTTTGTAGACCTTCCTGACAATCAGATCATTTAGATAAAACAATATTTTGATCTATTTTCTCTTGAGTACTCCAGAGTCCATTTTGTTCTTATTTAACCTACAGGAGTGCGTCAGTCTGCAGGGCCACTTTGTTGGGACGGCATGTGGCCACCATGGCCCCTACACCCCAGATGTTCTCTTCTGGTCTACCATATTGTTCTTCTCGACGTTCTTAATGTCTGCCTTCCTCAAACAATTCAAGACAAGTCGTTATTTCCCCACCAAGGTAATCAACCGATATACCTGCTCACTAAGCAAAGGGTTTACCTTTCGGGAAACGTTAAATACCACAGTTAGTAACCACTGATCTCTGAGTGTTGTTATCTCCCATTCCCAGGTACGGTCTGTGATCAGTGACTTTGCAGTGTTCCTTACTATTGCTGTCATGGTTCTGTTTGATTATGCCATGGGAGTGCCCTCCCAGAAGTTAAAGGTTCCCAGCAAATTCCAGGTATAGAAAAATTACTAATTACGTCAACCTTAATATAAAATGCCACATGATCACGGTTGAATCATGTTCTCACTCCTCTTTATGTGATCCTCCAGCCTACCAGAGATGACAGAGGTTGGCTGATCAATCCAATAGGACGCAACCCATGGTGGACAATCCTGGCTGCAACTATTCCTGCTCTTCTCTGCACCATCCTCATCTTTATGGACCAACAGATAACTGCCGTCATCATCAACCGCAAAGAGCACAAACTACTGGTGAGAAAAAATACAGCTGCCCTTTATGCACTGTTGCTTGTGGCTGCAGACAGTAACCCAGTTATAATTGTACCTATCTGTCCTCTTTTTCCATTCTGAAGAAGGGCTGTGGGTACCACTTGGACCTGCTCATGGTTGGGGTGATGCTGGCTGTGTGCTCCATCATGGGCTTGCCCTGGTTCGTAGCAGCCACGGTGCTGTCCATCTCTCATGTCAACAGCCTGAAGCTGGAGTCAGAGAGCTCGGCTCCAGGAGAACAGCCTCGCTTCCTGGGCATCCGAGAACAGAGGTTAACTGGCCTGCTCATCTTCCTGCTCATGGGCTGCTCTGTATTCATGACTGGGGCCCTGCAGGTCAGTTAGACAAGCTGCACATACCTGCGCGCCTCTGGATGGGATAGTTTTAATTATTTATTTATTAATTTTAGGTTTATTTATTAGTGACAAAGCACACTCATAATACATAAATGCATGTTAAATATGCCAGAATTGGCCTAGAGGCTATTTTACATGTGCTAAGAGGTCACCCTAAAAAATAGACAAGGATTAAGCTATAAATAAAACATACAGATGTGGGCCTATACTATAAATACAGGTGTGTTTATGTAATATGATAACCATCAAAGCTCATTGATGTATGTTTTTTTCTCCAGTTCATTCCTATGCCAGTGCTGTATGGTGTTTTCCTTTACATGGGAGTCTCCTCATTAAAAGGCATCCAGGTAATGTGAAATGTGACACAGGAATATTATCCTATATGGTAAAGATGATTTACAGTAAGGCCACTATGAGTGCAATTTAAAAGTTTCTTACTGTGGCACCCTAGTGATAGTGCCAATGGGAGTGTCAGTTTTTTTACAATCCGGAATTTATGAATAATATACAAGATGCTATAAACAGATGTGTTTTCATACTTGTTATTTAACTATTACTTATTACTGGCAGGAATTGTTGTTGAAAAGTTGGTTTTTTTCCCTCTCTGTCCCAAACTCTGATTAATGTAGCGCCCTGTCCTGATCGAATTAATTCCATCCCAATTCATTGAGGCCTGACAGTTAATTGTCAGACTAATCCAACTAAATCCGTTATTCATAATTACTTTCCCTATTTTGCCATATTCATCATCTGTCTCCTGGCTCTGTTCTCATTAATTCATATCTCTTCCTTACTCTGTCTGTCTCTAACTCCCCCACCACCTGCGTTCACTTGTCAGTTCTTTGACCGTGTGAAGTTGTTCTGTATGCCCGCGAAGCACCAGCCAGACTTCATCTACCTTCGCCACGTCCCCTTGAGGAAGGTGCACTTGTTCACTCTCACGCAGCTCACCTGTCTGGTGCTGCTTTGGATCATCAAGCACTCACCTGCCGCCATTGTCTTTCCCATGATGGTGAGTTGGCCTCCGCCAACATCCCCACTCTCTCTTCAATAGCCTCTCCATGTCTCCTATTGTCTTGAAAAAAAGAAAACACGTTTTTTTTCCTGAAGGTTCTGGCTCTGGTTTTCATTCGAAAACTGCTGGACTGGTGTTTCTCCAAGCGAGAGTTAAGTTACCTGGATGACTTGATGCCTGAGTGGAAGAAAAAAAACCTTGATGATGCATCTAAAACGATAGAAGAGGTAGTCTACATCAAAACACACAGATGGAAATAAATAATGAAAATAAATAAAGATGCACGTATTGACTGGACATGTTTGTGGCATGGATGTGTCTCGTAGGAATCACAGGTTATGCTCAGCACGAAGAAGAAAGATGTAACTGCTGTTCAGATTCCCATGGAGGCCAGCGAGCCTCTTCAGACCCCCAAAGCACACGACCCCAGGTGAGTACACACATACACTCCTACACACACATTCTCAAATGGACAGGATGGACATCAGATGATCGTAGTGGTAAGAATATGAGAGAAATGCTTCACCTTCCTGTCTATCTATATGCATGCTTGTCTTGTTTGGTGTTCTGCTCTCAAGTGCACCCTGTGAATACTACTGTAACACACTGAGACCTCTCCCTAAACCCCCAACTCACTGCCAACCCTGTCCGCTTTGTGCTCTCACCCTCCTCTTCCTCTCCTCAGGAGTGACCCCTCTGACATTAATATATCTGATGAAATGTCTAAAACCACCGTGTGGAATTCCATTAACTCCAATCAAAGGGACACTTGTCCTGTGGCTTCTAAGAAGGCAAGGCCATTCCCTCTTTTTCCTCACCCCTGTCATCTGGAAATATTCCTGTTGCACATTGGTCACTCGTTTGTGTTTTGAAGTTGTTACTCCAAATGCTAATTGTAAATTTAGGGTAGCCAAACTGTGCTCTGTGCTTTGTTAATTAAAGCTTGTTTGTTTTACTCTGCAGGATTGAAGGGATCACGTTCATAGACGAGTGAAAGGATGTTCGCAGTTCTGACAGGCTGTAGTTCTGGACCACAGGATACTGCGATTTGGATTTCAGCCACTTCAATGCTTACCAAACAAGTCTTGATGACCTGCAACATACAACATAATACTTTCCACAAACATACAGACATAGAGAAGGTAGTATGCACAGATAGACAAACACATGCACTTCAATCTTTGTGAGAACTAGAAATATCTTTAAATCTTATTTACCTACATTTAAAGCCAGTGCTAATCTAATCTTAACTCTATCCCCTTGACTCGAAAGTAGAATGAACCTCAGCAACGTTAACCATCTTAACCAGTTAACCAGTAGAAACCCCTGATCTCAACCATCACCATCTTCTACTTCCAGCTTTCTATTAATCCAGACAGGGAAGAAAGCCCTTAGTGATCAGTTCTGGTCTGTACACTGCCCTTGGCTTCCCGGCTTAGTTGTAAGGTTAAAGGATGAAACTTTGAGACTTCTACGGCAGCATTCATCTGTGAAAATTCAATAGTATCCAATATCTCAGTTTTAATTCATTTGTGTCTGATAATGTGATCTAGAGACACACACTGGAGCATCCACAGTGACAGTAAATAATGGAGGACACTGTGACAGCTGCTGGCAGCCATAGTGATTTCACTGAGTTATAGGGACATATGCTAATTTACACCTGAAACCCATGCATATACTTAAAACTCATTGGATGTTACACCTCAAATAGCCTCACAACATACTGGCGGGCGTGTTGTGAGGCTGTAATTCAGTGTCAGTGGTCTGTCTCCAAAAATGTCAGCTGAAAAGTCTGGACAGTATGTCTTTAGCTCATGGGGAAACAGCTGCTGTTTGTCTATAAATATCGACTTTACTGCCCAACGCCATTGTAAATTCTGTTGTAGGTTGGATTTTTTATTTAACTAGTGCAGTGCCCGTTCAAAATTTGCCTGTGTGAAATGGGCAGATTGCTTGTTCTCCAGTTTTGCTGCTTACAGCTTTCCCATCTTATTAACTTCACACTCGACACTGCATTTCATTGGGTCCTGAGCAATACACCTGCCATGACATAGACATAGACTAGAGTATATACATCATTAGCAAATATGTTTTTGCTAACAGCTAGCTATTTGTGATCAGGCCGGATCATTTCAGGGAACAAAACTTTTCATTTCAAAAGTTACATAATTTATTCTTGAAATGTTTTAGTTTGCTACAACGTAACATCTCCTGCATCTCATGCAGGTACTGTAGCAAGTGACGGAGAGAGAGATGTACCTAGCATGCCGTTTGGCAGTGTAACAGTTTATAGGGGACCACTCTCAATACCCTACACGTTGGTACATGACACACTAATAATACATATGTCCCATAGATCTCAAGAGCTCACACTTGACACTGCACTTCCTTGGGTCCTCAGAAGAAAATCAAAGAACAGACAGACTGACTGAGACTCCTTTGATTTTAGTTACAATATACTTAAACTAGCCATAGCTATACCACACACACACACAGTTATAAACCAGAAATATGCCTCGTTGCCATTCTATTAGGTACAACTATCTAAAAGTCTAATACAACAGTCCTGCAATAAAACCCTCCTTCATAATGGTTATAATGTTCAGTTTTTGTTGAAACTGTTTAAGAAAAGTGTTGATCAATCCATATTGAACATACCGATAAGAAACTGATTTGGTATCTTTATCAGCTAAATGCTGCACCATATTCCCCAGCTAATTACTAACTTTGTCAAGGTTTGGTGCTGAGCAGGTAGTGAACAGTAGGTGTTAAAGAGCTGTTTCACTGACAGCTGTTGCAGCTGAAAATGATGATGTTAAGAGGGGTGAGAGTGAACTAAAACAATAAAAACTACAGGCCAGGAAATACAAATAATGAGTTAAATAGCCTATAAAGCTCCGTAGAGCTTAGGGGAATGGCAGAGTTGGATGATAATTCATTGTTCATCACTACAAGTCACTGGTTTCAATTACCAGTCATGTGATCCACTGGTAATATAAAAATATTAGCTGCTTTAAAGACATTTGGTCCTCGCAAAGATAGAACACAAACAACAACCAACTACTCCCCCTTTTGACCCTTTCATCAGAAACCCGGGTTCTGCCCCTCCACTGTACACTTAGCTGGGCTAAACACAAACCAGGTTATTTTTCTTAATCTAAATAGATCCGTCAGTTCTCATTCCTTGAATCAACTAAAGCGTCTTTTTATTTAATGTGTGCCATGAGTCTGTTCTCTTTCTAATAGTGATGATATGGTCAATTATTTAGTAGATTTCTTAAAACACATTGCAGGTTCAGTAATACATAAATCCTTTTTTGGTGCATAAAACCTTTTGTCAGTTTTGTGTGATGATGTCAACTGAAAACTGTAAATTTTAGAAGACCCACTTCAGTTGAAGCAGCGGCATCAATAACGTGTCTTTTGAGGTGTAATCTTTTTCCCTTTCCTATGGATGTTGATTGCGTACGATGGAGGTTGTTCTACAGAATATTTGTCATGTGTTAGTAGTACAGTGTCTTATTTCTTTACCTCAGACAAGTTCATAAATGCTCCTGAAAGGCACTTTGGATGATGTCAGGTAAGGGGATACCAGAGCAAAGGGTGTGTATGTGTCCGTCCTTTTGAGTTTCAGGAAAATAATAATTTTTTCATTATTTTATGGGGGACAGCAGGCCTTTCTTTTAAGCAATAATTTAACTTGTGATTCAACCCAAATTTACCTTGCTACAACTCTTTATTTATCAGGGTCCCATTGTACCAGTGCAACCTTTTTTATCCATCAATGCGAAAAAGAGGTGGTTCAGGAAAACTTAACATTTGAAGCCTTGAACACTTTACATGTGCCAAAAAGAAATACGTTTTGACATTGTCACACTTTCCTTGTTTATGATTCCCGAGACATGTCACTTTGGATAAACAAGGTTCAAGTGTAATATGCTCCCCCTCATTTTTAATTATGAGCCAAATCTGGTGGTTCTCTTAAATTAATTTCGAATAGGACTTGCACACCAGTGTCACCTCAAAGCTGGAAGAGCCAAAGGAAGCAAAGGGAATAACCTTCAGTAATACTTTCTTTGTAGTTGCACTTTCTATAGATAAAGAATTTGTGATATATTTTATTTTGAAGTATATTAAGCAATTAAATGATTTTACAATAATTTATTACAGTTATTTATTTTTAGACTTACTTTCTGTATATACTGCAATAAGTGTGGTGAGCTAAGAGAAAGGCTGATGAATAATATAATTGTATGAATGAATTCAATAAAACACATTCAAAGGTTACTACAAAGAGAGCAAAGTGCTCTGATGGGAGACATCAGGAGTTTGTCAGATAAACGGTGATTGTCACACCCTTTTGGTCTAGATGGAGGACCTGGAGAGACTAAAAACTGCTTACAAATCTTTTATTGGTTAATACTTGATTGGGTAATCAAAGCAAGGACTAATAAAAGATTCATAATTTTATTTTTTATTTATTATTCAGTCATTTTGGGCTTTATTTTTGACAGCATGCAACAAAGAAACACATTTTGACAATGGATCTTTACTTTAAATGTCAGAAAATGAATAATATTCTCTGTAGTTTAAATGTATGTTTAAAAGTCCTTGTTTTACTATCCAGTAAAACATAAATGCTTGAGTTCTTTTATTACCACTTTCAAGGCTGCTTCCTCCATAGTACCCATAATTCCTATTCAAGTGACTTTAAAGCAAAGTGCACAAATACAGTAATCTATCACGTTAACATCACATGCAGTAATACTTCCTCCAAGACGCGTATGAAAGTAAAACCATTGTCTTTTCTTGTCATGTACTTCTGCTTCGACTTTTGAATGTGAAGTCTTTGTGTGTACAAGGACCCATAACGAATGGCATGACTAAATATTATTCATTTTGTAAATATATATATTCTAAATCACATGAGTGCAAATAAATGTCTAAATTGAGAAAAGATAAGACCAAATTGTAAAAACACACATCCAGAGTGCAATGACTGTAGAAGTGCTTTAACAAGAACATGTAATTATTTAGCCAATGTTAAAAGTAATTCTATGGAGCATCATGTGTCTTAAATGTTTTCAAATTTAAATCATGAATGTATATGTGAATGTATGGTAAGCATACAGTTAAATGCCTTTGGTATACTGTAGGTTTACTGCATATTAATGTTACTGAGAGGGGTCATACATTTTAATGGATGTGAGTATAAATATATGCGTAGTATGTGTGTGCCTGACATAGAATACATAACCACTTATTGTGCTGTCATTTTTGACTTTTGACCACTTTACATCTGACCAAAAACTGACCTTTTAAAAATGATTAATGAGGCACAGGCTGTTCAGAAAACTTCATCATCACTGTGTCCTATTTTGTACCATTTCTTTGTCACACAACAAGAGGCTCAAGTTTCAAATTCTCTCCTGTCAGAATCCTTACTTTATTTTTTACGTGTAGATAAAAGGAAAAACGGCACTGTGGCTTTGTCTTTCTAATGAAAACAAGATAAAAGTGGTGTATGTTTCGAGGACAAAGTCAGGGTGACAGAAAAACAAAAGGATGAAAGAGAGAGAGAGGTTAGAAAGTGGGAGGCTTTAGAGAGACGAGCACCTGTACTGCAGTAACCTTAATCTTTTTGTCTTGGAGCCATAGAAACAGTGATGCCTTGTCTCTTCAACCACTGAATGATTAGTCTTAGGCAAGATAATTCTACATGTTTTATATGTGTAATTTAATTTTTGATTATGGAAAAATGAAAAATAAATAATCACAGTTGAAATGAACTCTTGTGTTCCTGTTGCTTGATGAATTTAATGACTTGTCTCCCTAGGTGGCAGCAGAGTCACAATCCTTTCAAGTAGATTCTCCCTGTGAGGACTTTGCTTCCTCTAATTATTATTTATTGAAATTCAAGACTGTTGCATCATTGTAAGAGAGACTAACACTGGTCCCAACCCTGGATCCTTCCTGAACATGAGGTGTGTAAACCTCCCCCTTTTTTATACCTTCTTCCTAACCTTAATTTTCACTGGACTCTCTCCTCTCTTCTTGTGCCCCACCCTTTCCTTGTTTTGTTTTTTTATCCTGATGTGAGTACACAGTGTGCACATCTGGAGATGATCCTGACTGCAAATGAGTAGCCTGTGAGAAGGGGTATGAAGTCAAAGATGCACTGCACCCTGTATATGTCCATGTGTGCCTTCAGGGTGTCATGTGATCCAGACTCCCAAATGCTCCTGATTACAAACAGCTGGCGGGCTGTGGCCTGACCAATCAGAGCGGCTGTTGGCTGTGACATCAAGTGGAAAGAGGGAGGTGCACAGGATATTTTAGATTTTTTTTCCAATCAGCACCATCAGGCTGATCCATTAAGCTGTGCTGGATCCCCCACATCACGCTTGAATGTTGCCAGCTGTTCAAGATATACACAACATATTTACCCTCTATGTACTTTCAGCTTGTCTGTTTGTGTATTGATTATTATTATGTGGGTCCAGCATCATCATAGCTTATAGCCAACACAGGACCAGCTGATCAGCTGAGACGGTACCCTGGTTCTAATGTCTCTGTTCTAAGACTTAAGTATACAAAGACATCCTTTGTGCTCATGTGAAGGCCCTGTGGTTTTTGTGGAAGAAAGCTGAAGAGCCAACTAGAGCCGGAATGCAGAGAGGAATGCATGTTTCTTTTATGGGGGACCGCCACAAAATGCTAAATGATTAGCAGTCTTTTGGGAAGGATTCATGTTGTTTTTTTTTAAATAGTTTGCAATGTCTTTGCGACGGAGCATCTAAGCTGATACAAGATTGTGTGTGTAGTGGCAATCTTCTCTGCAGTGTGCATGAATTTTCCTGTGCCGTAGGTTTTCACAGCAGGGAATGCACAGGTGTCATTTTGGAAAATATGCATATTAGCTTGGTAACACTTCACAATGCAGGTTACAAAATTGTGAGGAGTTTCTAAAGAGCAAGTGAGGAACGAAAGCTATTTGCTTTCTTGCCGAGTGTTAGATGAGAAGGTTAATACCACTCATATCTGAGAGTGGTATTGATCTTATTATACTCCTAGAAAATAAACCATTATGTGGGTTCCCCACAGTGTGGAACTGTTTCTTTTAAGAAAGATATATATCTTCATGGTTTCTAATAATTAATAATAATCAGCATTAGCTCAATTTTGAAAAAAACATTTATGTAACAGATGTAAGAAATTATGCTTGCCAGAGTTACCTTTTTACACAGAAGATATTTTGACAAGAACAGGTGTGAATAATAAAATAATTGTGGCTGAATTTCATTTAGCTGCTTCAGTTTTAGGTGCCCTGGCGTTGTGCATTCTGGCTCACTGTCACATTGTCATGACTTATTGGCAAAACTGAATACAACAGAGCCATCATTAATGTTATTACTAATGTGTGTTTTTCCTACAATGACCAGTTAAAATGTTTTCTAGTCTTAGCAAACATTCAAAGTTCTCTATCACACACCTTCATACACTGAGAGTACCATACAAAGTATGGAAAGTGGAAGTGGTAAAGTGTCACCTGCTCATTAGATAATAATTCAGCCATCATCCATTGTTAAATCAGTTCGCAATTTGGGGTTCAGTGTCTTGCTCAAGGACACTTTGAAGACATGCAGGGGCCAGGGATCGAAGCGCTGGCACTCAGGTTGGTGGACAACCACTCAACCTCCTGAGCCATTGCCGTCCCTATGTGCTGTGAAAAATACCTACGTATATCTCTTGGTGCTCCGTAAACAGTAATTTATAGACTTTTACGCTAACATTCAACATATTGAGTGTGAAGAATACAATAATAAACAATATTTTTTGGAGGTAACTTTTCTGGTTACAAAAGCATGAAATATGGCAATGTATGCCTCTTACAAACAAAATCTGTTAGTCATGTGTAACATCCAACCAAAGCAATCCTGTTTGTCTTTTTTTTCTTTCCCATTTCTATTTGGCTCACTGAGCTGTTGTCCTCTTTTCTTACTGAACAGAGGGGGCTCTCGGCTCGTCCCTCCCCCCTCCATCAATCTCTGTCATAAATCTGTTAAGCGGAGAGAAAGGGAACTGCTGAATACAGATTTGTCAGCAATTAATCTAACCTCTATTACTAGACTTGGATATTGTGTTCTCTATACCAGTGAACAATAATCCACTCTAACATGAAGCACGGTGCTGCATTTTTGTGTGGCGTGCAATCGTGTTTGTGTGTGTGTGTGTGTGTGTGTATGTGTGCGTGCATGCATGCAAACTTCCTTTAATCAACTGTCATGTTGATTAAAACAATGTGAATCAAAATCATATCATAAAAATCATTATTCTTTATTCTTCATTACCTTAAAGCGCCCATGTTATGTTCATTTTCAGGTTCATAATTGTATTTTGAGGTTGTACCAGAATAGGTTTACATGGTTTCATTTTCAAAAAAACACCATATTTTTGTTGTACTGCACATTGCTGCAGATCCTGTTTTCACCCTGTGTGTTTGGGTCTCTGTTTTACCTACAGAGTGAGACATCTCACTTGTTTTAGCTACAGAGTGAGACATCTCACTTCTGTACTATCTTTGTTGGGATTTGCACATGCACAGTAGCTAGGTAAGATCACATCAGCTAGATAACTCTTTCTCCAACTTTGGTCAGTACAAGGCAGGATTAGCTGGGAGACTTCTTCTAAACAAGGGCGCGCTTGTGGAATACCTGCAGAGCAGGGACATGGAAGTAGTTCTTTTGTAGATTATGGTGAACTAGTGTGTGTTGTAGCAGTTTTTTACCATTCTCATTTTGCCATTGAGAACAGGCTAGGTGGTGGCTAACGTAGAAAGCCGTGCAGATTGTGATGTTTGTATGCATGTGAAAACACCAGAGACACAAAATAACACCCCAAGAAGAAAAAGAGATTTTTTTCATAATCTGGGCACTTTAAAAAACATTACACACAGAGTTCCATTAAAGCTTCTGGGGACAGTTACCTGCCATTTACTGCACCAAATGCATGCTGTTGGGGGGATTTTGACTTTGTCCCTTATCTTACGCTCTTCGTGTGTTGCCATTCTCAAAATCCCTTTGCTAGAGGAAACAACATCGCGCTGGCAAGCTACATGCTAAAAATGGCAAATTTTCAAGTAAATTTGGACCAAGCATGCCTGCTTGGTTCTTTTGGTGAATGATTGTAAATAGAATAGAACACGCATTTACTATCTAACTGGCACGTTTTGCGAACGATTGATGGAATTGCTGTGGTCGAAGTACTCATGCTCATAGACTGATAATAGCACATGACGTTTAACCATGTATCCAGCTAATTTAAACAGCTCACATTACTGTATTGCTTGAACAGATAACTTAATTTAATATTTTATGTTTTCTTTTGCGGGGCACAAATGTAACACCAAAACAAGTTCCTGTCCGGAACTTAGCACTACCCAAGACAATTGTGATTGGTTAAAACAATCAAACAACCCAGAGCTTATTTTTGCTTCTATCCTTGAATGTATCTGCGGTGTAACGAGACCTTACACCACAGTGCTGTGGAGATAGGTCTGGCAATGTTAAGACTGTGGTGTGTGTGTGTGTGTGCACGCGTGTGTGTGTGTGTGTGTGTGTGTGTGTGTGTGCACGCATGTGTGTGTGTGTGCATGCGTGTGTGTGTGTGTGCCAATTGTATCTCTTATTGATTTTCTTAAGGATGTGGATGAATGAAAAGTCCATCAAAAACATCATCATTAGTAATATTAATAGCATAATTACTGTATACTCCTCTGTGCATATACCACATGTGCGTGTCTCCAGTTTCTGTGTAAAAGTGCTTTTACACAGCACATTAATGAATTTAAAACCAAGAATCAGTCTGTCTCTCAATACTCTGACCTTCCTACCCTGTTTCATTCATACTCAAGCCCACTTGTTCCTACTGAAGATCTAAAACTATACAATTAGTTCACACACGTAGTCTAATGTTTCAAAAAAAGCTCAGTAATTTCCTAAAAACAGCTGAGCATTCTATCATTTGTGGGAGACTATTTTAACCCGCGGATTAGTGCTCTAGTAAGTATGTATGGCAAATAGATGTGTATTGATTAAAAATAAACTACAGTACCCATGTTTGTCGTAATGAAAGAACATGTCACCCAGTAACTGTGGGACTCACTGGTAATTTTTGAACAACATTGAAGGTCTATGACGAAGTGCACTACTAATGCATTGATAGTTTTGGTCTTGTCATTGGATTTGTTGACAGTCAGAAAAATATAAAATATCACCAGATATTATCCATTAAGTACAAGCTGAGTACTTTGCTGACAGTGACATTGCCTGTAGTAGACAATGCACACATTTCCTCTTCTCTTTCTAAAGATTTCCTGTTCCTGTTTAGCCCTCTCTCTCTCTCTGCCTGATAATTCACCCCTCACATAATTTTCTGGACATGTGAACTAGGGCAATTGTATTTCCAGCTATCTAACTTTGAACTGTTACTACAACAATGGTCCGGTTGTGCACGCATGTGCACACACACACACACACACACACACACACACACACACACACACACACACCACACACACACACACAAAATTATCATTACGGGGACAGTTCAGTGGAGCTGTGGATCAGTGCTCAGCTGCTTGAGACAGAATTAGAGTGGCAAACAGCTGAGCTTCTCTGAGTCACTATCACGTGACCTATCCCACCCACAAGGCCAAAGGGACCCCCGTTTAGAGTTACCATGTCCAATTTCCAACATAGCTGTGTGTGTGTGTGTGTGTGTGTGTGTGTGTGTGTGTGTGTAAATCGGTCTTCCTGTGTGTTATATCTGTTCCAGCAGTTGAGTTGTAAAAGGAAATTTCTCTTCCCGTCTCTGCCAGTAAACTTGCTCTCCAACCTGCTGATAGCTGCACCTTTTTGTTCGCCTGTCATTAGCACCCACTCTGCCCTTTGTCCCGCTGCTTGCCTCAGTGACCTGCTTAGGGCCGCATGGCTACATTGGGAGGTGTTCCTGACGCAACAAGAGACCACATCTGGGGGCTTTGACTCGGCAGTGAGAATGTATCAAACAGCCTACCTTATCTATGATGTAAAGAAAATCCCCTGCAGCACATTTGGGATTGTTTAGATGTATTGTTTCCCAGCCTGCAAAAAACAGCGTGGCTTTTTTTTCACAGTCAGTCAGCAAAGCAGGTAAGGGAGAAAGAGCTGAGCACTGCACTAGCCATTAATCCTCACCTGATGTTTGGTATTGTAAAAAGCATCCAGCACTACTGCTATTGTTGGCAAAAATCTAACTCATAGTTCTCTCAGATGATAGTCCACTTATGGCCACTTTGTCTCCATAAATAAGAAGGACTGCAATCACTATTGTAAGGTTGGCGTAATGATGTTTTTGGTGTTCAAAATCCTCTTTTTTGTTAAAACTGCTTTGTAATCATAGCCATGTGATTACGGTCCAATAAAATGAAATTGCAAAGGAAAGTTACAGCTTGAGCTGTGAACGACCACCTTCTGAAACATGGCTCACACATGTCAAACATGTGCCGGTGTGTGTGTGTGTGTGTGTGGTGCAGGGCCCAAAGCAGAAGGAGTGTGTCCTGCAGGGCCTTGAATGTTTACAGCAGAGTAACATGAGGAGTCGACCAGCTTATCCCGCCTCCTCCACAACTCTAAATGCAGAGCCACAGCTGTGTTCCTATGTTTGAGGGACTGAGGAGCAAAATAGGGTTTTAAGGGAAAAAGTTAAATGAGCCCCTGGAAAGAAATCAATATAAAAGAGATGTGTATATATTAAAATATCAGATATTGATACATTACAATTAAAGAAATGTACCTACTTTTTAGTCAAAGATTTGAGGCCAATGTGGAGGTCATTTACTGCTTTCCATGCATGTGTGCAAGCTGTGTGTGTGTGTGTGTGTGTGTGTGTGTAAGGGGGATGGGGTACTACACGACGAGAATTAGGTAATATTGACATGGTTGTTTCAACTCCACCCTCCCAACGCCACTAAGATCAATGTACCAGATCAATAAAAGTCATTGACAATAACTGAACTTCTCATGTGATCGGTGAAGAAGAAAATTCACAATTTTTCAGTAGCATGTGTTCCACATGCTTATTCATCACACTGAAGGTCTACAATAAATATATTAAAAAAAACATGCATTCACACTTGCACACAAGCAGAAATTCATGCGTGCACACACACACACATACACACACACACACACACACACACACACACAAACAGCAACAGGGGGAAACAGTCTTTTCTTTCTGTCTTTTCTGACACTGCATGATTGGTCACTTTTTCCCTCTCTCTCTCTCTTCCTGCTGAAATAGTTTTAACAAAAGAGAGGGAGAAGGAGGAGGGGGAGGGGTGGCATGGTTGGGGGAGGGGATCTACGTGCTGCTCTGTTGTCACTGGGTGAGGGAGAGCGAGAGGGGGGAGGGAGCGGGAAGCTGGAGGGCGAGCAAGGAGTGTAGGAGAGGATAGGGTCCCAGAAGAGAGCACAAGCCTCTCACACACACAAACACACAACCTCACACATAAACATTTACATTGGCTCCTCTGTTGTACTTTGTGGAATAGTGGATTACTTTCCTAATTGAACCACTCATCGAGCAAATCCAGGTATGATCAGGTCAGTAACCATACACTCACTTGTTGAAAAATATTTAGCTTTTATCTCCTTTCAGCAGTAATGACAATGTTTCTGCTGCTTCTTGCACATTCCTATCATTTTCAATTCTTTCTATTCTCTCTTTCCGTGTGAGATGCCCTCTTTTATGTACTGCTTACTCCATTGTACTGTTATAGTTTATCCTCTTCATGCATATGTATGCCATTCTCAATAGTTTGTCCTCTATGTGCCAAACCAGGTTACATGTCACACTGCACTCCCCTCCTCGTTCTTCAGTTTTCTCCCTCATTATTCCATGGGAGACATTATAGCTTCCTTTCTCTGCAGAGAGTAAAAAGTTACTTTTGCTGTTGTAGATTGCAGTGTTTGTGTTCAACCGTGGGTGGCTTCAAATAATTAGAAACTTGTCTTTGCTTGGCCATGCGGTGCTGTGGTCTGATAGTAAAAGCCCCCTCTCTGTCAGGGCATTTAGCATTCAAACTCTGTCTTGATCGGTCACTCATACACATGCATGCACATAAACGGAGGAAAGTAAAAGTCAACGCATGAGAAACGCATTATGAGTCAATATCAGTTGCTTTCTGCAAGTTATTTTCATAATAGTCTTTAAAACAGGAATACTGAATTCAACATATGACACATGCAAGCAAATTAGGTTTTTTATTATTTGTACTTTATACATATATTATATATCCCTACAATCTTGCTGTGGCTGCAATTAAAATAAACATCCTCATCTTATTCACTGTGTCTTCTGGCTCTGACACTGGCATGTGTGTGCTATTCAGGTGGCAGTGTGTCAGCGCGTTGTTGAACTGTGAAATGAACCATGGAGGGGTCCAGCAGGCCAGTCACTAGCCGAGCCAACAGCTACACAACCACCAGCAGCAAGAGAAGCAGTAGCCCGGGGAGGCCCCACAGCATGCAGCTGGGCCCTCACTAGCACCAAGTGGTCCCGGTCCTCTCCTCTTTATCTGAGGCCAGGGCTGCAGAATGCTCAGTCCTGTCACCCCATACAGTAAGTCTGCACTACTTTTATTTATTTTTTAAATTTGTGTATAGAGGATTAATGTCATTACGGTGATTCTAACAATAAATGTACGAGAACAATGTGACATAGTATTAATTTGAATCTGTTTTTCTGTATGTCTTCTTTTGGATCCTCTTTTGTCCATGACTCATCTCCTGTGGCTCAGTAGAGGGAAGTGAGGGGCTGGGGGGTCTCTAAGAAGTCATTTTGAGAAGGAAGATATGCTAATGGCTTTAACAGCTGAGTCTCCAGGCTTGCATTGAGGAATTTCACAGAAAGTGTTCAGTCGCGTTTTTTTCAGCCCCTCCATGGAAATATAGTATAGTAACAACTTGTTTAGACAGACAGCAACTTAAGCACCACTGTCTATCTCTTCTAAGGAGCAGCATAAACAGAAGCACTTTCTTTTAGAATGGAAGATACATAAAATGTTGGTTATATTTATTTTTAAACAATGATAGCACCATCACATTGTGAGATTCTGGAGGCATTCTTATTGTATCTTTATTTAAGAAAAAAAAAAAAACTTATGTTTCAATGTATAAGCCTATGATGATGGTGTGTTGTGCTGAAACACACATAAAAACAACATGGCAACATTTTGTTTCCAGTGTTACTTGATTGGACAGATATGTTTTTATATGTGCAACATTAGTATGTAAAAGCAGATGAAATCACAAAAATCTCTGTGACGCATCACAGTACAGGCCTCACTTGTATATGTGCTAATCATGAGAGGTTGCTATCCAGGCTGATGAATATGCTTATATTGATTGTCTGGGCTATTGATTAGGCCAAGCTTAAAAGGATTACAAGGCTAACCTGATTGGAATAATGCAACAGGGATTTACTTTTAGGTTATAATATTCTAAAAAGCTACACAGATGCACATAGATAAACAACGAAAAACGTCTAGGGAGACGGAGGGAGTTTTTTGAGCAGACAGAAGTTTTAGTAACATACGTCTGTCACATTCCTCCCTCAAAAAGACTCACAGCATCTCGTTAGATTTGTTCCCACAGAAACATCAACTACACACAATATTATGATGGCATTTTATTTTTTTACGACTTAAATACTTTGATCAAATATCACAGACTTACACATTTCTTGTCCATCTGCGCGTACACACACACACACACACACACACAAACAAGTAAACATACAATCACAATCACCCACACCTCATTACGGGCTCTGACCATAATGATTATTAGAAGTTTTAGCCCTTTTAAGCTGGCAGTTACCAGGGTGACACTATTATGTGAATGAAAGCCAGGTCATTAGTAACCTGGTGTCACCAGCTTCTCATTAGTTCTGTATAGAGGGACAAATAAACATCACCCTTCGCCTCCTCCACCCCCCCTTCCACCCCCCCCACACACACACACACACAAACATTAGTCCTCCATAGTAATCATAAAGGCTTGTTAAGTAAATTGTAGCACACCTTAGATCCTCATTATGTGTTATAGTAAAGACCCATGCTGATGGCAATAAAATGACAGAGAAAGAGCAAAGTGAAGGGCAGATGGAGGGGACGTGAGGAGGGACTGGTCAGCTGCAGCCTGATATATGAGTGGACACAATGAGCAAAGAGGGGCCAGGCCAGCTTCTGCCACATGTGTGTGTGAGCTAAAGGAGTGGGGGAGGGGGAAACTGACCACACAGGCTTGGACACACAGTCCTGTCTTTGCTTCAGCATAGAGAGAGAAGGAGGGAGGTCTTGTTAGGAAAAATCGGATTGAAAAATAAAATGACCGGAAAAGGAGGATAAAAATGAATTAAACTAAACCAGTTTCTCAGTCGTGCTTCAAGTTAAATCTGTGTGGTTGGATGTGTCTGTTTGACCAAGAAAAGCCATATTCTGACTTAAATTGTCATGTGATTTGTAGTTAGAAATGACTTGTAGGTTAGATATGTGTAAACATGAATCAGATATGATACAGTAGTTGTTTGGCTAACAGCAGTGTGCCCTGGTGGACTTGGGGTCCTGATGAAAAGGGGGAAGGGGAAAGAGGAGCGAGAGGGAGTGTTTTCTCCTCAGCAGATTGTCCTTCACACTGGCTTTAAACTATGATCATTGCTTACCAAACAATATAACCCTAATTTATTTTGTAAGGAAGGCAGACAGAAATAGCTGTGTCGTGTGTGCAGTGTGTAGTCCATTGTCCATTGTCACAAGAATACTGACATTCTCCATGCATATTAATATCCCATTTCTCTTCTGATGTGTTCTATATTGATCTTACAAGCAGTGGTGTAAATTAATTAATACAAATCGCCCAATAATGTGCCAACAGCTGATAGGGTCATTCATCAGCACTGTACGTGCATGTTCTTTCCCTCTGTTCCTTTACCCTTAGAGTTCACAGTGTGTGATAAGCGAATATAGAGGATATGTGCTTTGTAAATAGATCTCAGGTTAGATTCCTGACATTCCAGTAGCCTGACTCATCCCATAGATGACCAAGAGCTCCTCTGCTGGTTGGCCAGCTGAAGCTAAACACAGCACCCAAAGCACAGTATAGGAGTTTGTTTGAGTCTGAGAGTTGTGTGCAGCTTGGTGTGTGTATTTCTAGATGTCTGCCCATCCTCAGGAAATGTAAGTCTTTGTTTATTGTAAGTGGAGTAAAAGCACTCCTCATCTAGCCAACCAACCGGTGAGCAAAACCTCCTCTAATGCCTCACAACCCCCAAATCCCCATTCCAGTCAACACCTCCCCCACACGTACTTTCATCTAATTAACCCCTAATTACTCATCGTGACCATGCAGTGGACCACAAGTCAGGCTAACCTCCAATGACACAAAGAAAACACACATGACTTGCATAATTGAAAGAGAAAATCATTTGATGAATTCGTTACATATCCTATCAATATCTTATATCATTAAGAAGTGATGGTTAGCGCACTAAAACGCGGTTGTTGACACCTTGATAGAGAGTTGAAAAAATTACACTCAGCGCATCTCTTTATTGGATGGATCAGGCAGGCTCCTGTTTACAAGCACCCTAGTCCCTGATTTACACACACACACACACACTTCATATTTTGCTGTTTGGTAAACCCTTGGGCTATGTAGCTTCCATGTATAGGTTGTGATAAGGAGAAGAGATAGGTGACTGGGATGTGTCTGCATGATTGGTCTGCTTGGGATGTTAGTATTTCCCTCTAACCTTGTTTTATTTGATCCCCTCTTGCCTCAACATGTCCCACGCTCTAACAGGCCATCTCCTCTTCTGATGTTATCTCGCTCCTCTCAATAATGCTACACAAATTGGTTATTTTTCATCTAACAAAGCCATTTTGAAGGGTAAACATTCTCTTCAAATTTTAGTGGTCTATGTGAAGAAGGGAATGTGAGAGTACGAAAACACAACTACATTACGATTCAGAATAAATGCATTTTAGCAAAATATATTACTGTGACACTTCACTATGTGATTCAATCTTCACTCATTACATAACCTCCAGTATCAAAGCTGTCAGGCAGCTAGCAGACAAGAGATGTGGCTTCTCAGATTATCATTCAGAGCTATTGCTGTGGACAAAAAGTTCCATATTTTAGTAACTTTTGGGTAGTGAACAGAGACTTGAGTTTAGTTTATCCATCACCATCAAAGTATCACCTCACCTAAGCTAAATGTCAGGTTTCTAAGTTATCTGCAAAGATACAAATGAGTAGGCATTCTCATTAATTTCAATGAGAAAGAAAATCCCACAAGCAAAGGGCTCTGGCTAGAAAAGATAGGGTACACCGGGCTTTTTGAAGACATGAGCTGACATGTCCACCATATCTCTATATGTGACAGTGGCATTTTACTAAAGTGTGTTTTTAAATTCATGGTGCAAGATCCCTAAACACTAGAAGTTTACAACTCTGTACAGAAATGAACAGTTGGAACCTACATAGAATTAAAAATAACTTGGAGTAACATAAGCGCACATTCAAAACAGTGTACTGTAGCATGGCATACATATTTCTTTTAATACAAACCAACTAGTCTTTTATGTTGCTGTTTCTATGTTTTTAATCATACCTGTGAGCGTCCCCTTCATCTGATGTGTCCAATAGCCAAACAAAGACAAAGAAGAAACACTGGTGCTTGTCGACAGTATGATAATAACAATGATTAAGAAAAGCTGTCATAGTACCAAGCCGGCTTAGCTCTCATCTTTGTCTCTTGGTAAGCCAAGCATGAACAGGAATGAAGGGGTGTTTCCAAGCCCCGAGCCAACATGATGTTAAGGGTTCCCTCACTCTAACCTCTTGATACGCAAACCCTGTTCCCTAATATACTCACTTTAAACCTCTGAGCCCTAAGGCCATTTTTACAGTTCATTGTCCGTCTGGATTTATTTTATAAAAAAGCTTGTAAAACATCAACCCTGTTGTCTACAGTCAAGATATGAACATCACGTCTTTCAGGACAAACTGGGTTATTAGAATATTTGGGTTGCAGTGAGGTCACTTGCATGTTAAAAATGGTTGTAGGACCTTAAAGACAATTAAATAAATAAAACGGAACATGAATCTCAGAGATATGTATTGATATCACAGACAGAGCAGTAAAACCTAAGCCATTTTCCTCTCTAAAACACTTCTCATATGTCTTGGGAGTCATACTGTAAAGAAATAATCATTATGACTTATACAGTTGACAAAAAGATAATTTTTTTCAAAGAAAGTCAAGACTTTTTTTCCCTCATGACATTTACTTATGCCAATAATCAACATAATAATGTCATATTTATTCATATTACACCCACAGCAATGCTACACAAGTAATTGTGTGTCTAAAACAGTTCGCCTATTGGCCTTCCATACAGCCAATTGGCCTTCCATACAAGTGGGTGACGTTGTCTCCCATATATGGGCATGCATCTCACATATGGGTTCCTTGACTTCTGTACACAAAGGCGAGACAGTGCTAGCGGCATAAATGAGTGAAAACGCAATGAATTATAGACATGGAGTGGATAAATCTTGGATGTAACAGTTTGGATTTAACGACCCTGAAAAATGGCACAAGTTCCAGGCTCGATAGAAAATCACCTGTAGAGGCTAGAAAGACCCCGAAGAGACCTCCGTAACCGCTAACTTGTTAGCTTTTAGCTGCAACCATCGGCAAGTCTCTAGCTTTTATGGTTATTAAATGATTAAACTATGAATCAGAGGTGCTGCTTTTACTTGTGGGCGAGTGTCTAGGTTTCAGAGGACAGATGTCTGATGTTACAGCACTAGTGAACAGTAAGAGGTTACGGGACTGTTGTACAAATCAGCAATGTAACGTTAGCGGTTAGTGGTTAGCGTTAGCATAGCAAGCTAACAATTTTTAAAAAGTTTCAATTAAGAACATGGTTGCAAGTATATATGTACAGGACTGTGTAGAGGACAAAACAAGACTGTCATCATTTTTAAATCAATTATTTAAGCCGAAAATACTTACATTTATGGAACTCTCTGGTTGATCTGGCAGCTGTTGTTGCCTGTAGCGCAATGTAAATGGATACCCATCGGTTTCAAGTAAACTCGCGTCCTCCCTTGGTTTTAAGGGCTGTGCACCCTTTCGTCTTACCCCTAGCCCTCGATCAAAATGAGTATTGGGACAGCCCTTACTCTCGCGTGAACGCACAAAACTAAGGGGAATGGGTTAAGGGAAAGTAAGACAGAGAAATTAGATTCAGCCTTCTTTCTGTGTGCAAAGAGTGACATTTTGAAAGAACTTTTGCTACTCTTAACATAACTAAATGTATAATATTGATCAGCTGATAAAAAGAGCAGTTACAGTAACTAGTAGTTTTCCGCATTTTGAGGTGTCTCAGTAATTTTACTAATTAGTGTTTTATTATGGTGGTATTCCCTTTAATAAGTAGATCTACTGTATGTACTTATATCTAAAGTTGCATCTGTCTATATGTAAGAATTAACAGTTTTGTCCATAAAATAGATATCATTGGAAATTTGACACTAGACTCATTACCAGCATTTATGCACAGGTCACTATTTTGTAGCCATATATTGATATAATATATAAAATCATCATAATGTTGTGTTATTGCCCACAATAATGATCAAGTAAGTAAGTACGTAAAATGTATTCGTATAGCTCTTTTCACAAACATAAGTCACAAAGTCTTTTACAAAGAGCATAAAACAATATTCAAGAAATAAATCCTAGAAGGTGAAGTGACCACCCGAGCCATGTGTTTATAAAGTGTAAAACTCAGAATACAGTACATAATGAAATTACCAATAATACATCAAACGCAAGCTAATTTAATTGCTACAAAGTGCCTCAAAGCTCGACCACCACGGGTCTTAAAGGAAAACACCAACTTATTGGGACTTTAGCTTATTCACCGTTACCCCCAGAGTTAGACAAGTCAATACATACCCTTCTGATCTCCGTGCGTGCTGTAACTCTGTCTGACGCCCCCAGCATTAGCTTAGCCTAGCAAAGTTCCTGCAGGTAACTGGTTCTAACTAGCTACTGCTCCCAAAAAGTGACAAAATAACGCCAACATTTTGCAATTTACAGTACATGTTGGGATTGGTATGAGACACAGCCATATTCTAACCGCATACTAACTAGGAACTATGTTCTCAGAAAGGCAAAGCACTGGTGCTTCTGCTACTTGGGCGGAGTGATTTGCTTACAGCACCTGAGAAGCCCAGTCACGGCCAAGAGAGTTTGCCTGGACTTTGGTCAGAGTACTACTACTGGTGCTACTAGTAGTAGATACTAAAAGGATATTTTACAATCATGGGTGTTCGCTGCGACAATTAACAGGGGAGACCAGTGTGATGTTTCACAGAATTCCAACCAAAAACGCTGACCGCTGAATCTATGGCTGTACTTGCTATGGCTGTACTTAGATTTCACTAAGGATTATTATTATGAAAAACCATAAATTGTGTGCTGAAGGATACGGCCATCCCATTGATAGTACAGACCGGACAAAGTGGATCCCCTGTAGCTACGGTAAGTGTCCCGTTATGTTTTCAGAGAACGACTGTAACAATGGTAACGTTAGTAACACTATTACATGATTAGAATGGTCACTACTAATGCAGTTGTTCTTGGGCTACATTTATCCCCCTGTAATGTTTAAACGCTTTTCACCCCAGAATAAAATTAGCGATGCTAGAGCTAACGCTCATGACTGTAGCCTTTACCTTGCTAATGAATTGGATTCCACATATACACCACCAGTCCGTGTTTGTTCTGATTTTCCCCTTGACCTCCAATTGTTCGGCATTTTCTCTATCAGCTTCCAAAATTTGAAACTCCTCGTCTGTATATTCTGGCTCAAATGTTTTTTGCCACTGACAGGCTCAGATTAATCTTTTAAGTGTCTGCCAACATTATGGAAAGAATTTCTAAGGAGTTTGAACTCTCTGTTAAGTGTAAGATCCTTTTATTTAAACATAAAAACATCCACGGTATCGTGTTCGCTAAACCCACTGTCATTTTAGCATCGTAAAATACACTTCATTCAAGGTCGACAGAAACAAAATAAAACTATGAAAAAACGTTTTGGGTCTTCTTTCCACTTTTCAAACCATCACAACTCTAGTTTTGGTTAAATTAAACACAGTTTACTGGTTTACATGTGAAAATATGTTGTCTCTATACATGCTATATGTATTGCTTTTTTAAAGGGAGTCTGGTGGGTTTAGCGCTAGCAACTTGAGAGCTGTTCCTGGTTGAACAGAAAGGTTTCAAATAGCATTGTGCCGATGGACGATATCGTGATGCCACGCCCCCCACCCTGTCAGACACACATTAATCCTAGTTGAGGGAACTGGCCGGAATTTGACAACTGCATCAGTCTCAAACTAGCAAAGACACGGGCGTCGGGATTCGCGCTGTGCTGTGCAGGGTGCAAGATAGGGCTTCTTAAGTGGGAGTTATTTTTTCCCCTTACATGCAACCTATTTGTGAAAAAGACAATCGTTTTGAGCAGACAGGATTGGCTGTAGTCCCCAACCCCACCCGGTAACAATATCATTGTCCATTGCGATGTTTTACTGTAAACATCATCAACTGCCAATTTAGGGGACATCGCCCAACCCTAGTCTCAAAGAAGTGAAGGGATCCTTTCCATAATGTTGTCAGACGCTTAGAATATTTGTTTTGCCACTGCCGACTTAAGCGATCTTGATTGACTGGATTCATTTCAAAGACTGTTGTTCTTATCAGTCACTTGGACACAAAAACATAGGAAAATAAGGTCCACGTTGAAAAAAATGGTAGTTAGCCTTTAACCCATCCAGACCCTCCAGTTCACTCTTCCATCATCTGATCTGAATGATCCTCAGTTTTCACATTCCTCCTCTGCATTTTGATGGTTTGATGGTTTTCAGCATAATCTGACTGACGACTTTTCATGCTTGGTTAAAGCTGCGGGCAGGTTGTTCAAATCACAGTATCCTGTTGAAGTCCAAACAGTCTGACTCGTTGAAAAAAGCAGGCAGGGATAGCAGTACAGCCGCTGACTGTTAGCACAGCCACATAGTCAATCTTTTCTTCCAAACCAGTCAGTTTGAAACGATCGGACAATTTTGGAGAAATTCCTCAACATTGTGATATCGGCGCACGTCATATGTATTTATTATTTAATAGTTATTTTATGTTCACTTTGGTGGTGCAGATGTAGATGTTCTTATCTGTGTAGTACTTAGGTCTGTTTGCAATACATATATGTATACAAACACATGGTGTGTTGTATATGTGTTTCAGTTATCACTGTTTTGAATGACATTGATGGTCAGAAAAACATTTTAACAAAAATCTCTTTATTGCCCAATACATATAACAGAACCATTATCAACTATTAGAACCATAACTTACATGTCACACACATAAAAAGGCACTCAAATGCGTAAAACTAAAAGACACTCAAGACCACAAACAAACAAATTAACTACAGCTATTCTGATATTCCTGACCAGTCCGATGCCTGTTGGCCAGTAACCCTTCCCTCACATTTCATCAGTGTCCTGTACCAAAACCAACAACAATATACAAGTGCATGAACAGGAATTAATGACAAATAACATAAATAAATAATAAATTACAATAATACAAGACCAATGCAATAATGAATGGGTACAACATGACCACATCATTTTAGAAACTTCTGCTCGTTTTCAGCTCGAAAGTGGATCAGCTGCTGTATCCTCCTTTTGTTTGTGATCATGTGTGTTTTTTTTTTTAGTTTTACACATTTGAGTGCCATTTTATGTGTGAGACATGTAAGTTATGGTTCTAATAGTTCTGTAATATAATATATCTCATGTAATGTTTTTGCCTGTTATGTTTAATTTATTGGGCAATAAAGACAGATTTTTGTTAACATGTTTTTCTGAACATCAATGACAACTGAAACACTCAAAGCGCTTTTTACATCATACAGGATACATTCACCATTCACACACTGTGGCCGAGGCTGCTGTATAAGGTGCCACCTGCTCATCAAATAACCACGAACACACATTCACACTCCGACGCACAGCATCGGGGGCAACTCGGGGTTCAGTGTCTTGCCCAAGGACACTTCGACATGGGACTGCAGGACAGGATTGAACCACCAACCTTCCAATTGGCAGGCAACCGCTCTACCGCTGAGCCATAGCCACCCCAATATACAACACACCATGTGTTTGTATACACATTTGTATTGCAAACAGACCTAAGTACTACACAGATAAGGAAATCTGCCTCTGCACCACCAAAGTGAACATAAAATAACTATAAAATATATAAATATATAATTGCATATGACACTGTTGTCAAAACCCACGCAATGGACATAGACAGAGATGGCATCTTGGAAGTTTGTGATCAATGCTGTATGGTGATGTAACCAAGTGGTATGTTTTCACCCCTAGCCCTTACCACTTGGTTTCAAGGGGTAGGGGTAAGATGGAGAAAGGGGATTTAGCCTTAGGGTTAAGTGCTTTACTAGGTCATGATATGCAGTAATTTTGATTCTAACGTCAGTGTACAGAAGTATCTCTCATATTCCTTCCTGTTGAGAATTTGTTTGTGTTGCTATGTTTACTCAGGTATGAATGTGTGCTGGTGGTAATATAAGATTTTTTTTGCTCTGTGCCTTTAATGTTTTTGTTCCCGGGATAAGCACCATGACCAGAATAGGGATTTCCTCAAATCCGGGGTGGAGCTTGTGCTGGTCTAGAGTGCTGCGATCCCTGGATTGGATGAGTGGGATTATTGGGTTGAAGGATCATTTCATTTAGGGATCAACATGTGGACCATTTGAGGCCCATCTGGTGGTCCTGGTGGACATGTGACACAACCTCCCATAATCCACATGTAGACAGTTCCAGACCAGACGTATGAGTGAGTAAGTGTGTATGTGTAAACACCTACCACTGCTGCAATTATTTCCTGATTCTTTGCATTTCTCCTAACAAAATCTTCAAAAACAGACTGGGCCCAAAATGTAGAATATCTAGATGAATAGGGGCTTGAATAGAGCTGAAACAATTTGTTGATTACCAGATGGGCAGACAATTTCTTAGCAATTATTTTTAATATTCTCATTTTTAAGCAAAAATACCAAACATTTTCGGTTCCAGAGCTGAAACAGTACATTTATTCGTTCTGAATCGTCGCAATATGGGGGTCATGCTTGGCCCTAAGTTCACAAGTGCAAGTTCCACTTGGTAACCTTTAGTTACAGTATATGCCATTTGCAACAAATTGTAAGGTTAGCACAACAAGTGGAATGCAAATCAGTCACATTATGGAGAGTGTAAATGAAACGCAGGAGCTGGAAGACCCGTCTGCAGGTCAAGTACAATGGCAACAGAGAGAGAGTTGTGTATTAGATGAGGACAGCGTGTGTGAGTGTTGCTCCAACGTAGGATATGTGATGGAAACACATTCTAAGGCACATTCGATGGCATTAGCTAGATGTGCCAATCACTGGGATGGTAAATGTGTTGGTACTTTGAATGTGTAAATATAGCCAAGGTGGAACTAACTGAAACACTCCTCCTTATGCACAAGTTGTAAAAGGGTTTGTTCAGAGTAATACAGAAATGTTTAAAATGTTCCTTATTTTTATTATAATAATAGTATACCAAAGTCACCTCAGTCCCCATCAAGAGGATTTGACATTTGCCTGACTGCGTAAAATAAATGAAAATAAATGTATTCTTATGCATTTGTTTTTATTTTTCCACTATACAGGACTCACATTGAACCGTGATTCCTAAACCAGGGTATAAACCAAACCGTAACTTTTCTGTACCAGTACATCTCTATCTGGTTCCACATACTATATAATTGTAAATTGAATATCTTTTGGTTTCAGACTGTTATGGTAAGTTTCACTGGTCATCTTCCACTATTTTCTCTACTTTTATTGAGAAAACAATGTATCAGTCAAAAGAATTACAAGCAGATTAATCAACAATGAAAATAATTGTTAGATGCAACCCTAGTCTTAAATTAAACTGTAACTCACAAAACAATCACAACACAATGCACATGGTTGCAAGACTATCATCTATGGTATATGATATTATCTGTCACATTCCCCGAAATGGAAAGATTATTTTCGAAAAGAAAGATTGAATATACCAAATTTATTTAAGTCATAGCATATTTTTTAGCATATTTTTTATTATGCACCACTAAGATGACAGTTTGTTAATAACTACAGTCTGATCCATTGAAGGCAAAATGCCAGACAGCACTAAGGACTAAGTTACTAAGGAGAGATACATTTATGCCCTAATATTGCAAGAGAACATATCACAATATTGGTGCCAATTAATTGATAACACATTAAAAAATTATACTGACATAGGAATTATTTGTGTTGGTGAAACTGAGGCAGTAACTACGTCCACGGTCCACTGCTGTTATAGGGAATCCCCTCTGGCTAAGGCCTGGGTTCAGGACAGTTAAATAATACTCTGCAATGCCTGGAATGTCAGCCTAATGCCCGTTCAAAACGAGAAGGCCCGCAAAAGCCAATCAAGCCCACAACCACTAAACAAGCGGATTACTCTCTTTGTGTAAATGTGCATGTATAATCACACATGGGACATGAAAATCAGATTTTTTGACTGCTCCAACAAGCGGTGCACTTGCAACAGTGTTAGATAGATGTACCGGTCCAGTCTCTCTATGTAGTATGATGAAAAACTACTCTGATCCCCCTTCCACACACTGAACTCCCTACCTCCTATTCCCCTGTCCAACAGACCCCCGAGATTTGGACCAAATTAGATCACATGCTCAGTGGGGGTGGCTTTGTGGAATAAGAAAGTCACAGAGAGACAACAATGGCCTTAATGTGAGAGAGGCAAAGGCAGAGGGCAGCTTGTGGGCTGATAGAGGCTTATCACCGTGGAGACCAGGCTGGGGGCTATTTTGCCGGCTTCACATAAAGATTAGAACAGTTGTCCCCTGCCTGGATGAAACTGTGTTTAAGAGCACAGGGTAAGCATTGAACATTCTGGAAGGGGGTCAGCTAGCCAATGTGATTAAGAGGGCAGATATTCATGAAGCTGCCAGACTCTTAGCATGCTTATGAGTTGAAAGACACAGGAGGCAAAATACCTCAAATATCTGGTCAAGACAAAATGTCTACTCATGATACAACATCTGATACATCCCTTCACAACTGTGTGGACTCATCCAGCTTTGGTTTTGTTTCTGTCAGGTCTGTTGAAGATGCACTGGTCCCCGGAGCACGCCGCCCCCTTATCTCAGTGGCCTGAGCAGCACCTAGATGTCACCTCTACTACCTCACCGCCATCTGCCCACAAACACGACCCTTATGCTACGGCTGGTCGCCGTAGCTATGCCCCTGCAGGTTACCCTTGGGCAAGTGATGACATATCAGCCCTTACTGCTTCTTCTCTCCTCAAACGATATGCTGAGAAGTACTCAGGCTTGGAGCTGTCCTATGAACGCCCTCCTACAGGGGCCTAC
The DNA here is from genome assembly GCA_026937815.1 of Etheostoma perlongum. Lineage (NCBI taxonomy): Eukaryota > Metazoa > Chordata > Actinopteri > Perciformes > Percidae > Etheostoma > Etheostoma perlongum. Next base: position 6,936,960 of record CM049374.1, on the reverse strand, counting down.
TCAGAACCTGGAGCATTCCTGAAAACTGAATCTGAGCCATGGGCAATGGGTCAGGGCATGGAGTGTTATCCTGGACTGGAGGCATTAACTGGCACCAAGGTGGGCTCTGCATCTGTGGGCATCCCAACCACAGGAAGTGTGACAGTAGTGAGCAGTAACTTGGCCTCTGAGCCAGGCTACAGTGGCGCTGGCTCCTGCAGTGCCCCGTCATCTCAGGAATACCCTCCTGCCTACAACAGCACATACCTGTCCTCAGGATACTGCCCTCAGCCCAGCGCAGCACTTCCCCCTGCCCCTCTACACTCCTTGCAGGCCGCACCCACTCTGGTGCCCAGCTACAGCGCCAGCACTCCTGTCTACAACTACCCTCCAGGGTGCTACCCCCAAACAAGCCTGTCTTCTGGATACAGCCACCCCAGTGCCTCCTACCTGCCCCCTGGGATTAGTGCCCCCACTCCTCTGGCCCCTAGGCCCACCATGGTGGGGGGCAATTACAGTTACCCATCACACAGCCTTGGAGGGAGCTCCGAGGGAGGAGTGCCACTGAAACGCAAGGCCTTTGAGATGGCAGATGAAGGACAGGAGGGAGGAGAGGTGGACGGATCACGCTACAGAAAGTATGGCAACGGCCATGGAAACAGTCACAGCAAAGGTCACGCCAATGGCTACGATATGAGCAGCTCAACCTCAGACCCACAGTCCTACAAACCTGGAAAGCGCATGATGTCACCCCCTTATGGCGGGGCAGGGGACTACAGCCCACCATCAGGCCAAGCAGGAGAGAGTGTGTCAGGGGAGCACAACTTTCCTCAACAACAAAGAATGTCTATGAAGTTACCTGCATCACACACACAATCTGAGGACCCCACTGCAGGGCGCTGACAACACTGGTTGGCATTTGAGAGGATTCTCTTACTCTTTGAAACCAACCAGGGTTCTTAATACAAACAGATTAAGGCGGCAAAAAGGTTTATTTTCAGTAGAAAACAACAAGAGGGCACAAGACTGGTATTTCTTGTGCATCTTTAACATTTTCATTATTCATGTTTTTCCAAAGATTCAAAGGGGCATTTTGCCCTGTAAGGTTGAGGTAAGTCTTAGGGGTGAGGTAAGAATTTGCTATATATTGTGACAATAGATAGCGTTAAGACAGTCTAAACGTGTGACTGTCTGTTTCTCTCAGGATCCTATTTATTTTCTTTCTGCTACTGCGGCAGCAGCACTGCAACGTTGCTGTTTTAGAAGTTGGTGTAATTATTTTTTTGGCCATTATGTATGTAAAAGGCCTTTGACTGCAATACGTTCTACCACACCACAAAAATCATTACCGACCAAAAAGTAAGGAGAGCAACAACTGAAATGGTGAGATTGCCATAGTACTTCAGCACAATCACTGCTACTTTACACAGCTTACTCTCCGGCTAGGTGTGGCCTCGAGAAATGGATGTTTCCCTGCTCATCCCTTGCTTTCCCAAACTTTTACTAATTCTTGACTTTGTTCAGTTTCCTTTACCCCTTCTTTTCATGTTCTTTATCATATTCTATCTCAATGTCCTGCTTCTTGTTCTCAACCTTTTTCATTGCTGAACAACCTTTGTTGTTGTCCAGTGTATACAAGCTGCTTATCAAATGACTGCATTATATACACTGTCCATGAAGCCGCCCTTTGGAATTGTTTTGAGAAAAACTGGGAAAATAATGTAAGATTTTAGGTTCATTTAAAAATGTATTTAGCATTTACACAATGACAACATTTCAGTATTTGCAGATCATCTTCAAAGCGTGTTGTTTACTTGCAGATTTTTACTGATCCTAAAACTAACATGTATATTTTCTCAAGAATCTGCAAATAATGGTGCAGCTTACACCTATAAAAGTCAAACTATTACAATAAATAATGACTATACAGATCTACAAAACAAACAACCAAGCTTAGGTTGTTAGGTTAGGTTGCTAAGCTTAGCATACTGCTAAAATTAATTCAGAGCAGACAATTTAAAGCATAAGCCTGTTTGTTACTTCTGTTTGGATGCATAGCCCAGACTGAGAGGCATGCAGGTCTCAGTAGATGATAAATGCTTCTGAGTGACTGCCTCAAACAACTTTTGCTCAACATTACATTCTTAAAGATCTACCCGCTTGTGTGCTATAGGATTGACTATTTTTTTTTTTTTATATGCATACTCTTCATTTTTGGCTCTCAAAAGGATGATTTACAGTTGTGTTATTGAATACTCAGGAAGAATATTGTTACCTCAGAATGATAAAATAAGAATGTATGTTATTGTTTAGGTTGTTTGTAAGGAGCTTTATGGAGCAAAATGAAAATGGAGCCAAGGCTTTTATTAAGAGCAAAACATACTCTGAACACTTCAGGGAAACAATGAACTTACAAGGCCTTTGATACTAACAGTAGAAAATGTACACACACACACACACACACACACACACACACACACACACACACACACACACACACACACACACACACACACACACACACACACACACACACACACACACACACACACACACAGCTTCTTAGCTCTGAGAAAATTAAACTTGAGGTTTTTGTACCAAGGCCTGAAATGTTGAATGTAATTCAGATATTTTTTTTAAAAGGACAATACATGCCATATTGTACATCAATGATGTTTTTAGATATATAAAACATATTTTCTTCATGTATAGATGTAATTCATTAATAGGTTTTGGTGGAGAAATGAATGACATGTTAAGTGTTAGTGTAGTTAGCAGTGGGGAAACGTTTTTTGTGGACAAACTGTCAAAATAAAGCACTCCTGTTAAACAACTTTTAAAATATCAAGACATACACATACAGTATTACGTTATATGCTCTATAATAGGTATGTTTATTAAATGTCTTAATAAAGTGTTCAATCTCAATTTTCCTATATCAGTATTTCAAATACAGCTTCACACAGTGTCACAAGTCAATCAGCTTGATTTGAGCTTTAGCACAAATTGACACCATGAAGGGAGAAGTTAAATATTTACTAAGTATGTGCACTGTCAGAAAATATGTTAAATCTTTTTTTTCACCGAGTTGTAGCTTTGTTGCTCCACTATGCCATCGATTTATAAGTTGTGCCATACACATTTTTTTGTTGCAAAAAGCTTTAAATAAAGCTGAACACTTACCTAAAAGCATGGCCAGAGAGTGGATCCCCTTTAATAGTAAGATTTAGACTGAAATGCAGCTTCAGATTTAGTCTGAAATTCAATGTGATGAAAAAGTATTAACATTTGGAAATATAAGCACATTTATAAAATTGAACTTTCTGAACAAAAAAAATCATCACACCAATAGCTTTAGCTTCAAAATATGATGGAGAAAAAAAATAGATAAATAAAAAGGTGTTATGCAAATAATAATGTATTCTTACCCCCAGATTTTAAAATTATTTAAGCGCTTAGCTACAACAATTGAATGCTCTTCAATGCCACTTTTTTGATGTTACTCTGATTCATTGAAGTGGAGTTGAATTTGTACAACTGATGGAAAATGGCATTTCAGTGTTAGCTTTGTGATTCGGTTGTACTTTTGTTGTATCTTGTACATTCTCTGTAACCATTTCTACCTCATTTTAAAGGCATTGTACATGGAAATATTTATTTCATGTCGTTTCACATGCCAGTTTAAGGAGCAATGTTTCTAATTCTTGACCTGTTATAGTCTACCTCACTAAAGACTGTTATGTCATGGAAATGAAGATATCACACCAAAAAAATGATTTTGTCTTTTTGTCTATGACTATTCAAGGTTTATCATTCACTTAAATATACTAATGATTTATCTTTACAAATATACTGACCATGTTCAGGGTTCAACGCTACGATTTCTTTTCACTTTTTTTTTTTTTTTTACACTGGACGAAGTAAAGTAGTAAATGTAATTTTTACTGGCTCCTATACAACTTTGTTTTTCTCAAGGAAAAACGTAGACAAAGTTTGACATTTTGCTACCTTTACCCAGTATTGAAATATCCACATGACACTGCCCAAACTGTTTGCCGTACCCTAAATGTCCTGTCAACAAAGGCATATTTTGCTTTTAGTAGGATTTTGTTCCACTATTTGCATTTACTTTGCTTCATTCAACCAGTGTTGATCCTAAGATACCAATGTTGATGGCTAATTTCAAATCTTGTTAATGTTATTTTACTGGTCCATATGTTCATGACAATTTCCAAAATAATTTTCTATGGAGTCATTTGGCACTAATTATATTCAGATGGTACAATTAATTTTATTAATTGATCTAGAGTATTTTAGTCAATAGACAGTGGATCAGCTGTGTCCACTGAAAACAGCATGTAGTTTTCTTTTTACATCACACTTTCAGTCACCACGAACATTACAGTCAGAAACGTGCCAAAATATGAACAATAACGTTGGTGCCAACGGGCTTATCTGCTAATGTTAGCTACCGACTGTTACCTTGAAACCATCCAGCAAACAGACGGTACCGTAGGGAGGTTATCTGAAACCGCCGATTTAACATAACCGCTCATTTTACACAGTTTAACAACCAAACAAAATGCTGAGTGAACATTACCAGCTACATTTTCCATGTTTGTTTAGAGCGGTATGCACTCCCACTAACTTTGAAAACGGTTTTAAAACAGTAGCTAACGTTAATACAGCGTGTTGGACGAATACAGCGTCTCCTGCAAGGGGGAGGCAGAGGGACCGCAGCGTTTGCTAATGTTAGCTTTTTGTCTCATCTGGGGTCTGATAAACAGTAAATTCAACAAATTCAGGGTCCACAATGCTGCTGTGCGGTGTACATAGCGGAAACCCTGTTGTACATCTATTTTTTATACCATGGCGGCAGCCATCACAGAGGAAACACTGCATTATTACTTGAATTTAAATTAGGCAGTTCTTTCATGAAATTCATTTGTAAAGAAACAACTTTAAACTCAACTAGGTAAACTAAATGTAACTACCATTCTCAGAACATTGTCCTATTTCCCTATAATTAGTACAATATTACCTAGTTCAAGTTCTAAAACTGGTGCGGAATCACTGGGCTTTTTGTGTTATGTGAAGAGCCCATAAGAAGCTCAAGAGAGCATAGAATAAAAGGACAGGAAAAGTGGAGAAGATCCTGACCCTCTTCCCTTGAACACCAGCCCTATCCACAGCTTTATTGTCTGGAGGGCAAAGGGCAAGGGCTGACGTGTGACAGATGTCCGAAACTTTTGTCCTTTCATTCACAATGACCTTGCTGCAACGTCAAAGTATATCACAGCAAAACCCTCTTTGTCCAAAACCATAAATCTTATTTTTTACTATAACGGTCATTATCATCCACCACCTTAAGTCCCTGCATCTTAAACAAACCTCAAACCACACTCGTGGGACTGGCTGCCGGCCTTCACCAAGCCACCTTTCGCTAACCCTCTTGTCTCCTCCCTTAAAGATGCAGTAGGTCTGACTTATAAAACTAACTTTCTGTCATATTTGCTGAAACTAGAGATGTAACGGTATGAAAATGTAACCTCACGGTTATAGTGACCAAAATGATCTTGGTTTTAGGGCAAGGGCTGACGTGTGACAGATGTCCGAAACTTTTGTCCTTTCATTCACAATGACCTTGCTGCAACGTCAAAGTATATCACAGCAAAACCCTCGTCCAAAACCATAAATCTTATTTTTTACTATAACGGTCATTATCATCCACCACCTTAAGTCCCTGCATCTTAAACAAACCTCAAACCACACTCGTGGGACTGGCTGCCGGCCTTCACCAAGCCACCTTCGCTAACCCTCTTGTCTCCTCCCTTAAAGATGCAGTAGGTCTGACTTATAAAACTAACTTTCTGTCATATTTGCTGAAACTAGAGATGTAACGGTATGAAAATGTAACCTCACGGTTATAGTGACCAAAATGATCTTGGTTTTAGGTATTAGCACGGCATTTTTAAGTGTGTTCAATAGGGGAGTCACGTGAGCATGCTGAAGAACATGACCGCCTAGAACGGAGCTCCCAACAGAATAACCCAAAACCTCGTAAAGTGATAGATAGAGGTTACTCTAAAGTGGTAAAAGTGTGATTGAGAACTTGCAATGGGGCAAAGTCAACGGCCCCCCTAGAATGCTGCGAAGTAACGCTAACAACATGGCGGACATACAGGACGGCAACGAACAAGATGAAACGTTATTATACAAATTATTAGGGGAAGATCTTAAAATGTTTTTTGACACTAACATTGGATCAATTGAGAGATTAGGCCCAGTGTGGGAGGTCTCTAAGCCCTATATAAGAGGCAAAATAATAATTCACTCAAGCAAATCTGATCTGCAAATAAGTATTTATTATATACAAGTGGGAGAACTTGCAAAATAGCAGGGTGTTCAAATACTTATTTTCCTCACTGTATAATAGAGTACAACTGGCTTACCTCTTTTGTACACTGAGGTCGCTTGGATTTGGAGAGGATTTCATTATATGGATTAAGATATTTACTTGTCCCCTAAAGCATCTGTTCTAACTGATGGCTTGAAATCTACCTTCTTTGGCCTCATGAGAAGCCAGAAACAGGGGGATCCATTGAGTCTGCTGCTTTTCACCATATTTCTGGAACCATTAGCTGTAGCTCTAAGAGCGGATAGAGGTATTAAAGGAGTGTGGGGGGGGTGGGATGGAATATAAATTGATTTTATACGTGGGTGATATTTTGCTGCTTATTTCGGACCCAGCTAATTCTATTCCCATTATCCTAAATAAGATTGAAACCTTTTCTTGAATATCTGGATATAAAATTAAATCTGAGGTAATGCCTGTATCTAGGTCTTGCTCTCAGTCAGAGATTGTGGGGCAAAGTTAATACTATTAAGATAGTGATAGCACCACAATTTAATTATATATCAATGATGCTTCCAGTAATTGTTCCTAGTGGCATATACAAACAATATAATCAAATTATTAAAGAATTAAAGATTAAAGGATATTTGTTGAATGGAAAAAAGCCATGGATTGATATGGAAAACCAAGTACTAATAAGAAAAGGGGGGGCTTGGCCCTCCCAAATGTAGAAATATATAATTAATCTTTTGAATTAGCTAAACTGGTGAAGCATTGGGCTGACTATGGTTCTCAACCGGATTGGATAAAGATAAAAATGGCCATGGTGGCTCCTTCCAGACCCATAGAGTTTCTTTCTCAGATAAAGGTGGTAGAGGAGGGAGGAATCCCATTCTGAAGCACTCTCAATGGGTGTGGTCTAAGGTGCATAGGTTAATGGGGAAATCACAATACAGGCAGGGGTATTCTTCCATATGAGATAATCCACATATCCTGATAGGTAAACACTAATTTTGTTGGGATTCTTGGCAGAGGAATGGTATATGTGTGATTGATGATTTATATATGGATGCAGTTTTTAAGTCATATCAGGAGCTAGTAGATCAATTTCTTTTGGAGGGAAGGGGTGAATTTTGGAAATATCTACAACTAAGAAGTAGTGTGAGAAGTGTGTTCCCACTTAAGAGAAGTATAGAGAAATCTATACTTATGTTAATGTGTTGCAAAACCTTTTTAATTCTCCAAATACAATGCACAGTGCTTCAACATTTTATAAAAGATATAATGGAATAACAAAGTGTGAGCACTGATAATCTTAGACTAATATGGCAAAGAGATTTAGAATGTGAAATATGTAAAGAGAAACGGTGTAATATAGTTTATAGTTTACTCAATACAAAATCATAAATACTACTATACTCCTATGATGCTTTTCAGAATGGGCTTAGTAGAAGACAAAAGGTGTAGGAAGTGTAAGGGAGTATATGGTACATTGTTGCACGCCTTTTGGGAATGTCCTGTGGTATTACCTTTCTGGAACAAACTATTAAGGAAACTGGGAGATTGGTTACCGGAATCTCCACTGTTCTGTCTCCTGGGAGATAGCACACTTTTACCACAAGGAGTCAACAAAGGACATCATGTGCTAATAACTGCAGGCCTCATCACTGCAGCAAGGCTGATATTGAGGAACTGGATTGTACTCAACTGATGACGGAGACGGTATCCTACGAATATTTGATTGCCAGGAAGAACAATGTTAAAAGAAAGTTCCATTTAGTATGGGACTATTTCTTTTCATATATTAAGGGCTTGATACATTAGGCATGTGTTGAAACACATCGTAGTTGATATAATCACAAACAATATAGTGGTACAGAGGGGTGTTGAGGGGTGTTGTCCTTTAAGTTTAGTTTTGACTGCTTTTTAGTGTTTTGTTTTTTGTTTAGTTGTCATTTGTAAGTTGTTTCGTATTATTTGTTGAAAAATAAATAAATACTTTAATGACAAAAAAGTGTGTTCAGAAAGCACTGATAGGCCTACACAAGCTGAAATAGTTTCAAAAAGTGTAACAGTGTTTATTATACTACAAAAATATAGGTAATAGGCTTGTAACAACTATTGAAAACTGGCTACTTAAACACTGGCCCGCTGTAGGGTGTCCAGTAAGAACTTGAACCAGATGTCTGACTTTGAGATCCAGGAAGATTTATTTACAACGCGAACATTAAATTAACTATGAAGTTGCATTTGACGTTACATGTGAAGTTGGTTGTGGGTTCTGAAATAATAATGCAGATTAAGAAGCATCTGGGAATACGGTAAAGAAAAGAACATAGATTTTAGTCTAAAAAAACTAAAAGAAGTCTCGGATAAAGCTGGGAAGGACTAAACACAGGGTTTCCACACCGTGGTAATCCAATGCGATAACAAGGATATATTAAATTACAACGGAAACTGACCCCATACTCGAGTTGAAAATGCAGCACCTCTGTGTGCCTAACATTGATATCAATTTCTTCTCCAATTTAAACAGCAGCTACAGCAGCGCCCCAGTGCAAGATAACAAGTACAACAGTGACACCTACAGGGTCTTATTAAGAAGTACCTCATTGATTAAATAACTGATAAAATATAGTGATTAACGAAAACTGTGTTCCAAATTCATTCACAAACCATATTGAAGATGTAAATAAATATGAACACATAAACATATATTTAAGGACCTACTGATGGAGTACGAATGCATTTTACAAACGGTCTGCACTGATGCTGGTTGAAAGACTTAGGCCTAAGCAAATGAACACGTGACTTACAGCTTTCAGGCTTCCAGGCTCAGTTTGTGTCTTTACTTTGCAATTTCAAGACGCTGTCTTTCTCTCCTCTGCTCTGTTTTTTTGTCATTTCTAGGCTGGCTTTGTGTCCTCTTTTAAAAGAGTGATATCTTTACCAAAAAGGCTCTTGCTTTCCAAGGGTAGGCACAGGTTGCACTGTGGGTGTTTGTACAAAAATGTACAAGAATAAAAAGGCATAACACAATTGGTATCTAGTAAATATATTGTGCATTCAACAATGTCACCCTCATGTTTCAATCTTACCCAGTAGTGATATCATACAGTTGCTGCCTGGTCTCCAGAACCCCTCCTTTAGGCTGAGAGGAAATCAGTCTGTCCTGCACTGGGGTGGATGGCACTGCAAAGTCTGTAAAATGCAGTAGTATTTGTTTCCATGTGTTCTTGAGTCAAATATGGACACACCAACTGAGGTTTGAACTGAGGGAGAGGTAGTGGTGGAAGAAGTATTCAGATCCTTTAATTAATTTAAATATATAAAAACAAATGCTGTGAAAAATACTCCATTACCAAAAAAGTATTTTCAGAAAAATGTACTTGAACCAAATTGCCACCTCCTCCACTTTACATTTGTTGGCCATGCATTTTAGAAACAGTTAACAGCAGTAACTTAACCCTCCTGTGTTCGTTGGACAGTTGAAATGGTTTCAAATCAGCATCCTGCCCAAACTCATCCACTCAACATGCGCTCCTCTGATCTTAGTCAAAATAATTCATAATTTCTGTTTTATTAGCTCAAATATTAGGTATAATATACAACTGAGGGTTATTGACCATGGATTCCAAAAAGTAGTGTCAAACTAGTGTTAGTAAGGTGGTGGTAGTGAAATAAAATAAATAAATAACGCGTTAAAAGTGTAAAAACACCAGAGGCGAACTGGAAGAACCAATGGCAATAACCAAATGTTGGGTAAGAATTATTGACCGTTAATAGTCTATGGTAAAAATGAACTTTGTACATATTTGTAATATTTTGACTGGAAATAATGTTACCAGTTGACGCGGTCATTTCAAACCACTCAAGGCCAGAATTGGGCTGTTACATCGGGTACTTGAGGACCAGGAGACGGCGGTGAACCGTGCCTTAGAAACCGACCAGCAGGTGAGCTTTGAGGGTAAAGTAATGAAAATCGACGTATGTCCATTTGAAGTTAGCCTATTTGTAATATAAACTACTGTTGATTAAATCCAGCAGAGCTTTTTACTGTAACCAGAACAGAAAGTGAGCAGCTACAGAGCGCTCTGCTTTAACAACACACCGTGGATGTGAGCCCTTACATTTGTCTTACAGGCTAACCAGTAAAGAAGGTTTCACCTTCTGTTCTTTTTACATGTAGGTTATGTTTTTAATTGTAATAAACACATTTTTTTTTAATATATTTGAGCATGAAATTAACTATTTTGTCGATTTTGTGTCGTGTGTTGCTGCGTTAAGAGTTTAGGAAAGTATTGAAAAAAATTGTCATACCAATCGTAAAAAAACTGTAACTCCTCTCTCCTCCTCTCACTCTGCCTCTATGTTTACGTGCGGCAGGTGAAAAGTCTTCTTCGAGGATACATCAGTATCACTCCTCGATGGAATTGGGACGTCCTTAAACATGGCGCGCTGAGAACTCCGGGTCACAAGCCGGAGTATAGAGTGTCGAGGAGTTGAGGAGATACAAATTGTACAGGATAGAGGATTGTATCCATATTCAGGCTTAAAGCTATAGCGCATAGTTCTGTCTCCCCCATGAGGAAGTCTAAGTAATGACCACAACACTGTTGGCGCTTCCACATGATACAAGCCTTCAGTGGTCGTGCACAGCCCCCACCCTCCTCCACACAGTTGCTCGTAGCCAAGGAGGACACGGAGGATTAAAAAAAACACGATGGATTCTTCAGAAAAGTTCATTCTCTTCACTCAAGTTCAATCTGAACATAGCCATACTGAGAAATACAGAGAGTTTTGTGGAGCTGATAGTCTTAATTAGCTTGGGATCAACTCATTTAGCAATTGCTTGAATGTAACGGACATTTATTAATATCAAAAGTTTTACACTAAAGCTTTAATAATATAAAAAATAAATGTGTTACATTTGGATTGTTGTGTGTGAAATAGGCCCCATTTGCTGACAAGCTGCTGGCTTTCTGTTATCTCTGACCACAGGATTAACAGACAGGAGCAAATATTCAAATACCATCCCAAAACCTCCACAGCAGCGAGTAACTCATACTACCATATGTCTACAAACAAAAAACTATCCCTTTAATCTTTGGAAGTGACACAGCAGTTGTCTTGAGATATTTCATTCAAGTCCCACTAGAGGGTGCTAGATAGCTGTAAGAAGTCATTAGAGACACTTCACTACTGGCTACTGGAGGGGTTACAGCAATAAACACCGTAGATAAAGGCTGTGATCTCTGTAGACACTCTCAGGGGCAAGGATGAAAAACATAAATCCCAATCCAACAGATGTAGAGAGGGCTATGATTTATGATGGATGGGGCAGTGACAGAGGGCCAAACCAGGAATAAATCAGCATAAATCTATCACATCTTTTATTCCATTTTGGCTATATGGTATTAATTTCAATTACTTTCTCAGCTGGGTAATCTAAACTATGTGAAAACTGTTGAATTCAAGACAATAATGTCAGGCCCTTTATCTCATTCACCTCCTCTGCACAGTGATTGAACTTAGTGAAACTGGGTCAATGTGTGTGTGTGTGTGTGTGTGTGTGTGTAATATTTATATATTGTGTACATACATGTATATATGTATAGATACATGATCTATGCACCCTCTGCCTTTCCACTCATCTTCTGCATGGTGGAGCCGACAAACTATAAGTGAACAACCACTCCATCACCAAGAAACTTGATCACGGCAATACTGCACATTACGTATTATTGATTTCCGACATGTACAACCTCCCTCTCTGTGTATCCCTTACACACACTTCCTTCCCTGTCTCCCTCCCTCCCTCCTTCACACAGACTTGCTCAGACAGCCCGGCAGATCACACTAATGTCCTACTTAATCCATGTCCCACCTCTGCAACCAAGTCCTGCTGTTCAGATGGAGGCAAGGAGGACAGAAACCTAAAGGGAAAAAAGCAATAGGTATAGAGCAGCATATATGATATACATAACATTAAAATGGGGCCTATAGAGGAGAGACACACATCTAGAAATAGAGTATAGAAATCAACAATACCTACACATAAATAATGTAAAATAATCAGTTAAATGTTTCATAATCACATAAAATGAATTTTTTTAAAGCACCAGTGATGAAGAGTTGGGCACTCATCAATATTTTAGACTCCTGTGTTTTCCAATAACCCAGTAAGATACAGCATCAAACTGTACAAAATAATGTGATGCACTCCAAACACATGTAGCACTGCAGGTAGAAGTTGAAGGGTAAATCCCTAGCAACAGACTAGCTCTTCACTGTGTGTGCCTCTGTTCATTGTTCTCATTTACTTTTCATCATCCTGCTGTAGCTTGCTCTCCCTCTGCTTGCTTGCTGTGGGTAAGGAGGTGCTATACAGTGCACTGTACAGTCTGAGCCTATTGGGAACATGCTGCTGACTCAGCCCAGGCCACTGCATTCATCTATCTGCACTGCAGTGCTGTCTCTGCTTACTCCACCCACCCTTCCCTGCTCCTTCCCTTATTCAGTGCTGCACCTTACACACGCATGCACGCACGGATGCACGCACACACACACGCGATCACACACACACAGAGGAGGGGGAAGGAAGGAAAGAAAACATGCATGCACGCACACACCTGATTTTATAGTCATTTCAGTGCTGATGCACCATGACACACCCAACCACATCAACTCAAGCACTAATCGTATTCAAGTCTTGTTAAAACACGAACAAAAGACAATGTGAGTTAGGCATTTCTGAAGTGTATTGTGTTGTTTCATAACCTAAACAGACTGTAGCTTTCTCTTGCTGGTCTGTCTCTGTCCCTCCCTGTTCTGTATAGCATTCAAACATTTTCTCTGCCATGTTTGCATTGTACACAAAGTTTTAGTGAATATTAGAAGAAGAAAAAAATCACCTTCTTTAAACCTTCACTGTGTACCATATTGCTTAATAATCTTAAACCTTTAAATTCTCACAGTTATCACAGTAATTGAGGTGGTTAAAGAGCAACAAACACATCCATTGACAGGCATTATGGAACATATTCTTCATGATAAAGTGTCATTAATGTTATATCCAAAAATGACACCAGCCAGAGGTGTAACTGGAAGGCTGCTTTATTGTTTGGAAATAGATTCGTGCTCAAATGAAGATATTCTTTCGCTGATTCTCGTTTAACCGTCCCATGTGGTTGTGCAACACACGTCCTCTCTCTGACTGTATTAGTGGCAAGAGATAATGACAGTCAAAAGATTTTTTTTTCAGTTAGCCTATTTTCAGAAAGAAAAGAAAAGTATCTCAGTCATGCTACAAAAGAATGGCCTCATATACCAATTGGTAAACCAACATTTGTAAATGAACAGAAGTGTAAAACAGCTGTTCCCTTTACTAGCCCAAGAGCCGGTAAACAGAACACACAGAGAGAGCACTTGTACTACATGACTCTACAAGATGTTAGTCCAGACAGTCTAATCTAGGTGGTGAGTTTTCAGTTTACAAGTTAATTTTGAACTCAATACATCGTTTCTATCGTGCTCCGTTTTGATTCACTCCCATGAGTTTTGAGATCCTCTTTGCTGATTTTATTGACAGACTAAATAGGAAGCTAAAAAGGCACGTGCCGTTAAGAGATATTGCACCATAAACAAACACACAGACAGTTAAGACAGCTAACCCTTAAATCATTAGATATATCATATTGAAAGTGACAGCAAAATTAAAGATCAACTCCAAACTGCAGCAGTGTGTTAAGGGGAAACATGGACATGGGTTAGAGCTGAAACGAGCAAAACATTGTCACACAAAATGAGCTGCGGCTCATACTGGGCCAAACTGGTTAACCAGCAGTTACCTGTAAAAGGCTGAGTGTGTGCATGTAAGTGTGCGTGACTGTTTGTATTATCTTTGTGTGTACAATATAGGAAACTAGGGGCAAGACATCTCCACACACGTACAAAAGGGTATGCTGGTAGTGCAATCCTCTCACCAAGGCAGGCTCCACAATTTTCAGCAAGCAGCCAGTACAACACCATGCATTGCACGCTGGTACCCAGTATGCAGACGTCCTGGGCAGACCAGAGTTTTGGTTATTCTCTGAACATACCACGCAAAGAAAGAAGCATGATCAGTTAACACTCTGTGGTTCTGGTATCACCTCAATGCAAGGAGTGGGCAGGAGAGTGTATGTGTGTGTGTATATATATATATATATATATATATATATATATATATATATATATATATATATGTTATATAGCTTTGTATATGTATGTATTGATTTATACAGTTTTAAATACAATTTCTGCTTTTTAATATAGATTCTTTTAACTTACTGCCCTCTTTTTTGTGAAAAGTGACTCAAAAAAATCTACTCCATCTAACAAATGTGTCACAGCCTAACAAGTGTGACAAGGGGTGTCAGCTGGAAGCCATTCTATTTACGGTTATTAATATTTAGTGTTATATTAATAGCTGTAGTTTTTTAAGTAATCCTGTATTTACAAAAAACTACACATGCCGTTAAAGTAAAATATATTACATTATTTATAGTTTCTTAAAAAGTTCATTCATAGCTTTTGCAGTTTGTGCCCTATAGAACATAGCCTGAACAGTATTTATTTTATTTTTTTCTCAAATGGATGTATGTGTCTATTTTTTAGGTTTCTTTCTGTAATATGCATCTGTATTTCCATGGTGATCTTGGAGAAAATGGACGGCGGTTGCTTTTATGCTTATCATTCAGAGTTTTATTTGGTTCAAGGAAACACCCACACTGATTTTGGAGATCTCATGCAGCAACTGGACCATAGAACTTGAGAACGGATGAGGGAGTTATTCATAAACAGGAAGTGACATCACTGCACAACAGGAAGTGCAAAAGCTGTGGTGTGGTGCTTATGCTCACAGTACCATTAGAATGCATCCGGTGCTCTGTTGGTTATTTGGTATTTGTTATGCAATAGAGCAATATGACGAAAAATAGCAAATGACTTAGAATGGTTTAGAGCACTTGTTAAATACTTAAATCTGGGGCCTATCCTCCGCGCATGCCACTTTTTTTTCCGGAAAAGTTATGTGTGCTGCTCAAACTACCATATCCCAATTCACTCTCATGACATCTCCTCACAGTGTTTCCTATATCTGTGATTGCTATCGGGGGTAAACATTATTTTTTGTTTATCTAAATTAATTGACACCAGACTACAGTTCATGATGTAACCACAAATGTAATCTGCTATCAATGTAAATGCCGCCATTACAAGCAAGCGACATGTTGCTGTTCCACTGAGATGCTTCTAGCCCTATAATTATTAGTTATAAGCAGGAAGCAACAAATTGGCCCCTGACTGGGCTGCTGCCGAGTTAAGGCAGCCAGCCGAGATCATTGTCCATCAACATGGCATAAAACAAAAAAGAGTAAGACATGATTTCATAAATACTCCCATCACATTCACTTGCATTTTGTTGCAGAGCTCATAATAGTACATCTATAATAACTCCTGAGAAAAAGGGATGAATTTTTCAAGCATTGCATACATTTCTAGGGTCTCTCTGTCTAATAATGACAGTGAAAAAACTGAATGGGCAGGGCATACTTCACCCAACTCCATGGACAAAGGGCAACAAGGGATAACAAGGCAGATCTCTTTGGCTTCTCCACACACAATGTTCTCATCACTAGTCAATTATTTTCTTATCTCATTAAGATGAGACTTACACCTGACAAATATGCTCCAGCACAAGACCGTTTCACTTAATATCATCTTAGATGTGGCTTATAAAAGTGTGTAAAATAAGACTGATTACCCCCCAAAACATGAATATTACTTCAGGGGTGGTAAAATGATTTAAACTGAAAATGATCACAACACTTTTCAGCTCTTCCAGAAAGGTCTAACCACCCAAAGAGAAACATCAGAATAGATAGGAGTTTGCCATAGCTGTGAAATCCCCAGAAATCACTTATAACCGACAGTAGGACTACTCTCATGCCCGCTCAAACAAAACTAAAGGCAGATGGTATGGAACATTACATAGGTGCATACAAATAATAAATATAAACATTTTGCATTTTAGTTTAAACGTGTTGTGCCCCTTGAAAACATTTCAATCCAAATTAACAAACATGTCAGTCCCATGAAACACACAGACATCCTTTTTCACATCTTACACACTCAAAATCTTCAGAGCAGCAAATAAATTGTTTGGATGTCCCCACTGATCCACTATGGTGGTTTTATTCACCAACATATTCCATTCTCCTCTCTATAGAGGGAACAATTTAAACATTTGAAATGTGTGGAATAATGAGATAAAAATGCAGATCCATTTTAGATTATCATCCCCAATATCACTTATCTTTCTTAAACAAATTACTCTGAACTCTGAGCTTTCAAATTTTGACAATGTCTCAATCTTACAGTCGAGCCACTGTCATGGTCTGAGTATTAGTGTCTTGTGGACTATGATAATTCATGCAAGATTTCTGATCAAAACATGCCATCATGCAAGTCATTTCTATGCATTGAACAAGCACAATTATTTATGTATTTGTTTGGAAATCTTTCTGAGTAAATGTTAAGCCCTTGGCCCGAGTTGGCCCCATAATAAACAGACCCTTAACCAATTGGTGTGAAAGCCCATGTAAAAAAAGCATTTTGATGTGGGTATAACAAAGATAAAATGAGTAGAAGAGTTAAGTGACATGGGCAAAATCTTGAATATTGTTCTTTTTGTCTGTTTGCATTTTTGCTGCTCAAATGAACAATTTCTAGCTTTAATAAAACAGAAAAGTACTTCCAACGCTCTCTGTCATTTGTGTCTTTCATTCACCAGCCATCCTTCGGTTTGCTCTTATAGAGTGAGTGGTCATTTTTCTCCTCTATATATTTCAGTATTAAATGACACAGAAGCACTCAGTGGCTGCTTTTAGAGGACAATTCTTCAGCATCAAGCAGCATCCTTGTTTTTCCTTCACAACACTCTTCCATAGGAATCCATTACTTTTGTCCAGGCGCTGAATTCCTTAAGTGTTTTTTTATTCTATCTCTTGGTGTAGAGTTATTTGTCATATCTGTAGACCAGTGGTAAAGTGAGACTTTCAGCAGTCACAGACATTTCCTTGTCTGTTTTTCATTCCCTTTTGTTAAGATCATTAGTCTAGATATAACAATGTCACACAGTATGCTGATTATGTTTGGTTTGACTGAAGTTCAAGAGTCTTCAAGCTGTAACAGACCAAGCTGCTTCCCTCTGCATCAATATAAGAATGAAGTCTGTAAACAAAATTATTGAGTATTATTTTTTTTTCTGACTTGCAAATGAAATAATCTGTACATCTGTGTGGGTGAGTTTCCTCTCGCTTTGCTTGAAGTTACACTATTATAATTTTTATTGTTATTACTGTGATTATTATTCCAACACTCTAACATTTAGATTCCCTGATGTCTTTTTGGTTTCTTCCTTTCTCTTTCCTCCCTCCCTTGCCCTCATTGTTGTCATCCTGTTTCTCCTTGTCAGGTTTGGTTACACTGTCATAAGAAGGCAGGGAGGCAGTTGAGGGAGTGCCCTCCTTCTTTTCTTGTTCCTGATTGTTCCCGCCATTCTCCACTTTGTTATTGGCTGGTTTGCGCTTACAGACAAAACCCCGCCTAGCCAGGTAGGAACGGTAGGCCCTTTGAATTATTCTGGATGACACATCCTCCTGCTTGCGCCTCAGAGTGGTGGTGATTGGCTCGTAAGAGACCTTGGAGGGATTGGCAGCCACAAAACGCTCCTCCATTTGTTGCCTCAACATGTCCAACTCGCCACTGTCACCCAGCACACGCTTAGTGAAGGCAAAAAGGATGTCCAGGCAGTGGATGCGGTCACCACTCACCATAGGCATGTCCATGGCGATCAGTTCAATGGTGTTGGGCTTGGGGACTCGGAGTGGGTGTTCAAGTGAATCAGCAAAGTCCGAAAGCTTGGCATAGGTGATGAACTGGCACGCATCAGGGTCAAACTTCTCCCAAATCTCATAAAAGGTCTCAAAGTCATCCTCACTGAGTGGGTCGGCACTCTCCTCTGTGGCCACACTGAAGTTCTCCAAGATGATGGCGATGTACATGTTGACCACAATAAGGAAAGAAATAATGATATACATAACAAAGAAGAAGATGCCCACAGAAGGGTTGCCACAGTCTCCTGTGGCAGGGGTGCCAGGATTTTCCAGTAAGGGGTCGCAGTCTGGAGCGTAGTTAAGAATGGGCAGCAGCAGGCCGTCCCAGCCAGCTGACGTGGTGATCATAAACAGGATGATCATGCTGTTGCCGAAGGTCTCAAAGTTGTACATATCATCAATTCCAGCCCCGTGTTTCACATAGCCAAAGTTGGACATGCCAAAGATGGAGAAAATGAACATAACCAGGAAAAGTAGTAAGCCAATGTTGAACAAGGCAGGAAGTGACATCATTAGGGCAAACAGTAGAGTTCTGATTCCTTTGGCCCCCTTGATGAGACGCAGGATCCTGCCGATACGAGCCAGACGAATCACCCTGAAGAGTGTTGGTGACACAAAGTACTTCTCAATCAGGTCAGCCAGAAACATTCCTAAAGTAGAAAGGGAGCAAATAGAGACACAACATACATGTGGTCAAAACACAGGGAATTTTATTACTGAAACACTGACTGATTTACTTAATACACAATCAAGCAAGATCTCTGCAGCACGTTAATAGTTTCATGCAATTATGGAGGAAATCAGGTGAACCAAAGTAGTTGCAATATAAACTATTCACAGTTTTATTATTCAGAATAATGGAGGACATTATTTCTGGATAAACAATCATGCAGTGAAAAGTTATCAGACAAGTCAATAGGGGGACCAGCTGAAACTTAAAGTAAAATATCTCAAAACCAAAATGAATTGAACGGCTTTATACCACTTGAGGAAAATGACAAAATATCTTTTTTACTTTTGGGGAAGTGACCCTTCAAACCAACTGTTTGTGCTGGGCCTTTGAACCCCATTTATATGGGCAATATCTGAGCTACAGTATATCCAAGTAAGCAGCTTCCCACTTCTTTTACCATTCATAAATAATCCTTTTTGAATACTTGCCTACAATTGAAAGGATGACCACAACAACATCGAAGATGTTCCAACCATTGGTGAAGTAGTAGTGGCGCAGCGCAAAGAGCTTCAGTACAAACTCGCAAGTGAAGACCACAATGAAGATGAAGTTGACCCAGTAAAGCACAACCTCAGTGTCCTCGGTCTGATCGTCTGTCTCCACCATCATGGTGACCATGTTAAGGCAGATTAGGATCATGATGGAGATGTCGAACACCTGCTGCGTCACAAAGTCAAACACCATGCCCTGGATCTGGTTCTAAGGAGAAATGGATGGAATTGAAGGAGGGTTATTTTCTTAATCTTTAGAAATGTACAAATGCCAGTTAAGATGATGAGAGCAAAACAATATTTACCTGCGGCCTGGGTATTGGTTTTTGTGGCTTCTTTGACCCTAGTTTCTTCATGGCATTGTAGTATTTCTTCTGTTCCTCCGTCATGAAGATATCCTGACCTCCAAAGTGAAGGGACAAAAACAATTTGGTTACAATTTGAAAGGGTTTAGGCCTCTCATTCCAGTACTAATCCAAATATAGTACATTTAATTTGACTGTGTTGACAAGTGCCATACAAAAAGGCTTCTTATATTGTTTTACAATGTTGAGATTCTTAGCTTAAAGTACTAATTCAACAATTTGGGAAAAAATGTTTAATTGCTTTCTTGTTAATAGTTAGACCATTTACCACTCTCATGTATGTACAGAAAATGTGGAGCTTTATCCAGCAACCAGGTAGCTTAGCTTAGTTAGGCTGGAAAAAGGGACGCCTGGCTTGTTCTAAAAGTTACAAAATCCAGCTTATCTAAAATTAGAAGAAGAAAAAAGTTAATTAATTAAAACCTCCACTTGTTTCCAGCCTTTTTACTAAGCTAAGCTACCTGGCTGCTGGTAGTAACTTCCTATTCAATGGACAAAAATGAGAGTAATTTTCTTTCATTAATCTTCAAAGCAGTTTGTTCTCAGAAAACTTAAAGTGAGGAAAATAAATCTTATCTTTTTCTTTTGTTGATTGAAGTTATCAATGATGACACCAATGAAGAGGTTTAGAGTGAAGAAGGAGCCAAAGATGATGAAGATGACAAAGTAGATGTACATGTATAAGTTGTCCTCGTAGATAGGCTGGTCCTCCACCTGTAAAGTTGCAAAAGTTAAAAAAATCGCACAAAACTACACTACTACACACTAATCTGGGAAGTCCAAAGACTGCTAAAGCATACCTTTCGAGAATCTATTGCTGCATACATAATGTCCATCCAACCTTTGAATGTTGCCTGTTAATTGAGCAGACACATTGCATGAGAAAACATGTTAAACATATGATATCAGAGGAGAGAAACAAATGTGAAGTAACAGCGAAGATTTCTCACCACTTGCAGAAGTGCCAGGTATCCTGCACCGACATTGTCAAAATTGATCTTGACATTTTTCCATCTGACTTCAGAGAAGTTTGCATTAATGAGTGCAAAACACTCTGTTTTGTTGTTGACGACATCAGGGAGGAAGTTCTCCTCGGCTGTCTCATTGAAACAGTAGTAATACTTTCCAGCAAACAGGTTGACACCCATGATGCTGAAGATGAGCCAGAAGATGAGACACACCAGCAGCACATTCATGATGGAGGGGATTGCACCCACCAAGGCGTTTACCACAACCTGAAGAGAATAGCAAGGAAACAGAGCCCGCAATAACTTAGCAATCACACCAATTGCATGGAGATGTTCACAAATAAGAACATCAACACACACATGCACAGAAATGCACATTATTTCCCTCCAGTAGAGGCTCAAGCTGTTTAATCTGATATCTTGACACAAGATCAAGCGCATCCCAAAAAAATACTAGGGTTGTAGCAAAACAGAAATATCAGTTCATGGTTCGGCACAACACAATTAAGAGTCATGGTTTGATTCCCCCATGATATGTTTAACAAAGTTGTAGTGTAAACTAAATGACGAGTCCACACAGCATTTTGGGATGGGAAGAAAACATGCTCTGGTTTATTTCTTTAAACCAATCACAATTATCTTGGGCGGCGCGCCTAGCGTCAGGCGGAGCAAATGTTTTGGTGGAATGTGTATTCCGGCATTCGGATGACATTCAAATCAACGTTCGGCGGAATTTCCAGCGGCACCGGAGAGTGAAACATCGTGGATATATTATTTAGATTCTATTATATTATAGGGAGTATATACTCCCTATAATATAATAGAATCTAAATAAAAAAGTAGCTTTTTTTAAAACAATATGTTTATCTACATCCATTCTCCCATTTTTGTTCGCAATGTAGTCTGCCACGACATATTATTACATCCCTATAAAATACAATTAGTGTTTACCTACATATCAAAATATTGTACCTAAGATTGTATGGATGTATGAATCCAACACAATCATGTCAACTAACTGTAGCAAAGAATGATTGGATTTTGCTAAGTTAGATCTGCAAATCTGTGACTAATAATGCACTTGATGACAAGTGAATTTTCATTTAATGTAAAGAAAACATATTGATGAGTATTTCCAAACAATGACGTAAAACAGTGTGTAACTGCTGCACTAAAGCCATGTGAGCATATTGGAGGAGATAAAGCTATTAACTATTAGCTATTAGCCTGGGGAGGAGACCATATGAATGTGCATTTCCAAACACAGAGGTGCCAAATAAACCAAAACTATACAGGCAAACATCAAAACGTTTTTTCATTTTAGAGTTCTGTCTAATAATATAGAGACAACGCATCCATAAAATCAGTTAATATTACTACTGTAAAATGGTGATCATGAAAATGATGGTAATGACATTCACTGAGGAGTGGTGAGCAAGGATGGCAGGAAGGGGGAGGGGGGAGGGGGGGTATGCAACCAGAAGTTTGTTGATCTTCCAGTGTGACAATGCCAAAGCCAAATTGTGATAAGATTAGATAACAGGACACTTGAGGCAGAGCAACAGTCAGAGGATGCTGATCTGACAAAATTTATTTGTTCTGCCCAGCAACAACCAGAGGCTTATCCAACCAATCGCACATCGAAATAATTAAAATGCAAATTGTACAAAGAAAATGTGTTTTTCTTAGGCAAAGCTCAGTACAGAGCTCTCCTGGGGCCGCATGGAATCAAAATGATTGACATGGAAACTGTGCACTTTAAGGTCAATTGTTAATCAAGTGCGTGCATACTGTAAAACCTTAAAATAAACATGCACACACACAGTTTAATTGACCATCTGCACCCATTTCGATTTCAATTTGTTTGTCCATCTCATGCAACTGGGGGTCTCTGTAGCTCAAAAACACTTGAACAGACATCGGTTAGCTTACTCAGATTGTACAACTTCAGTCTACATTAACCCTGTCCTGTGACTAAGTTAAAACAGGTTTTGTGTGATGGTTCATACTAACCTCTAGTTGTTCTCTCAGCTGGTACTGAACACTACAGAGCTGAGTAATTATTATAACGTGTTGCATCATTCAGGTCAAAATCCCTGTTATGGTCTAATGTTTCATAAGGCATGGGACATATTTTTAAGGTGTTTTGTTACTATCTTTAATGCACAAATCACTGCTAATTGCCTTAACATAGCACTAAATTTAGAATATATGAAATGAAATATGATAAATCAAATCAGATGTATTATGGCCATCTGAGATGATCTGCATCCATGCAAAAAGCTTCTCATTGATAAAAGCTTTTACCTAAAAAATGTCCCTTAGCAAAAACAATTTAATTTCTACATTGCCATCACTAGCATGCGTTGATGCTTTTATTTAATCGGCATGCAGAAGGACCAGCTGCCTGGTATCTTAGGTCTTACCCTCATCCCTTCAAAACGTGACAGGGCCCTGAGGGGTCTCAAGGCCCTCAGTGTCCTGAGTGATTTAATCGGGCCTAGATCGGAGTAGCCCAACGCATTAGCTATAAGGCTGACTATAGACACCTACACAGATAGGGACAGAAGGAGAGGGAAAGACAGAGGCACAGGAAGAGAGGACCCACATAGTTAGAGGGGAAATAGAAAGAAAGGTGGGCCTATGTATGTTCTGAAAGGTTGACTGAATGGTTATATACAGATATATATAAGTACATATATAGTTTCTATATGTGTAAGTATATGTATCTATATAACATAAGGTTAAACAGGGTTATTACAAGGTCAATGAAGTGCACATGACCCAAGTTTTTTTTATGTGTTTGTTTGCTTGTGTTTGGTTTAGTTTGGCAAGCCAGTCTAGCATGATAACCAGCTTAACAGCACAAAAGCACACCTGGAAAGAAACTTGTGGTTGACACAGTGAGAGGGAGAGAAGATAAAGAGTCAAACAAAGGGAAAAAATTAGAGGAAAGATGTATTCACAAACACTAAATCAATGTGACACAATAATATACACACAGTACACAGTACAAAACAGTACAGTTTCCACACCAGAGAGCATCTTTAAAGAGGGGGAGAGAAAAACGCAGAAGGTTGAGGACAACTTTCAGGGTTAGAAGAGAGAGGATAACCTGTGAAAGTACGAGTCCCAACACAGTACACAAACCTTACCCTGAACCCTCAAACACCGACCCCTCAGTCCCTCTTGACAGCTGCACATTGTCTCTCTTAACCTAAAGAGAGACACAGTTATAGGCACCTGCTGTGAGAGAGAGGACAGGTCAATATAAGGGTAGAGATTTGCATGACAAGTCAGGATAAGTTATCTGCACAACACACAGGCCGATTTAAATTATATTGAAATTTCTGCATATTTGAGATTTACAACTGAAGAATCAATAAGAGGTTTGACAAGCACTGGATCCCACCACATAACCTGGAGAGCTTGACTTGTCTCTCCTGTATCACAAGCTATATCCATAAATTACGCTCCTAACAATAAATGGGAGAAGTATAATGCTGTCTTAATTTCTATTTCAGAAGAGAGGAAGCCATCTCACACAGGTAGAAGGTTAATTATTTGATGTCTATTGGTATTTGTGATCTTATATAGTGGGCCAGTCTGGGCCAAAATGCCGAGGCCGATTTTTGGTCCCAGTCCGTCCCTGTAGGCCAGTATTAAATGTTATATACAATGGGTGGGTGGACAAATCAACAGAAGCACAATACAATATAATGAATTCCAATACAACAAAACCATAGACTAAAATATAAAGGAATCACCACAAAGTTGGATCAACACCTCTACTATCACAATATCAACATTACTACACATTATGTGTGAGTAATATATATTGGAGTGCTATTGTTTTGAATTGCATTATATTTGTTTTCTTATGTTCTGTCTTTAAATTTGAATTTCAGTCTTGAATATTCGTATATGCACAGACATGCATCTTCTAGCAAGAATCAATACAACTTATCAGTCGACCTGTAGTAGCAGTGGACACCTTCAGCTCCTACCGGACATTGCATGGAACAGAAATGGTAACTCTCTGGGATCTGGCTCATTATCCAATCTTCTTAATAAACTACAACTGATGAAACAGGGACAAATACACACATACATTTTTACCCTGCTAGTGCCAGGCATCAGGATCAGCCCCCTTGTCTGTCCAAAACCTTGATCCAGAACAGGATATCTCGAGATCTTCTATTGGCCAGACAGCTCTGAAATTTGGTATCCATCAATATCCAGTCCTGAACAATAAATCCAAACAATTTGTGTTGATCACCTGACCTTTTTGTTTAACACCCCTATCAGGTGAAAATTTACACTTGGCCATGAAAGGTATCTGGAAAACTAATTCAGATTCTAAACTAAGTCAGATTCTCATGGAAGTTTATATTCATTCATAATATTCATGGTCCCCTGAAGATGAATCCAGATGTTTTTGAGACAGCCTGACCATTCCTCTAGTGCTTCTAGCAAGCCATAGTTGTCACTTGTTCATAACAAATACAAAACTCTACCAGGCAGTTATGGTCAAATTTAATGAGCACATTCACACTCCATTTTGGAGCTGTCATTAGGTTTTCTGTTGTGCTGCCACCTTTAGTCAACCAAACAACCTCATATTCTAACTGCTGGATTTCATTTAATTTTCGAAAACACTCTCAAGGAGATAAACCATTTTTCTTTTTAATGACCCATTTATATAATATATTTTTTAGGTCTAGGTAGTGGGCAAGTATGTCCTATGTTTGACGAACCTAGACTTGATCCACTCCTCTCCTAGCTCCACTTTGGTGTATCCCATAATTCATCATGGTTTACTGTGCAATATCAGTCCAGTTGTTGGTGGTAATGCGCCTATAAGATTGTTTTGACAGATAATATATCAGCATAAAGACATGAAGTAGAAGTTTGACATGCTGGACATTCTTATTCATGTACTCAAATACTGCACAATTACAGCAGAAACTCCATAGTTTAACAAAGTGTAACACCGCTTATAATTTAGAATAAACAATCTATTGTTCACAATGAGTCTGATAAAATAATATTGACAAATTGAAATTTCAAAATAAATATTAAATAGGCTATCATATCCTTTCATCAATATATTTTTGAGAAATGTAAAACTGTTAGCTCAGACAAAATATTCAATATAATATAATGTTTTGTCTCTTTTCTGTAAATGATATCTTCATTAATCAAGTGTATCCGGGTGAGCTCTGCTAAACTCCCACAAGCTTGTGGTCTTAACTGGCACTGTAGCACAATGGGAGTCACTGAAAACACAACACACAATCAGGCACTTGAGTCGACTACTTCCAAATACCGCAACTGTGGGTATTGGGGCAGACCCAAAGGCAAGTTCAGAACAGGAAACACTTCATCCATTAGTGCATCCTTATCATGTGACAAAGGATGTTAATACTGAATCACGGACAGGTTGGCGCCTCACAGTCAAGGTCAGTGAAAAATTGGTTGTCTAGCGATAATGGAGGACTTACCAACCGATACATGACTTAGCACAACATAGAACACAAAATCAAATACATGTAAAGGAAACAATATGAGTTATAAGAAAAAAAGTCAGAGCCTGAATTTAAAATTGTTCACTAATTACTTAAACTGTATCTGGCAATTGTATATACAGATATGAGTCCACTATATAGTAGCACACAATTCAGAAAACAGTACAAAATGGCACACACATAAAAATATGACTATGCTGTATAATCAATAGTCAATCATTTATGACACCAAAAGAGAGAGATAGGTCTCTGAACTGAAATCATTGTTTACATTGTCCTATCCATTTTCAGTTTCTGGCAATACACAACATTTAAAGACAACTTGAAATTCCCGGAAAATTGTGACTGGAAAGCATTGAATATTTCACAGTGACCTCCTTTTACACTGGCAGGTAGGTGTTCATCAACTGCATTTCTCTTCTTAACTGATATCCCCTTGGCTATCATTATCATTATTAGTATCGTTATTATCATTATCTTACGCTGTTTTATGCCCCACGTTAACTTCCTGTTTCAACAGGAAATACATCACATTAAGGGCACAGCCAGGCAGAACTTTGTGAAGCTAGTAGGCACTACTAGCACTTCTGACAATCAGCTACTTGTGGAAAGATCAATCATGCTGTCAATCCAAATGTAGTTCAGTGACTGCTTGCTAGTTGTAGTTGTTACGGTTTAGTTTCACAAATGGCACAAATCAGTACAGAAGCTACGTCATAAATGAGTTTTATGTCAGCAGCTGTATTTAATGAACGTCACACGTGATTGGTTGCCACATCATTGTATTTCCAACCCCTTCCAGTTCCCAGGTAATTGGTTCGGTTCCGACATGCGGCGCTTTGCTGCATATCTTTCCCCCTCTCTCTCCCTTTTCATGTCTAAGCTGTCCCATCACAAATAAAGGCCTAAAATGCCACAAAAAATCTTTAAAAAATAAATAAATAAAGGGCAAACCATATGTGCTCAATTGTAATTGTCAGGTGAGAAACCACTGAATGACTGAGCAGTCCAGAGCTATACAACAGCTCTGAAACCAGGGTTTATAGATATTTACTGTGTCAGGGCTGTTGTGCTGCTGTCATGGAGCCCAGAAAGGCTATGGCACTGACACAGAGCACTGGGAGAAAAACATTGCACTCTTATCAAGTTACCTGTAATTACACATACACATCACATTTTATGTCCACTTTTACTGTCTACATTTCTGTGAACTCTGAAATATATACATTTTGAATCCATACCAATGCCCACCATTTATAACAGTAACATTTAAAGTTGCAGCATTTCAAATGTGGCCCAGAAAGCACTGCAGCCTGGATATCACATAGGAAAAAAAAAGGTGTCTCTCAAGCTGTGACCCAACAATACTTTGTTACGTAAGATACATTAACCTAATATTTACTCAAAACTTACAGAGGAAAGTACACATTAGGTTATCAGAACTACTTAGAACTCCAAGGTTTAGTTCAAGGAACTTGTTTTTGAAATCCATTTGCTAATGTGCGTCCTCTTTTTTTTTTTTTTTTTTTTTTTTTTTTACAAAAGCAAAGAGGCCTTTTGAAACGATGGTCTATTTAAAAAAATCTAAAGAATCTGTGTTTTACCTGCATTCAAACATCTTTAACCTTTCTACCACTAATTCTAACTCCATGTACGGTCAGCCTTAACAGTTACGTTGACTAGTGAGCCAATCACTCTATTCCATGCCTTAGATGTTGCAATCATTATATATCTTAATAAGGAGTTGAATCAAAGGACTTGCATTGTTGCACATTAGTTAAATATACAACAAAATGGTATGCAAATGTACTTACATCCACAATGAAGAAGTCTAACCAACACCAGGCATTAGTGAAGTACTTGACAAAGCCGTAGGCAACCCATTTCAGCAACATCTCCAGGATGAAGATATAGGTGAAAACCCGATCAGCATACTCCAGAATGATGCGGATTGTCTTCCTTTGTTCAATGTACACATCCTCAAAGGCCTAAAGAGCAGCAGAGAATCATCAAATGGAAAATGGCTTAACTGATCACTTTCAACATTAACCATTGATACATTCCACA
The DNA here is from genome assembly GCA_026937815.1 of Etheostoma perlongum. Classification (NCBI taxonomy): domain Eukaryota; kingdom Metazoa; phylum Chordata; class Actinopteri; order Perciformes; family Percidae; genus Etheostoma; species Etheostoma perlongum. The sequence continues at coordinate 6,908,535 of CM049374.1, read as the reverse complement.
TGTTGCTAAAAATGAGTAAACTGTGAGGTAAGACTCACTTTACAACATTTTGTTTAATATTTGATTTTAAAACTGATTTAAAAAATGGCAAGAAATCCTAATCAACCAATACTTTTGTCTCTAAAGGGTGTTTCTGAATTTCACTGAAGAATGGCAGACCTGAATTTGTATTGTTCTAAAACATAATCCCATGTTATATTTTGTAAAGCAGCGTTATTGCTTTGTTTACCTTTTCAGAGAATAAGTTGTTTACTGTGCATAGTCATGGAAAAGTAGTTGATAAAGGAAGTTTTCCACCAAGTCAAATTAGACTCATTTCCATAGCTCTTCCATTCTCGATTGCCTGTATTCATTCTTTTGACCCCCCCTCAGAAAGCCGCAAACCTAAGCTGGATTCTGCTGGTTGAACGGTTGGTGCATTATGGCACTTTGCTGTCCATTAGCAACAATTATATCAAAAGCAGTTGCAAAAGAAAAGCAGCAGATGATCTTGCTTGTTTACATCTTCATAGGTTCATTTGCTTTAAATGAATCCCACATTCTTGTTTCATTTATTTTGTGAATGTATCTTCTTTGTTCACATAATTTCCTACTTGTATCATAATGTTGTAAAGCACTGAGTAAATTTGTTTTGATATGTGCTTTATAATAATAAGTAGAAGCACAAATAGTGCATATAATTAGTATGATGTTTATGAGTGTATACAAAAGTGGGAACACCCATACTGTGTGTGTTTGTTTGTTTGTGTGTGTGTGTGTGTGTGTGTGTGTGTGTGTATGTGTGTGTGTGTGTATGTATGCTCTTACCAGGGCTCCACTGCTGAGCAGGATCATGAAGATGATGAGGGTTTCAAACCAGTTGTGTTCTACAATCAGGTAGCAGGTCTTCCTCAGGAACCACCAGTGTTTTCCCCAGCCGTGAGTGATAGGAACATCACAGCACTTGTATTTGGCCACACACTCTGTATGACAAAAAACCCACAACTGCTCATACCCACAGAAAAGACGGATGCATAATACTACCAAGGACACAATGCAAAATATATCACATGCCATTAATATAGTATGTACAATGTTAATCATAATAATACCTGTCTGTTTATTGGTGTAATAACATAGTCAGATAAGAAATACCACCTACCATCTGTCCAGCAAGCTTCTGGGTCAACATACTCCTCCACTACCTCCACCACTGCAACGTCCTCCACATCAGGCTTGATGTCTATTGTGCTGCCCTCAGACGAACTAGTGTCATCCAGCTAGGACAAACAGAGGACCAAAGAGATCAGTTCAACCTCTGACTATCTCTCTGAACATTACAGGCTCAGCAGTGAGATGCTGAAAGCATATCGATACGGCATAGTGCCAGTACAGCTATTACAATAAAGCCCCTTTGGATTTATATGCATGATATGATTTATTGAAAGAGATATACATGTTGTAGCCATGTAGTGTAGCTAGGTTTCCTTCTGCTACTGCCTATTTTGCAGTTATTAACAGATTCACAAGGAAGTAATTATACTGGACCCGTAATTGATTACACTGGCAACGATGGTCATTGTTATATATGCATGAATATAGATTCTTCAGTGATGAAAGGATTCATTAATTTGTGATGTGAAATAATTAAATACTTGTACAAGCACTTTCAAACAAAAGAGTCAATTTAATACACCAAAAATAAATCTGTTGTGATGAAAAATATAATGAGTATAAAACAATTTATAAGTAGTTTATTTTTGGATGTCTATAACTGTTAATTCTTATTCTACTAATATGTTAGGTATAGCAAAGAGTAATATGAAATCTCTTATTTTTAGGCATTAAAACCATGGCTTGATAAAGTTTACCTGTGCCAATAAATCATGTCATATCTCAACAATAGGTCAAGGTGAGGCAGGGCAAACTAATGAAACACCAGCATAACAGCAGCTGTATAGCAATTAAGTATACACACACTTGTGCACATGCAGACACTCAGCCAATTTAATTCACTAGAAGATGATACTGCACTTTATAATCTTAAATCGTTAGCAAAGGACCACATTCACACTTTCTTCTGCTCCCTCTCTTTTATATTTCTCTCTAGTTTACCAAACAGCCAGATGGATCCATGCTTTTCTGATTGGCTGATAGCAGCTCAGTCTGTGTCAACTCCCTCCCCCACAAGATTGAATATGAACCTGGTGTGGTTGGTTACAAACCAGGTCAAAGGGAGCCCAAGTTTTGGGTCTGGCTTACCCTTCTCCCACATTCATATTATACAGTAGACAGTATGTTTCTCCTTCTGTTGTTTTGAACCTGGGTCAGTCAGGCTCAGATTTCATGTCTAAATGGATGTTCTAAAATGTCAAGTGCACTAAATGTCAGTGTGGCAGCTAGACCTTAGCTTAATTTGCCACATGGGCACAAACCCCCAAAAAAACATACATTCACACACACATGACCATGAAACCTTATATTTCATGATTAAAGGTAAAAAAATTTAGAAGACCATGTTAAAATAAAAATTACTAAAATTTTCACAAAATGAATCAAGGAATATTACAGCTATGGTATATCTATGAATTGGGCTAGATCAGTGTCCAAAGTAAAACCACATGATGTCCCTCCACCAAGAAATACTTTAACCAAACTATCAATAAACTCTTAAAGGGCATCACCACTGCCATCCCTCTTATATCTCTCCTCCTTCTCATACTCTTACCAGTCCTTCCTACTCACATCTTTACTGTTCTCCACATCCGATTCACTGCTAAAGTCTTCCGTGTTTAGGTTTTCGAAGTCTGACTCGCCAACAGCGATGGGAACACAGACAGTGAGGTTGGGGTTGTGGATGAAAGACATGTAGTCCTCGTCAATCATATACTTTCCCACACTGCTCCCAATCCCGCTGGTGGTGCCATTGCCATTTTTAGCATAGTCCAGTTCACGGTTAATGTCCACTGTGTGGTTTGCAATGCAGTTGAGCTTCTTCTCGTACATTTCATCCAAAGGCTTCTGTTCATCCTCTATAGGCTGCTCGCAGAGTGAGAAAATAGAACAAACAAAAAAAGGTTACTAGAAAACAAGAATACCATCATAGAACTCTGACAAAAATAGACATTTATTAAAAAGGTATAGTTCAAGTTATTCAACAACGAACAATTGGTCATGCATATAGATGTTTGATTATATGGTACCTTTTTCAGCACTGTGGCTACTACGATCCGCATGTTAACCTTGAACCAGGCAATCCCTATCTTAATGCGGGCAACTGCAAGTTGGAGGTTGTTGGGTTCACCATCGTCATCTGTGGCAGCGAGGTTGTCTGCACTGAAGGAGCTCAGCAGCAAGGCCAGGAACAGGTTCAGCACCTCAGAAACAAACACCATAAAAGCTGGAACCCATGCCCTCACAGTAAATGGATGGTTCACAACTGGAAAACTACAGCGGGCTACTATCATCAAATAGCATCTACACTATGTTATCTTTGTTTTTTCTTACCACCAGGTTTCCGATGACCATGACCATCATGAAGACGGTGAGGCACATGGTCTGTCCTGCCACCTCCATACAGTCCCACATGGTTTCAATCCACTCCCCACACAACACTCTGAACACAATCAGGAAGGAGTGGAAGAAGTCATGCATGTGCCAGCGAGGCAGTTCACAGCTCGGGGCGATCTTACACACACAGTCCTTGTAGTTTTTGCCAAACAGCTGCATGCCCACCACGGCAAAGATGAAAACGATGATGGCCAGCACCAGGGTCAGATTACCCAGAGCTCCCACTGAGTTACCAATGATCTTGATCAGCATGTTGAGGGTGGGCCACGATTTTGCTAGTTTGAACACTCTTAACTACAAGAGAAACAGGACACGGGATTATTCAACAGTTATTCATATTAGTACAATGATCTAAAAGTGGTTGGATTTGAACTGACTCATGTTTTTTATTTGATTTTGACATGTGTTTGGCATTTGGTCCAGCACAAGCGCAAGATATAAATATTAGGAGGGTGAACAGTTTTACACAAAATAATGATGTTTTATTAGCTATAAAAACTCTTATGAGAATTAAAGTCAGCCTTGATTTGGAGTTTTAAATAGAAAATGTTTGATGATGATGTAGATGACGATGAGAATAATAATCAGCACTATGCAAAGTGTGACAGTTAAAAGATTAATATGTGTATAGTTAATCATTCAGCCTGTACAACCAGAAGAGATAAACAAATCCTGACATCCCTGTCTCTACTCTCTTCCACTTACCAATCGGAATGACCTGAGCACTGACAGACCTTCCACATCAGCCAGTCCCAGCTCAACTAAACTCAGAGTCACAATGAAGCCGTCAAAGCAGTTCCAGCCTTCCTGGAAGTAGTAGTAGGGATCCATGGCAATCAGCTTGGCAAACATCTCCCCAGCAAAGATGCCTGTGAAAACCTGTGGATCCACATAAAATACCGCATAAAGTTAATGACAGGATGAACATCACAGGTATAGCTATAAATTTGGGATTGAATTTATAATTTCCCCACAAAATCAAATATAAGTACGCTCCATGAAATGTGATGTATTTTCTGGTGAAACAGGAAAATACAGGTGTACACAGAGAGCAATGAAAATTAAATTTAAACCAATTGGATTTCAGTGGGATTTATGACTCCTTTATTTGTTGGACATTTGAGGTACATCTACTGTATTGATGCAGCATGACGTTACCATTGAAGCTACACTGAGCACAAAAAAAAAAAAATCAAAATTCCTGCCGTACATTTGGTTAATATGTACTCTGTCAAATGAGTCCTGGACCGATAGGTGGCAAGCCTTATTACTATAACTGCTATTATGTGTGTGTGTGTGTGTGTGTGTGTGTGTGTGTGTGTGTGTGTGTGTGTGTGTGTGTGTGTGTGTGTGTGTGTGTGTGTGTGGTAAAGTTGAGGTAAGTATGATGCAACGGAAGAAGGAGAGTGACCTGAAACTGAACCTGCAATGAGTCTGTATCTCCTGAGAGAGACAATGAGGTCCAGGGGCAGTGGTACAAAAAAGGACAAAAGAAGAACTGCAGTTTCTCACCAGGTTGCCAACAGAAAGAACCCCCTGGAATTCCTCAGTCATGGGGTAATGTTCCATGGCCATGAAGAGGGTATTGAGGACAATACAGATGGTGATGGCCAGGTCAACAAATGGGTCCATGACAATCAAGTAAGTTATGTGCTTAATCTTCAGCCACAAAGGAAAGCACTCCCAGATGAGGAAGATGTTGGCAAACTTGTACCAACAAGGAGGGCACTTCCTCTGAGACTCCTCCAACTCTGCAGAAAGAGATGAAGACAGAAACAAAAAAGGGTAAAAAAAAATAAAAAAGTCCTCTCCCTTCACACTACCGGTCAAAAGTTTGGGGTCACTTATACATTTCCATACCACTCCATTATTGACAGAATACCTGCTAATTTGGGTGGGGGGGCTGATCTTTAATGCAATATCTACATTGCCCATTACCAGCAACCATTCATCCAATGTTCCAAAGGCACATTCTGTGTAATAATCTATCATTTAAAAATAAAAAACTAGAAAAACATTGGAGAACCATTTTACTATTATGTAAGCACATAATGTAATCTGAAAACGGCTGCCCTGGTTAAAAAAACAATGCAACTGATCTCAGTTGGCATTCTGTCTACAATGGAGTGCAATGGGAATTTCTATGTGACCCCAAACTTTTGACCGGTAGTGTACATATGAAAAAAAACATGTCAATTTCAAACAATGAAACCATTACTGCCCACATACTTTCATGCATGCATTACATTGGCATGGTTGTTAAGCATTGCAGTCACATTTTTACATTTCTTCTTTGTGTCATATAGTTGTGTCTTGCTTGAACTACTGGCTACATTGTCTACATTGCCCCTGCAGTTTGCAGTGGTACGGCTCTGTTTTGCCTATATTCCTAAGCCTTCAGAAAACATGCAGAAATATGGATGATATACGAACGCCAAGTACGCTCCCTCCCTAATATGGACAGAAGGTTCCGTCCATATTAGGGCTTAGTCGACTAAGACAAAAACGATCTATTAGTCTAATTGACTAAGAAGGGACATTCATAGTCCATATACGTATCTACCAATGAGTAGAAATGAGCCCTATGTCACCCAAGTAAAATATTTCTTTTTCAATTTTATTGTGTCTTCCATAAACCTCCTGGTGGGTAACATACACCATCTGTATCTGGATGCCTTGTATGCATCAGGAAAATATCAATATGAGATTTAATTGCAAACGGTATCTAGTGCAACATTTAGACCACAGCTGGCTTGAATTGGTATCATATCTCATTAAGGTGAAATGAAATGCAACTCCTACAATTCTTACTCACAAATGGTTGTGAGTAAGAATTTTCCCATGAATTGCAGACAACAGCTGACAGTTTTTTTGTCTTTTCAGGCTACCTTCATACCTTTACTTGCAATTTCCATATCCAGATCTAATGCAGACAGTATGCATATGTATAACAATAACACATAGTTATCTACAGGTGTAAATGCAAGGCTCATTAAATGTTTTAGTCTGAAAAATACAAATTATATGTTGGTACAAGGTCTAAATTCAAAAAGTCAAAGGAAAAATGTTCACTGTCTGTACCCTCTAAGAGTGTGTTGGTGACTACGCTCATCTGACTGTTGGCACGGTCCTTTCCTTTGAAGGAAGAGTTGAGCTGATCCACAGATACCATGAGAGAGCCAGAGTGCTTCTTCTTAATCTCCACGTCAGTAGTCTGTACCCAGAGAAAGACACAATGTCAGTGAGATGTAGTATACCAACAAACATAACATATTAAAAATCATGCTCTTAAGCTATCTTAACAATGAATTATGTCATAGGTTTGCTCAAAAGAATGAATGCAGCTTTTCACTTCGGATCATTAAATCTTTTTTACAACGTATGATTCCCCAAAATACCTGATTTGTTCAATGTAAGCATTTCCTGCAACATATCATACAACACACTTCAAATTATACTGTCAATTCTCAAATAGTTGCCTTACTTAACCACAACTAAGGAGAGAACTAGGAATTTAATGCAACAAAACTATTACTCACTTTATACTTTTTTCCCCTGCTTTCTATGCATTACATTTAAGTAAGCAACCGTTATTGATGTACTGGCTTTTATTTGAGAATTTACCGTACAGTTTCTAAACAATTCATTGCTTTGCACTGTACATAAGATAGCTACAACCCTAAGTAACCAACATTAAACTGCATGCAATGGCATGCATGTCCAAAACAGGGGGGAATTCAAGTCATAATTTGCTGCTATACCATGCTACATTTTAAGAAGAAAAAAATGTGAAAGCAGGTACATTGAGAATAAAAGAGGAGTCCACCATGCTAGCTGGAATGATTATTATTATTATAGAAAAAGTTTCTAATTTGATCTTGCACCATCCAGTGGCTCAGGAATGAGGACAAGAAGGAAAGAGAGGGAGGCAGAAACACAGTAAAAGATAGAAAGAAATAGAGGGAAGATAAAAGCAAGAATAAGAAACAGTGTGGGCATGGATGTGGAAAGCCCCTAAGAGGCAGAAGTTGTTTTTTTCTTCCTGTAAAATGTTTTGATAGTTTTGTTTTTAATGAATGACAATGACTGTATATGCTTAGGTTTGATGAAAAAATTGTTAGGGTAACTATGGCGGGCTGACATCATATTGCATTATTGTTAGATATTAATCAATAAAATGGTCATCATGATGCTGGTAAGTCATTGAGTTTGTGGATAATTTTTCAGCTGGTTAGTGCCTTTCGGAGCTGTTAAAAAAAGTGCAGTGGAAATAAGGGCATTAGATCAGAGTGGGAAACTAAATATCAGCATAACATGAAACAATAACAGAATTTAGATATTCAGGGGAGGAGAAAGGAGCTACTGAGTTAGGGAAAAGACGATCAAGAGCCAAGGGAAAGAGGTTGTGAAGCTGCAGAGGCCAGGGCCACCACCATCATGCCTAAACTGTATTGGTGTCCCATGGACGTCCTTACACTGTCATCAGTGGCTGCCTTATCTATTTTCACCTCAGGCAGAAGCCGTCTGCCGGGCCCAGGGCCGGTGAGAGACACCACGCCATTGCAGTCCACTGTGCTGTTCCTCTTCCCTCCAGAGTGGGGTGCCAGCGGGTGAATGCGTGATGAGCCTTGGCTGTAGCCACTGTAGCTGTTGCGGCGGTAAGGGATAAACAGGGAGCCTCGCCGGTCTTCGCTCTCCTCTACTGTACTGTGCTCATCGTCGGCAAACTCGTTTTCTGAGCCCATGTCCTTGGAACGGCCTTTGAAGCTGAAGATGCTGCTGCGGCTGTTGTGGCGCGACATGAAGGGTGAACCTGGGATGCTCAGTAGTGACTGAAAAGGGAGATACAGATGCGGAGGGGAAGAGATGAGGAGTTATTAAAAACAGCAGGAGTTACTATATGTATAAAAAAAGGGAGAGACGAGGTAAAAGGGTAAGTGGGGCACATACTGTAGTTAACAAGAAATAAACCAGAGGACAGAACAAAATAAAAGGAAAATAATGGATACAGGCACACCAAACAGATTTCTGGCTTTAATGTTACATATGACGTTTTTTCACGCGTTGTTCCAAGCGAGCTAAGGCAATACCAAAAGGTGACGTGAAAGCTGCAGACTACTGATTGGTCAGAGAGAATCGTCACTATTCACTGCGTCATCATTAACAGCAACAGACCGGGGGTGTCCTGAATAAACCCCTTGTATTTAAGTAGTTTAGCCAACTTTTTTTTTTTTTTGCTGCCTCCACGAGGGACTGGTCAGTGAGTGTAGGCAAGGCAGTTGGACAGCAAGGTGCGGCACAATCTCTAGCCAGAGCATAGAAAACGCCTCCGCATCTGGCGCGTCACCATGGATCTTAAATCGTAATTTAAGAATGGTCACTTATCCTACAGTAAAATACATTAAGACTGCTTATGACTACCAGTGGGAGGACATTATGTTATTCATCCTGGAATGTGAATGACCTGGGCTACTGGGACATCTGAAAACTAAAAAACAAGATGTAGTATTCTTCCAGGAAACGCAATGTTGTTCCCAGGAATCGGTTAAATTTTGTAGGGACTGGGTAGGACACGTGTCCTTTAGTGCGGGATCATCTAAAAGTCGATGAGTAGCTATATTCATTGGGGTCAGGCTATGGAGGGAGGGCAAAGATGAGGAGGGCAGAATAATTATAATACTAGTATGTGTTCCTTTAATTTTTTCATAGACTTACAAAGTAAGTTGCATGATATTGGACAGTGTCCCATAATTCTGGGAGGAGACATAAATATTGTCTTCGATCTAATCCTTGATAGAAGTAAACCAACATTAAGTAGAATACCAGAATCTGTTTAGCTTGTTAAGAGAATGTGTTCATCTATGGGCTTAATAGATGTGTGGAGGCTGAACCACCCAACAGACTGAGATTATACTTACTAATCAGGAGCCCACAAAGTCTATTCAAGAATAGATTTTTTTCTAATTTCTAGTTCTGTGTTGCCTGCCACACTGTCCTGTTTAATTGATTGTATTCTGTTAACAGACCATGCAATGGTCAGACTACAAATGACCCCATATCAGGAAACAGAAAGATCACAGATGTGGCGTTTTAATTTATCCTCATTACAAGATGTGGGATTTAAGGAAGAGCTTCGAGCCCAGATTAGGCTGTATTTGGAAACCAATGTCCCCACAGCTCCCTCTGCCAAAGTGGCCTTTCTAAGGGGATTTATTATTCAATATTCTTCTCATAAGAATGAGATGCTGCTAAACTCACAGATCTAGAAAGGAGAATAAAGATCACTGAAGCTAAATTAAAAAGGAATATATCTGAATCTATTTTAAAAGAATTGACCCACCTTAAATATGAATACAATGTTATAATACCCCAAAAAACTGAATATCTTTTGTTCAGGGCCAGACAGACTATTATATAATTCTTCCAAATAGATTGGATAAAACACTTGGGTCACTTATCCATCCTGATCAAGTGGGCTTTATTAGACAAAGAAATTCTGAAATTCTGATAATGTGAGACGCCTTATAAATATTATGTGGTTGGTGCGGGACAGCAGCTATCTCACTTGACGCTGAGAAAGCGTGCCAATCCATAAGGGTGGCAGGGGCTCCTGGGGAAAAGGGAATTATTACACTCGGAAACCTATATGAGAGGGGTTATATAAAGTCATTTGAAAGGTTGACTGGTGAATACAATCTGCTCAGATATAATTTCTGGAAGTATTTACAAATATGCCACATGTTAGTTACTGTAGGGAGAGGAATAGAGCCTCAGCAATCTAACCTTCTCTCTCAAACTACAAGAATAAGGGTTTTGGGGCACGAGGCTGCGATCTTTTATGCCATGTTGTTTCCAAAGACAGTTACCCTATCTTATGCAAAAATGTTAACTTGGTCGGCAGATTTGAACATTGATGTCACACATAAAGAGTGGGATCGTATTTTGAAAACACTAAGAGGGTTTCAAGAGACATTCAAATTAGATTAATCCAGTTTAAGATTCTTCATCGCTTTTATTGGACTCCGAGCCGGCTGTTTAGGCTGAAGCTGAGGGATAATGCAGACTGCTGGAGGTGCTGCAGCTCGGAAGGGACTCTTCTTCACCTGCTCTGGGAATGTCCAATGATTCAGAACTACTGGCTAAAGATTCATGATCACATTGAAAACCTTACTCGGACTGGCTTGGAGTTCTGCCCGAGGCTGTATGTTTTGAATGATCCACAAATTACATCAATCTGTGGAACAGTGGACTTTACTCTTTCTAGGAGTGGAGCATGGAGTTGGCAAAAGTGGCTTCACATGAAAAAATGTCTTTCAACATCAATGACATGGCAGAAAAATATTTGCAATATACAGTGGGTACGGAAAGTATTCAGACCCCTTTAAATTTTTCACTCTTTGTTTCATTGCAGCCTTTTTCCAAAAATCAAAAAAGTTCATTTTATTTCTCAGTAATGTACACTCAGCAACCCATCTTGACAGAAAAAAACAGAAATTTAGAAATTTTTGAATATTTATTAAAAAACAAAAACTGAAATATCACATGGTCATATGTATTCAGACCCTTTGCCGTGACCCTCATATGTAACTCAGGTGCTGTCTATTTCTTCTGATCATCCTTGAGATGGTTCTACACCTTCATTGGAGTCCAGCTGTGTTTGATTATACTGATTGGACTTGATTAGGAAAGCCACACACCTGTCTATATAAGACCTTACAGCTCACAGTGCATGTCAGAGCAAATGACAATCATGAGGTCAAAGGAACTGCCTGAAGAGCTCAGAGACAGAATTGTGGCAAGGCACAGATCTGGTCAAGGTTACAAAAAATTTCTGCTGCACTTAAGGTTCCTAAGAGCACAGTGGCCTCCATAATCCTCAAATGGAAGACGTTTGGGACGACCAGAACCCTTCCTAGAGCTGGCCGTCCGGCCAAACTGAGCTATCGGGGAGAAGAGCCTTGGTGAGAGAGGCAAAGAAGAACCCAATGGTCACTGTGGCTAAGCTCCAGAGATGCAGTCGGGAGATGGGAGAAAGTTGTAGTAAGTCAACCATCACTGCAGCAATCCACCAGTCGGGGCTTTATGGCAGAGTGGCCCGAAGGAAGCCTCTCCTCAGTGCAAGACACATGAAAGCCCGCATGGAGTTTGCTAAAAAACACCTGAAGGACTCCAAGATGGTGATAAATAAAATCCTCTGGTCTGATGAGACCAAGATAGAACTTTTTGGCCTTAATTCTAAGCGGTATGTGTGGAGAAAACCAGGCACTGCTCATCACCTGTCCAATACAGTCTCAACAGTGAAGCATGGTGGTGGCAGCATCATGCTGTGGGGGTGTTTTTCAGCTGCAGGGACAGGACGACTGGTTGCAATCGAGGGAAAGATGAATGCGGCCAAGTACAGGGATATCCTGGACGAAAACCTTTTCCAGAGTGCTCTGGACCTCAGACTGGGCCGAAGGTTTACCTTCCAACAAGACAATGACCCTAAGCACACCGCTAAAATAACGAAGGAGTGGCTTCACAACAACTCTGTGGCTGTTCTTGAATGGCCCAGCCAGAGCCCTGACTTAAACCCAATTGAGCATCTCTGGAGAGACCTGAAAATGACTGTCCACCAACGTTTACCATCCAACCTGACAGAACTGGAGAGGATCTGCAAGGAGGAATGGCAGAGGATACCCAAATCCAGATGTGAGAAACTTGTTGCATCTTTCCCAAAACGACTCATGGCTGTATTAGATCAAAAGGGTGCTTCTACTAAATACTGAACAAAGGGTCTGAATACTTATGACCATGTGATATTTCAGTTTTTTGTTTTTTAATAAATATGCAAAAATTTCTAAATTTCTGTTTTTTTCTGTCAAGATGGGTTGCTGAGTGTACATTACTGAGAAATAAAATGAACTTTTTTGATTTTTGGAAAAAGGCTGCAATGAAACAAAGAGTGAAAAATTTAAAGGGGTCTGAATACTTTCCGTACCCACTGTATTGCTACCAGACTGAGAGTGTGGTGCTTATAGTAAAAGTGTACATTTGATCTATGTGTGTTTTTTAAAATATATTTTCTGTTTGTGTTTTTTTTTTGTTGATTTCTATTACCTCTTTTGTCTAAATCCTTTATTTTATTTTATTTTTACTCAAACTATCATCACTATGGGATATAGGTTAAGATGTCAATTGCAATGCAGACTACAATGTTGACAACAATGTAACAGTTGTGTTCAAAAACTCAATATATTACTTATTATAAAAAAGAGAGAGCCAGGTGAGGAAGAGCCTGGCCCAGCAATACCACTGAAGCAGCAGAAAGAGCCTCAAGATGCCATTAGAAGGCAAGCTGAGGCCAAACTACCTCAGCTGTGTCACATGGGAAAGGTATTGCTGAGTGACCCAAAACCCCCAATAATTCTTTCAACATCAGTAGAAATGTGTGTGAAGCATCAGTAGATGTATATGCATAAGTCAAACAGCAGTCTGCCTTTACTGTATAGTTTTTCTTGCTATCTTTACCTGGTTCATAATGGATGTCTTCCTCCCCAGCCGGCTTCCTGGGAAACGAATGGTACTTTTCTTGCTGCCATCGTCTGACTCAGACTTAACAACCTTCTCACTGTCTCCCTTCTCTTTCTCCTGCTCTTTCTGACGCCATTTCTTCTTGCGATTTCGACGCTCCTTGGCACTCTTGGAGCTAAGCTTGGACACCTCAGAAGAGCTCCGAGACAAGTGACCTCCTCCTTCATCCTCTAACGCAGCCTCTGACACAGTGCCTGCAGATGTCGCCATGGCGGCAGCCTGAGAAGAAAAAAAAGACACATGATAACCATAAACTATGAAAAACAGGTAAAAGTGCACGCGGAGAAAGTAAGACCAACCTGTGTTTCATCCTGCTGCCTCTTAAGCTGTTCCAGCATGGCCTTGAATTCCGCCTCTTTCTGCTCCGCCTCCTCAATAGTGGCCTGGTTCTGCTCCTCATAAGCCATGGCCACCACAGCCAAGATGAGATTCACCAGGTAGAAAGAGCCCACAAAGATGACCAGCACAAAGAAGATCATATATGTTTTCCCTGCAGCTCGTAGAGTCTACACACAGATAAAGCAGAGAACAAATCAGAGACTTAGAATTATTTAACATGGAAATCACACACATATTGTCAAATTGATAAAATATATCTGGTCCAAGGCTTTCTTCAGGAAAAACCTCCACACAGTAAAGAATCAGAGTGCAGGAATTCCCGGTTTTACACACACACACACACACACACACACACACACACACACATACACACACACACACAAACACACACAAACACACAAACAGTGACAGGCCTATTTGCCAAATGCAGTGAATCTATTATGGCTGCCTGGAGGAGGAACAGGTAAAAAAACTAGTGAAAGGTCATGGTAGTGCAGTTTTGAAGCTATCATTTGTAAACTAAAAAGATGTACTACTGGTTCAGTGGTCTCTTAAGAAGAAAATGACATTCATTTAACAAAAACAATCCACTTTTGTTCATTGCTTTATTACAAATGCAAATAACAAAATTATTCTTTTCCTGCATGTAAGACAAACACAATCACAATATATAGACTAGTCCCCTTCCTTTTTTATTTAGAGGGCAACTGAACTGATGGGTGAGAGTTGCTCAGAGACACCTTTGCTGAATCATTCAGGTATTAGGATGATGATATATTTATTTATGATGAACTAAGCACAAAAGCATTAGTACCGCTTAGGGGTTGTTTTTCTCTCCTCTGGGTAGAACTAGAGAGGCTTTAATATAGGTCTCTCAAGCGGGTGCAAGAAGGGTCAAAGACTTCATATGTCATATTGTGACAAAATATGCAGTCTTGCTTTTTGCTTCTGTTGAACATGAATGTATCAATTTGAGACTAAGGATGACAGACAGAATCATTTAGGAAAACACTGCTTTACCAGCATGTAGAGATTTTCCCAGAAGTCTTGGGTCATGAGGCGAAAAAGGGTGAGGAAAGCCCATCCAAAGCTGTCAAAGCTGGTGTAACCATAGTTAGGGTTCCTTCCGGCTTTCATACACATAAAGCCCTCTGGACATCGCCTAAAACACACAGGAAGACAAAAATTGTAACTTAAGAAATTACTGAAAGTGCCACTTCAGCATCAACACAGTTGGAAAATTACAGGTAGATACAAGCACAACTGACAGTCTAATATACAACATGACCATGAAAATGGGCCTGAAAAAAGTCTTGATAATTTAATGTGTTTTTTTTGCTTGTGCATGCATGATTACATGTACACTGTTAGGAGAAAGATATTGATATAATTAACCTAAATATTTTATGATATAAGCAAGTCTGACTCATGAATTTTGAATACATGTTTGACTGCTTAGATTGTTTATGTTTACTTTTTTGTATCAGTAATATCAATTTCTTTGTTAAATGCTAATAACATTCTCTTGTGTGTGCAAAAACCTATGTGGCCTGTACCTCCATCAGGCCAAAAAAAGTTGCTTGAGGAGGCGTGAGGGCCCTGTTAGATTAGTGATGATGTGTCAAACACAAGAACAACCGAAAAATGTAAGACAGCTGCTGAAAACATTGCAGTATGAATATGGAGGCATGCATTTAGTGAGTGAAGCACTACCTTACCCTGAGTCAGAACTATTCCCACATAGCAGAGCATCAAGCTGACCAGGAAGGAAGTAGAAATTAGCTATAAAAAAAGAAAGTCACTTGTATTAGCCACTGGGTGTTGGTTTAGTCATTTTGTCTGTTACTTTTTATATTAGCAAGGTAAAAATAAAACATAAGAAATATAAAGGAAAAAGAAAGTTACCAGGATGCACACACTTTTTGTTAAGTCCCATTAATGTACCGTAATCATGCCCAACTTAATCAAGTGTCAATGTAACCACTCACAATCATTCATGATGTATTCCTTCCAGTCAAAGCCCCTGCTGCCATTTGCCAGGTATTGCTCAGTCATGTTGATTGGCCAGATTACACACTTCTGCCTTAAGTTCCCCATAAAGAGCTGTAGTCCAATTAGAGCAAAGACACTGAGACAGAAGACGGTCAGGATCATCACATCGGACAGCTTCTTCACAGACTGGATCAGAGCACCCACAATGGTCTTCAGGCCTGTCAATTAATACACAATAAACACACACACACACACACACACACACACACACACGCACACAGCCACAAACGCACAAATGCATATACATGAAAACAGACAAACTCACATACACACACCAGCATACAAATTCAAATGCACACACACTCACGCACACACACAAACACATATAGACACAAATAAAAAGAATTGCAAATTATGGCACTGCAAGAGTGCGCACACTGAGTTTGGTTTTATAGCCGCAATTCAGAGCTGACTGAAGTCAAGCATGGAAAAAGTTAAGTTAGATAACTGATATCTAATCCTGTATTTAACCCTGTGCTGGGCAGCCGCTTACATAACTCTAACCTTGGCCGGCATCAAAATTATTTCTCAAGCACCTACGCCAATAGCCTCAACACCAGAAATGGTGCTTGTTGTTCTTACAGTCATTCCTGCTAGATGGAAATCTGTAGTTCAGCCTAAAATGATATCACAGATATGGTCAAATTTGCTGATATGTAACACAAAAATCAATACAATTATAGAAAGTAAAATGGTTGGGGTACAGGGATAAGAAGTTTAAAAGTCTTTATTTTGAAGCTTTACCTGAGAATTGTTTTGCACTCAGTCAAGATATCTGAGGACTTAAGTCATGTATACACATGTAATTAAACATCTATCATATTATTACGTCTAACAAGGTAATTGCTACCAATTTTTTTAATTGCTACATAATGTAAACTACTGCACAGTAACAACACAATCAAACCTACAGCAGTGAGTTCAGAGAAGAACGCTGAGAACCATATTTGGGTGTGAAAGATATTTAGCACGGATTTTGGAATATTGGAATTCTCTGATATCCAAACATAAATAATGTAACCATAGCGCTGTAATAACACAGGTATCCCCATAAGGTAATTACAAAAATGTAACTCCAGTCATTAACTGCAGGCACAACTCAACTTTCAGCTCAAAGGTAGAAAAACATGTTGTCCTGCATTGCCACGTCTCCTGGGAGTAGAAACCCTGTCTCATTTCCTGTGCTAATTTGTCTCGCTTGTTTCATTTCTTGCTCATTTTGATAGGCTTCAGGCTACTATTACTTATTATGAGTACTAACTAATTCAGATCCATATCATCTAACTGGATGTCATCTGTTTTAAAGTTTTAATAAGCAGTGTGATATATTTTAAGACATGTGTCTATATGTTTGTGTCATTAGAAAGTGAAGAATCTCCCTGTGAATACAAGTAAAGTTTCACTTTTCCACTGTTTTTCTACTTTTTTCTTGCTTACTTCCTTTTAAAGCACCACCTGACCGTTTTCAGTATCATTATAGGCTGAACTGCTTATTTGTAACATACTTATCAGCACTTTCTTTATGCACCAATCAGGTTTTACCAACATTTCACTCGGAATCTGATGATAGTTGTTGGGTAGCTTACTCATGTTGCAGGGCCACCGTTAATCAGAGGAGATCAAAACACACTGTTGAACTCTCTTAATTAATTATACCTAAGGATGTTTTTTCCTAGCTTAAAATTTGATTTATACTTATTTTGTCATGACTATTTAATGTTATAGAAAATCATCTTAAATCTGCCAAGTTTTCAGAGGCATTAAAAAACACAAAACACTTATGTCCCAACTACAAACATCTGGGCATTATATTTTAGAAAAACCTAATTTCTAAGAAAAGTCTACTGCAACAAGAAGCCTGTTTGGGAAAACTATTGTGCATAGATTCTCTATTAAAACTTGGTAGGAAATGTTATCTAAACTCTAACTGGTAGCTTGTTATCACCTGAGCAGATGTGCATATTATGTCACTACTTTTGCATTCTCTCTCAAATTTAAACTTTCAGTGGATTGATGTTTTCAGTGCAGATTCCTAGCTATGGTTATCAAAAAGAAATACCTCTAGAAACATTCAATAAAATCAAAGACATGATTATCTAGTAGGCTATGTAACAGATCTCAGATATAGAGGTCATATTAATTTTTTTCTTCATAAAACACATAACACCACAACAAACACTGCAGCTGTATGGGATGTTTCCATTAGAAAGACACATTTTCATTTTCCCACTTTACCGGTAACTACCCCACGTAAGTGTTCTATAGACAAGCTGCCTGATGCATTTTCCACTGAGGAAAAACAGACAGCACTACAACTGGATTTAGAATCTTTATCTGGAGAGGAGACATTGTATTATTTATATTTTCCTTCACTACTTGTGTCCATCTATGGGAACATTCCTGACTAGCTGCAGTTAATTGTTATACTGCATCCAACAAATCAATTGAACGCAGCAGCACCACAAACGGCGCACAGAACCAGGCTCAGTCAACAAAGCAGGAAGTGAAAAGGAGAAAGAAAGGACAGGCGAGGAAGAGTTGGTGGCTGGGGGGGATGGGCAATGAGAGGTGGCATGCAGGTCATTTAAACGCCAAGGCTGAAGGAATTGACTCGGTGTCATCACCTGTCTGAAAACTGTGATGGGGACCTTGCCTTAACCAAAGAACCGTTGCCATCCCAGGCCAATCTTTCTCCCACTCTAGTGCTGGGCGAGCCCTCAGGCTGCTTAAGCCCAGAGCACAACTGAGTGCTATGCTGGAGGCTGAGCCTATTGTACTCTACTCTACTCTGTGTGTGTGTGTGTGTGTGTGTGTGTGTGTGTGTGTGTGTGTGTGTGTGCATCTTCTGAAATACAGTACTTCAGTGTCACATTATTTTGCCAGAATTTTGAGTGGATATCATGTTTACGCAAACATATAAACTTGTGTTATTGGAAATAAATCCCATTGAATCTGACACATATACATGGAATGTTGCTTATTTATGATGTTTTGTATTTTTTACTTGTATCTTTTACTCCCAGGATGGACAAATATCTTCAAAGGAAATAAGAAAAAAAATCTGAAGCCTTACTCAAATAATTCTTTAACTAAGAGATAACAAAATCCAAAAGAAAAGCCCGTGTCTCAAAGCTTCATGCAGCGCTGATGTGCTGTCAAATTAGGCTTGGCAGTCTTAGCGAATCAAACAGCCTTTAGAAACAAGAAGTCAATGTCATAGAAAATTTGGATAAATTTATTAAATAAAACTGAAAACAAACCAGATGTGCAAAGAGATGACAGATTTATTCATGATCATGTTTTGCCCACAAATTGGTTTGTTCATCTAACCCCTCATAATGACATCCAGTAAGTCAACTCCTTGGAAACAATATCTAAAGTCTTCCACTATATTATAACTTTATTTAGACCATAATTTCTATTTAACTTGTAGAAATATACAAGACAGATAGGTGTTGTATATCCTGATGTGCTGCATAAGCCCAGCTGTCCACATGGGACATGTGAGCCCTCAAGCCAGTAGACTGCTAAGCCTATCAAAAATGTATTGCTACCATTTTTGATTTAAAAAAACACAAAAAAAAAGGTAAAAAGAGTAAAACAAGAACAACAAAAAAATGAAGAATTCTAAAACATCCTCTTTAAAAAATAAAGTAATAGAAATAAAGACAGGTAATAGGTAATAGGTAATAGGTAATAGATAACGTAAGCTCAGCCTTAGTGTTTAAATGGGAGTCTCACCTGGAATGACAGAAATTGTTTTCAATGCTCGGAGAACCCTGAACGTTCTCAGCGCCGAGACATTCCCAAGGTCCACAAACTCTGTTATATATCTGTAACAAGGTAGGATGACACACAGAACAAAACCCCATGACACACAACACACACGATAACAACACACACGCACGCACGCACGCATGTACGCGCAAGAGCACGACACCAGCACCACCATCGAAGACCAGGAGGGGACACCACGGTGAGAGAGAGAACGCCTGTCCAACCAGTGGGAAGAGAACGAAGGAAGAAGAGGAGAGGGACTGAAACAAAACCACACCTAACATCAACCCCGTGACTCGCCCACCCGCAAACAAACACCTGGACTGTCTTACCTGGGATAACTGAAATTGTTTTCAAAGCCCTCAGAACCCTGAACGTACGCAGAGCTGACACATTGCCTAGGTTTACAAACTCTGTTATATACCTGCAAGGCGGATCAGATACAATTATTCAGCAGCCATCCCAAACAGAGGGAAAAAAACAATATATTGTTACACAATATTTTAATGAGCATTATCAATGTGGTATGATGGGCTGATGTTGATTGAAGGTGCAGTGGGCAATTGTCGTTAGAACCTGTTTTGAAATATTTAGCTAAATCCATCTCATATCCGAGCACAAATTATTTAAAACACACAGAAAAAATGTCTAAAGAACAGTTTTCAGCTACTGCAAGTCTTAATAACCAAGCAGGAGAGCATGCCAACTGCTTGTCAATCCCACAAGCAGAAGTTAGTCTAGTCTTTAAAAGCCAGAAAACAGCAGCAAAGAAACAAATCTATGATCGCAGTGGAGGTGATGTGAATCAAAATACTGGCCCTGTAATAATTTTGGTTGATAAGTTTGGTAAGACCCAAACTCAGAGTAAGTATTGGGTAACTACAGCTAAAGAAACACATATATATACACACAGTTACACCAAGTGTAACAAGTATGACATTTATAAAGGTGGTCTACTCTAGAGTAAAGCTTAAAGAGAAAGCTGCAACATCACAGTGTGTGTTTGTTGTTGCAATGGTTAAATGTGTTGACCAAAATGTTTAGGTTTTTGTTCATACTGATTCTTCATTGTTTCTCCAAAGTTGCCCACAGTAGCTTTTAGATTGGGGAGTTATATCTTTGTCCATCTTCTCATCTGGGGTACAGGCAGATCCCAGAAGTATACTTTTTATCTCACATGTTTTATTTTATTATTCCAATTGTTCATGACTTTGTCAATCAACTTGTTCTCAAATGCTTTATATAATTTTTGGTTTTGGTTTTAATTAGTGCTTTTTTTTAAATACCGATATATTGGGGTTCTAGGGGACCCCAGTCAAAAGCACCGAATTGCAGCCCATGCAATTTCAATACATAAAATAGAATATGTAGATAAAATGTTTGCCATTGGTTCTAATTTAAAGTAACACAATAATAATAATAGTAATAATAATAATAATAATAATCTGATGTTTCTTTTCTTCGGATGACACAAATTACACAGCTGATAATGTTTTGAGAATTAATAAATTAACATTTTGCAACGATGTTTTATTTGTATTTATTCATGTATTCTTATGGTCCCCAGTTGGTAGTCCTTATATGCTTAATATATTGGTAGGATCAGGGTTAAATATATTATTAAATTAATTATTATATTAGATAACCACAATAATGGAATATGTAAGTCAATTTTGAAAAACTATTACTAAAATGTTTATTAGAAATGTTTGCGCCAACATTTTAAATGACTCAAGACGTTTCGGAAAACATGTTAAAGTAGCCGGACTGTCTGCGTCTGCGGAGAGAAAGTTCAGTTGCCATTTGGGATAGACTTGCTGTTATCTTTTGACTAAGTATATCATATCTTACAACTTTCTCCTATCCACATGCTAAAATGCTAATATTGTTATTAGTCATGTTAAAATCCTGTTTTTGGTGTTTTGATTGCAGTGCTTTTTCCTTTTTTACATTAGACCCTTGTTATATTTAGCTTCCAATTATTTAAATTCTTATGAGTTCAAATACTTACGCCATTGAGATGACCATGAAATCCAGCCAGTTCCATGGGTCTCTGAGAAAGGTAAACCCATCTATAGCGAAGCCTCTGGCAACAATTTTTGTGAGTGATTCAAACGTATAGATACCTGTGAAGGTATACCTTGAAAACAAAGAAAGAAGAGAGTAAAATGGTGACAGGCACATTAAACAAGGATATGATTGCTGAGGAAAAGTATGGACGTGTACTTACTCTACTTGTTTGGACCATTCTGGGGGGTCACTAAATGTCATAAATATACAGTTGGTCAAAATCGTACACATGATGATCATGCTGAATAACGTGAGAACACAAAAGTTAAGGAAAGTTTGAACAGTACTACCATAACACCCTATACATGAGCGCCTAAATTCAAACTTTAGCAATGAAGTAAGCTTAAGAAGATGGCAGAGTAGGAAGAAAACAGAGATTTAGAGCTTACAGTGCATTAACTTTCATTTCTATTTAAAGACAACTTTTGACATATTCAGAAAAACCAAGCATGTTAAAAAAAATACTAAAACATCTGGGTTTTTTTCACTGTAAAGCAAAGGAAATGAATTATTTGAAAGGATATGCATGTATCAAAATCTTAATAGCTATTCGCCTTAGTAGATTAAACGGGCTTATGATGTACAAGGAGGGCGTGGCACTGAAGCGGAAGATTGTTTTCCCTTTGTTGAGGACTATAAATGTCTGTGGAGAGAGAGGGACACAGAAAGAGATAACAAGACAGTTAGAACATTTCCAGTAATTATACGATTAATTATACAATTCAGCACATGGTCAACAAACCTTTTTACTGTGTTTTTTTTTTTTTTTTTAAAGGAAGCTATGACTGTAGCTTGACTGAGTAGTTGATGTGTATCCTGAGCTCACGTCTAAGTCAGGGGGCACCACTGCATTGGTTTTCAATCTAACTACAGGGATGATTCTCACAATGCAGATGATACCTTAATCCTTTTGAACATAGCATTTTGATGAGCATGCTTACTGTGTTGTTACTTTACCCGTTTTAAATCTTTTCCCTACTAGCCGTGAGACAATAGGGTGCAAAGAACTTTAGGTTGTAATGGCCTTACACTAAACAAAGCACAGGGGATAAAAACAGTACAGCAAAAAAAAAGGAATAGAAAAGGGCAGTCAGTAGGACAAGGACACAGGGCTGTGTTTTACTCCGCTGACATCACCCCCTCTGTGGCCAGTCAGCCGAGAGTAGAGTTAACACCTCTGTTTGGGTTGCATCAAACCGCGTATCTGTCCTGGCAAAATCTTCACCATGACAGTAGCACTGTGAGCAGCAGACAGGTGCATGGGAAGCGCTCCCCTCTTTGTGGCCAAATGACTCCCTTTGCCCCAACTTTAAAGCTCTTACTGGAAGAGAACCGCAAATGCTGTCATCGATCAGGGGCAGATCTGCTGACTCTAGGCTCTCAAGAACCACTCCCCACCCATAAACAGCACTAGGCCAAGTGGGGCTGTGCAATGGAGTGAGGCAGCAATGTGTGTTTGAGCAATATGTGTTTATTTTTGGATGTGTATGCCCAATTTTGGGGTCTGAGCGAGTATATGCATTATTTAAAAACAAATGAACTAGTGGAATACATTACAAATGTGTGGTTTGGTTGAGAATCCTATGAATGTGTAAACTGGTTTTTCTTCTTCACCACATCCCCTCATGTGTATTAATGATACCACTGACATGTTGCCTGCCAGTATTTACAGGTTACATACAGACATAGCACGTCCTGTAAGTAACCAGTACTTAAGAATAATGGAGATATCAAATTATTATTTATTTACTATACTTCAATTTTCAAATAATGAAGTCAAAATACTGTCCACCAGAGAGCATGCATTTAACCACAGCAGATCATGAAGTCACCTCTATAGTACTTGCCCTTTACTAGACACAATCACTGCACTCAAAATGAAATGATAATGATATGATGATAACCCACTGGTGGAGAGCATACATGTATAATAGAAGCAAGTAGTCTTTAGTATGCATTTGGCACAAATACATAGTTACAAAATACATAGCTTGTGTTTCACACCACGGGATACACTAGAAAGAAATAGGGAGGCGACCAGAAGTGTCCTGAGACAAGTGGTGCCCTGAAATCTAATTAAATTAAAAATAGCGTCCACAGTCTGGGGAAAGACAAAATGTGTTCTCTGCATCAGAAGACTCCTCTTACCCTCCCTTACCCTCGCCTGTTCTTTTTTGTCTATAGAGCATCTGCACTACTTAAAATATCCTCTCACAATGTTTCCTGTCACATGAACAAAATTATTAGCTATACATAATCAACACAATACTAACGGGAACACAAGAGTTACAGTCATGTTCAAAGGGTACATTTTTCTCTTAGAGGTCAAGTGGTTTGCTGACCAAGCAAATCTATTATGTGGATGGAGGTTAGGTTGAAAAATGAGCAATATCTCATTAGCACTATACAGATGCCCAGCATGCATAACTATGTCCCATATGTATGTATCAATGTGAAGAATAATGCCATGTATAAATCCCATGGATTTGTAAAGTTTTTTTTTTTAAACTTCAGGTTTTAAGACACAAGTATCTTATAGAAAAAACGTCTGCTTTGTCCTTATTGAGTCGGAGTTTCAATGTAGGTCATCCTCTACATGATATGGAAATTCAGAAATGTTCATAAAAAAAAAAAAAAAATCACAACTCAACTACAAAGAGGCTTCTGCTGTGGTCACCTAACAACAGACTTACATCTTACCTATTTAGATTTAAGAATATGAGCTGAACACTGAATTCATCTTCATTGGTTCGAAGGTTACAACACATTTGAATAAGATCCACATATCAACCATGTAGTACACTTACACACACACACACACACACACACACACACACACACACACACACACACACACACTCCCTATACCACTAATCTGCCTACACAATTGCATAGTTAAATGTACATACATACGTACTTGGGCATACACACATGCATAAATACACTCAGCAGAGCAAGATTCATGGTAAGGAAAAATACTTATTTGCTGCAAAGCTGGTGAAATGATTTTAATTCTCCACAGGGTGTTAAAAAGGCACATATGCAAGAATCAGGAGGCAGAATGCAGCTGCAAGGACTGACTGTGTGTGCGTGCGTGTGTGTGTGTGTGTGTGTGTCTGTGTGTGTGTAGGAGGAATAGTGGAGCAGGGCTATGGAGAGGGATGTGCAGGGGTATGGGACAGCAGCAAAGAGAGCCAAAGAGAGAGAAAGGGAGAGAGATGAGGAGGTGGAGGGGGAGTGATGCAGAACAGAAAGCTGCAGCAGGGAGAAAGCCAAACCTGAGATGGATGGGTAGACAGAGGGAGGAGGAGGACTGGGTAGGCATGCAGCAGAGAGAGAAACTGAGAATGAGACGAGGAGGGGGAGACAGAGAGAGCTGAGTGAGATCTAAGCAGGGAAACAATTGAGACTAAATCACAGGGATGGAGTGTTGTACTTCTCTTAATCATCCCAGGACCCCAGCCCAACACAGACTGGTCTATTATGTCACAAAACTGACTGCAGATATGGACTGTAGACCTAAAAGAAGATGGCAAAAAACTCAGCGCCAAAATGATTATTAAAAATAATTATTGATTAAATGTGTAACTGCCAACAATTTTGATAATCTATCAATCATTTAAGTAATTTATGAAACAAAACGGGCCAAACATTTGATGTTTTTCCTTTGGGGATTTGATTTTTTTCCATGTTTAATACCATTTGCAAATCAGGGAAACTAGATTAATTACTGGTATTTAATACAATATGAATGTAAATATTTAATAATTCATCAATTGATTGCAAAAAAAAAGAAATAATCATTAGTTGGAGCCCTAAATTACTTTCATAAACAGTAACATACTGCAAATCAGTACTGATATGATTTTTGTTGGAACATTTATTCACTCACAAGACTCTTTGAAGACTGGAAAGAGAAAACATGACATTAATAGCTGGATTTTAGCACATTCTGTAATGAGCACCTGGTATCCATCCATCTTAATTTCATTTTCAGAGAAGCAAAAATATCTGTTTTTGTGTTAGCTTCCATATTGTTCATCATGACACTTTGATGCTTTGTGATAAAACAGCAGAGATCTTTTACTTTAATACTTTAATATCTATTGGCATTATAGCATGACATATAACTCAGATACTTCTGATTGAGCCCACTGCAGTGAACACTCAGCCAGTAATGTCTCAAAATATGTATGCATTTAAACTAATTTCCCTGCATGTTATATTTATTTATTATATTTTATTAATCCCACAAGGGAAACTACACTTTACACTCTGTTGTTATTACACACATTATGCACAGGCCTGAATTACACAATACCATATCATATACCATATCAAAAATGCGTCATCCCACTTATTTACTTCTATGCTGTGCTGCAAAACCCCACTTTCCACTCCTTACCACACCCTCCTTCTTTATACCAACCTGGCTAGCAGTGGAAGCACACTTAACACCCCCTCCCCCCACCCCATCCCTTCCACACTCAGCCCAGTACAGGAGGATGCTGTGTCATCAGAGACTGTGGACTCAGACAGAGCACTAAAGCCTGGCCCTCCCTCTAATTTACTACACCCTGATAGAAGAAGAGAGGAGGCAGCGGAAGAGAGAGGGAAAAGGAGAGTAATGGACAGAGACACACACAAAGACAGAGATGATGGGACAGGAACATAATGTAATGGTGTGTACAGTGCTACATGCCGAGTTTCAGAGGCTGCTGCTGCTTTAGCCATGAGCTGCCTTTGTACTCTCACTAGTAGCTGCTTCCCTGCAGAGGCCTGCACTGAAATGACTGGTCTGCTGCACACTCCCGTTATAAGACCAACAACAAACCTCTGAAACAACAAAACCTGATAGCTGTTTGAACTGCTTAACTGGTTTTTCATTTATATCGAAATCTCCACAATACCCTCCATCCATCCCGTCCTGCTTTTCTTGTATGGCCACAGCAGTTTTAACATTGCCTAATCCTATCAGACATTTGAAAAGCCCAGGCAGTCCTCTCCGCATCACAGGGGAAAACAAGAACTGCAACGCTGCATTTCTCTTCCTCACCACTGCCCCCTCTTCCTCTCGTTGATGCATGAGTGCTGTGATCAGGTTTCCTGCAACTGACGGTAACACACACACACTCACTCACACACACACACACACACACACACACACACAATCATTGACATACAGTGCAATGGTGAGCAATAGGGTGAATGTCGGTCAAGTAGAGGAGACGAGCAGCCTGGAAAGGTGAGAACAGGAACAGCAGAGGAAGAATGGATGCTTGCCGTTAATAAACTTAGAGGCACTTCCTCAGGTATGATAAAGGACAAATATATTAGTGGATAAGGAAATTGATTGATATGAAGGGGGAATATGAGGTCTTAACCTGGGGCACCAATTGAACTTGCGGACACAACAAATGGATGGTTATAATGTGGTCAGCAGATCTAAGCGGAATGAAGATAAGTCAGAAACTGTGAGATCTGACTGATCTCATGAAATGCCGTATGTATGACACGCCAATTTGTGTAGATGTTGGGGTGTTATTGGCGTGTTATAAAGACACATACACGTTTTTTAGCGTATATACGACGTTTGGGCTCCATTGACTAACATTACCTTGCAATTGTGTGTTAATTTACAATGTAGTGAGTAATAGGAAAGGGTAAAAACTGCATAGGTCAGGTGGTTGGGGTGTTGGATGGGTTAAACACAGGACTTCCACCTTATCTACATCTTTATCATTACCAGTTAAGCAGTTAAGCATTTGGCATTCCCAAGTTGTATATATTTTAAATATTTGTTTGTGTATTCTATCCTATTATTATTTCATGTATATTGCATGTATATATATATTGTACTGTATTGTTTCATATATATTGTATCCTAGTACGTCATGTATATTTTGTGCTGTGTGACTGACTGTGAAACAATAAATATCTACAGTATCTATCTATCTATCTATCTATCTATCTATCTATCTATCTGTCTGCTAAAGCCAACCCTGTTCTTCTTTTCCTAAACCCAACCATAGCTTTCTTCTCGCGATAACACAATCTTCTTGCGATAACACGGCAAGTGGCATGTATGTGTACGCCCGGTCTATACTGCGTAGACATAAACACGGATAGCTCGCTAACTACTCCATCCCTTCCTTTTGAAATTCTCTAGAAATGTGCCCTTTAGCAAGGCACCATAGCCATGACTGCACCAGTGGAGCTGCTCTAAGGCCAGAAAATAGGCTTCGGCTGTGTCTGTGTGCAACTACCTTACCAGGTCATGAATTTATTAATTAAAGCTGCAACGCATGTAAATGAAAATATATCTTAAATAAATAGCCTATTTAAATAAAAAACAGCCTATCTCTAGAAATGCTCCTTCATCTGTATTTCGAAAGAGTGAGCATACAATGGACTATGTGTATGATACAAAAACTTTCTTTGATCCTGAAGCCAATTGTTACTGTATAATTCACTGGTTTATCAGTGAAGTGTATGGACCACACCTTAGACTGAATTCTCTACTCACAGAGTGACGGCTGACTTATAAGAGCGGGTTCAGCTCAGGTTGAATGTGCATCAGCAGGTCGTCAGCATTACATATGTCTTGTGTGTGAAATGTATGTATTGTCACTGTTATGGTTTGGGGGTTTAGTTTCTTTTCCTCCTTCTTTGTTTTTTTGGTCCTGTCTTGTCTCCTTGTGTTATGTCTTGTGTCGCTGTTCCTGTCTTGTGTTCCCCTGTGAGTGTCTGTCGGTATGTTCAGTTTCCTGTTTTGTTTTGAAGCCTGGTCTCTGTCTCGTCTTGTCTCTAGTTTTACTTCTTATCTGTCTGATTGGCCTGCCCCGCCCTAATGTGATTCACCTGATGTATCACCTGTTCCTCGTTACCTCTTGTATTTAACCTCTGTGTTCGCTTTGTCTCTTGTCAGATCACTCTGTCCCGTCAGTGTGTCCTTGTTGGTGTGCCTGATCTTCCCCGCGGTGTTTTGTTCCTGTTTTGTTTTTCTCCTATTTGGACTTTTTTTTTGCCTTCTACCTTTTGGATCCCCGTTTTGTTGGAACTCTGCCTTTTTGTTTAATACATTCTTGTTTAACTTCTCCTGCTTGCCTGCCGTCCTTATCTGTGTTTGGTGCTAAACTTCATTCAACTGTCACATTCACCGCACTGCTATTTCTTCGTAGAGCCTGTGAGCGAGTGGGGGCGGGGTTGCCTGGGCAGTTTGATGGCCGAGATGAAAAAATTGCACTGCTTTACGGAACAAATCAAACTATATTGATATAAACTCTATTGTTGCATCCCATATCTCATTTAAAAATATCGATATACCTTAAGTCGATATATCACCAAGCTTTAGCACCCTCCCACATTTAACTAAGACAAAAAGGTTTCCTGCTGTAGATAGAGAAGGAATGTGAAGATAAACAACTCTGTAGCCACTGTCCTTCAATCGCCAAGGTAAGACGCCATAGAGGAAACTATGGAGAAGTAAAGAAGTATGCACTTCTTAAGCAACATAAGCAAAGTGGGGAAGGATAAAAGGCAAGAATGCAACACTTAAAATACGGCTGTGGATCAATAGATCACAAAAGGCACATACATTTCATAGTTTCATTGGCCCTACAAGGGGATGCTGCTGGCTAAGATTGCCATACCCGCTGACTGGGCTGCTTGCTGCTATATAGGCTGTAGATTCTCTTACACAGTATTATTGTCACCACACAGGGGACTGGCTACCACACATGTCTACACAGCTGAAGGCACTACAGCATACTCCTGCCCTTTTCATCTCCAATTCCTGTCTTCTCCTGCCATCTTCTTACTCCTCATTCGCTAATGCAGAGCTACAGTAAGGGCAGAACCAGGTGTTAAATTGTTACAGGGTTGAGCCCATAGCCACACTCTTCTATGTCAACAGGGGACGCTTAACTTAGCACATCCTCAACAATGTATATATTTTTTATGCAATTACTAATACCTGTTTTCTTTGAAGCTGTGGAGGACATATTCCTAAATGAGGTGATCTAAGAGAAACTTGAGAATTTTTACAGGTTTTCTTGTTTCCTGACAATGGTTTTCTTTAAAAGCTACCAAGCAGATCAGCGACATCAGTCCAGGTGGCGGTAATGCACTGTAACGCTGGTTACCACCCGCCGCCATAAAACGTGAAAAAAGAAATACAGAACAGGTCAGATACAGACAGGTTTCGTAACAGAATGTAAATTGTTCTGATATTCTGCCTTAATATTTTTTTTCTTTTAGAAAATGATATTTTAATGTATAAAATACATAATTTGGAGAGAAAACCTGTACCACATTCTGAAGTTGATTTTCCTTAGATAAAGAAATTATTTGACCGTTTGGCATGTCTGACAGAAAGAAACAAAAAATCACAAAACGATCCTGAATAATACTGACGCTAATACGACCTCCAATGCTGTTATGTAACGTGATTTTTGGATGTAAATCTCCCAAAAGTACTGCGAATCAAACAAACCAAAAAAAGTCCTATAGAAAAAATAGAAGATGCAGTATAAAGGCAATCTCTCACACGCCGGATGTACCTCCCCTCTACTTTCTATTTTGCAAGGGCACTGTTGCTGCAGTTTTTAATTTTACAAAGAAAGAGAAAAAAGAAAAGAGAAAACAGTTGAAAAATAATAGAAGCGACCACATGTTTCATGCAAGATTCAGTTTGAGTTTCATTTATTTATTTAAGTTTGACAAGGCAGGGTAAAGCAGCATCCAAACATAAAAAAACATTTAACTGACCTAATATGTGTTGTGGAGATCTGCTCTGTCGTGGAGAAGTTTGGTGCACGGTTGGTGTCTCTGGTCACCTTTTAGCTCCATATCTTTATTAATGTATTAGTTTATCTTAATTAGAGAAAATAGCACTTGTGTTTTATTGCTGGAAATGTAGGCTACTATATGGCTATTTTAAACTTATACTTTAAACTTATGTCCGTTAGCCTAGTTGTTTTATGTGAGTATTGGATGTCAAACAACTATTTCGTGTTGTAAACTCTCTCATGTCTCTTGAAGTAAGAAGTAGTACCAATTCCTATATATTTTATTTAATAATTAGTTCATAAAAATATACATGCTGTACGTAATAGGATAGGACTTCAGCTTTCCGTTTGCAAACAGTACATGACTAACTCTTTTTTCTCAGTTCACTAACGTGCTAAACTGAACCTTCAGACCACAGACTGTTTCTAAATAGGTTCAGGCGTGTTTCAATTCAGTGCGTGGGACTATGTGCAGTCGGAGCTCCAGTCGAGCACTAAACAATTCAGGGAACAAATCTTTTGTCCGAATCTCTGTAGGAAACTGATTGAAGTGATTCATTACACTGAAAAGAATGATTTTGTGCATCACTGCAGTTTAGATCATCTTATTCATTCCTAAAATTTCAAATCTTTTACAATTTACTTTCTTTTGAAGGCAACACTAAAACACATACACAAACTTATACAACTGTGCAATTACAATTACAATGTGTCACTTCTTTCTCATTTCCGTTCTGATACCAGACACATGGTTACTGAATACCTGATAAACATAACAGCTGCTGATAATGCACCACCACAAGTCTACTGCCTGCAGGGAGGACATGTGGTCAATTTGCCAGAAATGTATATGTCATAGAAGCAATATGTCATAAAGTATATGTATTGAATATTTGTCACACACATAGTGTGGTGACAGTTTCTCAATTAACATAGTACCTGAATTCAGTCAAGGATGAAAATCTAAATAACTGGGCATACAAAATCACTTGAGGTGTAATCGCAGTCACTTGTATTGATTAATTGTAGAACAATGTGGAAATGTGAATACCAGTGGAAACATTGCAGAACATACTGCAGATCACAATAACACCAGTCACAGCGCAGCAATATAGATAAATTGTTGTTGATAACAAAAATAATTCCACTGCCCCAGTGCAGGCTGGGAGGCCATCAGACACGCCTAGTTTTGGACAGAGCACTAGTCATCTGTAAGTGTCTTTGTCACAAAAGAATTTCATTAGCTATAGTATTGATGGCATAAACACAAAGGCAAATTTGTCACCCCCTCCAGCTGTTACATCATCTTTACCATGCATTAACACGGATAATTAATTAACACTGAAGAAACCTTTATGAGAATGATCACTGCCCGAGAATTGCATTCCACAGCAACTCTGCAGTGTTGCTGGAGCAGAGCCACTACGTCCCTCTGCCTCTGCTTTGATTGTACAGGTACAGTGGGGTTCGAAAGTTTGGGCACCCCAGGTAAAAAATTGTATTAATGTGCATAAATAAGCAAAGAAAAGTGAAAAAATCTCCAAAAGGCATCAAATGACATATTAGACATTTGTATAATGTCACAAAAAGTTAGATTTTATTTCCATCATTTACACTTTCAAAATAACAGAAAACAAAAAAATGGCGTCTGCAAAAGTTTGGGAACCCTGCAGAGTTTATAGCATGCACCGCCCCCTTTGGAAAGCTGAGACCTGACAGCGTCATGGATTACTCTCAATCATCGTCTGGAAAGACCAGGTGATGTCAAACTTAAGGTTTTAAATTCCCAGACTCATCTGACCTTGCCCCAACAATCAGCACCATGGGTTCTTCTAAGCAGTTGTCTAGAAAACTGAAACTGAAAATAGTTGACGCTCACAAAGCAGGAGAAGGCTATAAGAAGATAGCAAAGCGTTTTCAGATACCAATATCCTCTGTTTGGAATGTAATTAAGACATGGCAGTCATCAGGAACAGTGGAAGTTAAAGCAAGATCTGGAAGACCAAGAAGACCCTTTTTGACTGCATGATCCATCCAGAAAGACCTGGCAAACACTGGAGTTGTACTACACCATTCCACTATAAAGAGATACTTGTACAAACATGGTCTTCATGGAAGAGTCATCAGAAGAAAACCTCTTCTATGTCCACACCACAAAAATCAGCGTTGGAGGTTTGCAAATGAACATATAGACAAGCCTGATGCATTGTGGAAACATGGCTTCTACAAATGGATAATGATCCTAAACACACCTCAAAATCCACGGGATTACATCAAGAGCCGTAAACCGAAGGTTTTGCCATGGCCTTCACAATCTCCTGACCTCAACATAATTGAAAATTTATGGATAGACCTTAAAAGAGCAGTGCGTGACAGACAGCCCAGAAATCTCAAAGAACTGAAAGACTCTTGGCTGGCTACAAGAAGCGTTTACAAGCTGTGATACTTGCCAAAGAGGGGGTACAAGGTATTAACTTTTGCAGACGCCATTTTTTTTGTTTACTGTTATTTCGAAAGTGTAAATGATGGAAATAAAATCTAACTTTTTGTGACACATTATATGAATGTCTAATCTGTCATTTGATGCCTTTTCTTTATGCACATTAATACAAATTTTTACCTGGGGTGGCCAAACTTTCCAGCCCCACTGTATACTAAAAAACTCACATGCCTTGTAAAATCAAATTATGCAGTGACTGTCTCTAAGCCTGTCAAGCAGTGACTAAAAACTTTTAAATGTGTCAAGGTCCTCTTTGCTGTTATTATATTCTTATCTCTGTAGTAAATACATTAACTTCTATTTTGAATGAACTGATATGAAACCTGAGGAGGAGAGTGAGTGTGAATAAGTGAGTAAGTGTTAGGAGAGTGAATTTCATCTTACCTATGTGTATGGCATAGTAAGTTTACAATGCTGGCAATTTCACATGAGAAAAAGGTACAGACTAAGCCCAATCCATAGTTAAGCCTAACAGTTAAATAATACATCTATAAAGTTCTCACTATCTATAAACCTCTCAACACATTAAAAGAACATGCCACCATGTATTGAAATAGGACTCATCACTGTCTCCCCTAGCTTTAGATAGGTGGGCCAATGCATTTTTTGTCTCAGTGCATGCATTGTTTTAGTCTGGTGCAACACCAACAGCGCCGCTTAGCATAGTGAATCCTATGTTGCTGGTTAGCATGTTATGAATAAAAGTGAGTCAGCAAAAAAACAATGACAACCTAATTACTTCTTGTGGCCTGCATATTCACAACGAGTACAAATAGCTATGCAGATTAAAACTAGACAATTTCCTAGGCAGATATTGACTTGGAACAGTGCTTCGGCTCTGCTTCCACCCAATATAGTCCCAAATATAAGCCCTATTTAAACAAATGGTGGCGTTTTCCTTTAAGTTAATGCTTCTTCATTTGAGTGTTTGGGAAGAACTCTGTGGTGCATTTGGCCTGTGTGAAAACTCACTTTCATGTTCAGGTTCTGATAGTATGGGTCCAAATCCTCCAGCGGTACCCCCGACATTCCAGGAGGAACATCACCGTAGATGAACGGCAGGCTCTTCCCAGCCTCCAGGTCACTGTTGGGCTTGGGTTCATTGTCGTCAGACGTGTCACGGTGACTACTGTCCGATCTGGGCTTGGGTGGCTTCTTGTTCTTCTCTTCACTGATGCGCTTCTCGATTTTAGCAAGCGATTCCGGGGTGAATTTCTTGAAGCTGTCAGGTCCTGGGGGTGACATAAGGGGTGCGGCCATTTTTTCATCCTGCAGCTATTTCCTCTTTATTTGTTTTTCATCCCAGACATCCAGCTCTGAGAAGAAGAGAGGGACACAGAGTGAGAACGTGTTAGCATAGATCACTGACCAAAGAGAAAAGAAAATCATGATTTAAGATAATGTAATTTAGTTTTGTCTTATTTTCAGTGTATTTTTATTAATAACACGGACTGGACAACAAAGTTTATGATTTAATTGGTTGACATATCTTAGGCCAGTTGTTTTTCAGTTTCAATATTGCTCAAAGCCTTGCAGATAGAATTTTCTAGGTTTTTTTTTCTTCTAGTAAACAAAGCAAAAATAAAGCTAAAAAAGTGCAAGCATTTGGAACATGAACCACTAGGAACTATTTCTACTTTCTCCATCAACCTTTGTGACTAAAGACCTGATCCTGTATCTCCAAAAGCTAAACTCAGGTACACAGCACATACACTTGGTAACACTGAATTCCTTTTCGCTATCATCTTTGTGACCTCAACATTATGGAGACCAGTGTTTTCCCTAGGTTTGTGAAGAGGCAGGGGTACTATTTTGGGAGAGCTCCTACCTCAATTTTTTTTTACATTTTTGTATTAAAAAAAAATGCAATTTCACATCATTTTCACACCATTATTATTACCCTATCTGTGTCTAAAACGGTGGAAAAGCTAGAGCAGTTAATAAAAATCAACACTCAAAAGCTTAAATACACTGGGGACCAACTACAATCATTAGATGTTAGAAAGGTATTTTGGTTACATTTATGCAGCTTAGGTGGTGCCCAAAAAGCCTTGGTTGCTGCACCTAAGCCTTATAATGGTAAGGATAAGAGAGACATGTCAACTTAAATCTTCTTGTATTTATGTTCACAAATGATGGGCTCTTTATCCGACCAGGAACTCATCTGTCTGACTCTCTCCTTCAGAAGTTTCTTTCTCAGAACATTTCCTTGTATCTAACTATGCCAAAATGCATCATTTAGAGTTATGTTTATCCTTAAACCTTAGACTTCCATGGTGTTGATAATGAATGAATGAATAATCGTGATGTGAATGTGTAGGTAGCACAGCTGGTCTCAGTGAGAATAGAGACAGAGCGCAACGCATTATGGTCTAAAAGCCCCACCCAAACGAGGGGAAAACAATAGGCGCCACAATATGCAACTAATGTCTCAACACTAACAAAATGCTTTTAGCTAGCAAAAGATGTAAACATGTCAAAATATTTTAGCAACCTACAGTATGTCTACATGTTAGCTGTTAATAAGGTAAAGTTAGCGCTGTGTTAGCAAGCTGAGGCACTTGCATACATAATACTGCATAGCTTTCTGATGTATCCACATTCGCCTATAACACTATAACAAGTTTTATATTGTCAAAATGCTTTAGCTTAACTTACAGAAACACAGTTAGTCTAAAACAAATGTCGTTGGCACTGAGTGTTAGGATCTCACAGTTTTCCCAATCTTCCTGCTGACGCCTCATGTCTTATTGCCTGTATACACTTTTGTCTTCCTAAAAGCTCAGTTTTTCGGGTAGGCATCTTATAAAAACTTTTTTTTCCTTCGGTGTTGGTGGAACTTAAATGCACATTGTCTCTATAGACATCCAAGTTTGCAGCTCTAGCTCTGATTGAGACCAAACAGCTCTTACTGTAGATATAAAATAAGTATGAAAGTGGCTCCCAGCACACAGGCAATTACATGCCATCTATCCTGTGCAAAATGACAAAGAGCCAAACAACCTTAAACTAATCAAGTAAAACAGACAGACAATTACTGCTAGATTTATAAATTAGCGAAGAGTAGTCTACATTGATTACAATTTATTTAGGGGATTGCTCTGGGGATTGGTTGGTTGTCCCTCACCTTCCGTATTCTATATGTTGGCATTCTAAACTCTGGTGGATTTATCAGGACTATGGTAAACTGTTCCTCAGATCTCTGCAGGGTAAATTGCGACAGCTAGCTAGACTATCTGTCCAATCTGAGTTTTCTGTTGCACGACTAAAACAACCTTTGAACGTACACATGTTCCACCAAAACAAGTTCCTTCCCGAGGCTGTTTTACAGAGGCACCGTTATTGCATCCAGTGCTTAGCGCCAACCCAGAAATGCCAATAAACAGAGCACATTTTTCTCCCATCACTGAGTGCTGTGTGGACTAGCCAGACCTTCCTCCGCAGCACTGTGGAAGTAGGTCTGGCAATGTGAGATTAGTGAAGAGTCTGGTGCTACATGTTCACTATAAGAACTTAATGAGTTGATTTTGTATCAAGGCCCCTTGCTGTGGATTTGTTTTGGAGTTTACTTCCACCATCTACTTATCATACCCATTAATCTAAACACAGATGAAGTATATAGCTAAATGAATGTAACTGGGTGGGGTTTCATTGCATGACAATAATTTAAATGTTGACAGTTAAATTGTCAAAACACAATATGCTGAGATTACTTGTAATACATTATAAACATTTGTTGTGTTGTTTTTGTTGTTTTTTGTGACAAATCCATCCACTTGCTCCTTTTTGCTGGCCCATGATTACAGCATCATTATGTAACAGCGCACCCAACACAGGCCACAGTATGCATTCTGGTGTCTTGCATCCTACTGTAAGCCTACTGACTGACAGATAATTAAACATTTTAAACTGTTGATGCATGTCAAAAGATATTCCACAAATGATTGCCAGACTGGAAATTATTTAACCTCTGGGGCTCAGACTCATTGTTGTTACAGTAAAGTTGTAATAAAATGATCAACTGCATCTCTCCAGGCTCCTCCAACAGTTCTCCCCATATGGTTGATGACCATGCTGTTTAATACAACATATTTGACATTCAAGTCACAGTTCACACAATCACAAATTAGACAGTGTGTCCAACATTCATGGAGAAAATGAGGGCACAGACCTGGAAAGAAATCAGAAGAAATCCACAGGCAGACTAGATCCAACAGCCCAGTATCTTCGAGAAAAAGCACAGCCAACCAAAAGCGAGTCTGAACTGAAGTCCGATTCAAGTAACCCAAACCTCAGCACAACCTCCAAGTCTCCTTCCACCAATGCTACATCAATTGATCTACCGTCAAGGTGATTCAAACCAGGATGCAATAGCAGTGCATGTACACTTGCACTTAAGGCTGGGACAATCCTAAACACAGGCAGCAAAACTGCCAAGCGACCAGGGGAAACAGCCCGAAAATGTTGCAGATGTTGCTCAATGCTTTCGATGTCCACTAACTCACTAGGTCATTTGAGAATCATGGCATAAAACGCAACAATCTGACTAACACATTTTGGTTTGAAAAGACTGCTCGGTAACTCTTAAATCAATTAGTCTATAGTGAATTCTCTTAGCGCACGTAATCGGCACCAAATGCGCGCAGCCCATAACCGCTCTCGGTTCCGTTAAATCCGTTATGAGTCTAGTGAGTCCAGAATTCAAACTGATGGATGACAGCAAAAACAAAAAAACTCCGGCAGCCTCATTTGCCTCGCAAGGAAAAGACAAGCAATTTGTCGCCATCCGATTCCGTAGCGTTGAATAAAAATGCTCCTATGCTTCGTCCTCTGTGCGGAGGAAAGACATCCAAATGCACCACGGCCCCCGTCCCGGAACCCGAAAAAATCTTCTATTGTGCTCTATGCACTGTGATGATGACCTGATGTCTGGTGGAGCTAACCGGCGGACACCGCGGCGACACAGTGCTAGTGAGGGGGAGGAGGAGGAGGAGGAGGAGGAGGCTATAGGGCACTCTCATCTGAGTCACATGGGCCGGTTAAGAACTTAGCCTTCATCCTTCAGTTCAGTGATGTCTTAATGTAGCCTACCACTAAATGTAAGCTGTCACCTCAGTCCAAATCCACAGCATCGCCAAGAATAGGTGAGCCCAACAGGCCCAAATCTAACATTATAACTTTGCAGCTAGGCCAATATTAAAGAGGCCCCTTACGGTGGGTGCGAGATACTTCATGCCTGAGTCGAGTCAATTTCAGGTAAAGTTATGGTGTTCTGACTGGAAATGATGCGAAATTGGGATAATTTAGTTTAACACGTTTTTCCTCAAAGGACAGCCGAGGAATTCGAAGGAAAGGCGGACATTATGAAACATGGGACATGTAGATAAATAGCCTACAAATAAAGACAACCTCTTAATTTCTAGGAGAACTTTCTTCCCGTGTGGGATGAAGACCCGCTCCCCGTTGTGTAGTGTCATAAATGTCCCGAAAATGATTTGTTACTTATGTAGTCCCCAGGAAAGTCCACTGTTTAATACAGAGCCGCGCCGTTGTCCTATAGGGCCAAAGCCTAAAATACTGCAGTGTGGTTTATTGCTGCTATAGGCTCAAACCTACAAACTCATAGCAGGTCAGTTGAATGCACAAGCCATGTCCGGACAACACAATCCTGGCCTCAACTCGAAGCAGCATAGCACATCAGCATAACCCCAATTTCACACCAAAAGGATGAAATTATTTACAGCAAAAATAAAAGAGAGAAACTAAAACGGCCTTAAGGCTGTACCACACCCGTATTGCAATTAAAGGCAGCTAGGGAGCCAGAGACTCCGTATGGTGCAGGTTTATGGAGTAATACCATGACGGAGAAAATGTGCTTTTAATGGCTGAGACTGCGAAAGGGTGCCGCGGCCCCTTTGAGGACTGCCAAACTAAAGACGCACCTACCTCCTCACGCAATAGTCTTCAACGAGATTGCAAGAGGGAGGAGGCGCAGAGGTGGAGTGTGTGGGGGTGGGAAAAAAAACTATCATAGTTAATAAAATAATGGTAGCGAGGAAACTGCTACCTAAAATGATTTTGCAAGCGACACATTATTCGTGCACTTGGACCATGCAGGCTAGTTATTGACGCCACTCAGAAGTTTGACGTGATCTCACTTATACATCCCATATGCGTATGTTTCACATTCCGACACAGTTAAATGTCATTCCATCCAGCGGCAGGCCAACACCCCAAATAACCTGCTGTCTCCCTGTTTTCTACCGCGTCGCGTTAGAAATCCGTGTTTTCCCCTTCAAAAATCACATCTTCCCTTCTTCTAACTAGTAGGCTACCTCGCATACATATTTGTCCATGTAGCCTACTGGCAAGGAGCCCTCCACAGACGCTAGGAAAAGATGCTGATAGAGGGACCGCTCTGCGGCACTGGGATGCAGTCAGTCGACAAAGTAGGACTGCGATCCATCCCACGACACGAAATACCAGACAAAGCAGAAAACAGATTGTCCACTTACTTTTTCTCGCATTAACAGAAATCCACGCAGTTGTCACTGAACTGCAGATGTAGAAAAGAGTCGAGAGTAACTGCGGCTGTCGCCATATTGTTGCTGCTATCTTCCTTCCCAGTGCGTGCGGCTGCCCTGCATAATTGATGACTCTCAGCAAATTGTTAGGGAGTGTCGGTAAATGCCTTTAGCTTCAGTAATGGACAAGAGACCGCAGCATGGCAAGCAGAAAAAAACACACTGTTCATGTAACAAGTCATTGATATTCTGGTTGGGAATATCATTGCGATTGGCAACATATTTCTTTTCAACTTGATCTGAAATGAACAGTGTGATTGCATATTATTTTTAGAATCATACCTGGAAATTATAAGACACATTAAAGAGACAATTCTGGGCATATAATAAGACTTTATGTAACCAAGGTAATGGTACCTAAACATTTTGACCCATTCTTGAAATTAAAGTTTGATAAAAAATTCTAAATACACAATACACTTC
Organism: Etheostoma perlongum; assembly: GCA_026937815.1. Classification (NCBI taxonomy): domain Eukaryota; kingdom Metazoa; phylum Chordata; class Actinopteri; order Perciformes; family Percidae; genus Etheostoma; species Etheostoma perlongum. The sequence goes on along the minus strand of CM049374.1, from coordinate 6,868,879 downwards.
TGATGTCAGAGCTCTAGGTGTATGACCAAAAATAATGAATTTAAAGTTTATTTAGTTTATTTATCATACAGACCAGTGAGGCAGTTTAGTCAAGTTGCATTGTTAATTTGTGATTAAAATCAGCCTAGTTAAGTGGACCAACAAATCAATCAATTACGCATGACAAAGGCTGACCCAAATGCGTCAAAGCTTTGACCATTACCATGGTAATCAACGTCCAATTTAGTATTACTGAATATTGTCCGATAATGATCGGCAGGCAATCAATCGGGGCATCTCTAGACTAAACAGACTGAACTCATGAAATGGCATGTGAAAATAATGTCATGGGTGGGCCACGTTCCTATTGGCCAGTCGGGTGAGCACTGTCTTGTCTTGGGAGTCCATCTGAATCATTACACCATTGTCACCGCCATAGATGCGCACCCTTAGTTGAGTGCAGAAGCTAGCATTAGCTAACTAGCAGCCATCCCGCTTCTAAATAATTACCTTTTAAATATCTTAACATTTTTTAACAGTCAAACTGAAACACTGGCAGTGAATTCCAGGGGCTGCAGGTGCAGACGGACCGTCATCAGTGGGAATCGGCCATCGTGGAAACATTGCTAGAAATCTTCGCTGCTGACCTCGACCTGATCTGATTGGAGTTCCAGCGGGACACGGAAAGCTCCAGACCCAGTAGCAGCAGCCCATCAAATACAATTATCCATGTTAACAAGGACATTTTCAGTTCTGTTTTCTCAGCGCTAAGCGCTTCTATGTGAGAGACGCAGTTACGCAGGTGTTTAGGGGTGTGTACCTACTCACTGCAGGAGGTGGTGGTAAGACGTATCGGTACTCATGTGGACAAAAATCAGAAGCAACCAAATCAAAAATGCAACAATGTTGCAACTTCACCTGCGAATCAAGTCAACCTAACTAAAGGTGTGAAAGAGCCCTAAATTCTGGTATTTCCCAGTCCCATAAATGCATCTCCTACATTACTTTATGTTTGTTTTCAGTATTGAGAGTACAAACACATGAACACACTTCTCACATTCACTCAATGAGAGAAATCACTTTCAATATATTGTGACCCTTTATCTAAAGCCTTCACCCTACTGTGTTGGAGGATTTTTAAAGGAGCTGTTTTGAATTTGACCCAACAATGTCTCTATCTGGTGGAATTTCTAAGAACTGCACCTTAAAGTCTACAGGAAATCAAAAGGCTTGCATGCATTTTTATTCATTTAGCTACTTTGCATTTCAGCGCTTCGGTGCATTTCAATATAGTGAGCAATGGAAATCTATTTGAACTGTAAATTGAGGAAACTTGCGTGTGTGTGTGTCCGTTGTCATATAATATCTCAAGGAACTATTTATCCAATCTGCTTCACACTTGACTACCCCAATGAATTTGGAATTAGATTTTTGGAATTTGGAGCAGTCTGGACTGTTAAATACTGGATATTACTAAATTGTGATTAAACTAAACGTTTAATCAATAAAAACAATAAAAGTTGAGAAAATAAGAAAACTATTCCTTTTTTTCTCCAGCCGCTCTTATGAGCGGCCTCCCCAGCGGACGGAGCCGGGCTCCCTTCTTCCCCCGCCCAGTCCACATCACCTACAACATGGATGTATGACAGCTATACCGAAAGAAGAAAAAAAGGGTCACGCCAAATCTGTCTATGAGCTGCAGACGAACGGTGCCTTATTGAACTGCAATCAACGTGTGTTACAGGTTGAGTTACATAAAAAGAAATTATAAAAAAACATACAAATTCACAAGGCCCTTTACCTATGCCCTATGGTAAAATCTACCTGTGATTGCACAGTTCTGCTTTCAAATGTTTAATTAAGGTACAATATGTAACATTTTTGCATTAAAATGTCTAAAAACGACTATCCGGCTTTTTATCCAGCTTAACGTGCTACGTTGACAAATAACGTTAGCTCATGCTAATGCTTGATGGGGAAAGTTAATGTTTACAACATTGAATTTTGAATTTTGAATTGATATCTTTATTTCGAACATGCAAGAGAAAGTATATTCAAATAAAAACAAAAAATAATAACAAAAAGAAACAATAAAACAATGTTTGAAAAACATTGGAGAGGAAAAACCACAAACAAGGTACCCTTCTTTCCTGTGTTAACATACCTCTATCACATGTGCGAAAAGGAGTAGGAAGAAGTAAAACTTATGTACTCCTACCCCTGTAATTCTTGCATTCCTTCAATTTACAATATTTATAATTATGTTGCTATATATATCCATATATATACACATACCTACACATATACATACACACATATATATACACATATAGGCCTACCCTCATACATATATATAAAAAAACAAAACAAAAAACACAAACAAAACTTTCTACAGTGCTTCTCTATACCTTCTGCAAATAATTTCTTTGCACATTTTTTTGAAAAGGAATATGTTTGGGCATTGCTTTAGATTCTCATTTAGTTTGTTCCACAATTTAACGCCGCAAATTGATAAACATAATCTTTTCCTTGATGTTCTACATCTATTAGTCTTAAAATTTCCCCTTCCCCTTAAATCGAAGTTCATTCATTCAACACGTTCATAAAGTTATTTTAAGTATAATTGTTTTGATCAAGGTAAGGTTAACGTTAAACAGAACTGAGCCAACCCACGATTTCGTTCGCCAGCTAATGTTAGCGTTAACGTTAGTTGTAGAGATAGAAGACAAATCTAATGCTAACTTACCCAGCTATCCCACCCTGCTTTTCTGCCTCACTCCCCACCGCTAAGGGACTTCAGTCGGGATGAAAGCGGACAACAGCCCCGGAGATACAACACATCCACCGTTAGCTAGCAGCCAGCCTCCATCTTTAACTTACAGCAATCCAAACCCAGCCAGCACAAACTCCAGCGCCGGGTGATAACATTGCTAATGGGAGTAACAGAAAGTTTTATGTTCCGTCAGGGAAGCAGACCATTACACCTTTGGTGTCAAAGTCTGGCAGGCTGTGGTGTTGTGTTGAATTTCTCACCCTTCTTTACAGTTACATTTTAACCCACAAATGGTAACTGTCCTGTGAAAAAAGCTGAAGGTGGGGAGAGTCTGAAAGCAACACCCGGCAGCCATGTTATTGATGTAGGAGTATCCTCGGCCGGTATCTCCGGAGCCGCGGCTAGGCACCGGAGATACTTGGCAGCCAGCAGTCAGCAGTCAGTTGAATAATGTTCAACTGAAGAAAAAAGAAATCTCAAAATCCTATTATTTTATTTTATTTTGATATTTTTATGCATCATGTTGTGTTTTTCAGTTTCAATCTTTACACATCTTCTTGATTTCTGTTTTTTTCTTTCAATTAAAGTTTTTTTTACACTTTCAGGATTTTTACAATCACTGTTTTCAGTTTCAACTTTCTGTCACTGTTTTGGCGCAGAGGGGCGTGTCTTGAGGGGAGGGACAGAGAGGGCGTGATTTACCAAGTAGCCCTGACTGCTGACCCGCAGACCTCAGTGTGGGCGGGATTAAACATTGAGGGGCGGGGTTAGATGTTGAGGGGGTGCGGTCAAACCCGTCCACTACCCAACTCATTTAATACAGTGTGCGAAGAGGGACAAGAAACCTTAATGGATGTAGCGAAATGCAGCGATTTAAAATAATGAACTTAATCTTTGGTTTTACAAATTATGAAATACAATATTGACACATTTCACAAAACATTAAATGACCCCAATAATGCATTAAATGATGAAAAAAGTGGAATATTTGAATGTGTATTTATCATAATCAGTTGTAACCTGATACTTTCTTAATGTTATCAAAATTAAAGGATCATGAGACTATAATATATATCATATATATTATATAATGTATATAATGTGTATATTTATATATATATACTATAAATATATATATAATAACACCAATAATTCTGCGGGGAAATTTCCTTGTTACAGCAGCAAAAAAGCAAAACAAACAAACAAGTAAACACACAAGAAAAACAGGCAAACAACAGACAATGAGCAGAAGTTAGACTAAAAGTAAAGTGGCGTCAAATAAAGGTTTTGTAAAGTGCGGTTGCCATAGTACAAGAAACAATATTGCAGTGTAAGTAAGTGACGTTAAAATTAAATTGAATATGTAATTAGCTAAAGTAATAAAGCAAAAGTAGGTAACCATAATATAAATTATATTTACCTGTGACCATAAATAATATTGAAAAAGTAAGTACTTGTAATGTAAAAATATAAATACAGATAATAAAGATATACAGAGAGTGTGTGGAGTAAATTTAAAAAAAAACAGGGACAGAAACTACAACATTATCAGGTGGTGCAGGTGTTGTAGAGTCTGACAGCGACCAAGATGAAGGACCTGCAGTACCAGTGTCATGTAAGGGGGGGTATCAGTCTGCTGCTGAAGGAGCTGCTCAGGGACCCCACAGTGTTGTGTAGGGGGGTGTATCAGTCTGCTGCTGAAGGAGCTGCTCAGGGACCCCACAATGTCGTGTAGGGGGGGGTATCAGTCTGCTGCTGAAGGAGCTGCTCAGGGACCCCCCAGTGTCGTGTAGGGGGGTGAGAGGTGTTGTCCATGATTAGCTAACATCCTTCTCTCCCCCACTTTCTTTATGGGGTCCAGAGGACAGTCCAGGACAGTCCAGGACAGGGCTCACTCTCCTGATCAGTCTATTGAGTCTGCTCCTGTTCCGGTCCGAGCTGCCCCCCCTCCAGCAGACCACAGCATAAAGGATGGCAGAGGCCACCACAGAGTCATAGAAAGTCCTGAGGAGAGTCCTGCACACTCCAAAGGACCTGAGTCTCCTCAGCACATGGAGGACTCTGGCCCTTCTTGTAGAGTGTATGGGTGTTATCAGAATAATGACAAGAACTATAACAATCATACTGGTCTGTGTCTCATTAACTCTCAAGGAACATGGCATTTATTTTTAAATTTTGTTCATCAATACAATGTTTGAAAAAGATTTCCAAGTCCTCTTGGTATTGAAAGGTAATTAGGAAGTCATCCTTTTCATTTCCATCATACTGTTTTTTTTTAATTTAACAACAAATATTGAACAACAAACTAGCATTAAATTAAAACAAGCAGGCAAACAGTAAAAATGTTAATGGAATATTGATGTTCACGTCATCTTTTTGGCCATCTCCTCTTTAGAGCTATGTGAGTTAATGATATCCATTCATTATACAACACATGTAACATAATTATCATTGAGACAACTGATGTTAAAATATAAAGTGAAGCCTTAATAATTTTATAGACACTTTTTCATTTCATTTCATTTCATATATTTATTATACAGGAAAGTTTGAAAAAGTAACATTTCATTACAATATAAAAACGGGCCTGACTCAGTTTAAAAACTGGTTTTCAGCAGGTTTCTGTTCTGCAGAAACACAAAACATCATCAGGACAGACATCAATACAAGAAATCGATATAGAAAAATATATATTGACAACTGAAAACAACAATACAGTTACATAAGGAAAAAGACATTTATACAAAACATCAGCTGGGCTAGACAAATTCGGACCGTGCAAACGAGACCTGGACAATACATAAACGAATCAATTAATGCATGCAAGTGTAACTGTTAAGAAGGAGCGGTTTGTATGCCTTTTTGAAATATGTGATGGATGATAGTGTTCTGATGTGATACGGAATGTCATTCCAAATCTTGGTATATGTATAAAAAAAAAGACCTCTTACCAAAGTTGTTTTTGTATTTGGGAACTGGGATAAGTGCCTGTGAAACCGACCTAGTGAGGCGACCTGGTCTCACGTGTGTCGGGAAAAGTGCAACAAGTTCTGGTAAAGCGGTATTTTGAATCTGAAAATAAAATCCAATTGCGTGGCTGTTTATAAAGTTTTCATAAGTCAAAGCCTTAGAGCGTTCGAGTGCAATACAATGGTGAGACCACTTTGGAAGGTTACTGTGAATCTTGAGAGCTCGATGGTATAGTCGTGCTATTGGTTCAGTGATTTCCTTTGTGGTAAATGACCAAATAGGAAGACAGTAGGACATGGTTGAAAACACAATTGCATGTAAATAGGTTTCAGAAACAGAAGAAGAAAGATATGATCTGATCTTATTATAAACATAAAGTTTCTGATTTAACTTTTTTGTTAAATTAGACACATGTTCCCGGTATGTAAGATGAGAATCAAGTAGCACACCAAGATATTTGTAAGTTTTTGTGACGACAAGTTCTTGGTTACCAAAAGAAATAGGATCAGTAAAAGAAAAACATTTTCCGGATGAGTAAAAGTACATACATTCAGTTTTCTGAACATTGATGGTTAAATGATTATTTCTCAACCAGTCGTGTATAACCTGAAGGTCAGATGATAATTTAGAATTTATGACATCAGGATTTGAATCAGAGAGAAAAATCACAGTATTGTCAGCATACAGTAGACATTTTGAATGATTACACACTTGAGGGAAATCATTTATGTACAAAAGAAAAAGTAAGGGTCCAAGAATGCTGCCTTGTGGAACACCCATATCAGAGATTTCAGGTTGGGATTTTACATGATTTATTTTAACGACTTGCAACCTGTTCGTTAGGTAGGACGAAAGCATTTCTATCACAGATGATGACAGATTGAATAAAGGAAGTTTATTAAGTAAGATCTGGTGGTTCACTGTGTCAAAAGCTCTACAAAAGTCAATAAAAATAGCTCCAGTGATGTGACCTTTGTTAAGAGAGCCACGTATTTGTTCAGTGAGGAGTAGTAATGCCGACATGGTGGATCTCTTTGCACGAAAACTGTGTTGACAGTCACTGAGCCAGTTGTTAGTTTCAAGGTAGGAACTTAGTTGGTTATACAGGGTTTTTTCAAGCAACTTAGACATTACTGGAAGTATAGCAATAAGTCTATAGTTTGAGACAAGAGTATGATCACCAGATTTAAAAATAGGGGTGATTTGGGCCATTTTCCAATTTGTGGGAAAGATAGATAGCCTGATACATTGGTTGATTAGGTGCTGAAAGAGAGGTATGAGGCTATCAACATGAGTCTTTATAAATGAGATATTTACACCATAAATATCACGGGCATGAGTATTTTTTAGTGAGTTCAGTATTTTAATCACTTCGTTCTGAGAAATCTCAGAGAATGAAAACTGATCAGATGTTGAAGAGAGAACTAGCAAAAGAGAGCAGGGAGTGGAAAAGTCTGTTGCCAGTTCTTTAACAGATGATATAAAATAGTCATTGAAAGCCCTTGCAATCATAGGAAAGTTTTCCAGAAGAACTTTGCATCACCATCTCTTTATTTGTTCCCTAAAACATAGTTTAGTTCTGCTCATAACATGAGACAAAATATTTCACAATTCTGCCCAACAGTTTGAATCAACACATAACGTCTGTCATGTAAAACAAGACTGAAGTTATTTCCTACCGAGACAAGCTGTTACTTTAGTGTAATAATTCATGTTATAAACATGTTTAACAAAAGGAAATAAATCGCATTAACAAGCCCTAAAGCATCATTGGCCATAACACGAGAAAACCACGAGGGAAAAAATGTGTCAACCACTCCACTTTTAGCCAGCCTGCTCAACTTGTGCAGAAACATTAAAATAGACATAACCAGCTTTTTTAAATTGTTTTTGAAAACTAAACTATAAAAGTCACACTTACTCCCACTATTTATTGTTTGAAAAGGGCTGCCCGAAGCGTGGGTGCATACCGCTGAATTCACTCTGATATTACGATGAAATGACAGGGTCAAATGCTGGAGAGTGTGCAGGGTTAAACATTTAACTCCGCCCCTCAACGTGTCTGCGGGTCTGCAGTCAGGGGCTTCTCAAAATTACACACATGGACCAATATGTGGCGCTATAATGACATAAAACGTGTTTTTGCCTATAACTCCCACATTCCACATCACACATTAGAAAACCTTACACGTGTTCCTTGAATTGAACTGAATCAGCTATATATAGCCCACATCCTTTTCCGCAATATCGCGCAATGCGCAAAACCTATGAATATTTGGTATATAGTATATCTACAGATGGACCTGACCAAAAGTTATTAAAAGAATTTTGCTAGGTTAAACTATGCGCATTTCACGATCAAACAATTTTTTGTAGCTAGCCACAAAACACAAACTTTAGCATATCTTGGCCAAATTACTAGGTATCAGAACAGAACTTGGTAATAATTTTCGACATCCCACTCTGAGACTCTTTACCAAATTTGGAGAAGATCAGCCATTAGGGGGCGCTATAATGAACGTAGACGCGCGTTTTGGCAACCAACTCAATGCGTTTAAATGGGGAAATTTGCAATTGCCATATCTCTGCCGCAGTAAATGCTATCATCAGAAAACTTACAAAAAGTACTGTTCATTACTGCTAGCAGCGCCAGTGGTATGAAACGGTAAACTTCCAGTTCAGTTCAATTTATTCTTTGTCCCAGAAGGGCAATTTGTATGCAGCAGAAATACATCACATAAGAATACAACACAAACCACACAACATTAACCAACACAACCTGTCTCCTAAACAGGCATGGCCTCATTTGAACATGTAGTGAATGTTGTGGATGGCTGAAAAGTTATATTTAAATAATTTATAATTTTTTTCTTTTGCTAATGTTAGATATTTACACAGCTAAAAGACATATTTAGCATTACGGAAATTAGTTTCGTTGCAAGATCTTGGGAGTGTTTAGTCCTGAGCCAGAAACAGGCCTCAAATAAAGTTAATTTTTTTGTGATGTGTCCATCTGTAAAATGCCATGTCAGTGTCAGAATGTTCTGGAGATATGTGAAGAATGGGTCCTCTATTTACTTTAGTGACTAGGTGGCGAAAGAATCGCTCATAATCTGTGTCCATGTTCACTTCTCCCATTGGAATCAACACACATGGACCTGCCACTACTCTCCTAAAGAGGACATGCTTCTTCCAGCATGTTTAATTCTGCTGCATGATTACTGTATTCTTATTAAACGATTATTGTAGGATATAGACAGGAAAGCCAAAGATTTGGGGGAACTTGGACTTGTCTCACATTTGCCACTCATGCACTAGTATATTTGCGCCATCGTGTGGTGACTAGGTGGCGAAATAATTGCTCATAATCTGTGTCCACATTCACTTCTCCCATTGGAATCAATACACATGGACATGCCGCTAGTCTCATTAAAGAGACATGGCAGTGGCGCAGCCCACGTGACACTTGTACAGGATGTTGGAAGTTACTCCGAGTTGGGCGGGGCGTTCCTTTAACTGTATATGGGGCGTCCATGGGGGCGTCTCGGTTTCTTTCACTGTCGACGGCTCTAAACGGTGTCTGGTGCTCTGGAGGATCTTTGGTAACGGTAGTTCACTTTGCGGTTGACGCTCTGCTTTCGCCAAGGAGGTTTGAATCAGAAAAATGGCTTTCCTAATGACATTGTGTACATTAATCGTCAATGTGTTATGCTTGCCCCTTCATCTAATTGAAGCGCTCGGTCTGTATGAAATATACAAACGTGTCTTCCCATTTTGTTTAAACCGGATTTCTAAAAATCACAACAAGAAAATGTACGACAAGAAGAAGGAGCTGTTTCGCAGTCTCCCCGAGTTCAACAAGCCTGGCGGGCAGCTCACAATTTTGGAGATCGGCTGTGGCACTGGCACTAATTTTGAGTTTTATCCGCCTGGTTGCAAGGTGATCTGCACTGACCCGAACCCTCATTTTCAAAAATATCTGAAGAAAAATATGGTGGAGAATGACCACCTCACCTTTGAGAAATGTGTGGTGGCATCGGGTGAGGACATGGGGTCAGTCGAGAGCGAATCGGTAGACGTTGTTGTCTGCACCCTGGTGCTCTGCTCTGTCAAAAACGTAACCCAAACTCTACGAGAGGCACGTCGCATACTGAGACCAGTAAGTTGTGACTCCTGAAATCACCATTCGTCCAAAAAATAATTCCCACTAAAAATGCTGATTTACAACCATGTCCTGCATAGCTATTGATGTTATTGTTCTAATAAAGTGTAACTACTAGATCAATCATTTACCAGTGGACATTAATGACTAACTCACTAAATAACCAAGAAGGAAAGCATTACTTTTCATTGATTTGTTTGACATACTTGTGCAAAACATGCAACGCAGAGAAATGATTCCCCCACACATGCACCAGCCAAAGTACTAATTATTATATCTACATTGTTGCCACAGAATTTTCGCATTATCTTTTATCAACTATATACCTTTGGCCTGTGTGCCAACATTACATATCTGAAACAAGATACGGTGCCCTCATTAAGTATAATATAGGCTACTTAGAAACTTACTCCATGTCAATATTCAACTTAAGTACGTTTTTGTATTTGACAAAATGATCCTGAGTTTCAACCCATAGGCCTTACAGGATACATAATGTAACAATAATGTATTCATGATCTAACATGAGGAAAGAATGGAAACCCATTTCTTCCAGGGAGAAAAGTAAACATGCATCAGGTTGATGCAAAGTGTATCTATAATAAATCTTTGCTTTGCAGGGTGGAGCCTTCTTTCCTAGAGCATGTTGTTGCAGAGCCATCAACTTGGGCCTACTTCTTCCAGCATGTTCTGCAGCCTCCATGGTACTATTTTGGTGATGGATGTGAGGTCACCCGGGAAACATGGAAACATCTGGAGGCAGCTGGATTCTCTGAACTCAAACTGAGACACATCGAAGCGCCACTCGTGTTCATAATCAAACCACACATCATGGGTTATGCTGTAAAATAGACTCTGTCTAATTAGCTTTGTCGTAAGCTTGCCTCACAACCAGTGCGTAAATATGGAAAGCAGTTAAAGCCTCTCCTTCCCGTTGTAATATGATTGAACACCAGTGATCACCAGTCAATTTAATACTAACTTTATTTTTGTATTAAACTTTGGTCTTTGTGTTTTGTAAAGACACATTGACACCTTGATTAAAACCATTACATAGACAGCACACAATACTCACTTTGTATGCAGTTTAAGTGAAAAACATGTTTAATCTGTTCGTCATTTCCCATCTCCAAGTTTTTGCTGATAAATAAATATGATAGTGCCATAGGGAATTTCTGCCGTCAGTGTTTATATGTGCTGCTGCTAAATTTGTTTTACTGACATGATTTTTGTAGCTATTATTAAGCTGATTGTGTTTTGTCTTAATGTTGGTGATAAAAGTGTTTAATTCTGCTGCATGACTATTGTTTTCTTATTAAACGAGTATTGTATGATATAGACAGGAAAGCCAAAGATTTGGGGGAAATAGGACTTGTCTCACATTTGCCACTCATGCACACTAGTGTATTTGCGCCACCGTGTTGTGAAAGTGCAACAGACATTGTCTCTCAGGTATTAGTGTAATCTTTTGATCTTGTAAAGTCACCTGTCTTAAGATGCTCCCAGCAGGCGTTGATTATCTCAGAAAAAAATGAAGTCTTGTCTCATGAAATTATGCAGACTGCTTTGTTTTTTGTTGACTCTACCCTTACACGTAATGAAGATCACAGGCCTGTACGGTATGTACAAACGCGTGTTTCCCTTGCTTGCCTACAATATAACATTTTCATATAACGACAAAATGCACGAAACGAAGAGGGACCTTTTCCGAAACGTGGGTACGTTTGCAAACACCGACGGTTCTCTTCGCCTGCTGGAGATAGGCTGTGGCAGCGGGGCAAACTTCAAGTTTTACCCTCATGGCTGCACAGTGATCTGCACAGACCCCAACCCACACTTCGAGAAGTACTTGCAGATGAGCATGGACGCAAACAAGCATTTGACTTATGACACGTTTATAGTTACCTCTGGGGAGGACATGGAGGAGGTAAAGGATGAGTCATTGGATGTTGTTGTCTGCACCTTGGTTCTCTGTTCTGTCAGCAACGTGCAGCGGGTGTTGCAGGAGGTCCGACGCATCCTCAAAACAGTGAGTCTCCGTTTGCTGCCTTCAAATGCTGTAGGAGATATTTGCATAGGTTTATTAGAACTCTCCTATTTTTTTTACATTACACACATTCCAATGGCAGGCTGCTTAATGTTCGTTTTTACTGTAATACATTAGAATGATCATCACAGTCAGAATGGTCAATTCACATTTATTGTTCATTTCTGAATCCCCATAAATTTACTTCTCTTTCTGCTTCACAGTCCCAACAACAGCCAAGAAGCAAATTACAGGCACGACAGTTGCAAAGATATATAATCTGATTTGAATTTGAGAAACTCTTTCTGTTGGCTCTCCTACAGGGTGGCGCCTTCTACTTTTTGGAGCATGTTGTCTCAGATCCCTCCTCCTGGACACACTTCTTTCAGCATGTGTTTGAGCCTCTGTGGTACTACCTTGGAGATGGATGCATGGTTACCAGAGCAACATGGAAAGATCTAGAGGCAGCTGGCTTTTCTGAACTTCACTTAAGACATATTCAGGCTCCTGGGGTTACTCTACTGATAAGACCACATATCATGGGATATTCAATTAAATGAATGCAGGGGATAATGGGCAGACTTTGGTGTGCTTCTTTTGAGCTTCAGAAACTTGTATAGTATTTTCACTGTAAATATTGAGAATATTTTTAATTTGCTGTTAACACACACCTCATGTACCAACATTTTCATTGGCCCACTACTAACATTGGTCCAAATTGGGTTTGCAGGTTTAAAATTACCAAACACAATCAATCTGTACATTTTCATTTTTACTTAAAAACAACTTTCCACACTGCCTTTATTGAATGAAAATATATTTATTTACTTACAGAATCAGCAACATTCCATACACTGTTTGTTCTTCTTCCCCACCCCTCCCAAGATGTACATAATAAATATTACCTGGACACTGTGCTTTTTTCCCTGATTGTCTAAGTAACTGTTAAGAAACAACCAAACAGACCACACTCAATAAAACAAGGAATGACAATTGTAACATCTCCTTATAGGGAAATGAGGGGAATAATTGCTGGTTAACAATATAAACAGTAATTATGTCTGTGTGGTATTTATACAGTCACAATTCTGGTAATGCTGTTAGATTAAATAAAATTCCAACAGCAACATCTTTAAAAAGATAAGAAAAAAGGAAAGGGATACATTTACAAACTGAGACTCAAAGTTAAAGCTCACAATTTCAAACCTCCCAGTATTAAAAATGTACACAACTATAAATGTTATAGCATTAGCAAATTTAAAAAAAAAAAAAAAAAAAAAAAAAACAGCAAGTGGTAAAATGGCCAATTCATTTTTGTTAGTCCAGTATACCATACTGCCATTACAAGTCACTTTTATATCAAACAGTAAAAAAAACTGGAGAATCTCAGCCTGAAATGAAGTGTTTCCAGAAACCCCGTTTATGTCCAAATGGCTGAGCTGTGCTGCTCCCACAGTATGTCCCAATCCCCAACTTCTATTCAAACAGGTTATCCCGTTTTAACACAATAAATGTCCTTTAATGTTTTGAGTTCTTCAATCAGGGTCTTGTTTTGGTTTTCCAGAACCGCTACACGGTTTTCGAGACATTTAACATATTCCTTTTTCTTCCTTCGACATTCACGGGCTGCCTCTCTACAAGAGGGACAAAAATGTGCAGTTAGTCCAACTAACAGATTATGCAATGACTGCACATACAGTGCATCACAATGTACAGCGCTGTCACTACTTTAACATAAAATTACATATATCAAAGCTACAGCTGTAACAGGGAAATATATGCAAGCAAGAAATGTACTACAAGATACTCAACTATTAATTAGGAAATGTTTTCCTGTTTTTAAGCTCTACGTAATTCCAGTAATGGCACTACTGCATCATCACAAAACCTTTTTTTCCCCATGCCCAGTTTGTTTCTACTGTTACATCCATTACTACAGTAATGAGAGCATTAATTAGTCAAGACAGTTCTTTCTTTTAGTGTATCCATCTATGTTAATTTTAATATTTTACTTATAATTTTATTTGCCGTTGATAGTTTAATGTAGACAAATACTGTTTGACTGACTTTGTCCAGAATGTCTGGGAGATTTGACATTTCTTTCACTTTTCTATACAAACCCAGAAATACACTGTACACTTACCTGTTTTTTGCAAGCCTTATTTCCCGCTTCATTGTTGGGTCATCACTCTTGCCCTGAGATATTCCCATAGGAGAGGTCATAACTACAGTTTGAGGCATGGAGCTGGATGTGGGCGCAGTGCGGATTTGGTATGTTTGCACCTCTCCTCCTGCACCTGTCAAAAGATGATAGCAGGGGTGACGACAGCTTTGTCACACAGCATGCACCACTTGAGAGATCTCACTTGTGAAGTTTAGACAGTAATGTGTCATTTCTAATGTGTCACGAAGAAATGTTACTTCAAATTAAAAAAGTCAAGTTTTTTTTAGCCGTATTACTAATTTACTGGTGTCAATAATACTGAAAAAAGTGTTAACCTGTGTGAATGAGAATTCATTAACTAGTTTACCTAAGGACATGCTTTTAAAAATGCTAAACTTTGATATAGATTACACTCTAATCAAATCATCCCTTTTGGAAGAAAGGCACCTTAAAGTAAAGCCATATTCCAACTGCAATAGCACTTTGTCAAAACTATCAAGGAGCTGTGTTGATGTGGGCAAGTTAAAAACCAGTGAGCAGGTAAAATATGAAGTCCAATTCAAAGGCTTATAAAAGGCACAAAGACAAAACATAACAATGCATGATTTTACAACTGCATTGTATGTGCTATCGTCTGTCTGAATGGATTTTCTTTGAATATCCCATGTTTTGCTCACCTTGTACAACAACCTGGTTGCTAGGCACCAGTATCTGCTGACCGTCAGATGTCTGTGCATACTGAAGGATGGTGGTGTTCTGCTGGGCTCCGCCAGAGTTGGCCATGGTGACAGCCTGTAGCCCCTGAATGGCTTCCGACCCCGAAGTTGCCAGCTGGATTGTGCCATTAGCTGCTATGGTAACTAGATAATCACACAGATGTCATCAGAATTGTAAAGATCACAATTCAGCTGGCTAGGCTGACATTCTAGATACTGCAGAGTAGGCCTGCACGATTGGGGGAAAATTATGAATCACGATTTATTAGCTTAGAATTGATATCATGATTCTCTGCCATGATTCCTTTTCTCACAAAGTGTAATGTCTATTGCACACATGAACCATGACAAAACAAAACAACGTACCAAACAGATTTGTTTTGGCACCTATAGCCCATTGCACATCACCACAAGCCTGACAACAAATTCTCAATTCAATAGGCCAATTGCCCCCTCTTTGAGGCCCACCCTTTTTCATGCAAGCACTATTGAGAGGGAGATGTTCTTACTGTACTGGCCAGTGCTGGTCTGGTAGATTTGGGTGTTGGGTACTGTAACTCCAGTCACTCCTGTGGATACCAGGCTGTTATCCTTTCCCTCAATGTGTGTCACTTCCTCAGATGATAGTTCATTTAGGATTTTTCTACAAGGTGAGATGAGGAGGGTCACGTTTTCATCTCATAAGACTGTTTGGGTATTGAGCTTTGCTTGTGTTGTTTTTTACCTGTATGAAGGCCGTCTCGCCAGTATTTCCCTGGTCTTATGGGATGCAGCTCCGCTGTCTGATGAGTCTTGTGAATCGTCACTATCTGAATCCAGGGCCTAGAAAGAGGGAGGTGGACAATGAGTAATAGTATAAAATGGCATATTGAGGGTTTGTAAAATTAACTAAATTTTCTATATCAAAGTTTAGCATTTTTAAAAGCATGTCCTTAGGTAAAGAAAAATTCATTTAACATAGGTCATTTAGAAACAATGATTACAGTGTCAAGAAAACCAGATTCTCACCTGTGCAGTCTGCATCTGAGGGGACTGAATGACTGATGACTGTGCAGACTGGATCACTCCTTGAACCTGAAACTGACCCCCTGGCAGCTGTAAAACTGCCACAGAGCCACCACCCAGTGACATCTACAAAAACAATTTTATATTCACAAACAACATATTTATCATAGCAAATGCGCAAAAAGTTATGATGCTCATTAAGACATGCGAATCAAAAGAATTGCTAACAGGGTCATAACTAACATAATAACCCGAATTACACAAAACACGTTTTGGCATCAAGCCATGGAGACAGTTTTGGTTTTATGTGCTTAGAATTGAGATATCTCCCACTGACCTCTGTCACCACCATAATACAATGAAGGTGAATGGAATTTCACTCATGTTCCTAAGAATTGCCCTTGGTACTGGGGATTAGACCTCACCGTGAATGGTTTTCCACGAGATCTATGTTCTACTGAAGCAATAGTCTGTATGAAAACTGTCAGTTATCTTGAGTAACAAACCCACTGTTTTTGCAAAGACAAAAGTTATGTTTTTTTTTGTGTGGGCTGAATTCTTTAATATGGATATCTCATAAAACCAAAACTATCTGCATGACTAGACATCATCAAGGTATCTATGGAAAATGTGTAATTTGGTTGAATTGATCATTTAAAATCAACTATATCATTTTATCTAGCCTAAAAGAACATATTGGGCCAAGTATGTGGTTATTTACCCTCATTCAGTTTAGGGTAATTTCGTCCCTCCCCCCTATTTTCCCCATACATTGGTGTCTAACTGATTAATGTGAACAAAAATCTTTGAAACTGGTCCAGTTTTGAGTGAAAATGGTGTAACCGGCAGTCGCAAACCAAGATGTAATATAATCATATAGGACAAATGTGCATCCTCAAATTCCATCCACTAAAAGTGCTGTTTTTGCCACTGGCAAACTCAGATTATTATTTTAAAGGTGGATTTATAGTTGGCTCTACGCGGAGCCAACTCGATAGCCTACGTAAGTGACTTACGCATTGTGAGGATTTATGCTTGCGCTTATACAACTGTCTTATCAGATGTTATAAACTCAGACAGGAACTTAAGACTCCATCAAGCAGACTAGTCACACCAAATCCTGGATTTAATACTCCCTACCTTTATTACAAAATTGACAGAGTGTGCAAATAAGTAGTTTTATCAGACTTCCTTTACAATAGATAGTAAGAATAAGCACTATAATAAGTTCAAATTGTGTCAATTTCTTTACACAATTACTTTATACAATGCCATTTTTAAGATATGGTTTCAATTCCAATGTTCTTTCTCTAACTTTGCTGTTAAAGGCTGGAAAGAAGAGCAATGTGGAAGCTTTCTAGTACATGATCAAAATGAATGGATCCATTTTACACATTGATCAACACCAATCTTAAGAAAGTATAGTGTGCTTTCAGCATGGCATTCATTAACAAAGTAAACTAGCTAATGGTATTAGCCGTGTGAGAGTTAAGGAGGCAATATAAAATGTCAGTAATATGAGCTTTTAATGGTATTTTGAAAGGGATCTATTAGTTACCTGTTGGGCTATCTGTGAGAACTGAGAGGGTGTGATGGTGGCAGTCTGTAACTCAGTGCCATTGCTGCCCTGCTGTACTTCTTCCATAGTAACTGGGAACAAATAAATCAATATTACTGTTTTACAATGACGCTAATGTCACAACAATTGTCTGTGGCGGGGTGTCAGTCTGTATGCTGTACTCCGCTGTGCCCTATTTGTTAAATAACTCTTCCCGAAAAATGTGCTAAAAGCGATATTAAACCACAGTTTCATACTTTGGCTAACCGTTTCTTAAGTTAAACAGGTGAGGTTAAGCGAACTAAAATAACACTTCCTCTTAGGAGACAAGCGTGTTAGCCAATGCAACTATCGTTAACATGGAGTTAGGGAACATAGCTAGGCCCAACAGTCAACTCTGTTAACTTGTTACCCTAATGATTTAAATGCAAATGTTTACGTTTAAGTGGGCGACTTCATACTAAGCAAACGTCTAACGTTAGCTAAAGCCGAACTCTAGCTAAAGTTATCCTTTCTGTAATTACTGCTTGAATGTTCGACTTCACCAACGTTACCGTTGCTAGTTAACGGTAGCTAACGTTCAGTTAAACGGACGTTAAGCAGTTTAAACGGTTAAAAACAACAGTTTTAGAGCTACACGCGGGACAAGTTTTGTTACTCTGGTTCCCAGGATGGATGAGCTTTTGTCTCAATGAGCAAATATGTGTAACTCTGTCACTGGCACGCAAGTTATCGCGTCAATAGACGTCAGCGATACGGGGAGCCATTAAGCTAACTACACCTTCCCTTTTCGTAGAACGGCGAGGAGTTGACGAAGCAACAGCCGCCATTACTGTCACAGCGGAGCAGACAGCCAGACGAGCATAAAACTACCGCTGAGCCAGCCAAAATTTACCTTTTCAAGGGCCGCGTAACTGTTCTTGTTCACAGCGTGGACTTCGTGCAATTCGTGTGTATACTTTGACACAAGAAATACCTTGAAAAGTTACTTCGCAGCAATGGCTAACAGCTAAAAATACAAAGATGTCAGCTAAAAAAAATAGCAGACCACTTTTTTTCCCAAAGGAAATGGGCGGTGCTGTTCGGCAAAGACGCATTACGTAATAGTTTCTTTAGGCCTTGTGATTGGTGAAAACAGTTTGAGCAACTGGCACATACAAAAGAACAAAAGTCCAATAACACTCTGACAGGGGCCATTCTGCAATAGCAAATACGTGTACTTTAATACTATAAGTAGACCTACATTTACCGATAATAATGTAATTAAAAGTATGAATCATTTTACTTGCAGTATTTTCACACTGATTCTTGGATCACGGATTATGCCCCTCTTGTGTATTCAGATTCATGTTTCCCATCTTGCAGGTAGATGTTGGTTTTCTATTAATTTCTGCATAGTATGGAAATTCATTTGCAGAGATTTAAAAATCATTTGGCACTATGAAATTGGGCTTCCTCCCTTTACTTCAAAATTAAATTATTGGGTGTTGGCCTTTTCAGCAAGCCATTCACAGAGGTTTTATGACCGAAAATATCCTCTATGTCCATTATGATAAATTCTCAAACATGGATGCAATAATAGAGTCTGTTCTTTAGATTGATCACTGTTACATCATTAAAAAACTCATGAATATATCAGGACATATGAAATGATTAAATGCCTTAGTTTATTCTGTATAACCTTACATAAAGTATAAAACACAGTACAACAAACCAAAATAGAAAATAAGTGAGAGAAATGGGAAGGGGTGTACCACCTTGATTTCTTAACTATGTGAGTTAAAACACCTTCCTAACATGAAAGATTCATCAGTGGATCATGCTCTCACAGAGCAGTTCAGAATTGACAAAATAATTAATATACAACATACCAAGAGTGCATACACAAAATATTGATAGAACAACTCAAGAGAGATTAATACAGTCACTACTGGTTAAATCAGTCCTCTGCTCTTAGTTATTATAAAATGTTTAAGCATTATGTTTATTTCACCAGACTGTGCAAGCTTTGCAATTAAATTGCACTGTCATTGGGATTGCATAGTGTGTAAGAACTCTGATAGAGAAAGAGCAGAAACCAAAGGAAGCCCTTGTAGACTTCCCAGTGAAGCAGGTAAATGGTTGATGGACACTGGTTGTCAGTAACCACTCTTTTTAAACATTAAATCTGCCTTAATCAAGATTTGTTTTGACAAAAAAAATCTACATTTTATGGGTATTATTCACAGATTGCACCAAGAGACCATCTGGTCCATCCCTGTGTTATGAGTTTTGTTCCCTGAATATACAATTTCATACATATCTCCTCCACTTCTGCCTCAAGCGGACTTTTTCTTGTGCTTGGCTGAGTCATGCAAACATTCTACTGCAAAAAAAGGATGCAATGTTAAAGCTAAGATGAAGAGCTATTAGTGTTTTCTCTATGTGGACTTATACTGGGCAAAAGCAAATGTCAAGCATGTTTCTAAAATTACTAACATGTTTAATGTAACATGAAATAGGCGTAGATACCTACCTACCTAATAGTAGACACCTACTGTAAGTACCACCAGTGCAAAGTGCTGTAATTTAATGGATCATGTTCCTGTTTACCTTAATGATTTAACATCTTTCTAATATTGTTTGGCTTGGTTGAATGTTATGACACAATTGTAAAAGTCCAAAAATAACAATGAAAAACTATTTACATGTTGACATTAAGTGTTCATCACTGAAGTACAGTAAAATCCAGTACAAAGAGCCTATAAATAATGGCAAGGAGTACAAGGAAAGCACAAGATTACAGGAAACCAAATACACATTGCAAAAACATCTTGATGCAAATATATATTTTTTCTTTTTACCCTTTTTTATACAATTACTTTACTTGCCAATCAAGGATGTTTCAGATGTGGCTCAGCTTTGCAACTGCATTTACAAGTGCTTTTAAATCCAGTGACTGAACACATAAATTAATCCAGATACATGATGACTTGCCTCCATTGACTACAGATTTAAAGTACCAACAACAAGCCTGTTGGAATTCAAAGTAACTCTTTACAAAATTGCACAAATACAAAACACAGTTTGAATGAACTTTTAGTGTGAAGATGAAAAGGAAAGGGCCAAATGCTCAAACACTTGCTCTATTATGCAATACAAAACTAGAGGGGTATGGCTATTTAGCAATACAAAGTACAATGGCAAAGGATATTGGATGAACAATTGTGGGCCTAATTTAATAAAATAAAATGTTTTTACCAAATAACCTGGTAGTCTGAAAACAGCCAGTTTTTTTTCTTCCTTTTTTCAATGGCCAACAAGAAAGTTCCCTGGCTTTAACAGTGACAGCCCTCCCGTAAACTCTCAAAGCTCCTCAAGCAAGAATCCTCAGAATAATGCTCCTGAAACATTAATTATAATGCCTTATTGTTATAATAAAATAGACAATTTTTGAGAAAGTGCAATGTTATATCTATCCTGATTAACAATGCTTTAAAGTTAATTATCTTAACGCTTCATTTTACAACAAATATTCCATTTCAAAAGTACTGTCAAAACTGTTAAATCTTATTTACAATCCTTTCTCTGCTACAATTATCATCCCTCAGCTGGGTTAACTGTCCATAAACCATCAACTGAGAGTGACTAGTCAAGCATTTGTACATTTATACAATTGAAAATATCTATACAGTAACATACAGTATCTAAAATACAACAGGCCTTTATAGGTACAGTACAGAATATGGCCTCTTTCCTCTTTATCCCTTTGGATAACTGTCAGGATTTCTATTACTTGTCAAACCCTAAAGGACAATAAAACAGCCATTTGTAACAGATTCATTAAAAATTAAGATAGGTATGTATGGCTGAAGTTTATAATAAGGCAGGAAATACAGTATATTAGGGCAGGAAAGTTGTGAAAATGTATTTGGCTTCATTATTATGGATCAAAATAAACTTTCTAAATAATGCACACGGACCAAGACTGACTGATGTGTTTAATGGCTTGCTTTCATCTGCCCTCTTTTATTCACCCATGTCAGTGAGAAATGACAAGGGCTCAGTGCATGCATTTGTGTGCGTTTGTTTCAAAGCTGCATGTAAAAAATATTTCAAGTTGTTGATCTAAATTTAGTAGCTCTTGGAATCTGTGTAGACACAGAAGGGAAATTGCTTTAAGAGGTTTGTGGTAGGTACAGAATAAGACAGTGGATTTTCACAAAGACATTAATATATAATTAAATTCAAAAGTGGTCCTGTTGTATGTGTTTTTTCGCCCTTTACCTTAAAAAAAATGCAATAGTGGGCTTTTTTTTTTCCTTTACCATATGTGGTTCTGTCCCATTTGCAAAATTCTATTAATGAAACACAGTGGAGAACTCCAAACATGGCAGGTCCAATCACAGACATGCAGTGGCCAAGATACTGTATGCTGGTGTCACACAGGGCTGGGTGGCAGTGGTAGCAATGTGGTTCATGCTCTCCTTTTCACCCTCGGCCAAAGCCGTGAAGTCCTACGATGATGGTGCAGACGCATCCCGGCTGTGAATGATGGCTGAATAAGACCAGACCATCACAAACCCTTTACATATTGTAAGCAACATAGATGGGATCCAGCTGGTCAGCGAGGAAAGAGTCACGAAGGTGCATGCGTTGCTTTTCTCCCCTGGAGTTGATGGGTATAACACCAGGGTCCACAATAACCACCACACCCACGATGAGGTGGTGCTCCTCCAGGACCACGTTGGTTATCAGAGGCACCAGGTCCAGCGCATCCTGCTCTGAACCACACAGCTCTGACACTACCACCAGCAGGTTGGTCCACGTAAACACAGCACTGAGAATTAAATGTACAGGCATGTATCACAATATGCTTTCTTTTGACATAGGAGCAGATTGCATTTTAGAAGTGGATATTGTCAGTTTTATGAAACAAAAAGAAAAAACAAAAATTACACATTATAGCTCAAATCTATTTATTTTTCAGCTCCAACTACGTGAGCATTGCCTCTGTGAGTAAGAGTTTTTCCTGCGTGCCTCTACGACAGGTAACGTTAAGACAGCCAATCATCAGCATTGTTAGATCTTGGTAGAACCATGCTGCATGCTTATTGGCTCACAGGCGCTGATGAGATTTACTACTTAGGTATTGAAATTGGGTATTGAATGACAAGGCATTTTTTGATACTCAATACTTTAGAGGCAATTAGGTCAGTGCCTTAAAAGTATTGAATTTGGTACCCAGCCGTAGTCTAGAAGGTATGTACATCAAGACCATTCTCACCTCTCAGCTATACTGCGGTGAGCCCGGGACACTGAGGTTTCAATGTCAATTGGGTGATAGCGCAGCCCTCTTAGCTCTAAGGTCTCATCCAGTGATCCCACCACAAAGAGAGCGTCGTGTCGATCTGAGCACACAAATACAGGCAAAATAAAACACCCGGAAGAGTATGCAGACAAAACAAAAGAAAATATTTAAGCGGCTAGGAGTGTGCTTTCTGATTAAAAGTGTTCAGACTCTATCTCATAGTAAACTCATCATTATCATCAACTGACTGAGTCCAATCAACTTTGTTTTGCATCTAGACTTTAGCTCTGTCAGGGTATAATTACCTCCGTTGGCTTCCAATAGCTCAGTCCTTTTCACAAAACCCAAGTATCCCGTCCTGGCCCATAAGGTCTGTGGGTCTCCAAAGCTGAGCTTGGTGTTGAAGTGGTTGGCCTGAAGACTCTCCTCTCCATAGATGGTGTAGTAGCCACTGGCATTGTGAGGGCTGTTCACCCAGATCTAAGAGAGAGAAGCACACGCTGGGTCACAGCTTGGTTTCAGAAGGAAAAAGGCTTTTTAATCCTACTGTCATGTTGTACAGTATATACATCTCACCTCTCCTAGATGAGAATCACCAAGTGGGCCTCTGGTCTCTGGATTTACAATTATCACCCGAACACCTGGCAGTATCTGTAGATGAAAAAAATGAGTCCTATACACAGTCAACATGCACCACAATCTTTACATCTGTAGCATCTCACCTTGCCAGACTCCATTAGAGGAAGACTCTGAGGGGCTCCTCTCTCCACAAGCCTCACTCTGTAAAATTCATATACGTAAGCAGCATATACAATCAATCTACAATTCACTCCGTCTCTGAAATATTTGCTAACACCTAAACTCCATATACTGTATACAATAGGCCTGCTAATACTCTTTACATTTAGATGCTCAGCTTGGGACACTAAAAACCTTTCAAATGTTTGTTTCATCTTGGTTACAGTGATCCGTGTGTTCTTACCTGTCATGGCGGAGGGACTTCATGTCCACATAAACCGTACAGGGATCAGGACCAGTGGTGCCCTGTAACACACAAGGAGCAGGTACATACAGGTCCCACGGGTTCTAGTGTACTATACTTCTATGTGAAGCCAGGTTAAGTTGGTTGGTGTACCTGCAGGCAGATGGCCAGGTTAACCCTGGAACCAAAAGCAGTGCTGACAGCTCTGGATGACAGCCCAATGTCCTTAAACAGCTTGGAGAAGGAGTGTGAGAGGGCGAGTCGAGGGCGTTCCTCTGCTATCACCACACAGCTCCGAACACACGACAGGCTCACACCACGGGCCTAAAACACACACACACGTTGACTTTTGGAAAGATGTTGCAATTATTGAACTTAAAAGTTAAACAAATCAACAGTAAAAACACCTAGAACTGTGAATTTGCCTTAATATTGCAAAACGTAATGTGCAAAATAATCGGTTTTCTCAAATAATTTCTGTTTTTGTGATCATAAGGAGCTGAAATAGTTATTGCGATCAAAATTTCAATTAATTGCACAGCCTTAATATGTGTGTGTGTGTGTCTCTGTGTGTGTAGTCCTCACCTTGAGTAACTCAGTCTGAGTACCCAGTCCTTTAGTGCAGAGCTCCATGACGGAGTAGGAGCAGAAGGTGTCTCTGATACGGTACTGACTGAGCGTGCTCAGCCACAGAGACAAGCAGCTCTCTAACTCAAAGGGAGGAATCAG
Source organism: Etheostoma perlongum (assembly GCA_026937815.1). Taxonomy (NCBI): domain Eukaryota; kingdom Metazoa; phylum Chordata; class Actinopteri; order Perciformes; family Percidae; genus Etheostoma; species Etheostoma perlongum. The sequence goes on along the minus strand of CM049374.1, from coordinate 6,844,525 downwards.
GACGGACTGGTGACCTGAGTAAACACTAAAAGACAAGACACGAGGGAGAAAAAGTGAATGAATGGAGGAGGAACAACAAAACAGAGAAAATCATACAGCATGTATGTATTGTAGGTTTACTGCACCTGGCGAGGCACCACAAGACGAAGCCCAGCCCACAGTAAGGATCCAGGCAGATGGCTATTTGGCGAGAGGAGTACAGTTCACACTGGAGCTTTATAGAGCGACAAAGTGCACTAACTGCTGCATGAGAGACCTGCAACAAACAAGAAGACATTAGACATTATAAACTCAAAAGGAAAATATTGCACTGACACTGCTGCATATCCAAGAATTATTTTCTAATTTTCTGTCAACCAGTCTTTCCTATTCCTACTTTGTGATGTATTTTGCATCCTACAGTGGAATACCTTTTAGCAATGCAACATTGCTTGCGGCTGCAATGTTTTATATTAAATTCAGGTAAATATATAGTATGTAAATTAAGCATTTGTATCTATGATGGATTTCTTTCTGTATGTTTTGAACATCAGTGTAGAATGGCAGCTTTATACAGATGTCATTCACTTGAGTCTGTTACTCTGTCAGTCCACAATTTTCACTCCACTCATTGTGGTCTGTCAAAGGTCAATAGGCATTAGTTTTGGACAGAGTTCATTTCAGGAAGGTTGTGCAATAGATGACTGACTGGTCTCTCTGTCGCTCACTTCTCATCACTAGTTAAACCTTTTCTCACACGCCATCCAGCTGCAGAATTATGTTTAATTTTATATCTCTACACAAAATTATACTATTGTTCACAAAGTTTGGGAGTCTCCAGAGGCACAAGTCTTATAATCACTTAAACAGCTCCAAAAATCAAAAGGTCCAATGCATATCTGTCTGGCTTAATTGATGTTCAATGGATGTTTTTTAGACCAATTATCGCCGCAAATATATTAGATTGTTAAACATTTAACACATCCAGCAGTTACTGGAGCAACATTCACATTCATTTGTTGAGTTTCTGGCATCCTGATTCATGTAAGTCTTTATTCACTCCCTTTTAGTTCTGTTTTTGGTCTCTACCAACTCCTGAGGGAAATATCTGGCTCTGTAGTTACTAAGCACTCCACTATGTTCAACAGCTTGTCTCTAAATGTGTCTGTCTGCCGTTTGGTGCTGAGCAGGTAGTGTACGGTGGATTTTTAGATCTTCTTCACCGAGGAAAGCCACTGCTGCTGCCGAAAACGACACTAAGAGTGAAAGTAAACTAAACAGTAAATTTGAGGGCAGGACGGCTAACAATGAGCTGAAACTCACTATAAAGCTCTGTAAAGCCTAGGGGGCTGCAGATTCAGGTGATATATCACTGTAGGTCATCACTACGAACCATGCTTCTCACATTGTCTTCACATTATAACTTAATACATTGTTATGATAAGAATATTGATAGCCACTTTAAGCGGTGGACACCCAACGAATAAGGGAGAACTACTTGTTAGAGCTCAGCAGTATATATGTAATAGCATAAAGGTATTGTACTGGGATCAAGAGCAAACACTGCAGTATTTAAAAGTGAAGTTCATCTGACTCACCTTGACCCCAGTGAGCATGCCTGTAGTGGACACACTGAAGTCCAGATAAGCAATCATCTCTGCTGTGGGCGGCTTATAGATCTGTGGAGGCCGGCGGCGAGGAAGGTCATCTGAAAAAACAACAGTGCATGTTTCACAGAGAACAAAGTAAATATTAAATTATATTGAGCAATAATGACACAACAAACATTAACCATAATCCGATGCAACTTATGCTGTCAATTATTGCTCTCAATGTTGTCAGGAAGGGCTTGACAGAACATAATACCCACATACAGTACACACACAGAATGCACCAGACACTTATCTACCCACAAGTTTGTCTACCCTCTGAGCAATTTTTGTAATAACAGGAGAAGGCACTGCAGATAAATGCCCCACTTCCTGTTTGTCTTAATGCTGCAAACGGTCCACACTAACTGATACGAGCGCTTCTGACAGAATTGTGCACTTTATACACAACAAAATTTACACTCACTAAGACGACTATTACCCGCAATTGATAAGCCTTTTTATAATCTCAAATTTGACTCATAAAAAAATCATCTACTGTAAACATGTATTCTTAATTTAGGAGTACCGTCATTACTTATTACAAATACTTAGCAAAAATGATTCACAAAACAGCTGTCATCAAACTTTGCACAGCTAATGTGGGTTCTAGGAAAAACACAGGTATAATTTATATGATGAGTGAATTGCATGTAGCCGCTTTAGTCATGGTGCTTCTCACCGTCACTCTCATGGGAACAATTATATAACAGAGCCATTGTTAATGGTATTAGTAACACCTTTTTCTGCTATGACAAATCACAATGTCTGCTGAACAAAAAGCCTATCTTTTGGTATCTTACCTGTGTCAATGATTGTTGGCCACGTTTTAATGTTTACAGAAGCAGCAGCTTCTTTGGAGCGCAGAGTTCTCATGAGGCTTTGAGTGGTAAGGATACATGCAGCTTTACTGACCTGGTAACAAAACACAAGCATGATTCATTTGAATAGCAGAAGCTGCTACAAATAGTTCCATGTAAAATGTGAATAAAATGTGAAATATAAAGTGACAAAAACGGGCATGAGCACAAATAAGCGCATGCACAAAACATGATCTGTCTTCTTATACCCCAACTGAAACTTGAGTTTTGAGGCTAATAAGATAGATTTTTGAGAATAAAAACAAAAAAAATCTAATAACAACGTATCAGCTGTTTTTTTATCTTTTACATAAACAAAGAACATGCACAAACATTTCCGATAAGTATCAAATAATTTCACTTCACCAACATTTTGTGCTGAGCGGGACATTACCCAGTTAGAACACCTACAGTGTATGCAACATTGCCTTTAGAAATAATGCGATTAAAGATGGAAAACATTTCAGGCAAACTGGATACCCTTATTTTGCGGTTAAGTTATCAGGTCTTTGGTGAACTGCAGTTTTTTTGTTAGGTCTAACCTAGTAGAAAAAAATATTGCTCAATTACAAAACGAACAGAACAGTCAAGTGTTTTTAGGTAGCAGGATCAACACAGGTTGCTCAATGTCCAATGTCTCCGGGTTATTAAAAAATCATTTTTTTTTGCATACAGTGAGAACACACACTTACATCAATAATCATGCGGACAGTAGGCAGCGTGGCGGCCAGGTTCTGAGGGTGCGGAGGTCTGACGTTTACAGGAACACATCCAGCGTAAAGACAGCCGTAGAAGGCGGCAATCAAATCAATGCCTGAGAGAAAGATGGAGGACAAAGTAAAAAAAGAAAAGAAAAAACTTACAATGATAAATATCAATGGGAGTAATACGTAGACACAGACAGGAAGCCAGAGGAATAACCCACCAGGAGGATAAAGCAGAACTACGTTCTCTCCAGTGTTGATGCTGCCTTTCTCACTGAGCGCTGCAGCGATCTTCTCCGCTCGCTTGTGAAGCTGGACGCAGGTTGCTGTGCTCACTGGTACACCCTAAAAGACAAAGTGATATAAGGTCACCATGCAATATTATTAATAGTGTGCATGACAGTAAATGTACACAGACTGTTTTTGTCAGCATATGAAAGTGCAGTTTGATACCTTAGCATTAAGAAGAACAAAGAGGACGTGGTCTGCGTCTGTCTGTGCCCTCCACTGTAGAGCCTCCGTCAAATACTGATGCTGCAATAAAAAATAATTAGATGTATGTACTGTACATCTGAAGGTGTGCTATAATAATCTTTGTACATTAATACAAACATGGAAGGTTTATACAGGGAGGAGTTCTGTGCTGATGGAAACATTTAATTTAATTCACCTAAATAAAACAAACTGGTGCTCAGAGTCAGCATACCTCAGTACACAGCTGTCAACATGCAAACATTTACACCACATACTCTGAGCCAATCCAGCTCTTAAAATAATAAACTATAATGTAGGATGTGAAAAGAACATTTGCAGTAAAACAAGGGAAAGCTACAAAAGGATATACATATCTGGTAACACAGATAAAAAAAATGAACATGCAAATTTTTGCTTGTGACACATTTTAACTCAAGCACACAAAAGAAAACCACAATACAATATAGATTAGAGCATAACAAGAATAAACAAATGTGTGGGGAAGATGCCAGAAGAGGGCCATAATTCTTACCATCACAGTGGGCCACATACAGAGCTACATCCAGAGAGAGAGAGAGAGAGAGAGAGAGAGACGAGAGCAGAAAGAGAGAATAGTCCAGATTTTTTTCTTACACCTACACAACTGAGCTATGACTGAGCGCGGGCCATTGTTTCACTTGCAGTGGAAAGTCTTCAAACCTAACTATTTACCATTATAACTCAGTGGGTCATTGATACTGATCATGTGTTTCCTGGTGATTTGGAAGAACATGTAGGACATTACCATTTTGAAAATGGTAATGTGGTTAAAAAGTTACCAGATACAGAGTTAGTGGCTGGTTAAAAGTGATGTCATGTTACCTTCCGGACAAGATCCTGGTCTTCAATCATGCCGAGGTCCCTGCCTGCAGCCTGGGCAATCCTCTTCCCCGCCACCAGATTTCCCACCATCACAGACGCAGGACCTACTCCAACTACAAAAGAAAGGGAAAGTGTGAGCAATGAGACAGAGGAAGGGAAGGGAAGGGCAGTGAGAGACAAATTGAAAAAAATAGGAGGAAAGGAGCAACAGATTAAGTGATAGAGATAGAGAGAGAGAGAGAGAGAGAGAGAGAGACAGAGACAGAGACAGAGAGAGAGAGAGAGACCAGGAAGGAGATAAATATAAAGAGGAATGTGCAGTGTAATACAGCACGTTTTTGCAATAAATCACCTAAGGATATCTTAATACCTGTAATTATAATAGCTTTCATTTTTACTTGACTGGAAGGTCAACATTTTAAACTGCATTACTATTTTATTTTGGGAAACGATGTTAGATGATGGCTGTGTGTGAGTATGCCGATTGCGTGACATTTGCCACAGCCAGGGGCCAACGTGGCAGAAACTTTGCCTTCCTAAATTCAGAAACTGTTATGTGTGCATTATGTAACACTACCGGCTACTGCTCCTATTTTACAAAACACTTTATAACCCTGACTGACGCTCACACGCAGGACAAACACAAATTTCTCTCATCTTTGGGGATACTTTCGGCGGATAAGTGTCGCTTACCAGGCTGCTTCTGGCGGGGCTTGGGCAGGTTGGTGACACATGTGTGTGGACACATAAGGATGTTGCAGGGGTGCAGGTTGCCATCTAAGAAGAACTGCTTGGTGTCAGAGATGTGTATGCCACCCAGGGGTGTTTTAGGTAAGGTGTTGGCTGGGACCAGAGCCAGGCAGTAGAGGCCCACCTGGTGAATGCTGTCAATAGCCTGTGGAAGAAACAACAGCAACAGTGAAGTTGCTTACAAAATAACTAATTGCAAGATATTAGTATCTGTATAAATATATCTGTATGTTATTTCCTGTTACTTGTGCAAAAAGCTGCTTCACAATACATATCACAATACAAATAGAAGATGATGTTTACCTGAAGCACTCGGCTCATCCACTGGAAGCTGTCCTCTTCGCTGGCGTCTGGCCTCTGCTCTGCCACAATTGCTACCCTCTCATCATAAAACACTGTGATTGAAAACACAGCGATCCTGACACACACACACACACACACACACACACACACACACACACACACACACACACACACACACACACACACACACACACACGATTATTATTCAGAGGGTATGGAAGTCCTGTTTTGGGCCTGCTGTGTTTCTTTTGTACCACCAGATGTCAGTGGTGATAAATTAGGATTCACACTTTACAAACAGAAGCGCTCAGCATCTTTCCACACACTTTGTATGAAGAAGAATTTAGTGGTCTCCTCACCTCCCACGGTACACAGTCTTGACTGGCTCCACAGCAAGAGCGGTTGCCACCAGGTCATCAGCGTTGTGTCTCCGCCCGCTCACCATCAGCAGACCTTCGATCTTCCCCACCACAAAGATCAAACTGCCCTGCACGGAGCACGAGGATACACAGCAGAGTCATTATACTATACAGACCCATTGGAAGACAGAGACATGAGGATGGTTACCAGGATGGCTCAAGTTACCACAGATGTTGTACAGTAATGAAAGGGTCCCACTTACTGGGCCAACAAACCCCAGGAGTCCTGACCGCACAAATGGAATCTCTCCAATGGGAACTCCATTAGAGTTAACCGGTATTACCTAAACACAACCACACAGAACAAGCGAAAATATAAAATGTAACTAATTTATTTTCTGACTGTATCAGCACAGGTGGGTTGTGGTGTAATTCTACTTTCATACCTCAAAGGTGTTTTTGGTGACTCCAGGCAGGCCGTAGTACATGTTGCCTCCAGCACGAGAGTTGATTATTATCTCACCTATCTCATCTGTTTTACACAACTGAGGAGGCCCGTCTGGCTTAACAATGCACATCAGAGCTGGAAACACAAAGGCAACATTTAGAAAACTTAAAGGACAACGCACATTTCACCCCAGTTTTTCCTCCTGGATAATAAAGTTTAAATTAACGTCTTGCTTTTCCTTGAAGCCAAAGATCTTTTGTTGCACATGTAAAAAGTATTCAAGAGGAGCATATGTTGTCTGAGCCGTGTAACTTTAAAGAGGTAGATAGAAAGGCCCATTTTCTTTTTTGTTTTGTATATTTCATGAAATGACGAGCTCCCTTGGGGTCAGCTGAAAAAAAAAAAACTATACCATGCGCACAGAATACAAATCTGTTCCCTCGGTTTAATAAACTGTACGCACGGATTCATAATCTGTGCTCTCGGTTTTATAAATGTGAACAAAGTAAGAAAGATACGCAGAAAGATTCACAGATTCAAAGTTCTATGATCAATTACTCTAAAGCAAAATTATATTAAATCACAAATGACACATCTTTCCTAACGTAGTAAGGTTTACAATGAGCAACAAACCAACCTGAATACATAACATTGGTCTTTATTAGCAGCCGGTGGTGCTTAGGGACCGTCTATAATCTACAACACTGACACAAAAATATCTATTAATTTAATGATTAAATAAGGTAGTGTCTCCAAACTTACATCAATTATAACTTGTCTCCTCCTAGTTGTACTATAGCACTTATTGTTAAAAAAATAAGTTTGAAGATACGCACCATCATGTAAAACTATTTTACAAAGCATACCATAATTATTCCTGCCATGTAGCACATGGTTTACGGCCATGCCAGTATGAAAAAAAATCTAACTCAAAAGATCTGATGTTTGCTTGAGATACTGTAAGTAATCCAAGCCAGGGAACATTTAATGATTTTATTTATTTTTTTCAAGAAATCACCGTTATGTGTTAATGTAGTGGAGAGCATTTTCTTGTTGGTGTGTTCAAGATTTGAGTGTTGGCTGCAACACAAAACTCTTTCCCATGTAAGAACCAGCACATTTCAAACACCATAACATTTTCCATAACAACATTCGCTCTTCCACAAGCACCTACAGTATCTGTCATTTGTTTTTCATGCTTTCCTTTTGACTCAATAATCTTTCCTTCTATTCTCACCTCCGGGCATGACATGCCCCACATCTTGCACAGTCAGGGCGGAGTTCTTGTCCTCTGTGTTGACCCGGATGACACCATGACTCAGGCCGCCCATGGAAAGAATGGCACGGGCAGGGAGGGGTGTGCCTGGTACTCCCGGTCTACACAGGGGAGAGTTTGATCAAACATGAGCAACTCCATCCATCCCATCTGTTATTACAGTTAGCCATCTGCCCACCCACCCATGTTCGCCACCACATACAACTGACAATGTCTTCATTCACCCTGTTAGGCCACCAAAAATAAAAATCAACCTTGAGTAAAAAGTGTGTCATGTTTTATTTTAGCCTTTTATAAATTATAATGTATTTCAATCTTCTTTTGTGTTGACTTTTTCCTATAATATAATGCTAAATCTATCCAACACAAAAAGGAAAAAAAGGGTCGGTGACATACCTGCGTATAGCTACTGTCATAGCCTCAGGGGAGGTGGCACATGGACATATGACCTCAGGTTTCAGCCCATGGGACTGAAACACGTTCAGGAAGGCATCACAGGAAGACACCGACCCTTGACCAAGAGATAGAGGATTTAACATTATTATATCTAAATTGTGTCGTTTGAAAATACCTAGTTTTACAAGGCTGGGGGCACGAACTACTCACAGGGGTTAGCACCATCAGCAACAATCAGCATACGTAATGAAGCCAAACTGGTGTCTCTCTGGTCCCGATGAGCCATCATGGCCCAGTGTAAATCACGGCACTTCACCAAAGCTATACGAGCTACACAAGAAAAAGAGTGACATGTTACACATTTATTATATCATACTTTTATTTGGCATTACTCAAGCTGAGAGACAAGTGTTACCTTTGTGGTTATGGACCCTCTGTACCCAGGAGAGAGGACACGCCTTCATTACTGCATAGGGGACACTGATAGTGTGTATCCTGTTCATCACAGCCTGGAAACAAACAAAACCTGGTTAAGCAGTTAATACAGTATAATACCTGATTTTTCCCATCGTGACAAAACCCCCACATTGGTACATTCTACAAAATGTTGTTCTTAAATTACAGAAAATGTAAAAATATAATAAAAGGTCACCACACACTTACCGTGAGAACTCCATGCCACAGGCCTATATCCTTTTTAAAGTCCAAGACATTCACTAAAGTTTCCCCTTAAATTGAAGAGATACACAATAGAGTTCAGACTCATAACAACTGTATGGATGAAGAAACCTTCAGATGATAGATGCTGACGACGCGCCCTGGCTTCACTCACCTTCACAGTAGTTGCAGGCCTGGGTCAATGCTTGGCAGTGGGTCAACATGGCTACTTTAGACACAGCCACACCCACCACTGTGCCATCTTTACTTGCCTTGTACTACATAGTAAACACAAGAGGAACATGTGAATACTTGTCCCAACCGCTCCACACTTTTCTTTTTATAATACCTTTATCAGTAAGCATACAGGTCAGGTGTGTATTAATTTATATTCACGACGTTCCACTTCCGGGATTGCTCTGTTGCTGTTGAAAATTCTGCAGGATTTCACTCTTTTCAGCCAGATGTCTGTTACCTTCTGATTAGTTTGCGTTGGAATTTTATACTCCGGTTGATTTATAACTGCTCCTCAGATCTCTGAAGTGAAAATCTAAACAGCTAGCTAGATTATCTGTCCAATCTGAGTTCTCTGTTATATGAATAAAACTATTTTGATTTGTTATTGAGATTATTTTTTGGGGCATTTAAGCCTTTTTTTTCTGACAAGACAGGTTAGATTTGAAATGGGAAAAAGAGGGGGAAGATATGCAGCAAAGGGCTGCAGATTAAAGTTGAACCGGTGGCCACTGCGTCACGGACAAAGCCTCTTTATATGGGCGCACGCTCTACCAGGTGAGCTGCCCAGGCACCCCTAAAACAACTTGAACGTACACTTTCCACCAAAACAAGTTCCTTCTTGAGGCTATTTTGAAAATGAAACTCTGATTGGTGTATTGCATGTTACGCCTAAAACACACCTATAAATTAATGAAGACACTAAGTACAACCCTTTTGAACCATGCACACTGACCCTTTTTCCACCGTCAAACTAGCAAAAGTGGATTTGGATACGCCCTAAATGCACCTGCACCATGCACTTCAGGCTGTGCGCTTAGATCATTAAAATAGGGCCCCAGGTGTTAATGTTCCAAAAAATTACATTTTCTTTTAATTGTGATCCAAAAGACAGACATTTATTCAATAAAGTTAAAAAAAAAGTGGTTAATGCAATCAGCTGACACACCAGTAAGCAGCTCTGTTACCTCTATATATGCAGGGTCAGTGTTGGCAGTGGGGATGTGTGGCTGCCAGTCTTTGGAAGGCTTGGTCAGGTATTTTGAATCTGTCACAACCCACTTTAGTCGAGGCCAGCCTATCAGAGAAAGGCATCGGTAAAGTGATGTAAAGTCAAGAGGGCTTACATTATACTTCAGAATATAAAGAAGGCATTAATTTCCCAACGTTATACAAGAATGTTAAGGACATGGATGCGTGAAATTGTTATTGTGACTTCTTTATTAATTAAACACAGAGTACATTGTATCCCAAACACTCTGAAGGTGACCTGAGATAAGGTTTAAATATTTAACAAACTTCAATAATCTTAGAAAGAATGTAAAAGTGTATTGACCTTTAAACTGCAGTATTTCCCCAGTGGGTGTTTTGGGTAAACCCTTCAGACAGATCTCACTTGTCAGAGCCAGACCAACACCACAGCTACCGAGCAGAAACCCCACCTGGCTGATACCTACATCCTAAAATCACCACACACACACACGCACACGCACACACACACACACACACACACACACACACTAAACATTCATAGTTGAACAGAAAGAAAAAGTATTCTGTACTCACAAATTGGACATGTTTGATGGTTTTCTTACTTTGCGAGACAGTGGTACTTCAATAGGTACAGGTATAACTTCAGCTAGGAGGCAGCCATAGAAGGCCACCCAGAACATACCAGGGTCACTGTTGGGGTACACCAGCGCCACCTACCAAGACATTAAACTTTTCATTCAGCACCTTTTTCAATACTTTAAAACATTGTGTCCTTTGTGCTAAATTAGTTTGTCAGTATGACATTTCCTTTGTCATATGTCTGTTGTGTGTAATGTGTGTCAGCTCTGTCACCTTGTCGCCAGGTTTGAGGATTTGCTCGTTCTTAGTGCCCAGCTTGTTCAGGAGGGTATATGCCAGCTTTACACTGCGACTCCACAGCTTCCCTAACAGACAGAAGGTGGAGCGGAGGGGAGGTTAGTAAGGTGGGTAGGGGTCTGTTATCAAAAATGAACCTTTGAACTCTTAACAGGAACTCATCTGAAATAGCACTCAACATTGCATAGTACATTAGTATATTAACAGTGTTGTGTCTCACCATAAGTCAGTGTACAGAGCGGTTTGCCTGTGATGTCAAGAACAGTGAGAGCAGGGCTCTTTCCCTGAGTGGCCCCCCAACGGGCCAACGCTGCCTGCAGGGCTGGCGGCCAGTTACTGACCACTCCCAAAGGCTCCCCTTTCACCGGGATGATCTGACGGCCCTCCGGCTTGGGTATGTTGGGGTCTGGCTGGGGCACTGTGAGAGAGACAATCCAACACTTTTGGGTATGGTACAGTGGCTGGCCTATACTGTACATTAGTTTCACTGATTAAGCCTTTCAATTGGCTTCCTCTTTAACCACTAATGAAGCCATTAGTTACAATTTATAAACATTTAGCAAATGGTGGCTTATCAGTGTTACCCAATATGTTCTTAATATGTTAATATAGATAAATGTGTAAAGTCTGCACAAGTCAATCAAACTGAGATTGTAATACTGTAAATGATGAAGCACAATGGAAAAAAGAAACCTTCAAAGCCACTTAAGTATAAAATTTAAAAAGAGCCAATAGGGAACACCAAGGCGGTCGAAGTGTTTCAAGAAGCTGCGTACCTTCTACAATCTCCTCTGCGTCATCGGTAAAGAACTCACTAAGTGGGGGCCTTTTGGGCCTCTTCAGGGTGTTGAGCAGCTGCTGGATCTTAGTGGACACTCTGCTGTTCACAGGAACTCCTATAAGGTCGATGAAGGTGGAGAAGGTGGAGAGGTAAAGCAGCAGTTCAAACACACAGTCACACACACAGTGGCTTTAACATCCAGTGACAAAACACTACATGTCTAAACTTGTTACCATCTCATAGTCTGCTGCTCTTTATGCCACAACACAATAGACTGAATTCTTTAGGTAATATTAAATTGATAATAACATCTTTTCATATTTCTTGGAAATGAAAAGCAGCATACGTACGTAGGTGGCAACACAAGGAAAAAAGAAAGTGAGAAGGGGGATAAAGGTTGTTTTTTTAGGTTTGGGATCACACGTGAGGATTCATTCTGTGGGTGGGTGTTGTTTTTGTGGCTTTTATTTTTAAAATCATTCATTAAAAACAGGAGGGAGAGTAAAGGTACGACAGCAAACACAGAAGGCTACAAACATTATACATTGAGGGATTTCCTTACTCTGGATATTACCTCTTCCTATCAGCCAGTCAAATAAACATGTGACAGGGTAAAGAAAGATCAAGAAGAAAAGAAAGCAGTAAAGTCTGATTAATGACACATCGTGGTTGGAAGTCAAAACTTATTTTGAAGAAAGAAGAGATCTGTTAATGGAGTCAGACACGAGCCACCGCAAATACACACAGCAAATACAATTGTTATGTGGTGTAGTCGTTACCGTCCGCAGTCTCCATCATGCTTGAGCGGCTCTGCCCGCGGCTCATTCCTCGGACCACAGGATTGGAGGTTAGGTCGACCCGTGGACCTCTGGATGGAGGGGCCACAGCTGTCACATCTGGAGGGGGGGTGCTGTTCTCTGAGGGGGCTGCAGGTGAAGTGAGGAGGACAGTCTGAACGGAGCCATCCTAAAGTTTCAGCTTGCTTTCTAAGTATTGTTTGAGCGTAATAGAAACCAGTATCTATCATACACTAGGGTAAATCCAAAGTTTTAAGATAATGTTCTTTTTGATCTAAATCCTTTCAGTGGAACAGCAGCTCCATCAACTTATATTAATAACAGTTGTAGTGTCCATGAATATATTTAAGTTATAAATTAGCTGGGTGTCTCACCAATGCGACTCTGAGCCATCATGTCCGTCACAGCTGCAGTGTGGGCTGAGGACTGAGGCTGGTGCTGCGGTTGGAAGGGAGGCTGATACAGAGGTTGGTACTGCGGCTTGTACTGGGGCTGAGGCTGGGGCTTAGGCTGGCTCTGAGGCTGTGGCCTCGCCTCTCCATGGGACAAGGTGGAGGAAGCAGAGGAGGAGGAGGAGCCCTGAACAGTGCGGTTGATCCAGGAGTCCGGGCTCTGCAGGTTGGGATTGACCATAGGTGGAGGAGGGACCACTGATGACTGCCTGCGCACAGATGTCTCATCTTCAGATCCTGATGAGGAGTCTGAGTGAAAGAGAGAGCACAAAGTATAAATATCCAGCATGTCTTAGCTAAAGGTCGACTTTTTCTGAAATACAAGGAGTATTGTCCTTCTTCCTGTCCTACCTGGTGGTGGTGTGCGGGTTACCACAGGAGACTGGACATAAGTGGAGCGTCGTTTGGTAGGCATGGGCAGTGCCATCTTCTCCTCCTTATGTTTAGCCAGGGCAGCTTGTACTGCTTCACTATGAATATCTGCGTACGCAGAAAACAATACACATGTTGAGTTAGGAATGGCAAATTTGGATCTGATTCAAAGCAAAGAAACAATGAAGGAAACAACAAAAACAGCTTTTAAAACTGACTCATCAAGAGCCAGTTTGCCCACAACATTTAGTCCCACTCTGTTTTCCTTACAAAACCTCTTTCTTTGTATACTGGCTTAAAGGACTTTTAAAAATGAATAATATTCCTAATTGCAGCTTGAATAGTGTTATTATTTATATTTATATTTTAATTGTGCTGTGAGTCCTCTGGATCAGTGGGTCACAACCAAGTGGATGTGCCAACCCGAAAGCCTCGGCTCCAAAAAAAAGATAGGGGCAGAAACCACGGTTCAGACCCTGGTTCCTCAAGTCTAAAGGCAGGTAAATAATCCTGCATTCCTGGTGCCAACAATAGCCGGAATAATATTTAATGCAGTCATGTGAACTATTTGAATTCTGATCTGATTTATCTCTCCACAGAACCGGTGGGAAGATAAATTTGAACGGTTGTGAGAGAAGGAAAAATGACTGTTAACTCTGCTTTCAGCTCATAGATACATTCAACCTGCAACGACTTGAAGGGAAACATCACTTTGTTGTAAAGGATCATGAAGATAAAAAGTATCGTAACCACTGCATCATTTTTTTGCCAGCAACATGTCTGGTTTGTTTCAGTGAGGCTTTGCTGATGAAGAAACGGCTAATTAAAATATCAGGAGAGAATCTTAGGAGGGTGATTGTGTTCTCCCACTGAAACAAGAAACCACGGTGGGAAGAGAGAGCAATGCTGTTTATTAGCCCACACACTTGCCTACACACAGTAATAAATGCAGAGCTACTTTCACTTGATGACCCCCACAGGCACATTAAAAACCTGAGCACGTGAACAGCCTCACATTCAGACTATGTAACAAAACATGTGCAACAAAAGCCCACTCACTGACAAATCACGTCTGTTAACTCAGGGACACAATTTCCATTCAACACATTTAAACAAATCATAAAGCACAGCTCATCACACAGCAGCGGGGAGAAGGGGGGGGCACACAATTACATAACTGGCATTCTGCTAAACATCTGATCTGATCTGATTGCTTGGGACTAATTCATCTTCATAATGTGCCATCGTCCACCCTCACACAGGGGCGTCAGGAGAGGCTGACTCCTTACACATGTCTGAGAGGATGAGTGCTGTCCCTGTGATGATAAGCACGGTGGAGTATGTTTTACACAAGCTCCAACGCTGAGATTTATAGGCAGCTGACGGCTATAAGGCTTAATCTGGTATTATCTTTTATATGTAACTCTTTGGTTTACTATTACACATTTGAATTAGTGGAACTTCAACATAAGAGGAATGTAGCACAAAATGGATGCACAATATGGATGTATTAGCCGTAATGTAGCACAATATGGATGTGAAAGCAGTTATAAATAGCCTATGTGACAATAAAATTAGTTTTGGTTCAAATCAACAAATAGTCGTGATAATTAATTGTGATCTCAATATTGATCAAAATAATCGTGATTATCATTTTGGCCATAATTGTGCAGCCCTAATGGGTCTCTTTTAAAACGTTCCATTTTTCAGCTATGGATTCACCGTGACGTCACAAGTTTTTAAATCGTTTTTATCAGCTCGAGGGAAGGTGTTGATTAAACTTCATGATTATTTTGGAGGATGTAGCTTGTGGTGCTGCTTTATTCATTTAGTCAATTTACTACACCTGTAAGTGTGTTCTGTATCAGAGTACATTTAACATGGATGGCTCATTATATGGCAAAAGGCTCATCATCCATCTCATCCTTGGCCTATGATCTTCTCCTCTAGGCCTTCTGTTTCAACTTTACTTCAACGACACACTTTTAAAGGCCAAGACAATGCTGCACTACTTTCCCACAGTCCAGACTTGATTAATTGCACCAATCTCAATTTTCCCTTTATTTCTATTCATTTTCAGCCCTAACCCTATCTGCATCCACTAAACTCCAACCTACCAGACTTTAAGATTTGTCAACCTCATCTGTAGAATGCTGGAGTGTGAGGGTGTTTTACATGAGAGACAAGACTTTTTCCTTAAAGGCAAGCAGGAAGAGAGAGTTAAGAAAAGAGAAAGCAGGGTATTAGCCAGCCTGTAGGGAGGATGTTTTTACAGTCTGAACCTCAGCTACCAGACACTCTAACATCCTCCTTACTTGCCCAGTGCTCTTTCACCTCTACTCTACTACTCTTTTTTTCCTTTATCCTCATCAGTGTCAGGTTTTCCCGTCAAGATCTGTGTCCCCCCTGTTCTTCTCAGAGCCTCCTCACACATAGCCGGGCAGTGACATCACTCTGACATCACAGACTGGGGGACCTTACTGGGGGGCTTCCCAGCTGCCACTGCACTGCCATCTGTCTCGCTCTCACTCACTCACTCTCACACACACACCATACACCATACACCACACGCATGCACACGCGCACACACACACACTATGGTCCCTTTGAAACAGCCCAGTGTCTGAACCAAAAACCAGGTTGGCTCAACAAGTGAAGCTTGTTATCGGTTACCAGAGGAAACCATATGTAATCGGTTCATCAGAGGGTTATTTGGGGAAAAAGTGAAGCTGGATGTAGTTTTTTGATGTTGGGAGTTCAAACCTGATCTGTAGCGGTCATCTCTGGTTCCTCCACTGCGATGTGTTCTGCGGGAGCGACGTTCTCGATAACGGGACGAGCTGGAGGGGGGAGGGGCGTGGCTAGAGGAGGAAGTGGGAGCAGGAGGCTGAACGTCATTCTGACGGGGGCGGCTCCACTGTCAAATAAACACAACAAACATGTATTAATTAATTGTATTATTAACATATGAGAATCTTGCTTCTCCGAATAATCTCTCACGCTGCCCTAACATAATCAACAATTTCTGTCAGTTGATAGCCCATTCACAGCAAAATATATAAGAAGGCTGTGGAATTCCAGTTGCTAAAAAGGGAAGTATTTTGAAAAATCTTGCATACTTTTTCAATTTTTTGGAGAACAGTAATGTTGCTGATATCGTAGGCTATAGAGAAGTGGAAATGCTTTCATTATTATGGAATTAGATAAACTTTTGATTGTAATTTTGTCATGGTTGTGTTTTTTTTCTTGTTTCCTGGTCTACTGTCTCATGTGGTCTGTTATCTATGCTGTGCCATGTGTGTATTATGCTTAGTTTCCTTGTTTAACTTTCGCGCCTTTGTGATTGTCTGCCCCACCCTAATGTGTTCCACCTGCTCTTCAGCTCTCATGTCACTTGTCCCTCATTTTACCCTCGTTACCTGTGTATAACGTGTGTATTTAGTCTCTGTGCTGTCTTTGTCTCTTGTAGGTACATTGTCTTCCCTCCCTGTATTGTGTCTTACAGGCTGTTTTTGCCCTTTCATGTCTTCTGGTTTGCCTGTCTGCCTTAGGACACCTTCATTTGTAAGTCTTTTGTTAAAAAAATCCTCTACTCTGCATTTTTTGGTCCATGCCTTGCTTTTCTGACAAATTTAGGCGGGGCTGCAGGTATTTTTCTTTCTACCTTTTATTATTAGGAGTCCAAGCCCAAAGGGGCTGGGAATCAGATCCAGCGGAGCTGTGGAACCCTATTGCTTTCCTAAGGTTTATTTTTTCTCTGCCTAAAACTGATACTTCAGCCTAAACCGTACATGGTAGGGGGTTGCCGTTTTCAGGACTGGTCCAGATCACTGCAGTAGACACATTCTGCATACAGCTCACAATTTATCGTTTGTGCTCCACCATCAGTGGGATGAGGGGAGATTAGCAGAGAGATGGTACCACTAGGGGACAGCATTGAGCACGGTCAGGTCTTAATGTATAAAATCAGTGTCATTTAGAAACATTGATTTACGTAACATTTACTAAAATCTACATCTAAATAATATTTTCCACAATTATTTTGCAATACAATGAACAAAAAAACACTACTGTCACATTTCTCTAGTAAGTTAAAGCATGGCTTTTCTTATGAAGAATTAAGATTAAAAAAAGAGGGGAAAGTTATGCTTGCCCATTAAAAAAAAAAAAAAAGGTTTTTACCTTGAGTTTGGATGATGTATGGAGCCAGGAGTTTGGTCCTTTTCTTCTCATATCCCTTCTGTGTAATGTCACCTGTAGAAGATGATATAGAACTGTGACTTTACTGACAGACAGAGCATGATAAGGCAAATCAAGTTATATTTGAAAGGAGAAGAATAAACATTTAATTTGTTGTCACCAGCCCTAACATTCAGCATCTTTTTTCTATTGCGTTACATACCAGGTATTTCTATATTTGTGCTTAAAGACCCATCTAAAAAATGACTAGTGCTTTGGTAAGGGCAACATTTTACTAATACACTGAACACTTGTGATTGATCTACGTTCTCTGATGTGTCTCAATGTGATCTATCACCATATCTTCAAACACAACAATGGTGATAGAGCAACAGAGAGGGGAGAGACAGGTAAAACAAAATGGATGGATGGATGAAAACAGATGGATGCACACAGTTGTTGCAATAATCTCCAGAGATAGCTGAGGGAGTAAAAGTGGTGGCTCGGTTCCAGCCTCGAGTACGCCACGAAAGTGGAAAACAAGGCAGGACTAAATTTGGAAAAGTACGGAAGCGTGGGCAAGAGATGGGATGATTCAGAGATGCAGAAAGAAAACAGAGAGGCATTAAAGCTAAGGACAGGAATGGTGTGAGACACAGATTAAAAGGGAAAAGGCCAAGAGCACAGAGGAGGAATTGACGGGTGAGTGACGGTGCTTCCAGAGGACAGAAGTGGTAGAAGAGAAAAATGTCCCTCCTGTCCCTCCTGCCGACAGCCCATCTGCCTCTTCCTCAACCCCACCACACTGAGCTTCTCGGCTGGCCCTAAAGCGATGTAGTTACTCTGCCAAATTCCTCTGTGGGCAAAGTCGTCAGAATTTCAGACTAAAAATCCATCTGGAGAGCCTGCGCTTCATTCAGTAGGCCTATGTCCACCAATGGCTGCCTCGTCCACTCTTAAACCGCTTCTTCGTCATTAAGTCCGGCCCGATAACACAGTGACTTATAGTATGTAAAAGTGAAAAAGTCCTATATAAAAAAATATCAAAACAGAAAACTAATAAAAGCCTGACACTGTTTGTGTAGTATCCCTGGGTTCTTTCCACTCAGTGTGATATTGGCCAGTGTGACAGGTGATCATTTTGTGACCAGCTGTGACTCCTTTGCAGTTGTTTTATCTCCTGGAGCTCTGACAGTTAAGCCCTGATTAAAAATGATACTGTTTAGACACAGTGATGAAAGCTTAAAGATGTCTGCCACTTTTGTCGCCTCTTCCCAGTTACACCACAAAGGACAGGATTAGATAGAGAGATTAGTTTTATGTAACGAAGCACAACGACAGAAAAAAGAGAACAAAAACTAAAACACAATCAACAAAAAAACAAAACAACAACTAGCGAATAACAAACTAACAACAGAGCTGCCAGAAAAATTAAAAGCATGACTTGGATGGATGTAATATTGCTGTTATCTACATGGCCAGGTGTTATAGCGATACAAGTTGCAATACAGTCAAGAGCACATCTGTACAGAAAAGAATCACATGTTTTTAAGATAGTCAATGATGGTCCCCAGATGCTCAGAAAGCGGTTTCGTGTTTTAGAGTTGTGCATGTGTATCCTTTCCATCTGGATAATCCCAGTCATTTCGTTAAGCCATTTTTGAATGTCAGATCCTATGTTAACTGTTAGCCCATAGTAGTATAAAAAATATGTATGTATCATGTGTATCATCATCCATCGTGATGTTTTACTGTAAACATAGTCAACTGCCAATTTAGGGGACATCGCTCAACCTAATGAACAACTGCATACAGCACAGCCCTGGGATCTGGGTGATATAGGTTTATCAATCACGATATTATTAAATATATATCACAATATTAAAAGGATAGTACTGATTTACTACAACTTCGGTCTAATTGTCTAGGTTGTAGACTTGGCCAGAAAACATGAGCTGTCCCACAATCAGATTATTTGTAAAGAGTTTAACAGTTTGTACAAGAATTAACTTTTAAATATGATCTATCTACACTTCAACAACAACTGGGCAAACTCTATCTGCAGAGGAAGATAATGTGCTATGGACGAAAGCTACAGAACAGTTACTAAATGGACCTTGTAATGAGATTGTTGCCAACTGCTGTTTCCAATGTCAAGAATAGACTTTCAATCTCCACAGATGCCGGATTATCTAAATTTTTATAAACTTTTATATGAAGATAAAACCAAATCTGAACATGCACACTGCGTCTCTAATAATATCTCATTGTACAATATAAGGCAACTTTTAACCAGTAATTCAGTTTGTAAACTGTGATGGATGTTTACAACAGACAGTTGGGTTATCATTCTTTGTCACCTTTTTTGCTCTTTGAGATAAGTTCCGTTAACCTTGGAAATTGTTTAAAACCTGCATGACTGTCCTAGCACTTGTTTTTCTTACCCTGTCGTAACTCTGTTTTATAGAAATGTTGCGTTCCCAGAGCTGAGAACATTTTTATTTTTAATAGGATTGATGGTCAGTTGCCTTAATAACTATAAGCATGTAGAAATATCACCAGATGGCAAATATATACCAACAAATAGCCTTAACACAAGTCAAACAAAAAAACTTTAAAAACAAAAGCTAACTGTGGTAGTTTTTAACACAATTTGCTTGCAATATTTACTTGTGGACAACAGAAATAGTAAAATAACATATGATTGTATCGTCTCGATACAACTCCACAAAAGACACAACACAGGTCCAACGCCACATTCACTGAATGGTCACCTAAGCTTTAATTATAACATCTTTACATCCATAACAGTTCTTTAGCACCCAGCAATATGTAAGCAAATTGCACAGATGAGCTGACAAAAATGAGAGTGCTCATGTTTAGAGGACATCGCCTGAGAGCCAATTCAACACAATATCTACTCAGGGACATTTCTTCTGAGGAAAACAGGGAGAAAAAGCAAACAGTTCCATAAGTAATGCATGAACGGTACAGTTGGCCTCGCTCAGTCACATGATTTATTTTTAGTTCATGTGAACAGGCAGTTTCTCTGCAGAAACACAGGGAGAGAGAGTAGGGAGGGTTAGGTTTATGGAGTTGGTAATGGGGGAGGGGCTGACTTGGCATTAAATGAATCTCAATGTAATCACTCTTCCATCTGGATGATTTGAAATCCATCTGTTTTTTATGGTTGCATCATCAGATCCAAGCTGGTTCCAACAGTGGGAACTGAAGAGTTAAATCTCTTTAAAGTGCCCATATTATGAAAAAAAAACACACATTTTCTGGGATTCGGGGTGTTATTTTGTGTCTCTGGTGCTTCCACACGCATACAAACTTGGGAAAAAAACATCCATGTTGTTTTGAACGAGAAACGAGTTTCTGAATGTGTCCTGTCTTCGGTGAGCTGTTCAAAATCAGCAAGGCTTTCTACGTCACTAGCTGAGATGAGGTGGCTAACTGTAGCATGCTAGCTCGTTCTCAATGACAAAACACTTCTAAAACACACACTAGTTCATCATAATCTACAAAAGAACTTACATGTCCCTGTTCTGCAGGTATTCCACAAGTGTGCTCTCGTTTAGAAGAAGTCTCCCAGCTAATTGTAATGTAATGTAATGTAGGGTGGATTGTATGTTGTATGTGCGTGTAAAGTCTATGTGTTATTGATGTTTACCGCAGCCTTATGTAGCACTGATGCCCAAGACAAATTTCCCTCAGGGGACAATAAAGTTGATCTTGATCTTGATCTTAATTCTGCCTTGTACTGAACAAAGTTGGAGAAAGTTATCTAGCTGATGTGATCATACCTAGCTACTGCACATACGACTCCCAACAAAGATAGTATAGAAGTGAAATGTCTAGCTCTTTGAAAATGAAACCATGTAAACCTATTCTGGTACAACCTCAAAATACAATAATAATATGGCGATTTAAAGGGGTGCATCCAATCACTGAACTACAGATGAACAGAGCTGCATAATATCAGACAGGAAATGAAAATGTGGCAAAACTGGCAACTGGAATATGAGCAAAATTAAAGAAGCCTTTATAATATCTGTTTCTTTTTATTCAGGGCACTTTGATACACTTGAGCTGTTTCTAGTGTATGAAAAGTGCTTTTAAAAAAAATCGTATTCTTTTGCGGTAACTTATTTTAGATGAAAATCTGTTCCTGTCTGCTAACAATTTACAGTCAAATACACATTCAGATTGATCTGCTTAAGAGGCAAAGCACAGCTCAGCTGAGGGCCTCACTTATTTTTGTTTTTTTATATTATGCATACAAACATGTCAGTACATAGAGACATAAAGGGCAAAACTCCCTACCTTACAAACCCCCCCAATCACCAAAAAAATATATGTACACACACACACACACACACACACACACACACACATATGTATATACACACACATATGTATATATATGTATATATATATACATATGTGTGTGTATATACATACACACACATATATACATATACATACACACATACAATAAAAGTCAAATAAAATAGTCAGTGTGGAATGTCAATACAAACGACTACATTAAGTACTTGGAGTAAGAGATGTCCCAATATGATCTAAATATGGCTGCCAAATCTTCAAAAAGAGGGCCTCACTTGTTAACTCATTTTCTCACAGTAACCCAGTCATGTCTGTCTGAGGGTGGAGGTCACAATCAAACAATTTCAGTGACAAGTGCAAAAGTCCGGCTTTGCACGAAGCTGCCAAAGTTCTCCTCCTTTTGTCTCGGTTGGACAAATGCATTGGTGAAAAAGTCTCATTCACCTCGGAGCGCATGTTTGATTTTTCCAGTGTGCAGAGATGTTCTCCATGCCCCATACACTCTCACACTCACTAGCCTCAGATTATTTGAATTGCAGCGAGACTGCTCTCTCCTTCTACCCCACAGGCACTCCGTCTGAATAGTAATTAGCTACCAACCTCTATTCTCTTTCCCTGCTTTTTTCCTCCCCCTCATTCAGTTGCGTTTTCAGGACAACAGTTTAAACACGTCAACACCTGCTCGGCGAAAATGTTCCAAACAAGTGAAATAATTGAAGATAAGACGTCACACAACACCACGTTAGGCTCCAAGACAGATTTTTAAAGTGTCTCAAATGTGTTGTTTTAATGAGGGGGTATTGATATTTATACACACACACGTTGCCTGGAAGGGATCAAACATTTGGGATCATATTTTTTTTAAAGATTATCTTTTTTAGGCTTTTTCCTTTATTGTAGTTACAATGGATAGAGATGGATGGGAGAGAGATGGTGTGACAACACGCAGCAAAGAGCCACAGATCGGATTCAAACACTGGCCGCTGCCGGACTCAGCCAACGTGGGGCGAACGCTCTTACTGGGTAAGCTAGAGGCCACCCATTGGGATCATATGTTATCATCTACATAATGTGGCATGTCAGGTGTGTGCCAATGCATGTGCATACTTGCTGTGTGCTTGTGAATGAGCAAAAATCTTAGGGGAGGAGCCAACAGTTCACTGTGCATGTCGAAACGGGACTCCAAGTGTGTTAACACGAACACACAGGTTAATGTGTGACTGACTTTCAGGGTAGCATAGACCACATTCAAAACTTATTAAATCTTTATTAATGCCCTAAGCATCCAACATTTTACTCTGATCTCCCTTTAGACAGCTTTAAAGTTGGAAAAACCATCTTATGTCACACTTTTGTTCCAGTTCTTCATTCAAGCTTGAATGTTTAGGGCACAACTGAAGCCACATGTGCAAAACTCTAACTACAGTCTGCACAGCAGCAGTTCATGTGGACCAAACTCTGGTTTGTTTTTCATTGCTTGAACACAGTTTTCAAATCTCTACACACTTATGCCATGGCTTAACCACAACCAGCACAACACTGTGGATTTACAGCACTTTGTTCAGATGCTAACACACTGTCACAACTGTTAACCACACATTCAGAACAGAATAGATTTCAGTCTGGTGTCTACCAAACACTGCTGATTGTAATTTTAGCTGAAAGCCTAAGCAGGTGTCTTGTTTTAAACTAGTTTTATTAAACATATACGTTGTTTGGTGTATACAAACACCAAATAAGAATTACAAACAATTATACACTGTACCGTATGAGAGGAAAGAACAAAGATACCAATATGCCCAAAACAAAATGTGAAAAACACTACTTACTATAGTAAAACTGCGTTTTTTACTGTTTTTCAGAAAGTAATGGAGGTGAAAGCAATGGAAACACCACATTCATTAGTATTTAGAGATGATGCAGACACCCGATGTGATGGAGAAAACTTGCTGCATGATGCTGGCGAGAGGCATGATTAGTCACTCTATTCTTTGTTACTATTAGTAACTTTAGTTGTTTTTTTTCCAATAATTCCATAAATTAATAGAGACAAAATACTATATTGAAGCAAACTGCTGAGTTCCATTCCTTCTTGTTTACCTTACCTGAAAATTGGTATATTACATAAATCTATAGCTTTTCTTTAAAGAAACTATTGAGTAGTGTAAAGTCACTCAAATTGTTCAAACTGTAAAAATGAAAAGTTTGTTTTTTTCTGTATTGGTGTTTGATGCTAGAGTTTTTACTCTCAGTGTGTTCTGTGTGACGGTGTGTGTTATCTCAGTGAGGATTGTTCATAGTGTTTGCTGCACTGAGCCTGTTTTAAGAATTGTGTTACGAGTTGTGTTGCTTGGAATGTGTTTTGCAGCTGATGTGAACAGTTTATCTCAGGTGACTGTTGGTAGTGCAGACTGTAAGAGTTTTGCACATGCTTCAGGTCTGCCCACTGTTGTTTAGCAATTAGTTTTGAGTTTTCGAGGGTTCGTTAACCCTGAGATGAGGGACATTTTTTAATTTCAGAAAGGGAGGTTAATGAAATCTGAGTTCCAGTTTTCACCAGTAATATTTTAGGTTACCTGTGATTAAATATGGAATTAATACACTATATTAGAGCTTACACATTGACACGAGCAGCAATTTTCTCCCACACCAATTCTTGCCATTTTGCAGAAGCAGCCGTGTTGCTTTTTTTTTAACAAAATATATATTCAAACTTGCTGTATGTGCACATGAGTAGTTCCAGTTCCAGTTCCAGAGGGGTAAAGTATGCCAATCGATTTGTTTGTGGTTGTTGCCATGGTGAATCTAAGTATCATGGCTCCATTCATGCTGCCGTTTTATTGTGGTGGTGCACACACTTAACTCTGAGTCAACCACTCAGAGTTGATTGAACCAACCCAAATCAGTTTCCCGTCTCAAGGTAAATCACCTCGGAGTTCAGGATTAGACCTCCTTCCTGAAATGGGGCCCTGGTCAAGAAGGCTAGTCTGGATCAACGGAAGTACATCCGGGGTGTGGCTCACTCATCGTCTGTGTCCCTTACCTTACCTTCCCCTCTCTTGCAAGCCACACACTGTTTTGAACACAATTTTAATTGTGCAATAAGCCTGGCCTGCTTGGTTCTTTCAATGTATGATTGTAAAGATTTACAAAGAATATGTCTATGCCATTATATATGTAACTGAGATGTTTTGGTGGGATTGATGTGGACACACGGCGATATAGTGGTAAGAGCAAATTACATTTAACCAGGTATCCAGCTAATTTAAACTCACATGTATTGTATGAATAGTTAACTTCTTTTAATATTTAATGTGCCGCTTTCTTTAGCGGGGTGCAAATGTTCCACTAAAACAAGTTCCTTCCCAAGACCATTTTGCGGAGCCACCATCACTGCTTATGGAACTTAGCACCACCCAAGACGATTGTGATTGGTTTAAAAAAATGAAAACAACCCAGAGAGAATTTTCTCCTTTCCCTTTATGTATGTGTGGTGTAGCCATACCTTACTCCACAGCGCTGTGGAACGGCAATGCAACACTGAGAAGGCTCATCAGTGTCCCTTCTTCTACGTCTCTTTTCTCTTTCTGAGGTTTATAAAAAAAAACGATTGTGTCATAACCATGCGACTTGCTGTCGCATAGTTACCGGAAAAGTGCTTCTAATAGACTTCACTGGTCTTTGTATAGTAAGTATAATGGCGTCACTTTGTCCATTTCTTTAACTGTCTATGGGTGCACGCCGTGTGTACGAACGGCGTGCAGCATTGCCAGGGACACCTCTCAACACAGCAAAACACTGTTTGCCCTCCTGCCCTCTGGTAGGCGCTACAGGACTCTTTATTCCAGGACCAGCAGCCTCAGAGCAGCTTCTTCCCCTCAGCCATGGATGATGTCACTACCCGACGTGTACTCAAGTGAAGATGTGAGTTGTACATACGGCACGCAGCACTTTGTGACGACTGCAGATGTGAGCTGGACCTACATAACAAAATGTGTTCACTGCTGGCTACAAGTTAGCAATTAAACACAACAAAGGCTGCCACTTGAATGGCGTTTTGAGCTAATGACAATAAAGTTCAATCTAATGTTATTATTCTTTCACCATGCATTTTAGTTCATAAGGAGAAGATTTACATGTACATATTGACTCAGACAATAAAACTGGTATTACAGGCATTGGTGAGTGAAAGAAGCTTTAAAAAAGCCTGAAGCCCTAACACACACACCTGCAATTCTCAAGTGATTCTCTCCTTCTGGAGTAGGAGGCAGGGTGTGCCCAACTCAGGTGATTCATGTTTCACTCCACACACACTCGTTAAACTAAACTCCAACAGGGAGTGACAACCAAAACACACACACACACACACACACACACACACACACACACACACACACACACACACACACACACACACACACACACACACACACCTTCAGGGCCAGTAGAAGTAATGACAGGGGTTACAACGCATAACAGCAAAGAAGTGCATCCAGCTAACTGAGAAATTACTCAGGCAGTGCCTCCCTCCCATCTTCTTCAGTTTTTTTCTTCTTTGTGTACAGCAGATGAAATAAAAGAGGAGGGCGTGGCTGACACTGACACACACACACACACACACCCACCCAAACACACACATTTAGTGGCAAAGCTGTTGGCAACATGACACCTACAAGAGCATATTTTTCTGTAGGATAATATGTAAGCCAAGTGATATGGATGTCTCTGAAGCACAGAAACATTCTGTTCATTTGAATAAAACTACCAAGTGATGGAGAAAAAGGTGTAAAATGCTGCCTGTAAAGTTTAAGAGACTTTTATTCCTTTTCTCTGTCACTAAAGGTGATCTCAGATTCCGCAGTCAAGTCAACTTTTTGTATTTGAAAAAACACAGCACATAAGAGAGAACAATGGAAGAAACGTCAAGAGGTCACATTTAAAGAGGAAATCCCTCCTCCTCAAAACCACTAACTGCAACAGGCACAATAGGTGGATGAATAGGCATTTATGTAAATGTAAATGTGCTGTATTTATATAGCGCTTTTCTAGTCTGAACGACTACTCAAAGCGCTTTTACATAGTACAGGAAACATTCACCATTCATACACTGTGGCTGAGGCTGCCGTACAAGGTGCCATCTGCTCATCAGATAAACATGCACACACATTCACAGCATCGGGGGAAACTCGGGGTTCAGTGTCTTGCCCAAGGACACTTCGACATGGGACTGCAGGGCCGGGGATTGAACCACCAACCTTCCAATTGGCAGGCAACCGCTCTACCACTGAGCCACAGCCGCCCACACAAATGAATGTAAAGCTTTTACAGTTAGTAGAAAAAAAAAACTAGATTATAATACAGTAATGCAGTAAATATCAGTTCTTGTTTCAGATCAGAAGTGTCATTTAGGGTGGGCCGGGTTAGGGTGGGTCCCCCTCCTCAACTCATAAAATCACAGGCTGTCCTACTTTATTACCAGGATGGATGCCTTCAGTGGCTTCTATTAGTTAAATTAATGACTACCTGAGCTTAGATACCTGGAAAATACAACACGGTCACATATTTTATGACTTTATGAGGATCGCCTGGATGCCTCGACCTGCATGCTATGCTAATGCTTTATGGGATACTGAATTCTGCAACGGATACACACAGGTTGTACGTTTGTACATTCCTCCAAATTTAGGCATGAAACAGGTACATTTCTCCACATTGGGAGCAGCCTTTGAGCAACAGAGTTTTGACAGAGGGGCAGAAACCTCATGTTTCCTCCTTAATGGTTTTAACAGCTTAGTAGCATTCAATTGTGTACCTGTATGTGCAGCTCCAACATATAACTGTTCTAATCTGGAAAGGCTTTATGGAGAATTTACAAAGTGTTTGTGTACGCAAGGGGGACACCACATGGTCCGTATCCATAGAAACCAGACCCATGTGGCGCTGCATGAGGGAACATGAGATGTAAAACCATGGTGATGATACAGGACAGCACCATATGATGAGATGAGATTATATTACATCTATAAAACAAAGCCTGTTTGTCAGTCAATTTACAGTTAATTAATCAACAACAAATCAATAATGTTTTTATCAAGTAAATGCTAAACATTCACTGGTTTTAGCTTCTCATATGTGAGAATTCACTTCATTTCTCATTGTTAACTGAATATATTTTGGTTTGGAACTGTCAGATAAAAAAATCATTGTCCCCTTGGCCTGCAGGAACTTTTGATTAGGGCTGCAACAAACAATTATATTTATATTATAATTATCACTGAAAGATCTGCCAGTCATTTATTTAAGTAATCAAATCAGACAATAGAGGAAGATGTCCCTCATCTTTTATATCGACCAGCAATCTAAAACACCAAATAATTCAATTTACGATACAAAACAAAAGGCACAGCGTTAACTTGTTTGACATTTTCAGTTGATGAAAAGATTTTAATTGTGATCAAAATAGTTAATAGCCAATGTATTTTTCATCAATTAACTAATTGTGTCAGCCCAATTATAGGACTTATATTATATTATATAATATTGAAATTTTAACGCACTGACAATTAAAATCAATCAATTAGTATAATTACTTCCAATCCTTGTTTATTGGCACTCACAACTCACAAGAGCCTCTATTGTCTGTTAGCCTGTAAGATAGAGAGAAACTTTGATGAAATGGTAGAGGACTCACTGGTGCAGAGTCAGAAGCACATGCTACAGGCAGTCTGGCTGCAGCTACTTCCACTTGGCATTTTTTTAATAATAAATAATTCAGTGAACAGCACAGTGACCTGACCACTACTTATTCCTATCTTTTATCTATAAGCTACAGATGTAAAAGAACAAATAGATCAGAGGAAGGTTGATTTGAATACCAGAAGGTTTAGTAAAGCACATCTTTAAAGAAAGAAGAGGTTGAGAGTCCTCATGCAGGTAACTTGACTTGAAGGTGAGATGGTTCAGCTACCCAGCTGACAGTGCGTGTCTGTGCGGAGGTGTGCGCTTGAGTCTCATCTAAATTATTTAGTCTTTTTTGTATACAAGGCTTCAATTCATCCCCAGTGTGTGCACGGGGAAATTAGACGCACATATAATACTATCAATTAATGTACAAAAATATAAGAAGAGAACAATTGCGTCCTGGTGTTGTTTCTGTGTGACATGGGTGGCAGAAGAGCAGGGTTGTGTATCGAACTTCAATACTTTTAGGCACCAACCGAATTGCCTCCATTGTACTGAATATCAAAACTTTACCCACAGACAAGGGGCTCACGTGTGTGTTGTTGTATTTTGAGAGGCTTGACTGCAGTGTGCGTCACAGTGTTAAGTAAAATAAATAAAAAAAGGTTTGTACTGTAATTTTTTTTTTTTTCTTTCTTTTAGAAAAATTGGTATCGAAAAAAGTATCATTCAGGAACCGGTATTGAAGTCACGGTACCACTATCGTACATTTTTAAACGATACCCAGCCCTACAGAAGAGTCCCCTTTTTTTGTGGTGTAAAACCAAGCCTGTGGCCTGAAGAACTGACTGGAGACCAGCTCCTCTGCAACAGTTAATGAGCTTCTCAATAGATAGGCTAAATCAGCATGCTTCCTGTCCCTGTCAATGCTGCGTGCAAACACATGCATGAATAACTGCTTACATAAGCATGGCCACACATATGTGCAATTACACAGCCAGAGCCCATCAGCCCTTAAGGATACATTCGGTAATATTGTTATTTTTTATTGTCAAACAATCCCATGAAAATATGAAAACCAGCAATGAACTGATCCTACTAACAACTATCCAGAGTGTCTGTGTATCCAGTTTATTCCTGCCATAGACCTCTACTAAAACTTTCAGAAATGCATCAGTGGGCCAATGGGTCTTTTTACTTGTTGACATGTTCTTTTGTTATCGGCACTGTAGTTCATTTCCCACTAAGGCTGCAACTAACAACTATTTTCTTAATTCATTGTTTTTCCTATAATTTATGATGAATAAAAGCATCAAATCCTCACATGGCAAATGTTTGGTATTTTTACTATTCAATTTATTTATTTATTTTATTTCAATTCAATTTTACTTATAATATCAATTCATAACAAGCATTATCTCGAGACACTTTACAGATAGAGTAGGTCTAGACCACACTCCATAATTTACAAGGACCCAACAGTTCTAGTATTTTCCTCCAGAGCAAGCAACAGTGACGAGGAAAAACTCCCTTTTAGGCAGAAACCTCGGATAGACCCAGGCTCTTGGTAGGCGGTGTCTGACGCGCCGGTTGGGGTTGAAATGAAAAGTGGCAATAACAGTCACACTAAATGACAACAAATGTATCAAATTATTTTCTAAACTGATTTTCTGTTGATCGACTAATTGTTTCAGCTCTAGATCCCACATACATCATCCAGCTTCCATAAATACTACACTAGTGCACTGACTGTATACTAATACAAGGCTGCAGTACTTACTCCTCTTGGAAAAAAAGTTTGCTAGAAATGTGAGTACTACAGACGAGGTTGTAAAGCTGAAATGTATTGAAAGTTAGACTAATGCATTGTTGTATTTCATAGACCTGTATTTCATAGCCTGACAGATAGAGAGAAGGCAGTGGTGGTGTCAGGGTGGAAGAGAGAGAGATCCCCAGCAGCAGTCCTGGCCCAGAGTGACTCACAGGCTAAATGAGCCAGGCGTGTTGCCCCCTGATGCTCTGTGACCTAGATTGAGAGACACAGGCAGGACTGTAATCTCTCATTTCCCTCCCTCTCCTTTAGTATGGAACAGGCTGCTGAGATGAAAACCTTCCTCTCCACAGCAGCAGCAGCATTGGCATCACAGACAGGCAGCAGGATAGATGTTAGTCACTAGAATATCCACACATCCACTTATCAGCCTGGGCAGCAGAGAGCGAGACAGCAATCAAATTAAGGAATACAGAAAATGCCTACATGTAGGCTAGCTGTGCAATCTGTGCAGAGCTGTTGACCTTACTGAATATGTGATACATTTAAAGTCATTGACAGGGACTGTGCAGAGGGCGTGAATCATAGGTTATGAGTAGGGCTGTGTGTCATTTGAAATGTATAGATAGCGGTGTCAATACATTTGAGTTTCACATCAATATGGTTTTAGCCATGCTAGCGAATTGAGGTACAGCATTGACGGTCTGTAGTTCTATTTGTATAGGCTTTGCCCACTAAGAGCTGATGCTAGTGGGTATTATCAAGTCGTGCATGCGCAGTTGTGAAGATTTTCTTTCCAGCACTTGCGTCCAGTAACTACGTCCGCCAATACTGTATATAATATGAGCGGACCCGTTGTTTGTTTCCCTATTTTTCTTCAAGCTAGTGGCGGGCAGAAGCTTTTCTGTCTTTTGTCGAGGAGGGGGATGGCAGCTGGGCAGAGCAATAGGACCCCGTCAACACCTGTGGATCTGCCGGAAGTAGACGTCTTCGATGGGCACGAGTCCGCTGGCTTGACTCCCTCTGTTACCAGTTGTCCCCTCCTCCCCAACGGGAGCTCGTAACAGCGGAGGATTACAGAGTCCTGCTATGGCGACTGTCTCCATCCCAGGAGAGGAGCACCGCACCAGCAGCTTTCTCCTCTTTCGCTCCTCCTCAGTGGGTGGGCTCCCTGCCCACCGCTAGGTTATTGTTCTTGACCTGTGTGAATGCCAAGTAGCATTGCCCTAACCCAGGAGATGCACGGTGGGTCTGCCACGGCGGCAGAGCCTGTCCTCCACCCCGCTTCCAACAGTCCCTTTTATTCCAGGCGGAAGCCCATACCGCCCTTTCCCAGAAACCAGGTACATGCTTGCTTCACTGGCCCGTATCAGTGTACTGCCTAGATGGCTGCAGTGCTGAACAAAACCATTTCTTGCTAGCATGACCGCTAGCTCTGCTGTCTTCCCCATTATCGCTTAACTGTGGCTGTTCCCAACTGAGGCTGGGGCAGCCACTGGCTGTAGGCAGTGGAGAGCGGCGCTTCAGCACCACCAAGATGTCGGCTCAAGGAGACAGCGCCCCTGCGGGCTGCGGTCTGCGCCTCTCCAAGGCCTGGCTCAAGCTCCACCTACAGCAGCGTGGCAATGAGGCGCGGTGGCCAGCACACACTTTACTGTTCCGCAAACAGTGGCTGTAGTGACGAGGCGAGTTCCACCACTCTCTCACTATGCAGACAGTGGGGGCAAGCGCCCACTCACTATGAGCGACGCTGCTCAGACGTCCTTGCCATAGACTGGCAAAAGGGATCACCGGCACAATCAATAGTTTATCTGGCCGTAGACATAAACTCGATTGTCATGAGAGCCAGGCTGTCAGCGCCAAGACGAGACACACTGATCCCCTCTGTTGCCCTGCACCACGCCACACGCAACAGTGTCAACACTATATGTGATGAGTCTCCTCCACATAAGGAAAATCCAGAGGTGGTTTCATTGCGACCGCCTCAATCTCATTCACCACAAGTGGCAAATGTTGATCATAGGAACTAATTGGTCGATTGGAGGGCCCTGGGCCGCATTAACCATTGGGGCAACTGGTCACCTGCCCAGGTACACATGGCATCTAAGCGGCCCTGGGCTGCATCAAATATTATGTTAGATCACATTATAAACGCAGTGCTCACTTTCCTAATTCTATGCAGATTTTTGCAACCAGTTCAAGCTAAATATTATGATAATTATCGTCAAAAACAGTCTATGTTGCTGTGTCTGTAGCTTTCTGTGGAGCGAGCGAGGACGTGCTGTCACAGACCGTGGTAAAGTTAGTTTTATATTGGAAGGTCAAACTCCATATAGATTTTTATAGCCAACACCCAATATAAAACCAACTTTACCACGGTCTGCCACAGCAAGTCTGTCTGGCGGCCCTGCATCCCGGCAAAGACTGAAGCAATTGAGCTGCCCCAGAGCCTCTGAAAGTGAAGTCAGTTTCCCCAGGTGAAGTTTAAACACACGTTTAATTTAAAGTAATGAAATTTGTAATGAATGTAATATATGCTAAAGGCTGGAATTCATAACGTTAAGAGGGTCACCATTTCGTGTTACAACACACTACACAGTGCTTGCTGAGACCAATCATTTGTATTCAAATTCTGAGTAGTGCACAGGAGGTAGAGGAGGGAAATGAAGAAGGAGAAGGCAGTAAACTGGAGAGATCTGGCAGGTTAGAGCAGAAGAAGACCACAGAA
Organism: Etheostoma perlongum; assembly: GCA_026937815.1. NCBI lineage: Eukaryota > Metazoa > Chordata > Actinopteri > Perciformes > Percidae > Etheostoma > Etheostoma perlongum. The sequence goes on along the minus strand of CM049374.1, from coordinate 6,811,595 downwards.
GGAGATGCAGAAATAAGTGAAAGAGAAGAGAGAAAGGAAAAATTAACTGTGAGGGAGGAAGAGGAGGCTGCAGATTCAGAGGTAGAGAGGGATCAGGAGGAGGCAGATGAAGAGGCCAGTTGTAAGGCCCATTTGTTAAAATAAAATAAGAATATATAGTAGTGTATCAGCATAAAATGTTGATATAATTGATTGTGAAACAATAAACATGATCTTATATTAGATCTTAGATATTGGCATATTAGAAATAATCTCTGGTTTTAAGTTAAGGCTTCCCAAGCTGTCTGCTTTATGTTACTGTTGCAGTCAAAAGGTATTTGATTGGGTATATATTTGAACCTTTAATAATTACTCTGTAGCCACCAAGTTCTGTGAAATATTCAATGTAAAAAGGTATGTTTAACATTTGTGCATCTGTTTAGTCTCTTGAATGCACTTTATGCTGAGGCTATTGTAAATACATACTTCTCCACTGAGCCATGCAGAAGCCTGATTTGATATTATGGAAGTATAGGCTTTATGCGCTTGATGATTGTGACTTTGCAACAAAAAAAAAAGACTCAAGGCGAACCACAAGAGGAGCATAGAGTCCCACCTGTCCAGCAACAACACATGGGAGCTGTGGCGGGGCAAACATGACATCACAAACTACAGAGGCTGTGATGCAACATCAGGGGACCTGAGTGCGAAGCTAGCAGAGGAGCTGAATTGCTTCTTTGCTCGCTTTGAGTCATCACTACAGCACCACTCATCCGCCCCAGCCCTGCCTACACCCCCCCTGGTTCTTGCACTACCCCATCCTTGCCCCCATCCACATCTGGTTCCTGCACCACCCCACTCACCGTAAACCCGCATGTTGAGTACCGGCTCCCCACAGGGCTGTGTGCTGAGCCCTCTCCTGTACTGTCTCTACACCCATGATTCCAGTCCGGCCCACAGCAACAACCTCATTGTCAAGTTTGCTGACGACACCACAGTGGTCCGACTCATCTCAAAGGGAGACGAGGCAGCTTACAGAGAGGAGGTCCTGAACTTAGCAGCTTGGTGTTTGGAGAACAACCTGGCTCTGAACACCAAGAAAACAAAGGAGATCATTGTCAACTTCAGGAAGAACAGCACCAACCTAGCCCCCCTGTACATCAACGGCAAGTGTGTGGAGAGCGTCCACACCTTTTGTTTTTTTCAGCGTCCTCATCTCCGCTGACACCTCCTGGACAGACAACACCACAGCGGTTATCATGAAGGCCCAACAGCAACTACACTTCCTGAGGCTCCTCAGGAAGCCCAACCTGGCCTCCAACCTGCTGCTGACCTTCTACCGCTCGTCCATCAAGTGCCTGCTGACCTACTGCATCACAATATGGTACAGCACCTGCACTGCGGCAGACAGGGAGAGGCTGCAGAGGGTTGTAAGGTCAGCACAAAAGATCATTGGCTGCCCTCCCTGATGGACATCTACACCTCCCGCTGCCTCAGCAGAGCAGAGAACATCATCAAAAACAGCTCCCACCCCAGCTCTGATCTGTTTGACCTGTTCCCCTCATGTAGGCGCTACAGATGCATCAGAGCACGGACTAACAGACTCAAGAACAGTTTCTCTCCAAAAGCCATAACCATCCTGAACTCACACATGCACTGACTTCCCTCCACAGCCTACCCCCTGCCCCCAGACTTTCTACTTCCTTTTCCCCAGTCCCTCTGATTCCTCGCTATCTGAAGCACAACCAGGAGGAGAAACTGTCAGCCATTCTAGTGGCACCAGAGCGCATGAGCGCATCTTGGTTCCCAACTCTGGTTCAGCCGCTAGCAGGTCCCCTGGCAGAGGACGCTCTGCTGAATGGTACAATATTTTCACCCCCCCCCCCCCGGTGAACCCCTCTACTACAGCATGTTACGCAGGGTGCTGGTCTGCCTTCCAGCCCTGGTGCACGGAGACGGGTGCAAATCTCACATCGTGCCCCCTGCCTCTCTTGTTGACTTTCTCCAAACATTAGTGGATAATGATTTGGCTAGGTCTAGAGTCAAAGCCTACGCAGCAGCCATCCCATTCTGCCACGAAGGCTATGGAGAGAAGACGGTTTTTGGACACCCCCTGGTAAAGCGTTTTTATAAAGGGGGTCAGGTGACAGAAACAAGCCTCTCTCTCAAGCTGCTATCACTAAAAACGGCACTTCTCCTTGCCCTGACATCAGCCAAAAGACTGATCGCTGTCAGGTTCGCCATCTTGCCTCACCATAACCCCCAATTTGGAAACAAAATCTTTGGGATAATCCCCAATAGCGTCAGCTCTTAGATGGCTATGCCTATACAGTGCCTTGCGAAAGTATTCGGCCCCCTTGAACTTTTCAACCTTTTGACACATTTCAGGCTTCAAACAAAGATATAAAAATTTTATTTTTTGTGAAGAATCATCAACAAGTGGGACACAATTGTGAAGTGGAACGAAATCTATTGGATATTTTAAACTTTTTTAGCAAATAAAAAACAGAAAAGTGGTGCGTGCAAAATTTTTCGTCCCCCTTGCGTTAATACTTTGTAGAGCCACCTTTTGCTGCGATTACAGCTGCAAGTCGCTTGGGGTATGTCTCTATCAGTTTTGCACATCGAGAGACTGACATTCTTGCCCATTCTTCCTTGCAAAACAGCTCGAGCTCAGTGAGGTTGGATGGAGAGCGTTTGTGAACAGCAGTTTTCAGCTCTTTCCACAGATTCTCGATTGGATTCAGGTCTGGACTTTGACTTGGCCATTCTAACACCTGGATACGTTTATTTGTGAACCATTCCTTTGTAGATTTTGCTGTATGTTTGGGATCATTGTCTTGTTGGAAGATAAATCTCCGTCCCAGTTTCAGGTCTTTTGCAGACTCCAACAGGTTTTCATCCAGAATGGTCCTGTATTTGGCTGCATCCATCTTCCCCTCAATTTTAACCATCTTCCCTGTCCCTGCTGAAGAAAAGCAGGCCCAAACCATGATGCTGCCACCACCATGTTTGACAGTGGGGATGGTGTGTTGAGGGTGATGAGCTGTGTTGCTTTTACGCTAAACATATCGTTTTGCATTGTGGCCAAAAAGTTCGATTTTGGTTTCATCTGGCCAGAGCACCTTCTTCCACATGTTTGGTGTGTCTCCCACGTGGCTTGTGGCACACTTTAGACACGATTTTTTATGGATATCTTTGAGAAATGGCTTTCTTCTTGCCACTCTTCCATAAAGGCCAGATTTGTGCAGTGTACGACTGATTGTTGTCCTATGGACAGACTCTCCCACCTCAGCTGTAGTTCTCTGCAGTTCATCCAGAGTGATCATGGGCCTCTTGGCTGCATCTCTGATCAGTCTTCTCCTTGTCTGAGCTGAAAGTTTAGAGGGACAGCCAGGTCTTGGTAGATTTGCAGTGGTCTGATACTCCTTCCATTTCAAAATGATCGCTTGCACAGTGCTCCTTGGGATGTTTAAAGCTTGGGAAATCTTTTTGTATCCAAATCCGGCTTTAAACTTCTCCACAACAGTATTACGGACCTGCCTGGTGTGTTCCTTGGTCTTCGTGATGTTCTCTGCGCTTTCAACAGAACCCTGAGACTATCACAGAGCAGGTGCATTTATACAGAGACTTGATCACACACAGGTGGATTCTATTTATCACCATCAGTCATTTAGGACAACATTGGATCATTCAGAGATCCTCGCTGAACTTCTGGAGTGAGTTTGCTGCACTGAAATTAAAGGGGCCGAATAATTTTGCACGCACCACTTTTCAGTTTTTTATTTGCTAAAAAAGTTTAAAATATCCAATAGATTTCGTTCCACTTCCCAATTGTGTCCCACTTGTTGGTGATTCTTCACAAAAAATAAAAATTTTATACCTTTATGTTTGAAGCCTGAAATGTGTCAAAAGGTTGAAAAGTTCAAGGAGGCCGAATACTTTCGCAAAGCACTGTATTCATAGAATCTGGAGTTACAATTCGTAACTATTGGTCTGTCAACCACTGTTGGATGGATTGCCTTGACATTTGGTGCAGACGTTCACGTTCCCCTTAAAAATGAATTTCCTGTTGGTGATACTGTGAGTTGATTTCTAGTGCCACCATCAGGGTAGAATTTAAATGTGTCCAACTTTGCTTTATGACCAAATATCTGCTAAATAATGACATTCCCATCAGCCTCAGTTGTACTTGCTAATTAGCAAATGCTATCATGCTAACACGCTAAACCAAGATGAACATGGTAAACATAAAACCTGCTTAACATCAGTATGTAGTATTGCTGCGCTGACATACTGGCTTCACTGAAATGAATAAGATAGCTGTGTGCTCATAGCCAAACTTCTTAAATGTTAAATGCTGTCTAAACACAAGCAGCCATACAATAACTTGGAAAGAATAAAATACAGACCAAATATGGAAAATGATAAGACAAATCAGTACATATCTGACTAGATGAAAGAATTATAGAGTATATGAATCTGACATTTATTGCCAACTTTCAGTACTTGACAGTTTTCTACTGTGTGACCGACACATGATCGATACCGTACACTGCCTGTCGTCTTCTGTGAACAGCATCTGTATAAGAAAATCATCTCTGGTCATTGTCACACACTCAATGTAAACACAGGAGCTGCAGACACTACGATTCTGACACACTCCGAAGCTGAGCAATTTCAACTGTTGTGTTTCAGTGCTCTAAATTCCTGTCCAGCTCAATCAAGTCTTTAATCCCCTCATTGGATTTCTTAGTGCCTTTACAGTCAGAGAGGTAAGAAGTAAGTGGAGTTCTTTCTCTCTCTCTCTCTCACGTACACACACTTGCACAGACAGACAGACACACTTAGACAGACAGACACTCACAAATTGCTCTGTAAAAAAACTGCTGATGCATCCCATGTATCGGGACAACAATGGGGTGATTGTTGCCAGGTAAAAGATATCCATGAGAAGGTTTCAAACTCATTGGGCAGCCAGATGCTGCTCGCCTTGTCCCGTCAGCATTGAGCATACGGCAAACACACATCGTTCGGCTAGAAGACGTGGAAACAGAAGAGGGGCATCTGGATACCACCGGGCCGTTTTTATTAGCAAAAAAGTTGTCACTGATCTAAAGTTACAAAGGATGGAGCCGTCATCCTCAGAAGCAGAGTCCCCTGGAGAGGTTCAGTCACTTTGGGGGTGTCACCTTAATACTCACACTTTAGACTAAAAGACACCAACACTGCTGCTCCAGTGAGACCATCTGACCAGAGCAAAGCAGCAGCTGTCTCCAAGCTGTTAAACAGCAGAAACACTGAAGACTATAAAGAGACTTGAACTCAATCCCGACTCAAGACCTGATAAGACATATGAAGGAAGTTGCTTCAAAACCTGAATTGGATTAGAATAGAGATTTCTCATTTACTCTTACTTTGCAAAAATAACCAGTAGTGTTGAAACGATTAGCCCAATTTTCTGATTCTCGACAGAAAATCAAACCATGACAACTTCTATAAATTGAGTGATCATCTCTGTTTTCACAACAAGCAATTTGAAAGCTTTGGGACATTGAACATGTAATGGACATTTTTCACTATTTTCTTCAGAAATAATTATTGTTAATGAAAATTATCAAAAGTTGCAGCCCTAATATCCAGTTATAAACGTGCATTTTACAAAGTGAATAAAAGATACAACTGAAATTAGTTTTCAATCTTAAATCTTCAACTGACTGTATCTACTCAATTTATTACAGATACTAAACTGGCTCTAGACTGTTTTAATTATTCTGACCATGTCTGTATAATATATTTTCACTATAGACTTGATTCAAAAACTCACCATTTCACTTTCAAAAGCTCATTATTTGCACTCTATGGTGTTTACATTTAACACGTTTTTAAAATTATGTTAAACCTAACAAAACAAGGGCACCACAGTGCTCAAACAATAATCCACAGGAGGTAAATTAATCGGTTACTGTAACTGTCTTACATCCCCGACAAATAACTGAGTAATGCGTAGGTTAAATATTATTAATCTACAATTACCGTGATCCATTTCATACACTTGATTACACCGTGATTTCCCATCATCCACTGCCTTTCACCCATGTCAAGAGAGTTGAACAGAGGGTGAACATCCCCTCCACCATTATCCAGCCTCATTATCACACAGTTAATTGGTGTCTATTAATAATCACAACATGCTCAACTCTGCAGTAACTCAGGTCAGAGCATTGCATGCAGCATTTTCGTGAATGAGAAAAAAATATTCCAGACACTGGCTCTGTTACTATTGTTATCATTAGTTAGCCTACTATAACTAAAATTATTAAAATTGGCTGAAAAAGTGCACAGTAATGATGGCCGTTTCCACCTGTGAGGTTTAGTTTCACCTGTTCTTCTACATGGGCAGGACAGCGCCAGGTATTTGTGTGTGTCTGTGGTGCAAGAGGAGACTGAGGCATTATTTGTGGCCCATGCACCCCCCCTGCTTGGCTCTCTAAGTGAAACGTAGCATTACTCATCCATCCATCCACCCCCCCACCTGAGAGCTGCACAGCAATAATCAAGCTGCTGCACTGTGATTCACAGTGTGAGGAGGAGACTTGCACAACAGCCATATTCCCACTTCCTACAGTACATCATATAAAACAGATAACCGCAGTTTCAGGGTTCAGGCTCTGAGAGCAGCGGAGTGTCGGAGGGGCCCCAAAGCATCATTTAGTGTCCACTGATATCTGAGACTGTGCGCACGCACGCGCTCACACACACACACACACACACACACGGATGGCAAACTTGACCTATTTTCCTCGACAGGAGTTTATATGCTTAAATAGCTGTGATGAGCTATGTAGCCTATATGCAGGCAGATAATGTAAATCAAAATAAGAACATGGAGGGGAAAATAATACTAATCATGAAGAATACTAAACACACATTTGTTCATAACGTGTGTCACAAACTGCGTAAATAAATGCGTTAATGTACAATAAAAGCAACAAGGGTAGTTGATGGAGAAATGACAGCTTTAAAAAAGGAGGTCAGTCTAGTTTTTTTTTTTTTTTTTTATCATTTGTTGTAGTCGTGTCCGGATCCACTGCAGCAGCACCGAGACTCACCCAGCTGACACCGAGCGACTGTTTGCGGATGATTTCATGGAAACACGCTCAATATCCGGAGTTTTGCACTGCTTATCGCCGCAGCTCAAACTATTAAACCTACTGTATGGAAACCTTACCTTCGGATAGCTCCAGATCCAACTCCGCCAGCTGGTCCCTGACCTCTTTAGGCAGAGCCGACAGATCAACGCGGCGATCGGCCATCGTTGGAAGCACAACAGCCTGCGGGATGTTTGCGATATTTCGGATGACGGCAAGTACAGTTCAGCATGAAGCTAAGAACACAAAATCAAGTGGTGGTGTTTACTCCATCTTCGCGACTCCCCGACACCGCCATGACTGTGGAGATGAACAACTCGCCAGAGGAGTCAAGTCACATGACAGGACAGTGGATAAAAAGCAGACTCTCTGCTCCCTCTGCTGTTGTGTTTCTACAGCTGCATTCCTCCAGATATCGCACCTGCCTCTCCCTTCCCTCAGGTGGAAACTATAGCCCCAGTCTGTAGCCCGTCTGTAGGCCCAGTCTGTGCCTCTCCTGAATCACCATTAACGACCGGAATCACAGAGCTAATGTTGGTCAGTTTTCCGATTTTCTGAAACATAACCTCAGTGTGAGCGTTGACAAATCCTTGAACTATTGGCTATTGTTATGATTTTTTGGCACTGAAATTCCAGTATGAATCAATTTGTTTTCATTTTTAATTAGAAAATGGCTGCAAGGTCACTGGGACCCTATTTTACACCCTAAACTGAGTATCACTGATGTAGGCTATCTACTACTGGTAGGCTATAATGACGTTAGGCTACAATGCAAGCTATTATTGTATATAAATAAAACTTATTTCTATATATAATAATGTTAATATTTTCCTGTGTGAAAATGAAAAAGAATATTTGGTGAATGGATTAAAAATAGACCTTTCTCTCTGTAGGCTATACATTTTGAGGTAGTTCATATAATAGCATTATGGATGGCTGTTATATTCAAGTGACAGTGAGCCAGTGTGAGCAATACTCTGAAATCTGCTAAATGGAACTCAGCCATCATGAAAGCATTATTATACCTGTGCTTTTTCTACTGTGACAAGTCAAAATGTTGCATGCAGTTTGCATTATCACTCTCACACACACTTAGAAAACCCTTACAACTGCATGTGTGGATAGCTGGCCAGATTTGTTGTTTGTTATGAGCTGTAAGTTTTGTTTAAAAAAAACAAAAACAAAAAACTTAATTATTAAATAAAAACTGCATTTGTGGCCACAAGGAGGCAAAGGCAAGAAGCTGTTAACACAACCCTGACATTTTATCAACTTAAAATTTAATTAGCAAATTTGTTAGCATGCAGTTGCTTATGTACATATCCAGCATGCTCTGTATCTGCTGGATGTGAACAACAGATACAGAGCATTCATATGCAGTCATATTTCTGTCCATGTAATATTCACAATAACATGTTATTAACTGTTCGCTGTTTGGTGCTGGACAGCATGCGTACAATGGGTTTTTTAGAGCTTTTCTGCAGGAAACAGCTGCCGGCTTAGGCCAAATGACACCATGAGAGCGGTGAGACTGAATCAGTTAACAGTTAAGTTGTGGACGTAAAACTAAAACAATGAGCTGGAAGACGCTACATGTAAAACACTTCACCAAGCTGAGTGAAAGTGCAGAGTTAGTGATAGAAGAGTTTATCACGATAAGAAAATCATATGATACATTTTTGTATGAAAGGAAACTAATTTTTGTAGCGTGAAGCATTTTGGATTTAAGACCGTAAATGTTGTTAAACAACCCTCTGTTTTTTTGGATTTTATTTTTTCAGAAAAGCGGAAAATACGCAAGAGGCGCAAACTGGGTATAAACATGCTGATGAGCATTTCTTTTTTATTAATTTCTTTTTTTATTTGCCCGAGACAACTTATTCATTAGTTGAGACTATACACACGTATTTTTCCCATCCTGAAGCCTGAGTATTAGACAAACTCTCCCCATACAGATATCAAAGACATTTTTTTCATGTGGTTCAACTTGGGTTGAACGCATACAAAACATCTAAGCTCTTTAACAAAATAAAAAAGGGACAAACTAATTGTATGATGGAACAAAATAGCTCGACATGCTCACAGGAAGAAAAAAAAAAACACGTTAAATCGATGAAGTTATAAAAAAAAAAAGTGACAAGGAAAAAACATGATAGCTGTACAGTGCGGTATAAAATAATCTAAAGCAGCTTGCACAACTAGTGAAGTTTACTTCATGATGCAAGACAGCTTTTCAAATGTAGGAAAGCACCCAGGACTAGAACATCTGTAATTCTCCACAGATGGGCACTAACAAACATTCATTCAAGAATACTCATGTATACATTTCTCTCACTCACCTCATAACTTTAGCTTTCAACCGAAATGGACCAAACCCCTCTCAGTGGCTGGGCTACACACGACAAATAAATGCAAGAACATTGATATTCAATAGAAAAATATATTGCACTAGCCTACTCTCTTTTCCTCAACTGAAAAGCCAGGGTAAATGATTTAAAATCTATTATATGTGATTATCATTTAAAGGCCTTCCAAAGCTAACTATTTCAAAAGTGTTACATTAGGACTGAGGATGGAATCCTTCCATAACAAGGACAGTTTTTGCATCAGTAATTTGATGTTTTAAAACAGATGAAAAGAAGATCAATAAACAGTGATCTTATGATGAAGCATAAACACACAGTGGTATTCTTCAGCCTTGAGTAATCCATGCAGTCAAAAAGGTTTGATACATACACAACTCATGTAATGACATCCATCACAAATAGGTTAAAATGGATTGTAAAAAGTCAGGCACACTCTCACAGGGTAAACTTTGTACACATTTGGTTTGTTATGCACTCGGCTGACTAAACCGTCATGTGTATTAACGGAGAATTAACTCAAAAAGGAAACACAGACAGGGATTTAAAAGGACAGGCTAAAATAAACATGAAAGAGCATAAAGAAAAACTTTCCAGGCTGCCATTTCCTGAAATCAGCCAGCCAATCTCTCACCGTACTTTCACTGCATCAGCAAACATTATGTCGACGACCAGTATCAGGCATAAAAATCTCTTCATAGAAATGAAAAATACAAGTAAAATTGTCAGCCTGGAAAAGCAACCAACCGGTATCACAGCCAATGTGTGGGACTGAAGTTGGACTAAAGCTGCATTTTGTAAGATGAATGAAAATAAACATTTTGACATTAAAAAGTTCTCATTCATACTGAAAATTCCAATCTAATACCTTTTCCAACTGTCCAACTGAACAAGAAATGACCCCAAACCCGGCAGAGTGAGCGTCCGGTGTGTTATTCATATTTATATACAGAGTGACAAAGCGTCTCTTAACAGGGAGCCTGCTGGGACTGAAGCGTAGACGGAGGCACCGTGCCGTGTCTTTGTGTGATTATCATTGGCTGTGAGAGGACGAGAATATCTTAGTCTGGGGTGGGGTTTAAGGGCGGGTCCCTCTTTTCAAACACTTTGCACCAGTCTGGCCACCGCTCGAGTTTATACTGGCTACCTGCGTCAGCACATCATCTTGGGGCGGAGTCCGACTGTGACTGCATCGCCATGACGACCCCTCCCGGCTGGCCCGAGCCCATGGCGGCCAAGACAGACATTGCCACCGCCTCTGCAGCGCGAACGCTCAGCCCATTGATGGTGGCCCCTGGACTGGAGGCCGAGGCGGGTGGTGATGGCCCGTGCTGGATAACTGCAGCTGGGGAGCCGATGGGTTCACTGGAAGTATCCCTGGAGGTTTCCTCTCCTCCTGCAGCTAGAGACAGAGAAAGAAACATTCACCCTTAAGAGAGGTGAGCGAGTAAAAAGAATGCATTAGATGGATGAGGTGATAGATGGATCCTGACAGAAGTAGTGATACAGTGTGGGAAGCTCATTGGTAAGCTCCATGGTTACCTAAGAAAGCTGCCTTCTTTTGCATAACAGTGACCGGGCAGTCTTTGTGGGCCAGGAGGAGCTGCTTCAGCTGAGCCACCTCGTTCCTCAGTAGGCTTACTTCATTCTGATGGCAACACAAAACACACAGCACCCAAATCATTCTCAGCATGACCACTCCAATAACAGATACAACCATGGAGTGACGGGGAAATGGCAGACTCACCGTCAAAGACACATTCATGTTGGCAAGATCATCTGCCTTCTTCTCTAACGAGTTAACCCAGAGCTTTCGTTTTTGCCTGCAGCGGGAGGCAGCGGCCCGGTTTCTCTCCAGGAAGCGTTCCCTCCTCTCGTCAGGGTCCATCTCTGAAGCTCGCCGCCGCCGGCCTCCTGTTGGCTGAGCAGGGGACACCTGGGAAATGAGAAGGTGGAGGCAGTGCAGTGAATACTTACTAATACTTATGTTACATGCATCACCTAAGCACATGTTGATGATTTTCCCCGAAAGGAACAAGAATTACGCAATGAAGTAGGGGTGTGCAAAAAAATAAAAAAAATAAAAGGATTCACATTTATGAATCGATTCAAGCTCTACCGATTTTTTTGTTTTGTAATGCCGTTTATACTATCACATGGGAAAAGTAACTACATGTACAAACACTGAATCTTTTTATTTATTTTTTTTAATTGAGAATCGTTTTTGAATCGAAAAGCGATTTTTGAATACAATATTTGATCAATATGTTCCAAATACTTATTTAGGCTAAGGGGGTGAGACAGATTTTGGGAGTATTATTTCAGGTACCCATGTCATTGTATACATTCATGACAATAAAGAGTTCCCTGGACACTGTAGGCATTTATGCAGCATGTGTATTACCTGTGGTTGGGCAGGTGATGGTGCATCAGAGTTTTGAGTGGGTTGTTGGCCGTGTTCCTGTCGCTGGGGGACAGCAGGGATGGATCCTGGCCCCCCTCCAGCCCCATCTTGTGCTCCTGGGCCCTGGTGACTTAGAGATGCCCTCAGCCGCTGCAAAGACACACAGACGACACTTCATGTAGGTGTTTTGACTTTAAGCTCACTAAAAATGTGCTGTATTGCATGTGATGAAATTTGCATCACTATTTTGCAAATCAAGTTATTTTACAAATGTAAAAAATGAGTTTATATAAATAAACACTGTTTTTCAATGCCAGCAGACTACGAAATTAAGCAAATATGAATAACCATCTCACCATCTTGGTCTCAGAGTGCAGACTATACCCAGACGGGGAGGATGAGCCACTGCTGGCCCCGCCAACTGGAGGTCCTGGAATGCCAGGGATGTTAGGCACAGAGTTCACTGGCCTTGCAAGCTCCACATTACAACAAATAGCAAGAGCAAGAGAGAGAAACAGACAGAATATGGTAAATATAAAGAAAAATCATTAAGAAAGAATTATAATTGGTTATAGATTTGTTCCAAGTTTTGAAAATGACTTACAGATATAACTGAGGTCATCTGCACAGGACTGGGCAGGAGAGGGATTGTCTGCCCATTGGGGAGGTGCCTCACCAGTGGATACGCGCTTGTTGGGGAGCTGTTGACAAAATCAGATCATTGTTAATGGCTGCTCCTTCATTCTGCACGTATTGACAAAATACAGATTGAGAGTCAGGTTCACAAATGATTTTATTTTGCCAAGGTGTGTGGCACCAATATCACCAGCTACCCAGGAGCCCAGTGATGGGCATGACCTTATTTGTACAGTGGGGCTCGAAAGTTTGGGTACCCCAGGTAAAAAATTGTATTAATGTGCATAAAGAAGCCAAGAAAAGATGGAAAAATCTCCAAAAGGCATCAAATGACAGATTAGACATTCGTATAATATATCACAAAAAGTTAGATTTTATTTCCATGATTTACACTTTCAAAATGACAGAAAACAAAAAAATGTCATCTGCAAAAGTTTGGGCACCCTGCAGAGTTAATACCTTGTACTGCCCCTTTGGCAAGTATCACAGCTTGGAAACGCTTCTTGTAGCCAGCCAAGAGTCTTTCAATTCTTGTTTGAGGTATCTTCACCCATTCTTCCTTCAGGGTATGTACAGCAATCCTTTGGTTAAATTTACTACTTTTTAATACCTTTTTTTACTACCTTCAGAATTTTTTTTAAAACCATCACGACACTGAATTGCAAGTGTTAATCAGCGACCTTTCTATTATTTACACAGATTTTGACATTTGTAACATACAGAAATTAATAGATTTAGAGACAACATATTAACAACATATTGCACATATGTATTTCACTTAGTAGATAAAAGTAAAACAAACTACATAAATCAGATTACTAATTACTTTACTTTCAAGTTACTTTGAAAACCTATTAAAACCACAAGAATACACTACAAAGTGAAACTCATTTTTTTCCGTAATTTAATATTGCAGACATCCCAAGTCTCCCGGAAGTTCCCGGGAGTCTCCCGCATATTGATGCCCGCAAATTAGTTAAAATCTCCCGGAATCTAGAATGAGCGAGCAAGAGCGCATGCGCAGACAGACAGAGACTGCACTCCATTCCGTGTAGCGCGGCGGAGAGGGAGAGAGAGAGAGAGACCTTGCGTGTGTGTGCCTCATGAAGCGCGTTCTCCGGTAATTCATTAAAGCGCATGCTCATTAACTGACGCAGCCAGTTGCCATCAACAAGCCGTTTTTTGAAGAACGATGCTAATCCAAATCTGATGATGTACCCGGTTTTGTTTTTACCACAAGTGAATGACTTTGCGATGTCAGAGTCGGGAAACATTTCTTTAAACAGCTCTGAAATTCCTTCATTTGAGTTAAATGAGTGGTGTTTAACTGCAGTGTTCAGACACCACAGAGCCTCCGCGCGCAGTGTTGGTGTGGCGCCCGTGGCCATCCGGAGGTCAGACGTTGCTGGAGCCGTAGCGTTGGCCAGTAGGCCTAAAGTGGCACTAATTTGCGGCGGTGGAGGTGCAGCCGCACAGACAGCTGAGATTGGTCGAATAATTAACTGCTCTCTCCGAGCACGCATTCCATTTTTATGTTTAGTGGATTGCATATGCGACCGAAGTGCGTTAGCTCCCATCCAGTTGACATTGATGTTTTTTAAGCCTGCCTGTTATTCCCTACTACAGGCCTGAGCCAGTCCTTAAACTCTGGGTTGTTCACCCAGCTATCAGAAAACTTGACAATGGTTGTCCAGTCGTTGAAGATATGGCTTGAAGCAAGTCTAAAATAAAACGTAAGCTAGCCACTTCTGTTGAGCGCGCAGTGTTCTGAGATGATGTCGAACGACCACTGAATATGACGTCAGCATCAAACATAGACGGAGACGAAAGATCTTTGATTATGTGCCCAGACATGCCAAAGCCCATATTTAAACGGACTAACGCGAACGCAGGATAGAATTTCAATCAGAATAGGACACCTGATAGTCTGAAAAAAATAATACCTAATTTTAAAAAAATAATACCTCTGAGACTACATTTAACACTTTTAATGGCCTTAAATTTGACAATTTTGATTTATCACTTTTTAATACTTTTTAAAACCCCGCGGACACCCTGTCCTTACAAAAGTCTTCCAGTTCTTTGAGATTTCTGGGCTGTCTGTCACGCACTGCTCTTTTAAGGTCTATCCAAAGATTTTCAATTATGATGAGGTCAGGATATTGTGAAGGCCATGGCAAAACCTTCAGTTTACGCCTCTTGATGTAATCCACAGTGGATTTTGAGGTGTGTTTAGGATCATTATCCATTTGTAGAAGCCATCCTCTCTTTAACTGCAGATTTTTCACAGATGGCATCAAGTTAGCGTCCAAAATTTGCTGAAATTTTATTGAATCCATTTTTTCTTCTACTCGTGAAATGTTCCCTGTGCCACTGGCTGCAATACAACCCCAAAGCATGATTGATCCACCCCCATGCTTAACAGTTGGACAGAGGTTCTTTTCATTAAATTCTGTGCCCTTTCTTCTTCAAACGTACCTTTTTCTCATTCCGGCCCAAAAGTTCTATTTTAACCTCATCGGTCCACAGAACTTGTTTCCACATTGCATCAGGCTTGTCTATATGTTCATTTGCAAACCTCAAATGCTGATTTTTGTGGTGAGGACATAGAAGAGATTTTCTTCTGATGACTCTTCCATGAAGACCATATTTGTACAAGTATCTCTTTATATTGGAATGGTGTACCACAACTCCAAGGTTTGCCAGGTCTTTCTGGATGATCGTGCAGTCAAACGTGGGTTTTGACTTGCTTTTCTCACAATCCTGCGAGCTGTTCTGTCTGATATTTTTCTTGGTCTTCCAGATCTTGCTTTAACTTCCACTGACTGCTATTTCTTAATTACTTTCCGAACAGAGGATATTGGCATCTTCTATCTTCGTATAGCCTTCTCCTGCTTTGTGAGCGTCAACCATTTTCAGTTTCAGTTTTCTAGACCAGGGGTTCCCAAAACTTTCAGCCCACGACCCCCAAAGTAACGGTGCAAGTGACTTGCGACCCCCCCCACTATAAACGTATATAAACATTGTGCGCAACCGCTCACGCATTATAGGAGTATCCAAACACGAGCATATTGACAACACAAAATAACAACAGCCATAACATTATTCTGCAGTAATTTACTCATTACTTTAATTTGAATTTAACCTCACCTAATGAGATGGATGTGCAATATGTTTGGAGCACAGCAAGTCCAATCTTGGTTTAATGTTGGAGAGCCACTAGTCACTAGTTTTATCTTGTGTTAAAATCATGGCTAACATATGCTATTTCTAATCATTTTTAAATTTATTTTATTTCTGGAAATCAACTTGCGACCCCCCCTCTCTGGCTCACGACCCCCCTGTGGGTCCCGACCCCCACTTTGGGAATCACTGTTCTAGACAACTGCTTAGAAGAAGCCATGGTCCTGATTGTTGGGGCGAGGTCAAATGAGTCTGGGCATTTAAAACCTTAAGATTGACATCACCTGGTCTTTCCAGACGATGATTGAGAGTAATCCATGACGCTGTCAGGTCTCAGCTTTCCAAAGGGGGCGGTGCATGCTATAAACTCTGCAGGGTGCCCAAACTTTTGCAGATGCCATTTTTTGGTTTTCTGTTATTTCGAAAGTGTAAATGATGGAAATAAAATCTAACTTTTTGTGACATATTATACGAATGTCTAATCTGTCATTTGATGCCTTTTGGAGATTTTTCCATCTTTTCTTGGCTTGTTTATGCACATTAATACAAATTTTTACCTGGGGTGCCCAAACTTTCAAGCCCCACTGTAGCTTGCTTATTAAGAGCTTCATTTTCCTCACATTACACTTTTCCTAGGAACTATTTCACTTTTAAGATGCTTAACAAAAAGCGCCCCAGGCCTAAAGAAAGAACACACTGTACATTACCCAAGCTGTCTGTTGGAGGGCGGGGCTTGCGTGATGACAGATGTTGGAGATGGCAGAGTTGGGTGTAGTGCATCATTGCTCAGGTGAAGGGGAAGAGAACCCGGACGCACAATGGTTGGAGTGGGGGCTGAGCTTGGCGCAGGCTTTGTCACAATCTCCTGTTGACAAATCAAACAGTACCATATATTTTCCATAAATAATGCAATCTGTCTGCTTAAAAAGGGAACCAATAATTGATGTTTAAGTGGCAAATTTTAATCAAGTCTTGCAAGCCACACACACAGATTGTGGCAATGCGTTGTACCTTGCCTCTCACCCTTGAGTCTCCGCTGTTGTCTGACATGCTGGAGGAGGAATCTGGACTTCCGGGAGAGGAAGAATCCACTTGTAAAGTACCCTCATCCTCATTTTTTACTTCTGATGGTGTTTGTAAAGGTGCCGCCTGAGCAGAGAGCATAAGATGAATATACCCTTTCAGATCATCTAAAATAATAAATTGGTAATATTTTTTTTTTATCCGATGAACTGAGGGAACCAACAGTTTGCCATTCATTTAACATGTGCATTCATTCTTTTTCTCACTGGATGTGTTGTCCTCTGGTCGACATCGTGTGCTTTGGAAAACTCCTGTTCAAAGGAGCTGGCAAGCTCATTAAATAGCCCAACCTCCTCACAGTTCTTCAGAAAACGTGTGGGTGTAGGAGTCTGGTCTGCAAAAAAAAAATAAATAAAAAAAGAGCATATAACATTAGCCAAGAGGTCAACAAAACTGAATTGTCTCCTTCCCAACAACCATCACTGCAGTGTATATCAATACAGGCCTTTAGAGCACTACATTGATTACTCTTTAGTTCTGCTTCATTTAACACATACTAATATAAATGGTAATGTTTACCTGCAATGATAACAGAGTCTGTCCTGGCGGGACCAAATTTTAATGTCATTTCATGCTTGTGTTTGTGGACCGACAGATGGTCTTCATTCGTGAATCTCTGCAAAACAACAACAACAAAGCAAATGTAAGGCAGCGCCAACTCCCTCTCTATTTGCTAAGCCTTTTTGTTAGAAAATGTAAACATTCACTCACACACGGTCTACTTTGTCTTCTTTATTTGATTTATAGTTCCAATATCATTGACAAAGACAAGGAATTGTACTTAGCATTGGATAATTGTGTTATCACATGGCAACTAAGATAATTACTGAATGATGTACAAATAACTTGTTGTTTATTTTAAATGTACAGAGTTAATGTTAACATGATGAAAATGAAATGAGCCCTTATTGATATGAGCAAGTTAAAAACCCAATGTATATGTGTTGTTAACCTTGTCAACTCTCCATTCTAGAGTACTGACCTGATAGGCCAGTGTGAACTGGAGAGGCGGGCTCTCATGCTATATATGTGAGTGGAATGAGAGAGAATGGACTGGTTATTGAAGAGCAGCACCAGAACTGTTTTGAGCAGAGTAAGGAGGTGTTCCCTTTGTGTTTTTTGGAAGACTAATAAAAGTCTGCCTATTTCTCCAGCACACCTTCCTGTCAGTGTGATATTTTGTCTTCCTCATGTTTTCTCTGAGCTACCCTGCACCTCACCTTACAACAGCAGGAACAAAAATAAAGTATTACTGTAAAGAATATAAGTGTAGCATCTGTGTTTCTGACAAATAATTCACCAAAAGAACTGATGATGTGAAATAAACATCACCTCCTTTCTGTGAAGATGGTCCACATATGGGCTTGATAATAATTAGCCAAATTGCAGTGACCCCATGTAATATGAAAGAGGCAATGATTTGTTTCAGAAATCTGGGCTGCATGACCAAAAGTGTCAAATGTGGAGAGTGAAAGTGGGCGTTATAGAGGTATGCATATAAAATATCACGTTCAGAAACATACCTGCCCACATCCAGGAGCAGTGCATACAAAAGGTCGATCATCCCCCATCTCAGACAAATGTTCTGCAAAAGAGATATAGATAATAACAGAGCAACTTGTTATCGGCTGTATTCATTTATGCATACGCAGGCATTCAAATTGAATGTTTCTGGCTTTAGACCATTGACAACGATTACCCAGAAGCAACTGTCTGACTAGAAAATACTCTAATGACACTGTCTATTATTTCTGTATTTTAGCTTGTGTTTTAACTTGCTAATGTATCAACCTGCAGCATCAGTCTATAACAAGACTACTACGCACCAGTTGAGAACTACAACCAGTTTAGCGCTGTTAATTGCATTTGCTTACCTGTCACCAAGAAGGTAGAAAAACGTCCTAATGACAACTGGTTAGTACTGTTCCAAACAGGCCGAAAACGGTCGGCCCGTTTGGAACATCTGCTTTGCTCTCGGTCTGGGAAACTCGGGGACTAGCGATCAACGGGAACGATGAGGCAGCAGAGCCAAAGCAAGCTACCATGCAACCTAGCTACCCCACAGTGTCATCACGGCATTGGTGCTAGTTGGCTATCAACTGTCGAGGTCGTTCAATGCAGCTAGCTAGCTTGATGACTTAAGTTACGGACAGTGGACAGGTTAAGTACCAATTATTTGGCTAGATCTGAGTTTATGAGAGATGGGCCTTAAGCTAGCATAACCTTATTGCTAACCACGCCAACATATTTTGTTTTCGAAACCTGACAGCCGTGTCATTATAACGAACGTGGAAGCTAACACCATGGTAACTAATAACAGATAACGGATGACCGGATACGCCCCGCAAAACGGACATTACAATATAGCTAGCTGCCAGTCACAACACAGCAATCTTAGCTAATGCTAGCTGCTAATCGAAGCTTGTTTCTTGTGTGTTCCGCCAATAGCTAACGTTAGCACGCTAATGCTTAAGAAAGCTGTGCTCACAAATCAACCTACGATCTTATGAAAAAATCACGTTTCATGAACATTGAATGTATATACTTCGCAAAATATCACATGTTACGGTAGATGATCCGAAATGTGACTTAACTTACCCGACGTTGAGACAGCCTCTTGACTCCCCCCACCCTGCTCCTGGCAGTGCTGCTGTGCTGCTACTGCACTGCCTGACCGTTGTTGTTGACACTCTGACACTTCCATTAGCAAAACACCGCGAGAGCTGAAACAGACAAAAAAAAAAAAATATTACGCAACAGGATCGACGTTGGGGAAAACGTGAACGTGATGCCGAATCTACTTGTATTTTAACTTAATCTTTCCAAATCCTTCGATTTTTGCGTTTATATACCACCTTTGATTCATATCTATACAAATGCCATTCCGTTGCGTCGGTGTCACACATCACTGAAATCTCATGGACACACTCAAAAATATGCCAACAACTGTTACATAATGTTATGATTATTTCACATATTTATATTGAAAAATAAGAGTAAGGCCGCTGTTTAAAAATAAATCTTTATTTTAGGCTCAGCAATAACAATTACTTAATAAACCAGTGTGTACTTGGCTGAAAATTGCAGTCCCATGTTTGATTTTGAGTTATAAGCAGGAATCTGATAGAAGACTTGACATTGCATCAACAAGCTAACAAAATAAACTGACACATAATGGCTAAACAAGCATGCACGCACATATCAAGAGTGCCCAGCCCCCAAGCTACAATTGTAACATACTGAGATTTATATTGGGCAAGAGCTAGTGTCTCCAAGTGGCATAAACTGACCGTGTTGGATTTTGACAATCAACTAACTAGCCATGTTCAGTGTAAGAAATTGATGTGCTCACAATTCTTGTACTCTATATACTGAAATGGATCAATGTTAAGGCACTGGAGGTTTGTTTGAGATAATAGTTTCATGTAGTCTTGAGCAAAAGCAAGCTTTCTTTCTCACACGTTTACAGACATTTATATAAACACACACAGTAGACAACTGTACTGGCCACACAACACAAATTGCTGCAGTCAAGTCCCTACAGACGACTCCAAACACGTATCTATTTTTATCCCCCTGATCCTGAAAACCTGGAATTCTTTAACTTCACTCATCTTTTGTTCATTTGCATCACCCCAGACTATTTAGATGAAGTGAAAACAAAAAAAAGAAAACACATTTAAGTTTAAGTTGAACATTTCTGTGCAACACATTTCCATTTCTTATTTGTGGATAGTGCATTTCAATTCACACCACTACAGGAACAGGCATGTTCTGCTGATTGTTGAGCATGAGTGGCTGATTAGTATCAATTCAGTTGTCTATGACCAAATATTTTCTCAGATCAGTTTGCACACTAATTTTCTAACATTACACAAACATTGAATACTATGAGAAGAAAAACAATTTGTTAGAAAATGAACTAGTCTACAGCAGGAAAATACACACACTCAAGGAAAGCTACTACATATAGACATTTACAAAATCAAGCACAAAAGTTTTATGTCAAATGGACTACATTCATCTGAAGCCTTGTGTATCAAACCAGATAATGTAAGCAAGCAATGTGTTTAGACACTGGCCATGTCAACCATCAAATAGCTACGTTCCTCAGGAAGAGGCCACACATTTCTATTGTGAAAGAAAACCCTCAACCTGAGGTTCATTAGATCATCCAATACATTTTAGCAATTCACAAGCAGATGCTAGTCACTAATTAAAAACAGCTTAATCTTCAACATCTACTATCCTACTTAAAAAAAAGTAAAAAAACTTTCCTCAATGACAGAACTATAGATATTAGAAGCAAAGGCTGAAACTAAAGTTAGCCATCAAACCCTGTACTCTCTTTGTGAGAAAAACACCAGCATTATTGACATCTGACAACCTTGGCAGACAGTCTTTCTGCTCCTGCTTACATCTTATAACCTAAGCAACAGTAGGTTATTTGGCTGACAACTACTATTCTCATAAGAATTCATGCTCTACTTTTCCTTTTCTTTTTTTTAAAACAAGATATACAGATTTGCACAGGAGTTAAATCAAAGATTAAATCCTACAAAAAAAAGATAAGAAAAATGCAGGGCTTGTTTTAAATGTTATTAGCATTGATCTAATATCTGCATCACAAAGAAAACTACTGTAAAAACATTCAAGGATTATAATCATTACCCAACTCACGTAGATCATTTCTACATAATGTAATTTCTTCAAACATTGCTATTCATCATCAAAAGGTCAAACATTCTGTAGTTAAACACCCCCCCCACACACACACACGGTTTCTATTATTCTGCCATGGATTAAACATCTTCCATTTCATACATTATCATATATCCTTGATTTCAATGCAAAACAAATTGAATAAAGAGCTCACGATAAGTCACATGCCAACAATTACCACTCAAGAGAAATCAAATGACGCACACACACTTACTTTTAGGTCTGCAACAATATTAAAACTCTTTGAAAAAGTTTGTCAAATGAAATATAGTCATCCATCTATTTACATATATTTACATATACTGTATATAGTTTTCCTTTCTGTTTAAGTTCATATTTTATAAGTTCTTTTTTATTTGGGTTCCCTCGGGGGAATATTCTGCTCTTTGCCACTGCGTCTGGCTCCCCGGTGTGGGGAAAATGGTTTGCCAGGATTCAGTCCTCTCTGATGCTCCCGAATCTTCAGCCCTCCGGATCTGACTTGGCCATTCGCCCCTCTAAAGGAGCGTAATGGTTGACGAGGCAGGCGGTTGTCTCCGGGTTTCTCTGGTTTGTCTGTATAACGCTTGGAGTTGGGCCGGGACTCCTTAACCCTGTTGACCTTGAGCTCTTGCAGGGGTTGGCTGGCTGAGGAGGCGGGGGGGGATGGAGAGGGCGTCTGTGCTGCTGGCGGCTCCTTGGCCAGCCGCTGGCACACCTCTGCATAACTGAGCTTTCTTGCCCCCTTGTTAGACAATAATGGGTGAAGATTTAAAATAAATGATAAAAGAGACAAAAATAAATAACATGAGTAACAAACACAATAACCACTTGAAGATATGATCTAAAATACTCCATCATTAACGCAGTGGCCATTAAGTGGTAGTTTTAAGTTGCTGAAGATGTTTTTGTTTTTCTTAATTATACTTTAGACACTTGCCTCTACTCTTAAGACATAATTCAATCCAATCAAACAGCTGTGAATTCCATCTACTGCTGCCATCCTCCACAAAAGGAGCCAGCCAATTTCATACACAAGTTTTATATTAATAATGAGTCAACAGGGAGCTTTAAGCTGATGTTGCTGTGAGCTAATGTGAAACTCCTGATTAGAAGGCAGGCCTTACCAGCTCGGATGTTGGAGATGTTGGAGTTGGGGGAAATAGGGAAGGTGCTTCTGTAGGAACAGACTGGCTGCAGGTGGAGGGAGCCGGTTCAGAGGCTGTTGGGGGGGCAGTCTGCGAGTACAAGGAGATTTCTTTCTTTGGAATAGGAGGTTCAGCTTTAACCTCTTCCTTTATTGGGGGAGAAACACTAAAATCGACAAAAAAAGTTAAAGATAATTAATTTTCATTGTATTTGCCCTTTTTTATTCAAAGACATTATTAGCTTGAAGTAAACTTTACCTTAAGACTGGTGGTGCCACTGTGAGCGGTGCTACTGTGAGCGGTGTCACAGGAGCAAGTTTGGCAACAAGGGTTACAGGATCTGGTTTCCTTACAGCATCTTCAGAGATGTTTGTGTTTTGGGTCTCGTTAAGCTCTTGGCTCACATGCTGAAATAATCAAGAATTTTAAATGATGTGCATTTATACAACTTAAATACTGGTTATGCAAGTCTCCAGATTAAAAAGGTATGAAAGAGGACAAGGTTTTTACCTTGTTGGTCACCTTTAGGCCACGCACAACATCTGAAAGGCGTACTTCTGGCATACTTTCTCCCCGCATACTGACAACAGATCCCGGCAAAGGAGGAAAATTGGAAGCTGCCAGGTCAAACTTTGGTGGAGGTGGTACCTTGGTCTCCATCAAAGGGACAGGCCTCTGTAGTTTTATTAAAAGTTTTAGGCAAATAAAAGATAAGTGACAATATATAAACTTGCCACAAAAATACTATACTAACAGACAACTTTTTGATGAGGCGATACCATCAGGACCTCCTGATCTACACAGGAAAAATCACACTCACAATCAATCACACACACATCGAAAAAAATTAAATAAACAAACAGGTAAAAAGAGGAAATATGCCAACCATGGTGTGTTCATCTTCTCTTTTCCTCCTCATGCCTCTGTGGCTCCCTCTCCTACAATGAAGACAGATCATTTTACATTAAAAAGTTTTACACATGAAAGTTACATTTACATGTAAAAACACACTGCATGGAATGTGTTGCATTTCCCTGGAACTAACTGCAAAAACCAAAAATATTTGATTGTTAGACTAAAGTCTAGACAATATAACAGATGAACAGAAAGTGACAGGACAAGATACAAAAACATAAAATGATCAACACATAACATATAACAACAATAATAGCCCGTCACGTTTTGGTTATATATCTTTATCTCCCTAGTGTTAATAAGCAGGATAATATTCACTTGCCTGGCCCGTGCAGCCCCACTTAGATATCCACTGGATAAGACGGCCTGTGGAGAAGTGTCTTTAAGGCTGAAGGAGGGTAGAGAGGCTGTCCCTGAAGTGGTGCCAGTTGGCGTCCCTGATGTCTGAAGGGGCTGTGGACTCAGGGGACCAGACAAGCTATCCATCAGGGTCACTGGAGCCAAAGAAGAAGGGGGCATACCTCCAGGCCTAGGGTGACCCTTGGTTTCATGGGTGACATGGTTTCTGGGCAGACACAAAGGTACACATTTCTTAAAGATTATCTTTTTTGGGGCATTTTAGGCTTTTATTTTAGAGGACAGCTGAAGTGGGGGAGAGTGAGTGACATGCCGCAAAAGGGCGCAGTGGAAGTGTATTATTCTATAGAAGTGTATTATTCAACATTTGTTTTTGTTAAAGGAAATGAAATTTGCAATATTTCTGGAATCACAATAAATGAAAAATCGCAATACAAATCAACTATGAATGAGAGAGTTATATCATCGTGACTTGCACCTACCGGTTCCCACTCATGGGTCGGGTGTTGATGGAGCTTGAGTTTGCTTTGTAGTTCCCAGGACTGCTGTAACCATTTATGAATCCGCTGTGCGGGAAAGGTGCCTGGATATCACAATGGCAGCAGGAAATCAAATAAAGGCCATAAGCGCCATAAAAATGTTTAATGCTCTGGACAATACAATATATCTGTATATGGACTGAAGCTGGCAATATCACATTAATTGTAATATACACTGCTATGAGCACATTGAAACAATGTATGTATTCTGGACAAAAATAACATAACACTTCAATTAGTTTAATCCTACATTCAGGTTCTCACCAGTGGTGTTTCAAAGTAAGGTGTGACGGAAGGGTTCCAGGAGGGAGACACCACAGGGTATACAGGGTACTGCTGCTGAGGGCTGTACGCCTGCTGCATGTAGACTGGGGAGCCATACTGAGCCTGTGGTTGGGCATGCTGACTGTACGCACTTGAGTCCACACTGCGGAAGCCGTTCTTACCAAAGAATGTGTTAATAGCCTTAATGCGGGCCTGGGGGAGAGGGAAAGGGTAAGAAAGAAGATAATCAGGTAAGTTTGCTAGGAGTGAAGATGTGACACTTCCACTGCGCCTATGATGAGTGGTCTTGTACATCGTACTTTAGTCCCCTCAGATCTCATAATCTCACGGTCATTAGGCCATACAACACTGCAGTGACTAGGGGAAAGAAAAGGGGGGGTGGGGGTAAAAGAGGATGAGGGAGAGTAGAGGTATGGCGTAGAAACAGAGATACAGCAGACTGATCAAGAGAGGTCTACAAATGAAAAATTCCTCCCAGCCAGCCACAGTGCATATGGGTCCTTCCAAGCGCGATACTGATCATCACTGGGGTTTCGACAGGAGCAATAATACGTCTCTCAAAAGACTAATTTGGTTTATCAGGGGCAGACAAGGTCAAGTCAAAGTCCAGCTGAAAAAGGATGTATGAGATACTGTACCTGAAATGCAAAGGTAAATGCCACATTGTGATAAGAAGGGAGATAGGTGAAGAACAGTTCTGCCAAAAACCTTTCTTATCAAGTCTCTGTGCACAGAAACCCCAAGGTCACTCCTGAGGCTACGTTTTAGCTTGAGTAGTGCCGTGACAGCTGACCAACACAACTAAGTCTTGTGTAACACAAGGCTTGCTGGGTTCCATACTACCGTCTAAAATAGAACCAATAATAAGCAGTGATCCAGGCTGAAATAAAACCAAACCTTATAGCATACTGAACAATTACTGATTTATGCATTTTTAAGAACTCACCATAATTGGTTTTCCCTGGAACATTTTCACTTCTTCTCTTAGGTATCTGTATGCCTGAGGACAATAAAGAAAGCAAGAAGAGTATTCACAATACTGTCAAATCTGTTTCAAATCTTCCCAGAGCACTAGTGTGATGTTCAGTGCATACAACTGTGAACTTGTTACTTGCACATTAAAAGATCAAGTTGCTGTAATAAGTCACACACAAAAAGTATCCCTTATACTGCATACCTAAAACAGCATTAAACAAAGTTTACAAGCTACTATAATCAAAAATTGTCAAAACCAAATCTTGCACCTTCACCAAGGGCATGGAAAGTCACCTTTGGTTTCCAAGAACAATGGAACCAGAGCCAATGACAGCCACATTTAATACACACCTTATATTGTAAATGTTAATAGAAAAGTATTTATGCCATGCTAATAAAAAATAAAATAAGCATTAAACCAAAAATGGAACTGTATTGTGTAACTTAGACAATACTAGGATTATACAGCAAGTTAGTCAAAAACAAGCCCTGTGTTTTATTAATGTGGATACGTACCTGTTGTGCATCCATATCTGACTGAAATGTTATGTACCAGTTGCTGTTGTGTGCAAACTCTGTGCTTAACACTGTGGGGCAGTTTTCACTCTCAAAAAGAGCCTCCACTTCCTGTGAATAAGATGCAAGGCCCATATTACACATTTTCCCCTCCAAATCTAAATTCACACATCTCCAATCAGGTCACCATGCAGGCTCTATGATAAGTAGTCAATGACCCATTATATACCTACTATAACAAATAAATCCACAGTTTTAACATCAAAATGCAGTGAGGAACATACTGCACATCACTATCTATAACGGACTTCTTGTCAACAGCTTTGCCTGAACACAGTGTGAGCAAGAATGGGCGTGGGGAGCACCTGTTTGTATGATATACTTTACAGTAAGATGGGTTAGTTTCGTGTAGGATTGTGCTTAGTATGCCATATGGAACTTTTACCTCAACTGGTGTAGTCTCTGGAACCTCTCTCAGAATAATGATGCAACGACTGTGGTTTGGCCGAACCTTCTCTCCAGTTTCATCAACTTGCACCATGGGAGAGGCTATAACAAAGACACATCCTAAGTATAAGTTTTTTCACAATCTGTAAGTAACTTTAGGTTCCTTTAAACAACCTACATTGCGTGCTCTTGGAGAATATGCATCTCTCTCTGGCATACATCTTCAGCATTTTTTAAGTAATTATTAATGGTAAAAGCATTCATTATTGACTGGTAAGCTACAAACACAATTCAATGTTTTCACCCTCGGAAAACGGTTTTGAAGAAGTGGTAAGCATCAGACCACAATTAACAACTGCAGGATACCATAAACTAGGCTCGGGCCAGTGTAAACATTTTCAAACCATTTGATATTAAGCCCAACACTGAAACGGTATACCTGATTTTAATCACTAGGTGTTGCACTTGACTCAGCCGCTCCCAAGTGAGGCCATAATGAGAGTGTAGCGACTCCAGTAAATTGCTGTCAGACAGTAGTGGCTATCTATGGTTAGTTTGTTTGTTTAAAAACAAAAAAACAACATTATGTTAATCCGGGTTCTCGGCAGTAAGTTGGACTCGTTTCAGGTGAGGCTTGGCCTCCGCCAGGGCTGCGCTTTGTCACCAATCCTGTTTGTAGTATTTATGGACTGGACATCGAGGCGTAGTCGGGGTGGGGAGGGGTTGCAGTTTGGTGGATTCAGGATCGCTGCTTTTTGCAGATGAGGTGGTCCTGATGGCATCACCGGCATGTGACCTTCAGCACTCACTGGATTGGTTCGCAGCAGAGTGTTAAGCAGCTGGGATGAGGATCAGCTCTAAAATCTGAGGCCATGGTTCTCAGCAGGAAACCGATGGAGTGCCTTCTTCAGGTAGGGAATGAGTCCTTACCCCAAGTGAAGGAGTTTAAATACCTTGGGGTCTTGTTCGCGAGTAAGGGGACCATGGAGTGGGAGATTGGTCGGAGAATCGGCGCGGGCGGTATTACATTCAATTTATCGCACCGTTGTGACAAAAACAGAGCCGAGAAGGCAAAGCTCTCAATCTACAGGAAGGCGGCTGGCGTCTCCCTTAGAGATAGGGTGAGAAGCACGGTCATCCGTGAGGAGCTCGGAGTAGAGCCGCTTCTCCTTCGCTTTGAGAAGAGCCAGTTGAGCTGGTTCGGGCATCTGGTAAGGATGCCTTCTGAGTGCCTCCCTAGGGAGGTGTTCCAGGCACGTCCAGCTGGGAGGAGGCCTCTGGGAAGAACCAGGACTAGGTGGAAGGATTATATCTCCAACCTGGCCTGGGAACGCCTCGGGATCCCCCAGTCGGCGCTGGTTGATGTGGCTCAAGAAAGGGAAGTTTGGGTTCCCTTGCTGGAGCTGCTAACCCCCACGACCCAATACCAGATAAGCGGACAAAGATAGATGGCATTATGTTAATCACGTTGTCATATAACTTATTGCCAGTGTGGGACAAGATACTTGGAAAGTGTAGAGAGCTAAGCTACCAAATAATCTACATTTAATGAAGCTTCACTACACTGAAGTTAACATTATCCACCAAAGAAGCTAAGCTACAGCAACATGGCCAATAAAGGAGCTAAGGTACTAAAAAGCCATTTTATTCAGACAGCAACGCTATTGAGAAGTAGTTACACTAGTAACACTACTGCCCAACACTGCTTGCATTATAAATTGGATTTAGTTCCTTTACATCGTCGGCACAGGTTGCTAATGTAGGCTATTTGTCAGAAGGTGTCATAGTGAAAATAGCCAGTTCAACTGGTTTGCATACAATCAAACTGGTTTAGCCTTGTACACTGTACAAACCAGAAAAGGACTCAACTTTACCCTTAAGACCTTCTTTATAAACCCAATGCTGTTGTAAAAGGCAGTTTTATTTAGTTCAAAACATTTTAAAGTTGTTTATGGATTCTGTATGTAAACTAATGTGTCAGTGAAACTGCAAGCATTTGTAAAATACAGACAGAACAACGGCACTGGTACCTCGCAGTACATCCAGAATGAGGTCTATGTCAGTGGTAAGGGCTTTGATGTCCTCCATGCAAGCAATGGTCCAGATGGGAACAAACTGATCACTGTCCATCTGGGATATCAGGTACAGGTCCTTAGACAGGTTCTCTCTGCAAATAGTCAAAAACAACAACAACATTGGACTACAATAACATTCAAAATGCCAAACTAATCAAAGAAATAAATTAAGTCAATGGCTGTCTAACCAGGGATTTACAACCCTAAATAAAAACACCTCAGGAATGTAAGAAATTACATTATTATGAAATCAAAAGGCCTAGCACTTAGCTGGTTCAGAAGTTATTTATTTGGCAGACAGCAATATGTAAATATTAAGGAACAAATTTCCATAAGAAAACCCATCAAATTTGGAGTCCCCAAGGGATCCATTTTGGGCCCTCTCACCTTTATATTATATATTAATAACTTCCACCATGGTTTTACACAAAGTTTTATTTGCTAGTTTTTTTTTTTAGATTATGTCTGTCACAGTGGACATGCACATACGATGACAATTTCAGACCCCTCCATGATTTCTAAATGGGAGAACTTGCAAAATAGCAGGGTGTTCAAATACTTATTTTCCTCACTGTATGCATGTATGTATGTATGTATGTATGTATATATATATATATATATATATATATATATATATATATATATACACTCACCGGCCACTTTATTAGGTACACCTGTCCAACTGCTCGTTAACACTTAATTTCTAAGCATCCAATCACATGGCGGCAACTCAGTGCATTTAGGCATGTAGACATGGTCAAGACAATCTCCTGCAGTTCAAACCGAGCATCAGTATGGGGAAGAAAGGTGATTTGAGTGACTTTGAACGTGGCATGATTGTTGGTGCCAGAAGGGCTGGTCTGAGTATTTCAGAAACTGCTAATCTACTGGGATTTTCACGCACAACCATCTCTAGGGTTTACAGAGAATGGTCCGAAAAAGAAAAAACATCCAGTGAGCGGCAGTTCTGTGGGCGGAAATGCCTTGTTGATGCCAGAGGTCAGAGGAGAATGGCCAGACTGGTTCGAGCTGATAGAAGGGCAACAGTGACTCAAATTACCACCCGTTACAACCAAGGTGGGCAGAAGAGCATCTCTGAACGCACAGTATATCGAACTTTGAGGCAGATGGGCTACAGCAGCAGAAGACCACACCGGTGCCACTCCTTTCAGCTAAGAACAGAAACTGAGGCTACAATTTGCACAAGCTCATCGAAATTGGACAATAGAAGATTGGAAAAACGTTGCCTGGTCTGATGAGTCTCGATTTCTGCTGCGACATTCGGATGGTAGGGTCAGAATTTGGCGTCTACAACATGAAAGCATGGATCCATCCTGCCTTGTATCAACGGTTCAGGCTGGTGGTGGTGGTGTCATGGTGTGGGGAATATTTTCTTGGCACTCTTTGGGCCCCTTGGTACCAATTGACCATCGTTGCAACGCCACAGCCTACCTGAGTATTGTTGCTGACCATGTCCATCCCTTTATGACCACAATGTACCCAACTTCTGATGGCTACTTTCAGCAGGATAATGCGCCATGTCATAAAGCTGGAATCATCTCAGACTGGTTTCTTGAACATGACAATGAGTTTGCTGTACTCAAATGGCCTCCACAGTCACCAGATCTCAATCCAATAGAGCATCTTTGGGATGTGGTGGAACGGGAGATTCGCATCATGGATGTGCAGCCGACAAATCTGCGGCAACTGTGTGATGCCATCATGTCAATATGGACCAAACTCCCTGAGGAATGCTTCCAGCACCTTGTTGAATCTATGCCACGAAGAATTGAGGCAGTTCTGAAGGCAAAAGGGGGTCCAACCCGTTACTAGCATGGGGTACCTAATAAAGTGGCCGGTGAGTGTATATAAATAAAAGGCAATTCAATTATTCATTACTGATGTTATTTTTGCACACACACACACACACACACACACACACACACACACACAGTGCAATAAAGTATATAGGGGCAAACATCAGTGTAAATAACTCATCCAAATGGTTGCAATCTATGGTATAAACTAAAAGACTGAAAATTGCTTTTCTACTCACCTAGAAAAGCAGAACTCAAGCTGTTTCTTCAATGACTCTCTTAGGCTCTCCTCAGATATTGGTTGTTCCTTAGAAGCATTACCCTCTATGGCTGACTGGCATTGCGGGTCAAAGAGTAAATACCCTAAGTCAGGTTGGTCGATGCCATTCACAATGCCCTTTGCAGGTACAGGGGCATAGTTAGCAGTGCTGTCAGGATATTCAGCGTTGTGTCCTTTTCCCCCTGAAGAGGGGACGTCTGAGTAACCTAAGATAGACCAGGTAAGCAGGAAAAATGTTAGTAAAATAAGTGATGTTTAGACAACAGCATCTAATGTTCTAAAGAAACATAAGCTTTGTATTTGTTGCATAACCATGAGGAGAATAGTACCAAAAATGTCTATCTGTAATTATATTGGTATTTGTCAATAAATACTATACATGTCTACACATGTCATACAGCCTATCCCCATACTTTAGTGCTGTACCAGTTAGGGGTGTAACGGCTCACTAAACGGTTTGGATCACGGTTTTGAGTCACATGTGGATCAATTTTCAGATTAGCAAAAAAGGAGGGAATTTAAATGATTTATTAAAAATGTAATAACTTATTTTACCTGTACATTTCTGTTAAATAAAAATAGTATTCAACAAAAAAATTTGAATGCCCCACAAGGTTTACCAGTTTCAAGTAAACACCATTTAGTTGTCTGTTTCAGTGATAACAGCATCACTGCAAGTGCTAGTTTGTGTCTACAGTCTGTTGTACGTACTGGTATTCCTCTACAGTTAAATACAGTAACACCTTCACACCATTTAGCTGTCAGCATTTTAACCGTGTTTAATCCAGCTACAACCTCCATCCTACCAATATCAACATTACCTGCTGCCAAGTGTAACGTTAGTGTTAGTGCTATCCCTCCGGTAGATACCGGTGCCATATTAGCAACAAACCCCAGCTCTAAGCCCCCTATTCTCGGGAAACTCAACTACCAACTGCCGCTTTTAACATGCTCGATTTACGTGAACATACAACTGGTTTTAACATGAGACATTCACATGAACAGAAAATTGCATTGGCATTATCTTTTCCCAGCAACTCTCTATAGAAATTCAGCCTACTTTTAGAAACAGTGACAGTTAAAATTGTATTTCACACAATAATTATGGTTAAACATTGCAATTAACCTGTGGTTCACATTCCGAACCGTGAGTGGATCAACTATGGTCCGTTACACCACGAGTGTAGGGGGACAGGGGTTTAGTTTGCATTAATGGCCTGAGGGGAAGATGGAGATCAATTGAAGTTCTCTGCACACAGAACTGAACAAGCTCATACCGTCAGCCATCTCAGCAGGAGGGGGGTAGGTCGGCAGCCAAGGAGAATTCTCTGTCTCCTCTGGGATGTCATTCTGGTGGGCAGGAATCTCCTGCCAAACTTTAGCATTGGGGTTCAGACCTGCTCCCTTTGTGGTGACCTGCATGATTATAAGAATACAATGCAAGTTAAAGAAAATAGTTTTGGGTACACATAATATGCAGTATGTTCCAAGAAACACACTAGTGCAGTTAGAGCAGAAAGAAGTGGGTCTTTGAAACAGTGAGATTTTACATGATTGTATGTAATGTGATTAAGTCAGACACTTAGATGCGTTGAGTTGCCAGCAACTGGTTTCAGACATACAAAGAACAAATAATACACAAGCCTCTTGCGATGCTTGGCATCGCAGGTAATGGTAAAGTCAAAAACTAAAAAAAAAAAAAGAACCAGAAAGATATTCAGGAAAAGCTCTGCATTCAATTACTAGCTAAATAATGAATAAGGTATGAAAGCAGTACTTACATAATGTGGCAAGCCACTCACTCATTCCTTCAACTTAGTACTACTACTACTACTGAACATCATAACTCAACTAACCCCCTTTACTGCATCATAGCCAATCCAATTAATAACGCTAGTTCATCCGAAATACACACACGGCGCAAGTCCACATCTGAGCTCTAGCATTACTTAAAGAAGGTCAATTTGACCTGACATCTATTGCAAAACCTCGGGTGTGCTTCAGTCATTGATGCGAATCCAATACATTAATCAAATACTTGAGTCCAACCTGTCAGCTATCCAAAATGTGGTTACAATTTACCGACTATGCGCTTGCTGTGAAGCCAAGTGACGTTAGCGCTGCTCTGCGGGAAGAAAGAGCACATGGTGCCCGACGTGCCCACACAACCATATGCGACGATATTCAAAATCGTGTATCTAACTTTTCTTCTGGACTCAAGGCGTCTGTGGTTAATTGTTTAACTTCTCTCTCGTGGTTCCCTTTTCAAAGTTGACGTCTCCGCGGCTAACGTTATTGACATGATGACCTTTATCACGGAACGTTACAGTTGTGCAACACAGCTAGCATTTAACACAAATCACGTGTAACGTTAGTAACTTAGTCGCTACATATGAAAGGTAAAGGAATTAAACGATGCATTTACAGCGACTGGTTATGCAACATGACAGATTTCCCCAGCTCATTATGCCCTAAACACGTTGGCAAGATAAGCTTGTTTGGTGTTTCGCAGTGTACCATACTGTGACTGGCGACTCCATAAATACCTGCCTTTAGCTAGCTAACTAGCTTAAGTTTACTAACATACCACACCGGTGTTATGTGCCTTCTGGTTTTTCCACCTACTGGTTTCCGAGCCTGTCCAGATGCCGTGTAAACCTCAACGGCTACCAACGTCGACAGATTCGCAACAAATTCATATACATTTTACTGGCCTTTGCATGTCGCACCTCAATATAAACTATACTGAATTGAACAGAATGTATGAGAACGACACTACAATAACATTGTACAGCGGGAAAATTGTGTTTTAAAAGAAATTACGATGATCCGTGTCGCGCTGGTTTCGAACCCTCTTCAGCAAAAAAATAAAAACATACGAGTCCACTGCACTGTCCACTACACCATCACATCATTCACATTACTGCTCAAAAAAAACTTTGTTTTCTCTCAGTACAACAGGAATAACAATTTAACACAGCAAACCGAAACAACTTGTTACCTTGATTTAAGCTTAACTTCATAATTAAATCGTACGCTATAACCTCCTGCTACACCTCTGCACTATCCATGTGCAAGGACTCGTCATAAATGATACCAGGCAGCACACGGTTGGTGAAACAATCGGTCTAAAACAACTGGTTACCCTGGGCTGGAAACGCGTGATCCCGAGGCTCTCAGCTACAACAACAAGTTTCTTGGATTTATGAGAAGAAGCAATGTCTTATGACGTGCCTCAAAGGCCTATATCTACGTTTCTTATAGCCTACAACGTTATGTTAAGACGGAAAACACACATTTGAAACCCCTACAACACAAAGTTCTGTTTAATAAATGTTAATAGTTTGTGGCCAACCTTTTGAATTGTTGGTGTTGTAGTATAGGCTATTTATGTCACCTACGCACCCAGATATGCACTCAGAATATCTGAGCACGACACTACAATAACAGTGTACAGCGGGAAAATTGTGTTTTAAAAGAAATTACGATGATTCGTGTCGCGCTGGTTTCGAACCCTCTTTGGCAAAAAATAAGAGCATAAGAGCCCACTGCACTGTCCACTACACTGTCACATCATTCACGTATTTAATGAAAAACAACAGGTTACTTGGATTTCTGGGAAGAAGCAATATTTCTATTGACGTGGCTCAAATGCCTACATCTACGTTTCCAATTGCCTACAACCTTATGTTTATGTTATGTTGTTGAACACATTCTGTCTTATGAGTTCTCCCGACCATTAAACCATTTTACACATGCATTCAAGAAGATTCCCAGAAATCCAAGAAACTTGTTGTTGTAGCTGAGAGCCTCGGGATCACGCGTTTCCAGCCCAGGGTAACCAGTTGTTTTAGACTGATTGTTTCACCAACCGTGTGCTGCCTGGTATCATTTATGACGAGTCCTTGCACATGGATAGTGCAGAGGTGTAGCAGGAGGTTATAGTGCACGATTTAATTATGAAGTTAAGCTTAAATCAAGGTAAAAAGTTGTTTCGGTTTGCTGTGTTAAATTGTTATTCCTGTTGTACTGAGAGAAAACAAAGTTTTATTTGAGCAGTAATGTGAATGATCTGATGGTGTAGTGGACAGTGCAGTGGGCTCCCGTGCTGTTATTTTTGCCGAAGAGGGTTCGAAACCAGCGCGACACGGATCATCGTAATTTCTTTTAAAACACAATTTTCCCGCTGTACAATGTTATTGTAGTGTCGTGTTCAGATATTCTGTTAAATTCAGTATAGTTTATATTGAGGTGCGACATGCAAAGGCCAGTAAAATGTATATGAATTTGTAGTGAATCTGTCGACGTGGGTAGCCGTTGA
The DNA here is from genome assembly GCA_026937815.1 of Etheostoma perlongum. Lineage (NCBI taxonomy): Eukaryota > Metazoa > Chordata > Actinopteri > Perciformes > Percidae > Etheostoma > Etheostoma perlongum. Next base: position 6,776,420 of record CM049374.1, on the reverse strand, counting down.
GGTTTACACGGCATCTGGACAGGCTCGGAAACCAGTAGGTGGAAAAACCAGAAGGCACATAACACCGGCCTTACTTTAAACTGCTAAACTAAGCTAATTTGTTTGACAAGTAGACAGTAGCATGATTAATTGCCCATGTATATAATAAAAGCAGTTTTTCAGAGCAAAAACGTTAATTAACATGTAACGTGTAGCTAACCTTACTACAATGGCGCAGTTTGGGCGAGCTTAAGCAGCACGAGTCAAACGGGAGGAAGGACGCAAACAGGTTGTCGCATGTTAGCTAGCGTGCCCACATCCAGGCCCCAAACTCACCATGCTGCTTCGATCCTCGTCTTCTTACGATGTCCTCCTCAACTCCAGTACCTAGATTAAATTGTCCGGTTGGTTTTATTATTTGGGATGGCTTTAACTGTTAAAAATGATTGGCCGCACGTATTTAGAGTTGCCCGTCGTCGTAACTACCGTCTCCCCGGTAACGTAATTCCAACGACCGAACTGCCCCAGTCCAAACGGTGCGTTCGCGCGGACCACAACTTTTAAAGCTTTTAATTTATAACAATAACGGCTGTCTCGCTGTTTTTTGTTAAATAGTTTCCCATTTGATGAAAAATGTTCTTCAAGCTCAATTCCTCCAGCTTCGATGAACAGCTCATCCAGCATGTGACATCTGCGTCCTCTGTCTGCCACAGTCCGTCCCAACAGACTTTACTCCGCCTCTACCTACTTACCTCCCCGGCAACAGCCATGCTACACCGCACGTCGATCGTTGCAGTCTATGGTAGCAACGATCGACTGACCCCTGTGAGGTCACTATGGCTGCTGGAGCCGAGTCGATGCGCTTATGAGACCTGCCTTATCTTGTAATAACGATATTGCACAAAACGTTAGTTGAATGTTAATTGATCTATATTTTACCTGACATTGCAAAAACGAACAAAGTATTACTGGCGGCCCCCTGTTGACTTGTCGTTAGGTAACAGGTCTGGCTGAGTGGACAGGACAAACTTCTGTCCTTCAACAGCAGCTCGAGTCCACAACCGAAACTGTTTGTTTAAATGTTATCTTTCCACTCTGTTCACTTTCTTTTTAAATCGTTTGAAGTGATACAAATCAGAATATTAGATTTGCTCCAATACAATTAAAATACATCTCATTACGTTGTTTTTCTCATCGTCACACCATGGATAGCGTGGAATATTATTGATCTTTTATCAATCCAAAAAATAGTAGAAAAAACGGATTCACGTGAATATCATACGGGTAGAAATCATACATATACTTTAGTAATGCTCACAGATTTTTGATTTAATGCAGGATATATCCATTCCTGTTGCTCACCATCAACAAATGATCAAATCACTATGCAATGCGAGACTAACACTTAATAGACCAATTAAGAGATGTTAATTCAGTTAGTTCATACATGAATTGCTATTTAACCAAATTAGCTGGATTATAAATTCAGTCTTGGAATTTATAAGTAAACAGCAGTATGAAAGGTCAATGCTAATGCCTTGAACATGTAATGATCACGTCTTGATTAAAAAAAACAACTGTTGTTTGATTAGAACTTTGTGATAGAATTGATTTGCACAGGATCTTTTAAACACTTAGTGCTGCAGACATGCAATCACTACCTTAATTGATTTAGATTTCACTTGATTACATCTCTTCTCATTGTGTTGACGTATAAAGACTAGATGGAGTGCAGAGAGCTCATGTAAGTCCTAGTGTAGCTCCTCCCACTACTAATTTGAGCAGTCTTATTAACCAGAATCAGTGCGTACTGTATGTCTCAGGGCCTTAACACTTTTGCAGAAGATACAGTTTACTTACATTCACAAACTTATGAAAAAAGAGAAGTATTGGTAGTGAAGTGGACCCCACTGATGTATACACAATGAAACAAAAAACAATGTTTTTTAAATGCACAGCGACCTCTTTAATCAGACACCCAATTAAATTGACTTAAAATCGACCAAGTACACACAATTGCTTTACTGTAACAATAGCCTACTTATACTTTACTGGTGACGAGGTTTGTGCACTTATTTCATATAGAAAGCAAAACAATTTTTTTTTCGTTCAGTATTTAACATGACTTCATTAGATTAGTGGTCATTTTCTTGTCCTACAGATGTGAGTTATTTGCACACAAACTTAAAAATCCTGCTTTCCCCAAACCATGAAGAGTTTAAACAGGTTCTCTCATTACGCCTTGGTGGCCCCAACCATCTGTGATGCCTGCTGGCTTTGTTGCAATTGCTGGATCTTCACATTCATTACTTCAATCACAGCTGTAAGAAAGAACACAACAAGTAAAGTAAAGGTTTTCCACTTAAAGGTGCTCTAAGCAATGTCACGCATGTTTATGTTTGTTTTTTGTTGTTGTCACATGCAGCAAACATCTCTTTACTATCCGTGAGCTGCCTGTCCCCAGAACGCACTGTAAAAGTAAAAAAATAAAATGCAGTCTCTATAGACAACCCAGGGTCTACAAACGGCAACAAAAACAAACTGTGCCCACCTGCACGAAGCATACACAAACAGAAAATACTTTGAACGTCAACAAGAAGTAACATCACATAGAGCACCTTTAAAATGTCCTAATTGAGACTTTTTCAGTTTATAGTTACCATGTATTATTATAGCATATCTATTCTTAAATACATTTTATTTGTACTGTAAAATACTACTTGTGTAATGTTAATATCTTTAAAGTGACTTTTTTGGTTTGGTGACAATTGCGCACAGCGGCTCGAGTGGTGCGTTTTATGTCACTCGCTGAGAACTGAAGACAGCAGCGTTCAGCTTTGCCGATGAAGAGGACATAAACATTACAAGATAATTACCTCTTCTGAAGAGTCCATGTTTTTTATAATACTCCATGTCCTCCTTAATTTGATGGGATAAATGCTACTAGCAACTGTGTAGGTGGTGTGTGATAACCAAAAGAACACAGAATACAACTTTAATTTAATTTGCAAACCCCTATGCAAAATAACTAGTATTCATTTCTTTTAAAATGCGCTTTGGACCTGCCCTGACATATCCATTATATTAGTAAAAAGATAGGGGACTTTAGCATTGTAGCATCATAATATATGACTTTGAATTGGAAAGATGGGATGACATTTAGTGGAAGACATTAGGAAATAGAGATATCTACACGGTTAACCTGGGTCGGAACTTCGATTAATAAGTAAATTAATCTAACTGGCAGTTTTATACATCACTGGTTATCCATTCCAGTGTTTCCCCTTTTTATTCTCAGCAGGGCACTGCCGTGAGTCAATGAACAAGGCACCTGTCTGTGGTGAGTTCACATGTCTGTAATTGCAGGACAGCTGCATACTATTTGCTAAAGTCAGTTAAACAGGTGAAGATCACAAAAATAGGCTCGGAAGTAAACGACACAATGCCGTACTGCAGATCTAGTGTTTTTAGCTGAGCTAGACAAAGAACGTTTGGTTAAAATAGACTGGCAAGGCTATTTTGCTCTCATTGTTGGCCGTAATCTTAGCTGGAAGTGAATGTAGCCTTGGTGTGTTTCATGTGTTGTGACCGCGTCGGACTCCTTTTCAAAAATAGCCCTTTGAATACTTGTCAGTAACCAGTTATTTGGCAAGTTAGAAGAAAATTTGACATGCAGTTAACACACTAATCATAATTTTGTTTTGATGAAAACAACTCGTGGCAGTTTCTCTTGGTGTTCATCACCACAGAGCTTGGGGTTAAGAATCAGCTATATTTGCCAGGTATGAGGAATTTTGCTTTGGATCGTATTGCTCACAATGGGCTTACTCATAGAAAACAAACCATATAAACACAATATAAACAGAAACAATATAGACAGGTTGTGACAATAGTGCATTTAAGAGTGTAAAGTATGCAGGAGTAAATTATAATCATGATAGTTATTTTAATTATGGAGCATAGTGCAAAGGATGCTGACATAAATAGTATTATGTTATTATATTTTGAAGTATTATATTACAATATGTACAGTATGAACAGCTCTGAAATAGAGAATGATGACAAAATAATAAGTGGAACCAGTAAACAGATTGATTAGAGACAGTGTAGCTGGGTTATTGCACAGGAATTGAACCTGGCACTGTGTGTTCCCACACAGATCTCACTTTAACCCCTGGATATCTAAAGAATGTAGCTTACCTTGTTTCATGGCATGTTTTTCCTGAAGGGCTGGCTGAATTTTCTCTATCTGCTTTGTAAGGAAGTCTATTTTGCGTTTGAAGAACGCCTTTGTCTCTTCCACATTCTACAGAGACAAACAAATACGGAGTATAAATATACTTTACATAAGAGTGTTTTTTGATTTGAATACATTATTTAGTAAAAGATGAAATTATTTATAAAACTTTCAAATGTAAATATATTTGCCTTTTCAACATAGTATCCTGTCCCCACATCCACTAAAACATGATCCACGTCATTTAATATTCCAGGGACGTACATCTGAGAAGAAGAAATGTCAAGGACAAGTATGCATGTCTCAAGAGACCCATAAAACTTAATTTAAAGCACATCACACAAAACTCCAAAACATGAGATGCTGGTTGTTCTACTGTAAAGTAAGGATACAGAGCTGGTAAGTGGCACAAGCAATTCTTTTCCTGTATGAGAAAAAGGGGGGGAGAATTCACATGACTTCAGCTGCAGATTCATAGATCTTTGGGATTATTTCACAAACTTTCATCACACTAACAACATTACACCTTTAAAACCACAATGCACATTCACAACCCATCATTTTGTGAAACACATTGCTGTACAGTGAGGCCTTTTAATAATTTGTTATATAAAAATGATCCTAAGCTTTGCAGAGCTTGCTAAATGTTTTCAATATCACTATTTCAACTTATTAAAGAGGGTAGCTTTTATCATAGCAAATGAAGAACCACTGTTGAGCTAAATATGTTTTTATCAACCATTTAAGTAACTCTGTTAACCCTCTGAGACCTGTGGGAGTGTCAGCGCTTTAATCTCTTTAATTGGCTGTAGCGGGCTGGGTTCTATCGCTAGAGTGGAGACACTGGTGAAACCATGAAAGGCCTGAGGCATCCATTGGTACCAACCATGTCATGCTTGCTTGTGGTAAAGGGGACTAAATAATGCTCCAAACTCAGGGTAAATTTTGTTGTGGGCAAAACTGGCATGGCCATATTCAAAGGGGTTCCTTGACCTCTCACAGCAAAATAGCTGAATGAAAATAGATTCTATGGGCACACATGATTCTTCCCTTTACATACATGACCCATTTATGCTTATCACATGGAGTGTTTTTTTCCCCATGCAGTAGAAATGTTATACTTGCCCATTGTGCACTTATGTATTTAAATATTTCTGCAAACTGGAGTCGTGTACATTGGGTATGACTAGAAAGCTGAGATCTTGTGGATTTAATGAACCCAATTGTATTCATCTGTGATGTTAGTCCTCAAAGTAGTGAATTCATTGTAGTAAGACCATTTTGTGTCACTGTATAAAATTACCTGTTGTGACCCTCATGACACTTTACAACCATGAACTAGAGACGGTATGGCTTTTCTAGGTTTATTGACAATAAGGGGACTTTTGAACAGTTTTCAAAACAGTGATCTTCACCCAGAAATCACAGTTTTTCCTTCTTAGACAAATCTCAAAATGTCAAAGGTTGTTGTTTTTTAAATGGCATCTTAATATGGTATTTTTGATTTTTTTTTTAATTCCCAGGTGTTTAGAATTGGTTAAATGTTGCACCAAATTTTATTAACAAATCTGGTATTAACCCAAAAATTGCTGAAACATATGAGACTAAAGGAGTATAAGAATGGCATCATATACTTCAATCATTAAGCCTAACAAAAACACAAATGTTTATTACAGATTAGTGTCTATAACAACGTGACACACCGTCCTGAGCTAATCTTTATGTTCCTAGCCTTCAGTGGATGTACACAACTTCTATGCGGCATCTACTGTTGACCTGCTATCACCCCCAAGGATCCCTAGTGTCTTCCCAAAAAAGACAAAAATGGGTCTATGTGGTTTAAATGCTTGGCGGGGCACAAGGTCATACAACTTTACTCACCTTTATTGTTTTTGTTCAGGACGTTCATACTATCTTTTGCTTCAACATATTTCGTCTGGACAACTTTGAGCTGACCTATCGAAGACGTCAAGAACTCAATCTCCTGCAAAACATGTACAAAACAACCGACGTTAGAGAATCGATACACAAAGCGACCACACCTGTCTGAATCATCAATTGTAAATAAAGAGGTCTAAACAACAAAATATGGCCACAACGAAAATTTCCAGGATTTTTTTCTTCTTTTACTTCTGTCGAAACACGTGAACCGACGAGGGACAGATTCGCTAGCACGTTAACTTACCGTCCACACTGGTTGACTGGATGCACTTATTTACCGTTAGCGTCAGATGTGCTAGCTCGCTACCCCACCCTCCCGTTTTCATTTAGATTATCGCCCTCATAAAATCGAAATCTGACAACACAGTCACAATTGAAAAACGCTAGCTAAACGTTTTAATATTACCTGATCTAATTGGGTTTTCAGTCCCTCTAATTGAGGCAGGGAGAGATCTGTGAGATTCACCGCCATGTTGGAAGCGCGATGCCAAATGACACAGACGGTGATTGTGTTTCCGGGGGATGGAGGTGGGCTGTCATTAGTCTGAAACTACGCCCCGTGTGGACAATACATGAAACGCACCTACTTCTTTCACTCAACATTTCTCACTTGCATATCCATCATGTTAAAAAACGCTTATAACAGGTGTTGGTGATTAAGTGGATCTAAACAAAACAAATATTTTCTCACTCTAAATGCATATCACTTGTATAAAATATACATAAATGTAAAAGTCATAATATTGAAGTTTAATTCTCACAATAAATATAAAGAATAAACTGTCATTTTCAGTTGAATTTACATTTTTAAAAGTTCTACCTACACTGAAAACGTAAAATGCAAATTCAATCATCCCCATTTAATGTCCAATTGGTACTGTACAAAAGCACTAAGTGGTATTACTTCCTACGGGCCAAAATCACAATACTTTCAAAAAGGTCAATCATTTTTAAAATTAACGTCACAAAGTCAATTTCATTATCATTAAAGAGAAATTATGTACAAGGGGGACAATTCTTTGGTACTTTAGTTTTTGGCAGAATGTTATTATAAATATTTTTTCATTTTGTCACACATGTACAATTTACTGAAACTTTGAACATTAAATGACCATATATTTTTGATGTTGGTAGTTTTGCTCAGTTTTTGTGCTCTAGGGCCCTTGATAGCACTCCCAAATTACAGCTGACACTGATGAGCTCTGGATCAAATGTCTTAGAGCCAACTCTGTAAAACATGAAAAATATTCTTTAAAACTTTAATAATATCCATTAAGAATTATAGCTAAAGCTTTTAGCTTTAAAGGAAATATGTCACAAGGAAGGACAAAATAGTATTGTAGGAACATGTACACGTGTAAGATCTAACTTATCTCCTATGAACAAAAAGGTTGTGCGGTGTGAAATCAGTTACCATCATTTGGAACAAAATCAATTTACTGTGGTTTCCCTCAACTCTATTGTACATAAATGTGACTAAGTAAGAAGTAATTTCCACAACACAGACACTCATTTATTTAAAACATGATGTTTAATAAACACATCAAACAGTTAATAAAAATTAGCAAGATATTTAAAAGCATTCACACCATAGTATTTATATATTTGTTTAAAGAAAATGCTGTCAGTTAATCTGGCCAAAAAACTGCAAAAACCAAGGATTAGATTTCAAGTTTTAAAAAAAAATCACGTACTCCAGCTTGTGTGCTGAAAACACTTAAGATACTGTATAGATTGTTTACATCCTGTTTTTAGAAGAGTTTGCGTTTACCAGCCCATCTACTGCAGGTGAATTGGTAAGCCATAGACTACAGGTGCAGCTCCTATGAGGTGTTTTAGGTGTGTGGCCTGACGAGAAGGGCCCATGTAACGCAGGAGAGGCGCTCCAGACCCAGCGGATAACCAGGACTCCAACAATGCTTTAGTGAAGCGATCAATATCTCGATCTGTAACATCCCACAGATTTCCCAAGATAAATGGGCTAAGGAGAAAATATAGAAATAGGAATGTGTTAATAGGACAGTATTAACGGATCCTTTTTTTAAACTGCAAGTAAAGACATATCTCACCAGCCTGCTATGAGGTAGTTGAGGATGATTCCTTGTCCTTCCTGATCCCCACGCACTGCCAGAGCGGCACTACTGCAACCAAAAAGCAGAGAAGCTGCTCTCATCTGCCGTTTTAGGACTACCTGGCTGTCGAGGAATCGTGCGCCTGCACCGTGACCCACGTAACTAAAGAGGGACATGGACAGAAAGGAAACAAAGTAAAACAGGTTATTAAATCAAAGAGCTTAATATAGGATACCCAATGTATAAATCACCAAAATTGTTGCCTGTTGATTGACTAGTTGAATAACCGACTACTTGTTTCAAATCCAAGTCTGCTACAAACCTTTGAATTAATTTTTTTTTTTACATCTGTGTTGTAAAATCGCAACTATTATTTTCTCTCCCTATCAGCATACTTATCATTAACTCACATGTATAGATCCTTGGTAGCAACAGCTTCTTCCAGCTGACCTGAGTCGGGAGCAACTCCACACACACCGTCCCAATCTGATTGACTATAATGAGAATGTTAATGTAGTAAATAGAAAGAAAAGAGGCCGGTGACAGAAAGACATACAGACTAATGAAATGCATTCAATTCATATTGGTATCACCTGCTAAACCATTCCTTGAAGCGGTCTTGAGAGTTTCCCAAATTGGCATCAGCATCCAGCACATAAAACACTTGCCTTGTATTCACACCTTGCTTCAGGATGGACTGAGAGTCTGTCTAAAAGGGAAGATTTAAATAACAGTCATAACCACCCCTGACCTTAACTACCAGGAAGTAAACAACATCTACACCACAAGCCATATTGGCACAGTCATAAACCCTAATCTTACCTCTTTCTGAATGCATAGTCCAATTAGTGAGTGCAGAGAAGGCATCCGGCTGACAGAATGAGACCTTAAGATGGAGATACTCTCCCACGGCAGCTTCTGAAGGTACTGCAAAGAAACAGGACAGAAGGCAATGCCTCTACATTTTAGCATTATCCCACAACATAGGTCATTTTGGACTAAAGTCCTATGTACAAATCAGACTATAGGAAAATTCAGTATATAATAGATGATAAAATAACCTTGTCCAGGATGAGAACAACATGACCACGGGGCTCTTCTCTGTCATTGAGCCGGCACACAGCTGTATGGAGAAGCTGGTCACACTTTTTGTCCCACTGTGAAGAAACTCCCATTGCAAATCTCTTAAGGGCTTCTTGGGAAAGCACAGGCGAGGCAGACAGCACAGCCTGAAACACAAGTCAGAAGTGATATTGGTTGTTGCATTGCTAGTCCTTTGCCAGCCCATTTTGAGACCAAGACAGAATGAAACAGAATGCTGCTGCTAAATGTCTATGGAGCTAAAAAATAAAATAAAGAACACTCACCTTCAACATTTCCTCACTGACTGTGACTCCCTTTGCAGACAAGGACTTGCAAAGGTGTTGGGCCTGTTTGGAGAGCTCCGGATCCATTGAAAGCGGTAGAAGAAAGCTGCTCCAGCATCCCAGCAATCCTTCCATCTCCTCCAACAGCCGCTGAAAAAGTTTAGACAAATTAATTTCATTTCTGTGTCCCGTTTTCTTGGTCTACATGTCTGAGTGGAAGTGTATGACTTTAAGTGAATAAAGCAGGTTTGTGAATGAAGCCTTCTGAGAGTCCCCAGCTGCACCCACGCTCACTTACCTCAACTCGAGAGTCAAGCGCCCTGCGACCCTCCCACCACTTTGCCTTCTCAGACACGCAGCTCACAAGCTTCTGCTCCACCTGAATACTATCTATCTCCTGCACCAGCCAGCTGATGGGGTGCTGCATAACACAAAGACAAGGACAGAGGAAAAGTTATAATCTGGGATTTAAGTAATGAACCACAGGGAAATTCAAACTATAAAAAAGAAATTCTTCCACCTGGCAGCAGAGTACTTTTTTGTGACATAAATGCTTATTGACCCAAAGACAGCAGTCACTGTGCTAACCATTTTGGATGGATGTGGGGTATGGCTATCCTTTATGACAAGATTTTAAAGTCACTTGTGTCACCAAATTGCTAAAGTCTGGTTTCAGATTGTGGCTTCCATTCTGCTCATACCATAATTTACCGTCCTCACCGGTTGTTTAGAGGTGGCGATGTGAACAGTGACAGGGTTAGATCCCTTCTCAAGACGTGACAGTAGGATGCCGTCACCCATCTCCCAAGGTTTTACTCCAAGCATAGACATCACACACACAGTGACCCCTGAGAGTGATGCAAAGAGAGAGGATATTATATAAGAATAATGCAGTTCACATTTTGCCTTTGCTTATCAAAAATGAAAGCATCCAGAAATCTCTATTACATCAGGTTATGGACAAAACAAGTGCACACTCAGTGCATCAGGCTCCCTAAGTATAGTTAAAGTAGCAAAAAGAATGACAAGACTAGGCCTGGGCAATATAGCAATATTATATCGATATTAAGATATGAGACTAGGCATCTCCTTCGATTTTGGATATTGTAATATGAGATAAGTGTGGTCTTTTCCTGGTTTTAAAGGCTGCATTACAGTAAAGTGATGTACTTTTCTCAACCTACCAGACTGTTCTAGCTGTTCTATTATTTGCTTTTCCCCCTCTTAAGGCCCGTACATACCGGGACGAATATCGGCGGGCGTTATTCGTCAGCGTTTTTCGACGCGTTTTTTGTGTTCACACCCAAGCGATTTTCGCTGACGATGAGCCGAATGAACATGCAAATTCATTAAGATGGTGCTTAATGTAAAACAGAAATACCCCCGTACATAGGGTGGCGCTGCGCAACTTCTGCGCGCTTCTGATACTCGCTTGCAACTCAGAAGAAGAGCAGAGAAGAAGAGAGCAAGTATTTAGAACATTTCTTCTAAATCAGATATAGCTCTTTATGTTCCGAAACCAAGGAGACCAGCAGCTCAACATTTATTTTGGACATCGTGCTTTGCCTCTTCCTCGTCTTGTGGCAGTGATGACGGTGGCGTATGTCTTCTTCGTTTGTGTGCTCGGACCGTTTTGTGCTTGAGCGCCGCCAAGTTGTGTTTTACTGTAACTTCAGAAGCACAAGACACGTGATCGATTTCATTGGTCGGATAGTTTTTGACGCGGCGCGTCAAACCAAAAAAACGAACCCGAGGCGTTTTTTAAAAAATGACGCTTTTACGCGTGGCGTTTTTCGCGTCGGTGTGCACACTCTCATTGACGCCCTTTGTTAAGTCACGACGCGTTAAACGTCGGCGAATATCGCGCGCGAAATTCGTCCCGGTGTGAACAGGCCTTTAGACATTATTTATCTAACATCCAAGTGTGAAGAGATTTGAAATAGAATCGAAACTAGAATATCGCCACACTATTTATTTGGCTTCCTATCGCCCAGCCCTACATAAGACACATCTTTACTGTCCCCCAGCAGGGAAATTATACTAGAAGTTTGACAAACTGATCAAAACTTGCTCAAGATCAAAATCCACTGACATCCAAAACTTTGCTAAACCACATTTTGATGGAATCAAACATGAAAATCAAGATCAAGACAGTATTTCATATTTTACCCGAGGGAAGGTGTTGAATCTGTTGGGTAAACTCCTGACAGTGGCTCTGGGGGAAAGTAGAGGAGTCAGCAGTTGGAAAGGAGAAGATGTTCGCCAACTGCGACAGCCTCTGTTCGGTACAGTTCTTGGACTTGTTTGGACTGAGCTCATCTAGAGACAGAGTATCCATCTTGTCTGCTAGCTCATTTGAAGCCTTACTCAACTTTCTGTTTGCATGACACATCAAAAGCAACATGAATTAAACAATTTAATACTGTCAATGTAAAAGAATGTTGAGCATGTCAGATGTCAAAAGATGCCAAAAATATTTCGATTTATTTATATATTATTAGAGATATCTTGATAAAAAGACCAGTGTTGTAAGAGGGAAATCATGACAACACATAGGCTTACTTGAGACAGCTGGTTAAATGTCTGATTGTGCGATGACGACTCGTGATGCCCACAGACTGGGCATGCAGCATTGCTGTAGTTACGGGGTCCTGCTGTCCCGTGGTCAAGGCCAGAAGAGAACAGAGGGTTGTGTAGATGGTGGGTGAGGGGAAGTGCTGAAGGGCCAACAAGGCTGAGCGGAGCAATGACTCAACATCCTCCAGAGAGAGATTGTCTGAGAAAAAGAAAGAAATTACAGATGCAACTGTACGGAGCGCTAAGGTGAAAGAGCTGCCATTAAGACTTTAAGGGTGTTTACATCTTTGTTAGTTTAGGTAGCTTAGCCCTTATTATACATTATAGGGTGCATTTTTTTACACTACCACTCAGAAGTTTGGACACACTCTCATTCTTTTGAATGGGGAGTGTGTCCAAACCATTGACTGGTACTGTGAGTCACAATGCTGTAGATAAAGTTTATAATCAATTCCTGCTTTCCACTACACATACTGAACATTTTAAAGTATTATAGATTATTTTAGGTTTTTTGTAATACCGTTGCAGCCAAATTTATCATATCTCATTATGATAATGAAAGGACAGAACTGAAGAAAAAAAAAAGAACTGCAGCAGTGTAAAGCATTACCTGACCTGACGTCTGAATGAGAGAGGTGGGTTTGTGGAGCTTCACTCAGATGGCTTCTGCTTCTCAGTTCAAACAAGTCATCTCGCTCCAGATCACAACACATGTCCCTCCGCAACACTTCAAAATCTATGTCTAGAGTCACACAGGAGATTAGAGCTCTGGCCTTTACACAAATCTTAGATACTGTGATGACTATTATTGCCATTATTTGCCTTGCCATTTCCTAGCATTCTGCACATCTTACACACTGTTTGGTTTTGTTATATAGTGCCCAAAAGGTTTCCCTCAAGTTTAGTCTTGATATTCTACATTTAAATCCATGATCTGTGTAGTTTAAAAAATGTAACAGAGCTGGGAAGAATTTGGGGGTTTCACAGGCATCATCACTACATTTATAATTACATTTTTCAATATGTATTATTGTGTGCATGTTGATTTGTACAAATTCCAGATAGGCATAAGACCTTTCTAATTAATGGGAAGTTTTACCATGTGCACAAAATACACACCGTTTTTACTTGCGTGAGTATTTTCAGCCTCAGTGTCTGATGTCCTGAGCTGCTCAATGCTTATGTCCAGAACTTCAGTAAATTCCTCCTCAATGGTCCTCATCTTGTCTGGCTCCTCCACTGAATCTGCCTCTGCACTGGACATCTCCCTTCTGGTTCGTCCTCTTCTTGTTGAGGCAGACTGACAGACGTCATCCTCAGAAGAAGTTGACCGAGGCAGTGCAGTGGTCTTCTTACCCCTGGTCTGCCTCTTCGGTGGGGCCTTCTCTGCAGGTGGATCTGGGGCCGATTTATTGCTCTGGGCTGTTCTTCTTGTGGTGGTTCGCTTTTTAGGGACATCCCTTTTTTCTTTGGACTCTGCCTGGGTGTTGGCTTCTGTGTCACTCTCATCACTAAACTCCATCTGTATTGAAACATTAGAAAGATATTTCATTAAAAAAAAAAAAAAAAAAACTAAAAAAACACAGTATATTTTTTTTCAACAATAAAACTTAATTACAGTAGGTGCCTACCTTGAAAACTGTTTTTTTTGTGCGTCTGGGGGCAGCAGGCACAGGTTGAACTGGTGACAACTCTTCATACACCTGAAACTGTAGTTTAGAGGCCGTTTTTGGTGCTTTCTGCACTGAGGCACAGGCTTTCACCTTTTGAATAGGAGTAGTGGCCAAAGTAGCTACTACTGTGTTAAAGTCAAAATAGCTCCGCTGCCCAACAGATGGCTTAGACTTTAACATTACTGGTGTCATGGGAACTAGTCCCTTTTCTTTGGTTGAGGAGCTTGTCACCTCAATCCTGGGCTTAACGACCTTGACCTTCTTTGCCTCCTTGGTTTTGTGAGGCAGATCTGGGTTTTTAATGGACTCTTTAGGCTTCCTAAGCAAGGATGACCGAGGCACCGCTTTATGTTCTGATATGAGCTCTTTTGGTGCATTCCAAGTCCATGCATTTGAGAAGAGCTCCTCTGGGGTGCAGCCCCTTTTCTCAGCCAAGGTAACCAGTGACACAATGGCTTTAGTTGCCATTAGGCCTGCTTTCACAGGTCTTAGCACAGGAGAGGGTGTGGCATTAACAAAAGCCAAGCCAGCTTCCAGCACTCTCCATATACCACAGAGCTTGTATGGCCTTGGTTCCAGCCCAGACAGGGCCATGCGAAGGTACACACGGCCCACCACGTCCTGCATCAGAGAGGGCTTAAAGAAGGTTTGGGCCAGGCCGCAGGGAGAGAAGAGTTTTTCCAATTTTGTACCAAGTTTGGCAGCGACACTCTTACAGCGAACTAATGTTGCTGATTGAAGTTTCAAACTGACATTGGCTTCCTTGGGATCCAGCTGGAGAACCAGATCAGCCTGTGCAGCTGCCCAGCGAGCAGTGGCACGGCCCAGACAGGGTTCAGAGCAACAGGAGCACTGGCAGTTAGATTCATGCGCCAGGGATGAGAGCCAGCGGCGAGGCTGGGCTTTGAGAGGTGGCGAGCTGGCCAGATCCCTCACTACAAGCTCTTTGCCAATCCACCTAGTTTTCAGGAAGCCATTAAGATCATCCTCCAAGGCAGGAAGGGGTGACTGAGATTTCTGCGCTGGGCGACCTTTCCTAGGTTTGATTTTCACTTCCGTCTTCTGCACTTGATCCGAAAAATCTGAGGAAGAGAAATAAAATTTTGCAGTTCAAGGAAACAGACATGCTACTGTACATTAGACAATAGCCTTAACACATAAAACAAAAACTGTAATAACATTGTGTATTTGTGTTTATTTTATGTGTTATGTACAATTTTCTTTGATTTGAAATTGACAACACATACACACTTAAATACAACAACAATTTGATCAAATCACAATTTGACTAAAAGTCAAACAAACAATGATAATATTTCAACTGGTGGAACTTTGTATTCAACAGACCTGTACAGAGATCCAGAAGGTGTCTGACTTTGTCTAAATCAAGTCCACTTTCCTCCCTCTCCCCCTGAATCAGCTCCAGCTCAGCTTTCATCACCAGCAGTTCAGCACATCTAAAACAATGACAATAAATGGAGTAAGTTTGTAAGGGCTGCACAATTAATCAATTTTATCGAAATATGTACTAGTGCAATATCCAAATTGCAGAGGGGCGCAATATTTGTTAAAAGGCAAAATGTGTGTCAAACCCTTCTGAATGAAATATTGTGGTGCTGCAGAAACGTCCCGGCCTACAAATCCTATCCTACAGACTACAGAAAACATCCGTTTGGTACAGAACCTCACAAAAATCTCACTATGAATCATTTTACATTTTTTAAGATTTAATATTAGTAACTGAAAATGAGAACAAACATGATAATTCCCTTCACTATTGTGAATCACATTGCAATCGCAATATCAGTCAAAATAATCGCAAATAGATATTTTTCTCACATCGTGCAGCCCTATTTGTAATGTGACCATTAGCCATTATGTATTGTGCTGCATATCTATATTGTGCTGTGTTCTAGGGCTACTATAGGTAAAGTATTAGTCAGCATGTACTAGAACAAAACACTGATATACAGGTTTTAAATAAAGCAGTCCAGCAACACCACCACTAAGGACACCCTAATAAGAGTTTAATCAGCACCTCTATGACAGTCCTCTATATAATCCATAAGAAGCTTTTAATAATCAGGGTGTATTATAGGGATGCTAACTTTTTGGATTGCAGTGGACTGTACAAGGTTATAGGATGAACTATAACATTTAGTATTTTGTAATCAATTCAATCAAGAGAACTATACTGTATAGATTGTATTTTACTGGTTCAAAGTGTCCCTAGTACAATATTCAGGTCCAATAATTATATACTTAAACACTATATCAAGCTTTCCAGCACACACAAAAAATAAGTTCACATAGTAACATAGTTCACTGCAGGAAACATTTAACAACAGCCAGTACAAGCTGGTAAGATATCTATTGGACCCTGCTTCTCCATTTTACAAGTTAACCCACCACCATGCACATGTACATACTGGCTGAGTGCTTGCAGCTTGGTGGCCAGTTTGAGAGCTTCTAGACATTGCAGCCTGGCATCATTAATGGCCCCACAGTTGCTCCTCACAGCCACCATCTTCATTGAGCAATTTAACAGCTCTGAGAGAAGCTGCCACTTCAGCACCAAGTTATCTCCTGCTCAAAGATCAAGGGAAAGAATCAACATGGCAGACAGCACTAAAAACGACATAAACGTGCATTAGCTTTTACATGCATTGTCACTCCAGTCAGTGTGACGCAAATGTACCTTGGTCGACGAAGCGCATGTCTGAGTTGCTGCCGTTAGTCCCATATAGGCCCTTCCCCACTAAAGTGATCAGCAGGCTGCAGAGAAGCTTCAGACTTTCATACAGGGCAGTGTCTGGGCTATTTATACCTGAGACACAATCATAGGTCCTTAGTTAAAGCTGCAAACCTCTCCTCTGTATTCTCACAACACAAAATGAAAATAGAAAAACATCTGGTTATATTAAGTGTAGCAAACGCTTTAGCTAACCATGCTGTGTGATATGGCTTCGCTGGGCTTGCGACAGTGCAGCAGTGTCCAAACTCAGATAGGAGCTGTAGGTCTGGAGCACCTGAGCACGCAGCAGGTACCAGCGCTTTGACTGCCTCGGCTCGTTCACTTCTTTAAGCACCTCACACAAATAAGGTACTCCACGATCCACCTGACATGTGGTCAAACAGGACATATGGTCAATTTGATATAACCACTGACTCCTGCCCAAAAAACAACAATGCAATATGAGAAATACTGCTAGCGTAGTACATGTTACCTACCTGTCCGGTGAAGTAGCAGTACTGAGCTTTCAACAGAATGGCCAGTATAGAGAGAGAAAAAGGTCCATCAGCAGTGGTCAGAGAAGTAAGGAACTTTTCTGCTTGCTCTAGCTGGGCCTAACAAAATAGCACAATAAACAAAGTGTGACAGAGTACATAACGAGAGATATAGTAGGTTTGCTAAAGATAATTACAAAACTGTATTACCAAAGCCAGTTCAGGGGTGCCCATATCCAGAAGGATACTGGCTGTTTGACAGAGGGAGCTGGCACATCCGTGGGCATCGGCAAGTTGGCGTGAAAGTCCAATCGCAAGTTGGTAAGCTTCCAAAGCTTTTAGAGGCTACATAAAAGAATGAATGGATTTGATAAATACAAAGATAATGTAATTACCAATGTTGTGATCACTAGTTTTAACAACCTGACCCAAGGATACACCATGAAATACCTCTTAAACACCCACGTCTTTCTTAAAGCACAACTTTATATTTTTGTTTGATAAAAACAACCAAAAGGAGACCCTGATGATTGATTTTGACCACTTCTGTGTTACCTTTCCCATAAGTTTAAAGAGAGCCGCAGCCACAGCAATGGAGCTACAGGTCTGTTTTGGGTTTCTGACAGAAGGCAGGACTTGACTCTGCAGAAGAAAGGACCACTCATCCAATGCTCTTTCCAAAGGCTTACACAACTCTAAAAACGGAAATAAAACAATGTATAGAAATCTCTCACAGAGACAACAAGTGATGAACAATTATGTATTTTTGATTAGACCGACCAATAGTACTTAGCAGAGATGCAGAATATGGTATAGTATCTAAATTATAATCTATAGTATCATCATATCATACTGGTGTCTACAGTAGGATGATTGAGGATATGAAAAAGTGTTCTTACTGTTCTCTGCAGCCAGGTTGAAATACAGGAATTCAGAGACCAGGGTGCTGTCTTGTGTCTTTTGCTTGTCTTCATAATCAAAATCATTGGTTCCTATGGAACTGGCCGCACACTGTGTCTGCTCACGTAACTCTCGCAGTTTTTTGTCCCTTTCAATGGCCTGGACAAAACCACACAAGCATCATTAATTAATCACAAGACAGTTAATCTGGATCAACGACATTTCCAAGATAATAATTGCCAATAACCCGTAGCGGTTTTTTCTCCAACTCTGGAATGTATGTGTGGAAGAGCCAGACCTTACTCTGCTGAGCTGTGGAGATAGGTCTGGCAATGCAAGACTAAGACACTTGGTCACTATATTAAATACCCTAAGACCAACATCCAATTGTTGATTACCAGTTATACAACAGATTACATTGTGAATCCTTACAGAATTTATATGCAAGAAAAAACATGGATACTAGCATGCCGTTACTAATTTCAGTTACACCCTTATTTTTTGACAGAAAATTAATTTATAACACTGACACTTTAAAAACAGTAGTTCAAAAATATGCACATCATATCCTGACAGATCCAATAGAGCTCACCTCCTCAAGATTCTTCTCAAGAGTGCAGATATAGAGCCAAAGTAAAGCATGGGCCTTGTCATCCTTCAGTCTGTCAGCATTGTCTTGAGTCTCTGGTTCGTTTTCAAGTAGCCGTAAAGCTTCATGGGTAAAATCAACTGCAGTACTGTGTAGTTACAAATGAACACAATGAATATTGACACAATAGGCTGCTGCCAATGTTGGCCTAGTGTGGCTTCAGACTAACTATTTCAATTGTTGGCCCCGGTGAAAACAACTTTTTCATGCACAATTGGGTCGCACACAAAACAGGAAATTTGTATTTGTCAAGGAGCCCAACTCATTAGAAATTTTGTAAATAAAGCTCCTACCAGTCTGTCTGTTCACTGAAATCCTGGTAACACACAACTTGGGCCATTTCACAGAGGTAGACTGCACGTAGATGAGTGTGGGTGCTCTCCTCATGGCAGATGTCCAACAGATCACAGAGTGTGTTGTAACGCTCCTGGGCCGTATCTCCTGCCACCTCCTTATAGGCATGCAGCTCTTCCTCCAAAAGGCAAAGCATTACTTGCTCATCTGGGACATCCCGGACCAAACCCGTCACATAATGTCCTGTTGAAGGATGAGAAAGTTGTACGTTTCTTTTCCAATAATATTCCATGAATTGCATTCTGGGAACTTCAATGATGTCACAAACCACAAAAATTATAACGTGTATTATAATGTGTTTGTACCTAAGACGGATGTCCTCTTCAGAGTTACGGGCGGCATCAATCTTCGTTTTCACCCACAGAGAGACTGGTTCAGCCATATGAGTAGTGATTTTGTCCCCCAGAGCTTTCAGCCACAGGATTACCCAGTCCAGCGCTCGCTCCAGTTGTCCAGCCCGCCGAGACGTCTGCACAGCCAGCATGAAGGGTCGGCTCAACTAAGGAGTCAAAAACCATGTTAAGAAAATACAGATGACAGATAATTTATACTGTATTAAAGACAATTTTCCTGCAGGATCATTTAGGTTTGCTCTTTTCTATCAGAGCCTATATAAATTCAGGAGACAAGATAGGATTTATGGCATTTATTAAGACAGAGACAACGTGATGCATGATCAAACAAAAACAAACTTTTAAAGAGCTTACCCTATCGACAGAGAGCGAGATGGGGCAATTCTTGCATAAATCCCTGCAGAGGATCTCAACTAGTGTGAAGGCCTGGTCATAGAGACGCCGGTTGTAAAATCCACAAGCTAAGTTGCTCACAGCAACCACTGCAAGACACAAGGTAATCATAAGGTGAACAACACGTTATACAATATATTTCTTACATATTTAGTGTCTATTGCAATTTAGCATTTCAGAACCACTCAAGGGACCTGACCTCAGATCACAAGTGGACAGCTCTAGATAAGCGTGTTCCCACCTGGCAGTAGAACGTGTCTCTAAATGCACCCTGAGGGAACACTTGTGACCGGATCTCACTTCCCTGCTCCATATACAAATAAACAAGTACATAATTTCTGTTTCACATGGTTGTGTGCAAGTGTGCGTATGTTTCTAAATGTCAGTTATTACTCTCACATAAATCATACATTAGAAACGTGCAATGACTTGAAAAAGCACAGCCCAGTCTGTCTGTGTGCCGACATAAGGAAGACGACAGCAGGAATGGTGCAGGAAAAAAAAAAAAACGTGTTTAAAAGTCTGTGTTCATCTCTCAGTAGGTTTGTAGCTTTTAAATAAATCTGTGGTATGAAGTTTAGTTTATCTATCTAGTCTTATATCTGCTTTATTTAACTTTTATGTTCGCTTACAGGAGTCGTGCAATATTACTGCTGATGAGGAGCCAACATTTCCTGATTTTGACGCTTCCTAATAAAAAGCAATTAAATAATAATAGGGGCCTTGTTGTATAGAACTTACAGTAAATGACTTAGAGACTAATGAAAAACAAAAGGAGATGGCGTAACAGCAGGAATACCTTTAGTAATACCCTACAAATTGGTGAATTCAGGGATGTTTTATGAAACTAAATACATCATTGTTCTATACCGGAGGCTGCATTTTTAAATCAACAGCGCTGCAGAGAGCTCCAGGCAGCCGGGGACACAAGAGCAGGCAGCACCAGAACAAAAACACCGACACATCACTAACAGTACGATAATAACATCGAAAACACTCGATTCAGTGGTTTCTGTGACATGACAAATACTTTGAAAGGAGTAGTATTTCTGCTCACAGTTGAGTAGACGGTTCTTAATGTGGCCCGGAACATATTCCCATTCTCACTGCTATTGGAATGTGGAAATATGTGGCCTGGACCACCTCCGAATGCGGTTTTAGTGATCAGATCTCAACGCGTCCTTAAGTGTTTTCGCCTTTACTTAGAGCTATCCACTTGTGATCCGATCACTCAGAACGGATATTACAACCAGATCAAAAAGGGATAATTTATGGTAAATTGCTGGATTACCTTTCAGGCACCACTAGTAATGTTCACTATTCACACATGCAACCACATTTAGGAAAACTTGCCATGGCATTGGGGAATGAGGCAACCCAATAGTGTTTATCACACCAAAGCAATACCAGCGTTTTCCATGGAATGCTACTCGTTCCTGGGGTGTGAAATTGGTGGGACAGACCTCCCTGTCCATTTCAAGGAAAGACTGCATGTGTGAAAGGGGCTTTAGAAATCTAGAATGAAATCATCTCACCTGCTTTGACGAGAAGGTTTTCACTTGACAGTTTTCGCAGTTCAGTCATCATCAGTCCAGCTGTGGATTGGCAGTACAGCAGCACTCTTTCCAGTGTGTCACTGTTCTCCAGCTGTAAACAAATACCAATCAGTGGCAGTACTAAAACCTAAATCAGAGGACAATTGGAACTGCAGCAACATGTAACTGTGATTTTCATCAATTGTATTTACAGTTTTGTCATTGCTATCATCATAAAATTGGATATTACAGAAGTAGCCTCACCTGTGATGCAAGCATGCTCTCATAAGCAAATACAAAGCCTTGGTAAATACTGAAGCAAAGGGCCTGTTGCAGTCTGCTGCCTTCAACCAGGCATTTTGAATTCTGTAAATAAAGCAGATTATTAATCTGTATAAATTATCCCCAGGTAAAATGTATTTACCTCTAGATTGAGAGAAACCCGACAGTACTATTAGTTTAATAGATTTCCCTCTAGCACACTCACACAAATAGAAAATAACTACACTCACCGTCTTCACCATCTTTAATATCCATTCTTGATGCTCCTCAAGAAAAGAAAACCAAGCCAGGAGCACAGCTCCACTTAATCCCATGCTGTGGCCACTTTCAACAGCCCACACCACTAGTCCACAACCTTCCAAGAGTACATGAGCTTGTCTGTCTCCTAGTTCAGCTGAAAGAGACCTCAAGGTCCTGGCACACTCTGTCAAAGCCTGGCCACTATCCCCGCCAGCCTTCATTGTAGAATGAATCTTTATTGCCCATTTGCAGAGCACCACAGCTGTACACTGTGCAGCACAGTCAACAACTTTGCTCTCAAAATCATTTAAGAAGGTGGAGGCCAGATCATAGTGGCCAGCCTTACAAAGTACTTTCACCGTCACCAGAACTATTTCAGAAAGTGTATATGAACTTGATGTCTCAGTAGATAGTTTAGATCCGTCCCCCTGACAGCCTCGACCGCCAGTCCAGCATCTGCTGAAAAGTGTGTTCATTTCCTGGAGAAGAAAAGAAGCATCGTCCTTGGTTACCGCTTTACAGCTACTCTCAAATTCAGTGATTGCATCCTCCGTGTATATTGGGGCTTTGGAGAACGAGGAGGTTGCATTTTCGGTGTCCAACAACAGGAGGAAGCTCAGAGCTTGCATTTGGCAGTGAAGTTTGTCGCGGGGATTAAGGATGTTCCTGTCTTTGGTAGCAGATAGTCCGTTCCAGAGCACTGAGAAACAGCTCCGCACAAGAACACAGTAGTCCTCAGCCTATTGACCATACAACAGTGGTACTTTGTTAATGTCTCTGAAAAAGATGATGCAGTGCATATGTGGAATATACAACATGTAAATAACAGAAATAAATAATATCTGTAAAAATAGAATACATACCTGTTGGGTGGGGGTAAGCCTGCTGTAAAGCAACCCAGCTATATGGCTACATAGACTGTGGGCTTCTAGGGAGCTTAGCTTCTTGACAATATGGAAAATTATCTTTTCCATGTACAGTGGACTGCTCTGAGCAACAAGTGCTGCAGAAATATCATAGCCCTGAAGGGAAAGCTTCACCAGCTGGACTAACTGACTGACATGGTCAAAATTTGTGGCTCCAACTCCAAGTTGATGGTTACAGGCTCTGATGACCCTGTCACACAGTGTGCGACCCTGAAGGCCTGGTCGACTCTTTACATAACTCTGCAAAAATAAAATGCCAGGGTGAAATTCACTTTTAAAAGTGGCATTTCTAGTTTATTTTAATAGTTTTGTATTTTAACGTATATAGTTACACAAAAGCATGCCTAACACAACAAATGGAACTGTTCATTTGGAGGTATTTAATCTTGCGTGTATGTTTAAAAGCCAGTGCTTTAAACAGATCCTCTTAAAACTAGTAAAATAATAACATGAAACTTTAGGAATACGAGTGGTTCAGCTTATGAAAATCATGATTATGCTAACCTCTAGTTCTTGAAGTAAAAGCTCTGTGTCTTTCACAGAAGCAGTCCGCTTTATGTATTCGTCCACTTTCAAACACTTCATGTCGGCAGCTGTAGAAAAGACGTTATTTAAGAAAAACATTGAGTCATGTTAAATTTTAAACGTGGATAAAGCGAGGACCTTAGCTTAACGTTAGTTAACGTTAGCGTCAACGTTAAAATCACGCTGTTCAACTAACGTTAACGTCTGCTAGCTTAACCAAGAGTAAACTGACTTACTTCAAGCAAGAACCTCTGTAGCAACACTTTTAGTCGAAGGCAAATCAGATAAAAAGCAAACTTGCTGTCCACAATAACATAGCTAACTAAGTAGCGCTACGACTAGCTACTGCTTAACTTTCGTAAGGTTGAAGATTCAAATCATTCAAATCCTCAACAATCATGGAAACTGCGTCCCCCGCGCACTGTTTTTGAAAGGTTTTTGATAACCAATCCGAATGTCCATCCGCTTTTATCCGGAAATACAATGACTTGTGGGTATCGTAGTTTCATCATGCTCAAACCGCTGACAGAGTGTATAAAAGAAACATAAAGTAAACCAATTTACATCAAATAATTTGTCTGTCCATTCAGTCAAGGTAGACAGTAAATGTGTGTTACGGTTTATGAGATATACTAAAATGAATTTGAACAAGCAGGGGTAGTCAACGTTTTAACGGTAATTCTGAGGACCCTATAGGGGCCCTGGAACCCCTGTTGAAGCTCTCGGGTCTAAAGTACAGTCAATGATTTGAACAGTATATTATTTGAGTGGGAGTAAATATTAGGCGTAATTGTAAGGTTTTGGATGTATAACAAAGGGAAGTGCTTGTTTATGGAGGTTTGGAGTTATCTTATTTCCACTATCTCTGCCATACTTATTTATCATAATTATAGTCATAATCACACCAAAATTAACATGCTGTTTTTAATTACCTTTCACAGACTGGCACAAACCACATGTTGATTCTGAAATCAGCTTGATTCTCTGATTGCATAATAAGTCAGCAGGCACTACAGTTCTACCAGACATTTCAAAATATAAATAAATAACAATTTAGGTATAGGTCAAGAGTCAGCAAAATAGGTTGGGAGACGTTTCTTTTTACAGCAAGAAATCAGTCTTAAAGGTAAAGCCAATCACAACAGCATTAATGTCCTGGTGTGGGGTCTTTTGATTTTAGTAAAACAATAAAACATGAAAAGATGGGCCCATGGGCCCACCACCCGTGGGAGGATCCAAAGGGGTCGGGTGCGCTGCTATATGGGTGGCAGCGAAGGTCAGGGGCTTCGTTGGACCAGACCCGGGCGGCAGAGGCTGGCTCTGGGGACGTGGAATGTCACCTCTCTGTGGGGGAAGGAGCCGGAACTTGTGCGGGAGGTGGAGCGCTACCAGTTAGATCTGGTGGGGCTTACCTCTACGCACAGTCTCGGTTCTGGAACCGTACTCCTGGATAGGGGTTGGACACTGTCCTACTCCGGAGTTGCCCAGGGTGTGAGGCGCCAGGCGGGTGTGGGGATACTCACAAGTCCCCGGCTGAGCGCCACTGCGTTGGAGTTTACCCCGGTGGACGAGAGGGTCGCCTCCCTACACCTGCGGGTGATGGGGGGGAAAACTCTGACTGTTGTTTGTGCATATGCACCAAACAAGAGTTCGGAGTATTCGGCTTTCTTGGAGACCTTGATTGGAGTCCTGTATGGGGCTCCAGTAGGGGACTCCATAGTTCTGCTGGGGACTTCAATGCACACGTGGGCAATGATGGAGATACTTGGAGAGGCGTGATTGG
The DNA here is from genome assembly GCA_026937815.1 of Etheostoma perlongum. Lineage (NCBI taxonomy): Eukaryota > Metazoa > Chordata > Actinopteri > Perciformes > Percidae > Etheostoma > Etheostoma perlongum. The sequence continues at coordinate 6,751,406 of CM049374.1, read as the reverse complement.
GAGTTATGTAAATAGAACGGCCTCCCTGATCTAAACCAGAGTGGTTGTCTGTTGTTGGACTTCTGTGCTAGTCATGGATTGTCCATCACAAACACCATGTTCGAACATAGGGATGCTCATAAGTGTACGTGGTACCAGAGCACCCTAGGCCAAAGGTCAATGATCGATTTTATAATCGTTTCATCTGATCTGAGGCCGTATGTTTTGGACACTCGGGTGAAGAGAGGGGCAGTGCTGTCAACTGATCACCATCTGGTGGTGAGTTGGGTCAGGGGGTTGGGGAAGACTCTGGACAGACCTGGTAAGCCCAAACGGGTAGTGCGGGTAAACTGGGAACGTCTGGAGGAGGCCCCTGTCCGACGGACTTTCAACTCACACCTCCGGCGGAGCTTTTCTTGCATCCCTGTGGAGGCTGGGGGCATTGAACCTGAGTGGACAATGTTCAAAGTTTCCATTGCTAAAGATGCGGCGGCGAGCTGTGGTCTTAGGGTTTTAGGTGCCTCAAGGGGTGGTAACCCACGAACACCCTGGTGGACACCGGTGGTCAGGGAAGCCGTCCGACTGAAGAAGGAGTCTTTCAGGGATATGTTGTCTCGGAGGACTCCGGAGGCAGTTGCAGGGTACCGACGGGCCCGAAAGGCTGCAGCCTCTGCTGTGACAGAGGCAAAGCAGCGGGTGTGGGAGAAGTTCGGAGAAGACATGGAGAAGGACTTTCGGTCGGCACCAAGGTGCTTCTGGAAAACCGTTCACCACCTCAGGAGGGGGAAGCGAGGAATCATCCAAGCTGTATACAGTAAGGATGGGACGTTGTTGACCTCAACTGGGGAGGTAATAGAGCGGTGGAAGGAGCACTTTGAGGAACTCCTAAATCCAGCTGACACGCCCTCTGTGGTAGAGGCAGAGCTGGAGGATGATGGGGGATTGTCGTCAATTTCCCTGGTGGAAGTCGCTGAGGTAGTCAAACAACTCCACAGCGGCAAAGCCCCAGGGATTGATGAGATCCGTCCAGAAATGCTGAAAGCTCTGGGTGTGGAGGGGATGTCTTGGTTGACACGCCTCTTCAACATTGCGTGGAAGTCTGGGACGGTGCCTAAGGAGCGGCAGACCGGGGTGGTGGTTCCCCTCTTCAAAAAGGGGGACCAGAGGGTGTGTGCCAATTACAGGGGTATCACACTTCTCAGCCTCCCTGGTAAAGTCTACTCCAAGGTGCTGGAAAGGAGGGTTTGGCCGATAGTCGAACCTCGGATTGAAGAGGAGCAATGCGGATTCCGTCCTGGCCGTGGAACAACGGACCAGATCTTCACTCTCGCAAGGATCTTGGAGGGGGCCTGGCAGTATGCCCAACCAGCCTACATGTGTTTTGTGGATCTGGAGAAGGCGTATGACCTGGTCCCCCGGGAGAAATTGTGGGAGGTGCTGCGGGAGTATGGGGTGAGGGGGTCCCTTCTCAGGGCCATCCAATCTCTGTATGACCAAAGCGAGAGCTGTGTCCGGGTTCTCGGCAGTAAGGCGGACTCGTTCCAGGTGAGGGTTGGCCTCCGCCAGGGTTGCGCTTTGTCACCAATCCTGTTTGTAATATTTATGGACAGAATATCGAGGCGTAGTCGGGGCGGGGAAGGGTTACAGTTTGGTGGGCTCGGGATCTCATCGCTGCTTTTTGCAGATGAAGTGGTCCTGATGGCATCATCGGTCTGTGACCTTCAGCACTCACTGGATTGGTTCGCCGCCGAGTGTGAAGCGGCTGGGATGAGGATCAGCGCCTCTAAATCTGAGGCCATGGTTCTCAGCAGGAAACCGATGGAGTGCTTTCTTCAGGTGGGGAGTGAGTCCTTACCCCAAGTGAAGGAGTTTAAGTACTTTGGGGTCTTGTTTGCGAGTGAGGGGACCATGGAGCGTGAGATTGGTCGGAGAATCGGAGCAGCCGGTGCGGTATTACATTCCGTGTATCGCACCGTTGTGACGAAAAGAGAGCTGAGCCGGAAGGCAAAGCTTTCGATCTACCGGGCAATTTTCGTTCCTACCCTCACCGATGGTCATGAAGGCTGGGTCATGACCGAAAGAACGAGATCCAGGGTACAAGCGGCCGAAATGGGTTTCCTCAGGAGGGTGGCTGGCGTCTCCCTTAGAGATAGGGTGAGAAGCTCAGTCATCCGAGAGGAGCTCGGAGTAGAGCCGCTGCTCCTTCGCGTCGAAAGGAGCCAGCTGAGGTGGTTCGGGCATCTGGTAAGGATGCCTCCTGGGCGCCTCCCTAGGGAGGTGTTCCAGGCACGTCCAGCTGGGAGGAGGCCTCGGGGAAGACCCAGGACTAGGTGGAGAGATTATATCTCCAACCTGGCCTGGGAACGCCTCGGGATCCCCCAGTCGGAGCTTGTTGATGTGGCTCGGGAAAGGGAAGTTTGGGGTCCCCTACCGGAGCTGCTGCCCCCGCGACCCGACTCCGGATAAGCGGATGAAGATGGATGGATGGATGAAAAGATCCATGGTGGAGTGCTTTCTATGGTCACTGTGCCAAATATCCTGTGGTTCTATTAGAGGTACTGTATATGTGTATATATATATATATATATATATATATATATATATATATATATATATATATATATATATATTTATATACAGTTGAGTGGAGTGATAAATACAGATTTTACAGACATAGACACACCCACAAGAGGCCACAGGTCCACACTTGTGACAATAGTTAACTTAACTAAAATAGTAACTTCCCATCCTCAAATGTAAGGAGCTAAAAGTTTATGGAATATTATTATTAAGGGTGTGTTCCGAATAGCCACACAACAAGCTTTTGCATCTTTCCATTTTGGTGGAATTCCCACTATTGTCTGAAAGACTGATCCATAACTTCTGTCAGATTGATTCTTGAAGGGCTAAGGGCCAAGTGAACAAAGCTGTACAAATCAATAAAAAATATTTAACAGATTTAATGTAATCCATCTGTAATCTTTTATCTGTTACTTTTTAGTAGTTTTAATCAACAGTATTTAGGCCTGTGGATGATAAAGTACAGGGAGCAGTTACAGGACAAAAAGCAACAGAAAGAAAAACACCAATCAAATCATTTAAATTCACTTATTTAAATACCGTATTAAAGAATAGGGTCCAGGATTATATTTGTTTGCAATGGTTTCTAGTTTCAGTGCCCAAGAAGATGACATACTGTAAATTGGGACTTAAGCCATTAGCAATGCAATTCAGATAAAATGATCTAAAATCCTACAAAAGGGAACAGTGAGACACACTACATGACGAGAACCTGGATTTGACAAGAAATGACTGAATAAGATTCCCAGGTCACAATACAGACCAAAAGAGCTTTTGTGAATGTCAACTAAACCTTACAAATACAGAAGGCTACTATCAGTTTTTAGCATAAATCAGCATTCATGTTTTATGTAAAAACAAATCACCTGAGAGACCTTCTGTGTGTTTTGGTAATGACCATTTTTATTTATATTGCACTCATCAAAGACAGAGTTTACAAAGTGCTTTTGAAACAAGACATAGAAAGGCTACTAAGGAACTAAGCCTGTCTTCTTGATGATGTGTTCCATCTTAGCCTTTTCAGTGATGTCCAGGTTGATCTTGTATTTGGCAAGGATTTTCAGGATGGGCCTCAGTTTTAGCCACCACTGTATCTTTGGAATACGGTGTCTGTGGAGGACAACATGTCATTGCAAAAAAGGAAAGTGAAAACAACAAGAACAACAATCTCAAAGCCTTCGTTTAAACCATTTATGCAAGACATTTAAATTAAAGCTGGAGCTGACGTGATTTTTGACCAATAGGGTGCAGAATAACCCCAAAGTAAACTCACAACAAGGGGGCTTAAGCTTTATGTTAGCAATCATCTGCCTTTATACACATGTAGCACAACCACAGCGCCATTGTGGGCAGTTCTTTTTCTTACCATCTGTCTCCTCAAGTACAATATTTAATGACCTTTAAACCAGGGATTGGCCCACTCACTCTAACTGTACAGTGTGAGTAAATACAAAACAATGCAAAAGACAACAAGTACATAAATTGACAGGGTAGAAATTAAGTCTTACTCAAAGTCAGTTTGATCTTTAAGTTCCTCAAGAGGCTGAAAGACCAACGATCTCTTCTTCATGCCCAGCACACAGGCTGAATCTGGAGAGTTGGCAAAGATACGACCTAAAAGTTTGGGATAAAAAAAATATATATAGTATACAATAGCACAGGGAGCACAGGGTTCCTTACACCACATTGTATACAAGATGTCCTCACCATGTCTGTAGCATTCCTTTAGCTTGTCAGTCAACCATAACACAGACTTGATCCCCATCTTTGTGGCAAAATTTCTGTCAAAAGGACTGGGTGTTCCACCCTAATAACAGAGGATAGGTTTTCTCATGTTTGTGAAATTAAATCTGATGGCAAATATATTGAGCGGTGAACAACAAACTGCAGAAAATCTGCATCTATTGGCCCACCTGCTGCATGTGTCCAAGTACATTCTTCCTGCAGTCAAACACACCCTTGCCCTCCTCTGTGTACAGGTTGTAGATAAAGTCTGTGGTGTAGTTAGCATTGCATTTCTCATTTCTGAAACAAAAGTAGAATATTAGGTGAGATATAATGCCACAATGAGCTGCAGAGAGTAAAGTTGAGTCTACTCAGATCGGAAATGACGCTAATTCCCGCAAACCTCAAAATCAGTCCTCTCTTCACTGTGGTTTTCATCTTCTCCACCAGATGTTCCACATTCAGCTACAAACAAATCAACAATCAGACCACTGATGTATGTCTTCACTTTGATTTCTCTTTTTCTACATTCATAAGGACAAACCTCAAGGTCGTGAATGTTGAAATGCTCCTCGTAGATGTAAGCAGCATCAGCTCCAGATGCCAAGCCAGCCATAGTTGCCAGGTAGCCGCAGTATCCTCCCATAGTCTCAACAATGAACACCCTTCTCTTGGTGCCAGCAGCAGATTGTTTGATCCTGTCGCATGTCTGAAAAGAGAAAGAAAAAAAGTAAAGAAGAAAACAGTGGGTAAGTTTTCAGATATTACATCCTGGTGTTTGTTGTGTGCTCTATAGGAGTTTTACCATGGTTATAGTGTTGAGTGCAGTGTCAGTGCCAATACTGAAGTCAGATCCAGGAACATTGTTGGAGACAGTAGCCGGAACAACGACAAGGGGAATACAAAGTTCCTCATACTTCTCTCTAGCTTGCACCAACTCCAGACCCCCAACAAATGCCTGGTGAAGACAGGAAGAAAGGAAGTTATCAATAAAATGTGATTTGAATGCCAGGTTTCAGTGTTAGAGCTGTGCCTCTATATTTCTGCTGTTCACCTCAAAGCCTCCAATAATGACTATAGCATGAATGTTGAACTTAGTGACGCTCAGACTGATCTCCTCCATAAAGTCATGTGGCAAGGATCTTTATGAAAGAGAAAAACATAGAATTACACCTGTTCAATGTTAACTTACACTTACTGTAGTAACACTGAAACATGCACTGTTAATACAATCAAAAGAGTGTTTTGTTTAAATATCTCACCTCTTTGTTCCGAGGTTGGAGCCCCCCCTTTCCAGTCCATCCTCCCACTGCAGACCAACCAATAGGCTCAATCTGTGCAGGGACAGAGTGCATCCTCTATCACGCTCTGAAAGTAAAAAACTTATTGTCTGTTTATGTGCATGTAACTACAATTTACCATTCCATGAGCCAAGCCATCAAAGCCGTCGTGCACTGCCAGCATCTGGTGGCCCTGGAGGAGCCCGACCCTGACAGTTGAACGAACTGCTGCATTCATTCCAGCACACGGCGCTCCCACGTTCACTATGGCAATGTTGATATTACTCTGGCACGGGCACGGAGACATTTGTCAGGTTACATATATTTTTCTACTGGGACTTACTGACTTTTTACAGTTAATGTAAAATAAATTGGTACAACTGTAGTTGCTGACCTTTGTGTCTGGGGGGTGCACATGAGCCAGCATTTTGTAAGTGTTCCAGTTGTTCTCAAAGCTCCTATTGTATAGAAATGTACAGGCATTTAAAATTTAACACAACACTTGAGAATTTGAAAATGATAATGCACAGGTGCAAGCCTCACTTTCCCCTGAGCTTCACCGCATCGTCAAACCTCCCTTCAGCCATGGCGGTGGTGACATCTTTAGTCTGATGTGACAGAAGATCAAAAGACAAAAAAGGGAAACTGAGAACTGAATCTAACAAAAATAATCAAAAACTTCTTGCTCCTTGAAGCTAAGTTCATTTGTTAATTTTGTACAAACTGAATAGGTATGACTTGTTTTGCATATGGAGCAGATTTGACTCACCACTTGCACACACTCCATGAGAGGCAGCCTAACAGCCATGTTTCCTGACAAGCTGACCACACATGCGGGTGTGTCGGGTTTGGCCTCCAGCAGAGCCATCACAGCCTCCACACCCATCCTGCTGCCCTAAATCATGACAATCAAAATGCAGACAATTTTAGAGAAGCAGGTATGTGTGTATGTGTGTATTCACATCGTTAACAAGTAATACGATTAATTGGTGAATATATAAAAGATTTATGTGTGACAGCGGTCATATTACCAGGATTCTGTCAAATGCGGAAGGGGTTCCTCCTCTCTGCACATGGCCCAAGATGGTGGTGCGGGTGTCAATGCCAAGCTTCTTTGATACAAGCTGGGACATAGAGATTAGGATTTAATTTCTCATATGAAGAGCCTTTATACTGTATGTCTGCTGGTTTATACTGGAGTTCTGCCATTACTGACCTCTTTGATGTTTTCACATGTGATAGCTTTACCGTTGCGGTCTATCGCTCCCTCTGCAACAATGATAATATTCAAACGGGAGCCGCGGCCTCTTTGCTGAGAGGGAAAGAGAAAACCTTTATGAACAAACAGACTTCCGTAACAACTTTGGATTTAGTATTGAAGACAATGCAGGACAAGACATTTACATCTGACAGTCTTCTGCACAGATGCTCTTCCCATCCTTCATCTGGGGGCATCTCTGGGATGAACACCCAGTCAGCACCACAGGCCAGAGCTGTCACCAAAGCCAGGTAACTATAGGTAAAGAGTCATACACTAGAATTCATGTGTCTTGTGCAAAACTGAAAAGTATGTCCCTGAAGCTGATGTTTCATATCATGAATTGGCCTTTTGTCATAAAATGAGTGCATCACAAGCAGTTTAGCGACTGTATCAATTAAAATAAGATAAGATAAATGAACAACCATGCCACTTTGGCATAAAGCACACACAGGCTACTCACCCACAGTGCCTGCCCATTACCTCCAGGATGAAGGCCCTCTGGTGACTGCAGAACAACACATATCATGTCAAGACTAACAAAATGACATGGCAAGTCTGTTCATCAAATAAATGCTCGAAGGGTTGCTTGCATACCTCTGGGCTGTGGTGGTGATGGCATCCACTATCTCTATTATGCGATGCAGGGCAGAGTCCGTGCCGATGGTCATGTCGGTGCCACAGAAGTCGTTGTCAATGGAGCCCACCATGCCAACGATATTGAGATGGGAGGAACTCTTGGCCTCAGCTGCTGTAATCTTACCTGGGACCACCGATTAAAATGACAACACCCTCAGTTAATTTTGTCTGTAACCTTATTATGATGATAATGCAAATTATTTGAATACCGTCTTTTATAATTTTCCAGTTTTCCAGCATGTAGCATTACATCAGTATAGAATTGCACATGTGTGAAGGAGACATTTCATATGAGGTCTGTTGCTTCGAACAGTGAATTTTGGAGTAATGCCACTCACCTGCTTTGACCAGGTCTGCCAGCAGCCCGCTCCACTCAGTTCTGAATGTGTTGGCACCCGTCAGGCTGCCATCACCTCCAATCACACACAGGTTGGTAATACCCAACTTGACCAAGTTACAGGCAGCCTTGGTGCGTCCCTCCCTGGTGCGGAAATCCTGACAGCGAGCACTTCCAATCACAGTACCACCCTGATGTAAGGCAAGAAGGAAGTGTTTCAAACAAGGAGGCAAATAAGGAGAAGTGGGTAAGGGTTATCTGTAACCTAAGCATTCATGTCTTATATCTGAAGCTATTTAATGAACATTGGCATTTAAATGACCATTTGACCTACAGTACAGAACTGCACTGGCCAAAGATTGCTTGTTGCTAGAGTTACACAGATCATCCATCCCGCTTACTGATCACAAGTTAAAAACAGAGTGGAGATGAGGGGCGTGCAAATAAATTTTCTTTTGCATCCACATGCTTGTTCTCACCAGCTGTAGCATCATTGACACACTCTCCCAAGTAGCATGGCGGATATGATCGCCTCCATCCACCAGACCCTGGTAACCCTGTCAACAAAAACAAAATATCAACTCCATGAACAGATGTCATTGCTGGGAAGAAGCTGCAGGCTTAATGATACAGGCATATTTCTACTCTGTCATGTGCTGCTATTTCAGTCCAACAATTGTTGTGTTAATTATGTTGGGATTTGCAGAGTATCTATGATTTAATCTTGCATTGCCAGATCTTCCTCCACAGCGTTGCAAAGGAGGGTCTAGCTAGTTCACGTAGCATTACTGGATTGGAGAAAAACATGCTCTGGTTTATTGGCATTTCTTTAAGCCAATCTCAATCGTCTTGTGTGCCGGACAGAGCCACAGTGACGCTGCAAAATAGCCTCGGGAAGGAACTTGTTTTTGTGGAACATGTGTACGTTCAAAAGTTGTTTTAGAGTGCAACAGAAAACTCAGATTAGAAAGATAGTTGTCAGGATTTACAGTGCAGAGATCTGAGGAGTAGTTAATAAATTTACCAGAGATTAAAATTCAAACACAAAGAAGCAAAAGGTAACGGACATCACGCCATAAAGAGTGTCATCCGGCGGAATTTCCGTCTTCACCGCAGCAACCCCGGAACTGGAATGTCGTGGATATAGACTATCTATGGTTGGTCTTGTGTGTTAGGTCATGATATAGTGCTAAAAACAATTAGTTGATCTAAAGCGAAGCTTGTAATCTATTTATCGTTTAAGTAGTTTCTCATGCAAAACATGCTGGCTCCAGCTTCTCAGTTGTGAGCGTTTTTGTCTGTTTATATGATTGTAGATTGACTAACTTTTGGGGTTTTGGATTGTTGGACAAGTTGATGATTGGCTTTGACCGTTTCTTTTTTTGTTGACATTTTACAGATTAAATGATTCTTTGAATAATCAAAACAGTAAATTCAAAAGCGGCATTTACCTCATGGACAAAATACACTTTGGCTCCAGTGTAAATTCCCACTCGAACAATGGCCCTCACAGCTGCGTTCATACCTGTAGGCATAGTGTGTGTGAGTGTGCACTATTAAACAATGGGGAAATGGTGGTGAAAAAAGTTATAAAACAATATTATATGATCATTTTATTTAACTTTACTTTATTGTTGGCAACAGTTTAATTATCAGTGATAGTGGAAAGCTTGTCTTGCAGGAAAGGCAACTGGGCCTCTGCCTGCACTTTCAAAACTCAGGGGGCCGCTTAAAGGACAAGATGTGGATAGATTAGCTTTAAGGGTGCCAAGAGCATCTCCACTTACAGTGTAAATGAGCAAAGGGTAGAAAGGAAGCAAAGGACGATCCTCTCAATTCAACCCACCACTTTACATGAACATGACAGAAAGGTCATGCCTCTAAAATTAGCTCTCATAACATATACAGCTTGAGAGAGAGAGGAAGGAGGAACGGGGGAAGAAACTTGGATTTGAGGATACCAAGATGACTAAAAACGTAAGGTTGAAATGAGGATTGTGTATTTTGGAAAGTGAAAAAGAAGAAGGGTGAGGGTTAGCAAGCTGGGCAGTTTTTCATTAACACACTTGCCCCAAAGTTTTATAAAGTTCAGTTAGGTAGGAAAATAGACTCACTGTCTCACACACTCAAACTCCAGTGTTGTGTGGGGTCACTCACACACTTCCCAAAGGTCACAGTGGAGATATTCCTCATCAAGTTAAAGGTCAGGGGAGAGGCTGTCTCACGCTGTGGTTCTAGCAGCTTTAGGTGTAGGAGTTCATGCTGCCCTTTTCCATTAGCTAGCTCTATGAGACAGATAGCTGAGATAGCTCTGCTGCCAATAGAGTATTTTTTATCACTAAATCACTAATCACTAAAATATTATGAGTTGTCAAAAATTGATATAAAAAGGGGTTGCAATCATGATAGAATATGACAGTAAAAATGGGCTTGACTGGCAAAAACGGTGATATTTCTAGTGCTAAAAGAACTTGAGTACAGATTGTATAACAACAAACCTACACTATGTAGATGTATAGTCTACATTATTTGTTTAAGATAAATGACTGCTCAAGAGTCATATATACTTCTAGGTTTCAGACTCACTTTACATCTCAAATTCTTTCTTTGTCATTAAACCCTGCTGTTGAGTTACTAAGTATTGACTTCAAACACACTAAATCCTCTCAACCACCTGCCTTGGCAAAAAACAGACATGCTCTGCCTTTACACTCAACACTCACATACCAGTCTGGGAACCCTCCACTTACCCTGGGCATCGCCTCCTGAGGTCAGCACAGCGATCGCCCGACCCTCTCCCATCTTGGTGGGGTCGATGGAAGTCGGTTGTGCCATGGTCCTGGAGCTAAAGCTGGCTGAGGGAAATAGGCCTTGAGTGTAAAAATACCTGCCACCCTGCTGTAGTGTATGTGGAGCCTCTCAGCTCTAGGTCAGCCTGGCTGGAAAGTAATACCAGCTGCAAAAGTGCACAGCTTAACTATCCTCCTGGCAGACATCGAAACACAATCCCACATAGTTGCGCAAACGCATTTGAATACACACACGCAGACACGCGGACACGCACGCACGCGTTAAAATATTGAATCACAGTGAATGTCATTAGGCTATTTTCAAAACCAACGTGAAACCTCACGAATAAAAATGTCTGGAAGCGTAAGTTCAAATATAATACACTAATTATAGATTGTATCTGCTTTGCACATGTGGAAAAGTGTTCCTATTTCAACAATTATTTTTGCAACAAATTCTGGACACTGACCACTGCAGGGCATTAATATTGCTGTTCTTAATCCCTGTTTAATTTAAAAGCTTTACAATTAGGGACTTGGTCTTTCTTGAAAATGAATCTTCTCGGTTTAACTTTAGAATGCAGAAGGTTTTATTCCTGAATTTCTATATGCAACATTTGTTTTTGTGAAAATGGCCTGCTCTTTGTGGTAGAATTTACAGTTTGCTGTGTAAATTGAGACAACTGGTAACTGGTAACCCAGGTCTCATTGAGGCCAGTGTCCAGCATAACAATAGTACGTCATAACTTATGTCAGACAGATAAGTAGGTCAACTCTATGTCTCCATAGATGACGGGAGATGATACAGCTGTATGATAAGACTGAGCTGCCTCAAGTGCTCCCATCCCGCCAAGGTCAGGGGAGGAAGTTCCATACACATACTTCCACAAAAAATAACTCACTCACTCACTTACTCACTCACTCACTCACTCACTCACTCACATTCATACACTCAGAAACTAGAAGTGAGGTATACATATAAACACTGGACAAGATGTCCTTTGACCCAGACGGTCACAGATGAATGTCATGCATGTGGGGTACCAATAACTTGACTGGTTATGTAGATAAGAATGGTTGTTGTAAATTATCCAGTAGCATCTTCACACATAGATGGGCGAAGAAAGACCTTATATCCTTAAATACTCCCTCAGGAAGACAGGAACCTCAGAATTGAGATGGCACTACACAACACGCCTTTGTGGTTTAATTGTACTGCCTAATCCTACATATTTTCAATAGAGATTGTATTTAAACATTTACTTTACTCAGAGATATAAGTACCAAGGAAATGTTGTTACTTTTTGATTACCTTACTTTAGGTTTGTTTGAAATGTTGCTTTGCCTTCATTATGTATTCTTTACTGATGGTACAAATCAAACCACCATTTTTTTTTGCCACCATTGTTAATTACATTATTGTGAGGTGATATCTATAACTGAGCTTTAGGTCTTCATCTACCACTCTCAAAATATTCAGACTGATAGCAATAGTCCTTTAATGGCAGTCTTACCAGCATCCCCCGGTGGATCAGAGCTTAAGGTTGTCTTGCTTTCACATTCAGATGCTGAGAGCTCATCTCCACCTGAGAATGGAGAACCATAACACTTATCCAGAATGTGATCCAGACTCAACTGTACTGTGGTGAGCCTGTGCTCAAAAGTGGATTAATCAGTTGATGTTGTTATACAAAACTTCCCCATAAGGCACTCTAGAGTACAGGGCAGCAACTCACTCACATGATAGACTACAAAAGACAGCCTGCTCAAGCATTATTCCTCAGCATTTTCTCTCATTTCAAGCATTTGTAACATGTAACATCCTTTATCTGTACATGGCAGGTTAGTTTACTCCTACTAGCCTTATCAAGACTTTTGCTATGAGCTGCAGCTGATAAGCTGGTTACTGAGTAATGTATACTGGGGGAAAAAAGCACACATGTTTTGCACATCTTCCTTTATTGAAGCAAATAAACAAATGTCTCCTCTGAATTCAGCAAGTCACGTCAATAAAGATTGATGTTGTATTTCTCCCTAGAAGATGAAATTGGTTGCACACAAACAAGACCTCTGGGTATTACAAATGGATGGCTCCCACTCACAGAGCCTTTAATTTACTTCACATTTTGTATTGGTTTGTAATTTCTTAGTGTAGGTAATTTTTATATGGAGGGAAGTTCAACCCCCATGACACAACTGTTGGTTACTTTTAATTGAATCTTCATCCACAGACACATTATATCGCGTTAGTCAGCTATTCCTGTCTGGAATTATGAATCAGATAAGCAATTACATGAAGCGCAGTACTACACCTCCATTTGGGTGTAAGCTTGTGTGTGTGGTTGTGGAGGGTTTTGTGACTATTAAAGAATTTGTTCAATCACTGCCAAGAAAGATGATTTAATTTAAGTACCAACAATGCAGACATAATTACTTCTCTTAGCCAAATACATAAATGTATTTTATAGGAGAAGCATCTTAAGCTCAATATAAACACTAGGAAATGCACAATGTGGTCAGTAATTGACAGTTAGCCTGTATAATGTGATTAAAGATGAAAAGAATCAATGTGACAACATTTAGAGTGGGAGTCTGTTGCAGGCAGTTTACTGGAGTTGTCTTTAAATAGACACAGTGCTGCTATCTAAAACACACAGAAACTCCTCCCCTTTTTTACCACCATTACTGTAAAACTGCACAGTCATCCCTACAACTAAACAACAGTCAAGATACATCAGGCTTGTGTATTTATGACCTGGTAAATATAAATGTCAATTTACCCCCCCAAAAAATGGTACAAGTCTCCACAACAATGCTCAGGCAAAATCAAATTGTGGACTATAGGCGTCTATTACAATAGAATTCAAATATAAATTCAAATATAAGTGCACAGACTGAAATGACCCATCACAAACACATAAATATCCACACAGTATTCATACCTTGACCTTTCCTTCTGAGCCAGAACAGCAGACAAACCACCAGTGTGACAGAGAGGAGCAACTTAGCTGACAGGTCGCCCGGGTACCACATACTCACAGCGCCTCTCTGTTCTTCAGAAACCATTCTGTATCTGATTTGTATTAATAGCTTTACATCACTACTTCATTGTGGTCTAATGACCTTCATCGCTAAAGCATGGCGGGTAATCAGATACAATCCAACTGGTGTCTGTAATTATCATAAGGCAGTATTGCTGGGGGATGTAGCAAACACACTAATGTGAAATATTAAACTATAATAAGGAGGGTGATGCATATATATATAATTACAAATGCATTTATAAATCATGCTAAATATACACTGGGTGTATGTGTATTATTCCCATATACACTGCAATATATATTAAGACGTCCTGTTAAAGTCCATGATGCCCTTCAATAGAAAGAGAGAGAAAAGTCTAATAAAGTTAAATTAAAACCTACTCCATTACTGTATGTCTCCAGGTTGTAGGTAAGGTTTAGGTAATATAGTGTCAGTGTTATTTCAATCAATGCTGACTGCCACTCAGCAGACAGCGAGCTATGCAACAATGTGCCTGCCACACGCGCAGTGACTCTCACACCAGAGCAGGTTGGGATTACAATAGGGAAGCACAGGCAACCTAACAAAGTGAACACACACACACACACACACACACACACACACACACACACACACACACACACAAAAGTGCTGAACAGCAGTTAACAGCTTTTTCATGCAGATCTGGGTCACACAGTAATGTTATTACTGTAACCTATTTCTAGTCTTAACCCTAAGATTGCCCTTGGAAAAAGTGAGAAAGTGTCCACAGGTCTAACATTCTAATTTGTCCCAACAAAGAAAGAAGTATAAGAGCACATACACCTAGCTTATCATAAATACTGCTGGTGCTTGTTTGTGCAGCATCTTTCCAATACTGTGCGCCCCTGGTGGGTTGAGCGACATGTAGCCCTCTCTTGAGGCAAACCCCGATCAATATTACGATTTCCACGTAAACCCCCCGGCTGTCTTCCCGGACAGTATTAACACAGCCGGTAATAAACTATGGATCAATACAACACGAGTTCAACACAAAACACTTCAACCTCAGCTAATGCAGTGAAATGAGGACTGGATATTATGTGAAAGATACAGTAAGTAATTAAATCATGCTGTGTGAAAGAGAATGGGATTGTCAGAGGCTGACTTGTAATATAGAAACACAATTCTCAGTGATTGAAAATGGTTTTCAAATGGGTACATGTAATTGAAATTTGCATAAAGAAACTGTTGTGACATTTAGAAATATACTGCCTATTCAACACTGGTTCCAGCTTCTCAATTATGAATATTTGCTGTCTATATAAAGTGAATATCTTCAAACAAGCAGTTTGAATATGTCAGCATGGGCTTTATAGACCAAATGATTAATGCATAAATCCCAAAAAGGATTGTCAGAGTGATAATAAATAATAGCCTAGTTAGTTGCTAGTTAAATCTATTGTATATTTTTACAGAAATATTCATTCAAGCAAACACTGAAACATTAAATAAAACGATACCACTGGAAATGGTCTTGAATTACAGTCATGAGACCAAGTTTTGGCCAACAGGTGGCAGCAGCATCTGTTCTTTTCCGTCCGTCTGAGAAGCACATGGAAAGTCTTGGCCTAATAAATCATGCACTGAAAGTGTCAGTGCAAATTTTGTTAGATTTTATTGCAGTTTAATCATCTCAATGAATGTTTTAATAGGCTGATATTTCAGAGAGTGAATGGCAAAGTAGTGATAAATTGTGTAGGGTGACCCCCCACACCCCCCCCCACACCCCCCACCAGCCTTACCTCTCCCCCTCTCTTGCCTTTTCCCTGCAGAGAATCACTAATGTGTCCATGTATTGGTGCTGGGGAGTCTTGTGTTGTTTAATTAGATTATTCATATTCATTTTAAAACAAACAGACTAATCTATAATTGGCCAGCAAGGCAATCAGTTCTGCTCGTCCAGCTTTTTCTCATTCCAACTTTTCCCTTTTTCTTATTTCAATTCTGCATTTTCTTATTGTTTTGCTCTTTCTCTCTCTTCCAAAGGCCTTTTTTGAATTCATCAGGTTGGACCACAGTGCTCAACCTTATTCACAGACCTCCCACACCATTTAACATGTCTTTACCCATCCTCCTCTCTGGGGACTGCTCTATTTCTCCATTTGTCATCCCCCTATCCCTCTTTCACATTATTACATATCTTAATCGGCCCATTTTACTCCTCTCCTTGATTTCATCCATTCACTGTTTTATCCTTTTTACTAGTTTTTCCTTTGACCTTCAATTCCCTGGCTTCAAAACTCTCCCCCAATTTCTGTATTTCTTCCCTGTTTTCCTGACTATAAGGTGGTAATGGAATGCAAAATCAACATATCTGTGACATTTTGGGCACCAATCCTCCCACTCCCCTCAGGCTTTGTCTAATGTATATACTGTTGTCCTCTGCCAGTGTGGATGTATGATGTGTGGTGTGACTATTCTAATAAGGACATGGATGAGAGAAGGGAGGAGGCTGGGGGCTGTAATTAAAGGCCGAAGGGTCCCTGTGAATAAGTAGGAAGGGAGGGGAGGTAAAACGGTGGCTATATGCTTCTGGAACAATAAATCAACCTGCCCCTTTAGCTGCCCTCAATACAATATCACAATACACCATTCAGCCCCCCTCTTTGCAAAAGCAATTCCGTCATGTCTTGTTAGCTCATTCGTCTTCATCAGCACCAGTGGGAGGTTCGGACCCCCGCTTACCTCCCAACTCAACTCGAGCTGCCCCCCTTCCCAATGCCAGACGCCATTGATCAAAGCAGAGCCAGCCTGTGCATCAGCATGGACAGGGGTGTCATTTCATTCTCTCACACACTTACACACATATTGTAAACACACAAAAAAGTGCTGAACAACAGTTAAACTAATCTTAGTTTTTTTATGCAGATCTGGGTCGCACAGTAATGTCATTAATGAACGCATAGTTAACAAACACAGCGCGCTAATGGAATTCAGGGCCAATTAAGGGATGACTAATTAATGAGACAGTTCCTATAAGGCTTATTGATATGTTAATTTGCAGTCATATAAATCACAGCCTTGTACTGCCTTCAAATAATATGATTTTCATTACACATAATGATGAATTGTTAAGCCAGCTGAGCAGTTGATTCAGCAAGAATCTCTTTTTCTTCTTTGTTGAGGAAACAGAATAATGCTACATGACAATATTGAAACACTTTTTAAAACAAAATAATCAATAAGTTTTTTTGAGATTTTGATTTATTATTTGTGCAAGTAAATAAGGTAAACTGAAACTAAAGTGAAAGTTAAGCATGCTTCGGCAATTCCCTTTATATGTATTCACCCCTGGGTGGTTCCCAGTATGAAGAGTATGTTTTTTCTGCTGGGTTTTGATGTTGTGGTTCAATGTTTGCATCTTTAATATCAACAGCATGTGGACAATAGCTTGAGGGGGACAGCTGTGTGTCAGTAATGTATGCAGCATACTTGTGATACAAACAGTACCATATCTTTTCATCCTTACACACTAAAAGATATCATTAAAAAGAACATTTTTGGTACATTATTTTACAGTTGTCTGCTAGTGCATGGACACTATATACTATACATTCTATAAAACAACGTCAGATGTCATGCATATACAAGTAGCTACCATTTAAAGCTCATGGAAACAACAGGGTAGACAATTGTGAAAAAAAATTGTAATTAAAGATTTAGGCAAAAAGTCAGAAAAGGGCATTTTAAAGTAGGGGAATTTAACAAAGTACATTTACTCAAATCTCTACGTGAGTATTATAGTTCTGGGTTTGCCTACTTTAAAGTAGTATTTCCATTTTAAGACTTTAAACTTCTACTTTACTACAATTCAAAAGGGAAATATTGTACTTTTAACAACATTAATTTCCCAGTTATCGTTGTCAGATCTCATGCAGGCCAGTGTCCAACATAACCTCATAACCTTTCCAGGCAGAGGAGTAGTTCAACTCTGCATCTCCATAGATGACGGGAGCCGTAACAGCTGAATGATAACACAGTGCTACTCATCCTGCCAAGGTCATGAAGGAAGTAAACTCATAACAAATCCTATCTGTGCTGAAATTTTTGGATTAAATATGTGTTTACAGCGCCCGCAATATCTTTGCTTACTTTGAATGTTACTAAACTTAATGCCTCCAGCCTGAGTTTAAATACTCCTTCAGGAAGACAAAAACTTCAGAGAGTAGGGGACGACGTTGCACAATAACATATCGTGGTTGAACACGATTAACATACCTTAATCTCTCCTCAGTTCAGAGTCCATTAAATGCTTCTGTGTGTTTTATCAAGGTCTCCCAAAACGTCGTAACATAAGTTAAATAAGTTGTGCTGCTCCTGAGTTTTTCCTTTTCAGACAAAGATTTTATTTAGAAAAACATATCATCGGTTTACAAAATAAATAGTTATTTAAATATAGAAATAGTTATGGATTAAAGTACCCAACAGTATAGAATGTTGTTAAAATTAGCTTCACCTTGAAATTAAAATGCGGCATCTTAATTAATCATTAAAATATTTTTAAAATATATTTATGACAAATGTAACACTCTGACAGGGGGCATTTAGCATTATAAGTGCTTTTACTTTGAGTACATTTACTCATTATACTTTTACTTCGTAAGATATTAATGCAAGGTTTTCACTTGTTGAGAATTTCAACATTGCAGTATTGATACTTCTTCCTGCATTTAACCTCATGGTCAAGGGCATATTTTAGATTGGTGTAATTCTTAGATAGACATAATGTTTGTGTAGAGTGTAATTTTAATACTAAATTTTAATCCAATTTACATGTTAAGCTGGAATGCTCTAGTAGAGAAATACTTTAATAATGCTGGAATTTTCTTCCTGCCTGATACGACAGGGTCACACAGTTCAGCCATTAATTTGTCCACACAGTTGCAGAATATGGCTCAAGTTCCATCCTGGCTGCCATAAATATAGGGGTTTGATCTGAATGCTACTGTATGTCATTAGTGGTTTGGTAGCAATGGAAAATAATAATAACGCAGATTAACAATGGATGTGTCTGCTCCCACACAACAAAGAGAGCGAGCTGAGACATCCTCTTTTGCTACTGGCTACAAACATTCAAACGTCTGGAAATGTTTGTCTTCTTGATAACACAACACAGGAGGCGTGTTTAAATGTACAGAGCTTCTGAGCTGAACCTCACCTGACAGACTCTAATGACTGTTCAGTCATTAGGATATCAATCTAACAAGCCTAATTCAGCTGAGTAGAGACATCACATTACTACACATGTAATAAGAATAATGAATATCAAAATTTTCAAAGAGACTGAATTCCTACAAGTCAACAATGAGCCCTAGAATTATCCTTTATATCAACAATAAATTTTACTTTGAACGGCTCTGATATCAAAGAAGCATATTATCGATGAGTGTATGCACAAACATAGTGACTGTCCATCAATGCTTCACCCTGTCACAATGCAGCCCAGACAACTGATTGACAGCTGTCAATCCAGTTGATGAGGGCTGACTGAGAAGGCCAGTCATGGTACCAGGGGGCGGCCTGTGTCATCAGAGAGGGACGGGGTGAGAGGGGGATGGAAATAGACATGGTCTGCCTTGGTCCACTGGCTCTCCCCTGCCCCACCCCAGAGGGACAGCTGATCAGGGGGCGAGAGAGACAGTGAATCACACAGAGAGACAGAAGACAGAATGAGAGAGAAAAAGAAGCCCCCTGGGTTACTACTGTACATGTTCAACAAGAGACCACCTCGTTTGACTGACAGTCACAGCTATATATATATATATATATATATATATATATATATATATATATATATATATATACACAGTTGTGTCCAAAATAATAGCAGTCCAACATCACCAACCTCATAAATCATATTTCTTGGTATAAGTGATATTTCTACATGACAAAAAATTTACTAGTAAGTGTTGTAGAGTCATAGAAAACCATCAGACCCAACAGTCATGACATGCATGCTGCTCATTCTGTGTAATTGAATCTGTAATTGAAAGAGGCATGTTCAAAATAATAGCAGTATTGTGTTCAATTAGTGAGGTCATTGATTCTGTAAAGAAACAGGTGTCAATTATGGCTCATATTTAAGGAAGGATGGAAACAAATGTTGTGCATGCTGGTTATAGTGCATTTTACACTGAAATACTCAGCAAAATGGGTTGTTCCAGACATTGCTCCGAGGAACAGCGGACTTTTATTAAAAAGTTGATTGGAGAGGGGAAAACATATAAAGAAGTGCAGACAAGTATAGGCTGCTCAACCAGAATGATTTCAAATTCCTTAAAGTGGCATCCAAAGCCTGAACAACGTGGGAAAAAACAGCTAACTTCCATTCGAATGGATCGAAGAACAGCCAAAATGGCCAAGGCTCAGCTCCAGGAAAATCTAAGAAGACTTAAAGTTACCTGTGAGTACTGTTAAGATCAGAAGAAAGCTATGTGAAGCAAAGCTATCAGCTAGAAGCCCCTGCACAGTCCCTGACTGGCCAAAGGAGAAATGGTGCAACATTCTGTGGAGTGATGAGAGAAAAATTGTTCTTTTTGGGTCTAGGGGCCGAAGGTTTGTCGCATACCAGGGATCATAGATCAGTTTCAATACATCAAAATACTTGAAGAGGTCATGTTGCCTTATGCTAAAGCGGAAATGCCTTTGTAATGGGTCTTTTAACAAGAGAATAACCCCAAACACACCAGTAGGTGAGCAAAGTCTTGATTCCAGATGAACAAGATTGATGTGATGTAGTGGCCATCACAATCCCCGGACCTCAATCCCATAGAACACTTGTGAGGAAAAACCCAGTAATGCAGAGGAATTTTAGAAAGTAGTTCAACCGTCCTGGGCTGGAATACCTGTTCACAGGTGCCAGAGTTTGGTCGACTCCATACAACATAGATGTGAAGCAGTTCTCAGAAATACTGGTTATGCAACTAAATATTAATACAGTGATTCAAAGTAAAGCAAACCCATGAGACATTTTTCAGTTTTTACAGTAAATATTTGAGTTTGTAAAGAAAAATGCAAATACTATTATTTATTTAAACAGCCTAATATTCCTTTTTCTTCACTTTCTGTAAAGGTATAACACAAACCTAATAAATTTTGGTCATGTTTTGATTTGGAATGAATGTGCATTGTTCCCAATGCATTGATAGTATGTAATTAAAAGCAATTCTACTTTTTTAAACACAACTGTATATATATATATATATATATATATATATATATATATATATATATATATATATATATATACATATATGATTGACACATGCACTGGACTCAGGACCATGGTATAAGAATAGTCAGACTTAAATGTCTCTAACATATCCATTTGTCCATTAGTCTGATGGATAGAAGACGGAAAGGGAAAAAATGATAGAGAAAATACATTAAGTAATAAATTAGGAGGAGAATGCACCGCACGTCCCTGCTTGCCAGCCGGATACAAACAAGTAAAAGAAAGGGAGAGAAATGAAAGGAGACATGAGACGAGAGAAAAGCTAAATGGCTGGAGGAAGACATACAAGTGTGCTTTTCTTTATAAAAAAAAATATATATATATATTTTGGTCACCGTCTCTGTGGAGGCGAGAGAAAGAGAGACAAGAGAGGAGAGAGGGTTTATAAAGCAGCTGGAGAAAGTGTCAAAAACAGACAGATACATAGACAAAAGCAGGATGCTAAAAGTATTCACCTTTTAAGAGTAAGGAGGAAAAAAAGCAGACAGTCAGAGAAAAGACCGCTGGTGTTGACAGAAGCTATTAACAGTCAGGTGGTACAAGGAGAAATGGAAGGATCAGGCTGTATTCACAATAAAGATGGAGAGCGACAAAGAGGAGCTGGAGTGCAAAGAGAGGCGAGGAAATGTTATGGATGAGAAGTATCCAAGCTGTCAGTGGTCTTAGGTCCATGCTAACCAAACCCTCCAACATGGTTGCTAGTCACGCACACACTCACACACACTCACACACACACACACACACACACACACACACACACACACACACACACACACACACACACACACACACACACACACACACACTGATTCATTCCTTTTGCAGACTGTCTGATCCTATCTCCTCAGGGAGGTGTTAGTCTGGAGGAATCTAAGGGGTTTCGTTTGGACACCAAAGTATAGGGAGTAATAATTCTCTCTCTCTCTCTCTCTCTCTCTCTCTCTCTATTGCTCTCTCGCTCACACACACACACACACACACACACACACATACGGGTTTATGTGTACTAAAGGGACACTGCAGCCCAAACAGGTTTTTTGCTACATTAGAGGGGCTCCCCTTTCCACTTGCTTCACAAAGATGTGGTTGGTATCAAAAAATCTGTTTTAAGCCATACAACACAAATTCCACTTCAAATATTGAATACACACAACACAACTCAACATGTAACAACCTGACAACATGCCGAATTCTGAGGACAAAGTTAATGAGGTGCATAAGCCCCGCCCCTGACACAAATCGAAATTATAAGGACTAGGCTTATTTGTGAGGACATCAGCTATACACACACACAAAACTGTCACTGAGGCGCATTAAAGGGTCAATCACGATTAAAGGAACATGCCCACACACATACACAGTAAGTGAATGTGCATTAAAAGGACACACCTAACATATGAGGACAGATTTTAACAGACAAGATAACTGTTTATATTTATTTTGATATACATACACAAATAGATATAGATAGGTCACTGTGTGCAACCACTTTTATTGTCTGATTTATGTTTCTTGCCCCTTTGAGGGCATGAGTGATTAGACTTCTACACATGCAGCCATGACATGGCTGAGGCAGTAGGCCCACTTTAAAGCTCAGTGGTCTCCTGAAATACAATCCTATTAGTGGGATATGACTGGTAACCTACATCCAGTATTACCTTGTAAAATACATTATACAAACAGACAAATGACATCAGTCAGTGAAAAAGGTGCCATTTTAATACAAACAGCAGCAACAAAAAAACTGAGGCATCAGCAGAAACTTGCCCTTTTTTAAGAACTACAACATAATTGCATCATAACAGCAACATTATTGGCTGGTTTTTTTTCAGAGTTATGCCCGATTTCTAACAAAGTCTCTGATGTTTTGAAGTGACCGCCTATCGAGATCAGGATGTTCAGCGTTCTTGCACTGCTGACATTCAATTCTTGTGGCCAGTTTTCCCTTGGCAATGTGCTTTTTAAAATGTTTCATTATAGCGGCAACCTCTTTTGGGGACCACTGCCTTTTCTGTTTCCTTCTTTGATTCTGTCTCTCCGGGCAATCTCCAGGAGACACTACAAAAGTGATAAAACATATTTGGTCAAGTCAGTGAAAATCCACATGCCTAGAGTTAACACCTATGCACATAAATGTTGTCACCTAGTAAATCTAAACTTCAAAGTGTTGTAAACTAGCCATGCACAAATCTGACTTTTTCTCCTGATTTTGATTTCCCATCTGACGGTATTGGTACTGGTAAATACCATGTAGTGATCAAATGCTAATGAAAGGAATGAAAGAATTACTATCATCAATAGCTTTCTATTCATACAGAGCAGAGTGGGAACCAACTGACTCTAAAAAGGTGACAAACTAGTAGGGTTTTTGGTGTGTGTTTGTTGCATTCACCAGGTTGGTCATGCTCCTCTGCTGTCCTGCCACGCTCTTTGTTCACACTGTCTGTGTATGCATTGAATGCTGCAAAAGAGAAAAAATACTTATCAATGTCAACTAAAAACACTGTTTTTAATATTTAATCTTCATTTCAATTGTAATTTCATTTACAGCTTAGTATAAATCTACAAAACAATGTAAACTTCATTTTCAAACTCTTTGGAGCATTCTACAGCAACTGGCTAGGAGATGGAGATCTTAAAAGTGATGGTAATCTCAAGATATATGTAAGTAATCTGACCAAATATTAGTGTAAAGCAAAAAAGGAGAGTGCCTGAGGGGAACACAATGTAAAGCAAAAGAGTGAGATCCCTCAAACAGACCAGTTGATTTATGGGACAAACAGCAAGCAGAGGCTCATTCATTTGGGACATTATTAAAATCACTTCAAAGTTTATCGTACCTGTAGATGTGCCTTCTAGGGAAGAGTCAATATCTGTGAATGAAAAATAAAGACTTAATTAGGAATACATTGAAACATACAGTAGCATTGACAAGTCTACATGCAATGAATCAAACATCAATGAACACGCTAACAATCTGTGGTAGAGGAACATACAGTCTGAGGTAGAGGAACATACAGTCTGAGGTAGAGGAACATACAGTCTGTGGTAGAGGAACATACAGTCTGTGGTAGAGGAACATACAGTCTGTGGTAGAGGAACATACAGTCTGTGGTAGAGGAACATACAGTCTGAGGTAGAGGAACATACAGTCTGTGGTAGAGGAACATACAGTCTGTGGTAGAGGAACATACAGTCTGAGGTAGAGGAACATACAGTCTGTGGTAGAGGATTATACAGTCAGTGGTAGAGGAACATACAGTCTGTGGTAGAGGATTATACAGTCTGTGGTAGAGGAACATACAGTCTGTGGTAGAGGATTATACAGTCTGTGGTAGAGGAACATACAGTCTGTGGTAGAGGATTATACAGTCTGTGGTAGAGGAACATACAGTCTGAGGTAGAGGAACATACAGTCTGTGGTAGAGGAACATACAGTCTGTGGTAGAGGAACATACAGTCTGTGGTAGAGGAACATACAATCTGTGGTAGAGGAACATACAGTCTGAGGTAGAGGAACATACAGTCTGTGGTAGAGGATTATACAGTCTGTGGTAGAGGAACATACAGTCTGTGGTAGAGGAACATACAGTCTGAGGTAGAGGAACATACAGTCTGTGGTAGAGGAACATACAGTCTGTGGTAGAGGAACATACAGTCTGTGGTAGAGGAACATACAGTCTGAGGTAGAGGAACATACAGTCTGTGGTAGAGGAACATACAGTCTGAGGTAGAGGAACATACAGTCTGAGGTAGAGGAACATACAGTCTGTGGTAGAGGAACATACAGTCTGTGGTAGAGGAACATACAGTCTGAGGTAGAGGAACATACAGTCTGTGGTAGAGGAACATACAGTCTGTGGTAGAGGAACATACAGTCTGAGGTAGAGGAACATACAGTCTGAGGTAGAGGAACATACAGTCTGTGGTAGAGGATTATACAGTCTGTGGTAGAGGAACATACAGTCTGTGGTAGAGGATTATACAGTCTGTGGTAGAACATACAGTCTGTGGTAGAGGATTATACAGTCTGTGGTAGAGGAACATACAGTCTGTGGTAGAGGATTATACAGTCTGTGGTAGAGGAACATACAGTCTGAGGTAGAGGAACATACAGTCTGTGGTAGAGGAACATACAGTCTGTGGTAGAGGAACATACAGTCTGTGGTAGAGGAACATACAGTCTGAGGTAGAGGAACATACAGTCTGTGGTAGAGGAACATACAGTCTGTGGTAGAGGAACATACAGTCTGTGGTAGAGGAACATACAGTCTGTGGTAGAGGAACATACAGTCTGTGGTAGAGGAACATACAGTCTGTGGTAGAAGAACATACAGTCTGTGGTAGAGGAACATACAGTCTGAGGTAGAGGAACATACAGTCTGTGGTAGAGGATTATACAGTCTGTGGTAGAGGATTATACAGTCTGTGGTAGAGGAACATACAGTCTGAGGTAGAGGAACATACAGTCTGAGGTAGAGGAACATACAGTCTGAGGTAGAGGAACATACAGTCTGTGGTAGAGGAACATATAGTCTGTGGTAGAGGAACATACAGTCTGAGGTAGAGGAACATACAGTCTGAGGTGGAGGAACATATAGTCTGTGGTAGAGGAACATACAGTCTGTGGTAGAGGAACATACAGTCTGTGGTAGAGGAACATACAGTCTGTGGTAGAGGAACATACAGTCTGTGGTAGAGGAACATACAGTCTGTGGTAGAGGAACATACAGTCTGTGGTAGAGGAACATACAGTCTGAGGTAGAGGAACATACAGTCTGTGGTAGAGGCATAACTGAGGTGGATACAGTCTGTGGTAGAGGAACATACAGTCTGAGGTAGAGGAACATACAGTCTGTGGTAGAGGATTATACAGTCTGTGGTAGAGGAACATACAGTCTGAGGTAGAGGAACATACAGTCTGTGGTAGAGGAACATACAGTCTGAGGTAGAGGAACATACAGTCTGAGGTAGAGGAACATACAGAACATACAGTCTGTGGTAGAGGAACATACAGTCTGAGGTAGAGGAACATACAGTCTGTGGTAGAGGATTATACAGTCTGTGGTAGAGGAACATACAGTCTGTGGTAGAGGAACATACAGTCTGTGGTAGAGGAACATACAGTCTGTGGTAGAGGAACATACAGTCTGGTAGAGGAACATACAGTCTGTGGTAGAGGAACATACAGTCTGTGGTAGAGGATTATACAGTCTGTGGTAGGAACATACAGTCTGTGGTAGAGGATTATACAGTCTGTGGTAGAGGAACATACAGTCTGTGGTAGAGGATTATACAGTCTGTGGTAGAGGAACATACAGTCTGTGGTAGAGGATTATACAGTCACATACAGTCTGTACAGTCTGTGGTAGAGGAACATACAGTCTGTGGTAGAGGATTATACAGTCTGTGGTAGAACATACAGTCTGTGGTAGAGGATTATACAGTCTGTGGTAGAGGAACATACAGTCTGAGGTAGAGGAACATACAGTCTGTGGTAGAGGAACATACAGTCTGTGGTAGAGGAACAGTCTGTGGTAGAGGAACATACAGTCTGAGGTAGAGGAACATACAGTCTGAGGTAGAGGAACATACAGTCTGTGGTAGAGGAACATACAGTCTGTGGTAGAGGAACATACAGTCTGTGGTAGAGGAACATACAGTCTGTGGTAGAGGAACATACAGTCTGTGGTAGAGGAACATACAGTCTGAGGTAGAGGAACATACAGTCTGTGGTAGAGGATTATACAGTCTGTGGTAGAGGAACATACAGTCTGTGGTAGAGGAACATACAGTCTGTGGTAGAGGAACATACAGTCTGTGGTAGAGGAACATACAGTCTGTGGTAGAGGAACATACAGTCTGTGGTAGAGGAACATACAGTCTGTGGTAGAGGAACATACAGTCTGTGGTAGAGGAACATACAGTCTGTGGTAGAGGAACATACAGTCTGTGGTAGAGGATTATACAGTCTGTGGTAGAGGAACATACAGTCTGAGGTAGAGGAACATACAGTCTGTGGTAGAGGAACATACAGTCTGAGGTAGAGGAACATACAGTCTGTGGTAGAGGATTATACAGTCTGTGGTAGAGGAACATACAGTCTGTGGTAGAGGAACATACAGTCTGTGGTAGAGGAACATACAGTCTGTGGTAGAGGAACATACAGTCTGTGGTAGAGGAACATACAATCTGTGGTAGAGGATTATACAGTCTGTGGTAGAGGAACATACAGTCTGTGGTAGAGGATTATACAGTCTGTGGTAGAGGAACATACAATCTGAGGTAGAGGAACATACAATCTGAGGTAGAGGAACATACAATCTGAGGTAGAGGAACATACAGTCTGAGGTAGAGGATTATACAGTCTGTGGTAGAGGAACATACAATCTGAGGTAGAGGAACATACAGTCTGAGGTAGAGGAACATACAGTCTGAGGTAGAGGAACATACCGTCTGAGGTAGAGGAACATACAATCTGAGGTAGAGGAACATACAGTCTGAGGTAGAGGAACATACAGTCTGAGGTAGAGGAACATACAGTCTGAGGTAGAGGAACATACAGTCTGTGGTAGAGGAACATACACTCTGTGGTAGAGGAACATACAGTCTGTGGTAGAGGATTATACAGTCTGTGGTAGAGGAACATACAGTCTGAGGTAGAGGAACATACAGTCTGTGGTAGAGGAACATACAGTCTGTGGTAGAGGATTATACAGTCTGTGGTAGAGGAACATACAATCTGAGGTAGAGGAACATACCGTCTGAGGTAGAGGAACATACAGTCTGAGGTAGAGGATTATACAGTCTGTGGTAGAGGAACATACAGTCTGTGGTAGAGGATTATACAGTCTGTGGTAGAGGAACATACAGTCTGTGGTAGAGGATTATACAGTCTGTGGTAGAGGAACATACAGTCTGTGGTAGAGGAACATACAGTCTGAGGTAGAGGATTATACAGTCTGAGGTAGAGGAACATACAATCTGAGGTAGAGGAACATACA
The DNA here is from genome assembly GCA_026937815.1 of Etheostoma perlongum. NCBI lineage: Eukaryota > Metazoa > Chordata > Actinopteri > Perciformes > Percidae > Etheostoma > Etheostoma perlongum. Next base: position 6,723,515 of record CM049374.1, on the reverse strand, counting down.
ATCTGAGGTAGAGGAACATACAGTCTGAGGTAGAGGATTATACAGTCTGTGGTAGAGGAACATACAATCTGAGGTAGAGGAACTTACCGTCTGAGGTGCCTGGAGGTTCCTCAACAGGTGGCCTGTCTCTCTTCATCCCTGCACAATATTAAGTATAGCATAATGTAGGTCATATGACAATTTGACATCAAAAACAGTACATATAAGTTACAGCATTAATGATTGTAATGTTTTATTTAAATGTCCCAGTAAGCTAGCAATGCTGTACAATAACAGACCCCTTGAACTTACATGCCTTAATGAGATGTAACCATTAGAAATATACATTAACATCTACTTTCAATGCAAGTCATGTCAAAATGTCTAATAAGAAAAAAGCCTGTTATCTTTGGCAAACAACCTTTTCAAAGAGCTTGCTTTTGCCCTTATTGCTATTTCTGCTAGTTTGTCATACCTGTAGATGTGCCTTCTAGGGCGGAGTCAATATCTGTGAATGAAAAATAAAAACTTCATGTATACATTGAAACATACAGTAGCATTACATTGAATAAATCAAACATCAATAAGCATGCTAATGCACTGAGGTAGAGGAACATACCGCCTGAGGGGCCTGGAGGTTCCTCAACAGCTGGCCTGTCTCTCTTCATCCCTGCACAATATTTATTATATATCAATTTACTGCAGGATCATGCTAATTGAAATATTCCATAAACAAAAAAAACAAATAGTTCTATAGACAGGTGTGCTTGCAAACGGCCACAATTTATACCCTGAATGTTTTGATTCCATACTGTATACATAACAGCTGTATATCTGAACTAACATAATGCATTAGGAGTACATCATAACCTACACTCTATTCATAGACTTAAATCATTTGATATAAGTTCAATCTTTTCATAGATTTAGCTGGACTTGCCCATTTCTGTCCGTGGATATGGAGGGTTATCATCTTCCTCAGTGTCGCTCTCTTCACTTAGTTCAGAATCAGTGAAGTCAATGTTATCTAACAAAAAAATTGACAAGCAAAAAAGTTATACATGACCACTGTAATCAATGATAAGCATGTGAAATATGGACTTCATGGTTATTTTTTAAAGACATAAAGTCATGGTTTATCTACACTAACCTTAAATGTATGAAACTACAACCTAACCTAAACTGTCAACAACAATGATTACCTTCAATCTCAATCTCGTCAAGTGTTTTGCCTTGAAGATTTGTAAGGGACCCTTTCTCCATAGCAAGTAGTAGTTTTGATATTTTAGCCAGCTGAGTTGTAGCCTCTGGAAGCCTGTAATACTCTCTGTGGACACGAATATCATGGCCTAGGAAGTCGGCAACTTGGTCCATCTCGTGGTTTTTGAGGTTCAGGACCTGGGACAAGGTTGCAACATGTTTGCGTAACTGTGTTGACCTAAGGAGTTCTGGGTTCTGGCGCCACACTCATTTGCATAAGCCCTTAAACAGTCCTGTCCTCTGGTCACCTTTTTCAACATCTTTGAGGCTGTCAGATGCCACGACCACATGGTGACCCTCTGCCTCAGTTGATATCTTGTGTAGAAAAAGGGGAAATTATCATTAATTAACCAGTAAGGCACAATAAGATTATGCTTGTTGATATGGAGTGAGGTAACAACTTAATTATCTATACAGGAAGAAGATTTGGCCTCAGGTTTACAGTATGTTCACATGAATATTTGTACAGTCATTCACAGACACTTAGTACAGCACAGTGACATCCAGTGTTAAACAAATGACTGTAGTTACTGATATCCTAAAAGCTAATAATAACATTATGAACTAAGAAAATGATAAATGATTGTGATAAGATGATAATCTAGTGAAATGATGATAGTAAGGGGAAGAAATCTTCTTGACATACACACCAATAAAGAAACACTTAACAGTATCCATACAGGGTTCTCATAGAGTATACACCTGAAAAATACCTGTAAGCTGAGGACTGTGTATCGGAACCATGAAATATCATTACCGTAAAAACTGCTTTTCTACAGAAAAAGATATGATATCAATATCAACATTTAAAATGAAGTCACCTGTTCAACATCTTTGAGGCTGTCACATATCACGGCGGCAGGGTGATCCTCTGTCTCCGTTGAAATCTTGTAGAAAATGGGAAAAAAGTAATTAAATAACCATCTATTTAAGAGAGCGACAAGGGCTCAAATATACAGTATGTAAACATAAAAATGTGTTCAGCCATTTCACAGTAATTATGTCAGTGCAGCATTGTGACATCCATTATTGGAAAATTAATGGACAACAAATGAGTGAAGTTACTGATATCTTGAAAGCTAACAATACAATTACATACTAAGGTAAAGATAATGATATAAATGAGGCAGTAATGTAGTGTAATGATGATGGTGAGTGTAAACATTAATCTTTGGATACACAATACAAAACTTAACAGTATCCATACACAGTCCTCACAGTGTATACCTGACCAGTACATACACACTAAGGACTGTTTATGTACACCATTTAGCCCTGAAAATCCATTTCTCAATAATCTTACCATAAATAGATTATTTGAACCAATTGAAGTTGTTATGCATCTAATATTACAAGGATATACTAAATGTGAGAAACCAAGTTTCAAGGGAACCCAGTAAGTACAACTTGTCTGTTAAATAAAACACTTAACAGTATCCATACACAGTCATTATGTATATAAGGCTATTTGGCGAGGGAGATTCTCCAGTCAAGTCCCCTGTCCTGTTCTGACCAGACATGACACTTGTAATACCTGAATATTGCCCACACAACATTCATCAGGTAAGTTTAAAAAAGCATTCTTGAGTTTTATATTTTGTGAAAAGGTTAAAGACATTCTGAAGACTGTGTATACAGAAACAGTCCTTAGTGTGTATGTACTGGTCAGGTGTATACACTAAGAGGACTGTGTATGGACTAAGTTTTTATTGGGTATGCACAGATGATTTTTACACTTTTATACAGAAACAGTCCTTAGTGTGTATGTACTGGTCAGGTGTATACACTAAGAGGGACTGTGTATACTATTAAGTTTTTGTATTGTGAGTATGCACAGATGATTTTTACACTTTATACAGAAACAGTCCTTAGTGTGTATGTACTGGTCGAAGGTGTATACACTAAGAGGACTACAATGTATGGATACTATTAAGTTTTGTATTGTAGTATGCACAGATAGATTTTTACACTTTATACAAGAAACAGTCCTTAGTGTGTGTATGTACTGGTCAGGTGTATACACTAAGAGGACTGTGTATGGCTACTATTAACTTTTGTATTGGGAGTATGCACAGATGATTTTACACTCACTATCATCATTACACTACATTCCTGTCTCATTTACTGTATATAAACTTACATACAACAAAAGAAACTAAAACTGTTCTTACCAATTGTTAATTCAGTTTTTATTTTTGAATTATATTAAAAACATTTGAAGCAATCGTTTAGTTTCTATTGCAATACCTAACTCCTTTCTCTTGTGATTACATATTTCATGGCATTCCATGTGAACTGGTCTTCTGTTAATGTGCTGTCAATTAAATCCTGATAAACCATCCACACTGGGATGATTAAAAATAACCTGGGTTTTTAAAAGTTTTGATTCAAACACAAAATACTTAAAGTGATTTCTTTCCACTTCAATTTTTGTGGATATAATATAGAGAAATGTTGAGAAACTACTAATTATGCACTACATAGCTAACGTCATACGGAGTGACATTTTCCAATAATCTTACTATGGAGGGATAATGTCCAAATACCCTGTCATCTAGATGTCTACAACTGACCAGTACATGTACACTG